>OX457145.1:11831239-13080004 GCA_949752895.1 Dendrolimus pini | reverse complement strand
ATATATATAAATTCCTTTCCACCTTGATTGATTTCATTTAGAACATTATATTTATAACTACGTGTATAATAAATTAAATATAGTAATTTTATATTCAAATCAAAATTTGAATTTCTCTTCAACCTTGTAATCTTTTATATATAAAAGTTAACCCTGTAATCAAAAATTACACGGTCAATTAGCACTTGGCCATAACATAAAGTGTTTAACCCCTCTCAATTCTTAAGACTAGCAGGTATATTTCTTTTAAAGCCACCCTCATTAGCATCGGAAGGGTTGACATTCAACCGAGCGCGAAATAAAAGACTTTCGTACTAAGATCATAAAAGAAATTAACTTTTACAAGATGGCAGCTCTGATGGAGCTTTGTTGCAAGGGCTGTAACTTTATTAGCTATTTAACGGTTCTAATTAAATGCTATTATTCAGTTTTCAACATTGGCAGGCAAATGAACTAAGTCCATAGAGCCTTGGCCAATGTCTTAGTATGAGTAGATATCAATGCTACCAAATTGTATTTTTGATTGAAACCAAACGACGTATGTGGCAATTCGAAAGATTTTATTGAACAGTCAAAGAAAGAAAGAAAATGTTTTTTTGTCAAAGGTCAGACGGACTAAATCTATATAAATAAAAATGAATCGTAGAAATGTGTAACTTGTGAACGACTCCACCGATTTTGATGTAATTGTTTGTGTGTGTTTTGAGCGGTTCCCCGGATGGTTTAGATTCACAATTGGAACCGGTAGGTGGCACTGGGATCAGGTCCTAGTATCCATTTTTTTCAGGGCAGAATAACGTCTACAGGGAGCTCTACTAAGTATATATAGTTAATGAAGCAAAACAATTTATGCCGCAATTGAATAAAACGAGGTTAGCATTCAGTAGGTTGATTTCTGTTCCGTAAGTTATTCCGACACAGCAATGATTTTCAGTTCCCACCACTTTCTTAGTTTACACATATTTCAGTTACACCCAGAGAAGAAATTAATATATTAGTTTGTTATTAACAATCACGTTTTTTTTACAAAATTCTTCCTTATAATCCTCGTCCTGCATGTATATTTTTTAAACTAGTAGGTATTACATTTTCTTTAATAAATTTTATTCGTGTGGGAACGAGGAAAGAATAATAATTTCCGCAGCCGGGCGGCCTGTCGTAAGAGTGGGACAAACGACAAAACAACCTACAGGCAGGAGGTACGGCATTTAACCGTCTGGATGGCCACCGCCTCCAGTCCAGAGCATGCAACATTGAGTTGTGGTACCACATGAATTGCCTGAATCCAGTCCCCCTTTCGATTTCGGCAGCATATTAGCAGCACCTCTGGTGTTAAAACACTATCCATTAAGTCGGCCGCCAGCTCGACTGTAGGCTGTACTCCAAGGATTGTAAAATAGGACTTCATAGCAAAAATCATTCCTTAATTTTTCGCCAAAAACACTATTAAAATAGTTTTAATAAAATAATTTATTATGTAAGTTGCACTTTCAGAACAGTTTTTCTTTGATCTATATATAAAAATCTTATTCGCGTCACCCACCAGAGAGAATTATCCTCCAATAATAATTTAGGCTGGTGTGCACCGAGTTTTAACCGAAGGTTAAAATAAAATAATCGCTAAAAATGTATGTATAAACAGTGATTATTTTATTTTAACCGTCGCGTCGGTTAAATTTCGGTGCACACCAGCATTAGTTATTCAAACACTTCCTAGTTAGTTATTGAAGTTTTAGTATTTATATTATAATCATTAATAACTATAGAATACAATTAAATTATTCAAAAATATAAAAATTATTGATTCTATTTAATGGTATTTATTCATATATAACATTAAAATAGTTGCTTAAAAATTGAATAATTATAGAATTTCGTCGAAAGATACTAAAATTAGTAAATAATTAAATTTTTACTTAACCAGTTCTCTTGAGCATAGTATCTGAAACAAGTTATTAAATATATTAATTATCTTATTCATAAATAGGTATTAAAAACTAACGAACATTAGACAATAAAATGGAACAAGTAGCGCCATCTATGTAACAGTAGAAGAACGATGATCACTTGTGGTTACGAAGACGTTGCCGTTATTCTGACAATAGATGGCGCAAGTAGTTTAACTAATCATATAAAAGTAATTGGTATTGTAAGTGGTATAGCGGAGTTTCGTAAAGAAAACCATAATAAGTCATTGTTTATATGAAAATAATATAAAAAATAATTAAAATTGTATTTTTAAATTACTTTTCCTTTTTTGACCTTTAATTTAATTTAAATTCAATTATTTTTTAGGGTTGCGTAATCATTTTGGCAATAACTGAACAATTATAAATAAATAAAACTTAATAATACATTTTAATAGATTTCAACTCGTGATAGCTTAGTAGTTAACCTCTCATTCGTAGGTAGTGGGTTGAATTCGGGGTTGGAAGGTATAGACGATTTTTTCTGATCTGATCTGCATAACTACCGCAACAATAATCACATACTGATGGTAAAGGAAGGTCTTTCTGTTATATATACCCTACCTTAGGTACCTTTGGTAAAAAATTGCCATTTTTTGTATAGAGTTTACGTCAAATTTTAATCACTAGTAAGGCAAATGAATGTAGAGCAAGATATAATAACCAAGCATGAGACACAGATCTTATAAGCTTTTTGAGTTCGACCGACCATCTTTTGAAATGTTGCAGTCTCAATAATGCAAATACAATAATTTAAATTGCTCAGTAGTAAAATATGACGTTCATATCATGAGGAATGCCATGAAGGAACAATGGATTATGGGTCCGAATGTGTTTCCATGCGGATCATTTAGCTAGGATGCGCGATGTCTTAAAAGTTGCTCTACGTTTATTAACAAAAATCATGTATTTATACGAAATTACCTCACAACGTGAGACCCTAAATGCTATATATTTATGACCACTTAATGTAAATAAAGAAAATATTTTATACTTTTCAAACTGAAATTCAAAAGTGTTTATCAAAATAAGTTCCACTGGAGAACTTTTTTTTTATTAGATGCGTACAGCAGCCAGACAGGCGGCCCACTTGAAAGGTAGCGGTTACCATCGCCTATAGGTGCTGCCGACCTCTGAAGGGAGACGGAAACCTGACCACTAATGCCGGAACATAACTCAAGTTGGTTATGGCGGCATACTCTAGACCAGGGGTTATAGCTATCCAGACGGACAAATACCCTACCACTTGGCTGAGGGTTATTTTGTCGCCTCTTACGATACAGGCCGCCGGCCGCAGGAAATTATATTATTTCTCTGTTCTTGCACGGACACTTTTTGAAGGTCATACCTATATATATTAGTTAAAATTTTAATTTACTTCCTATTCTATGTACACCACTTTGGAACGTGTTATTACTGATAAGGAAAAGAAGTGGCAAGAAACTCCCCAACACGCTAGGTAAACATTGTTTTTCTTCTTATTTATGTATGTCAAGCTCTTTTTTAAATAAATTTTATACAGACTTTATACTTGTAAAAATTTACCTCATATAAGTAAAATGTGGATTGAACAAACGTTTTTTCAGTTATTGAAATATAACATCATAGAAACCACCCCGGAATAATAAATTATTTATTCCAGTATTAGTAGAAGTTTAGTAAAAAATTATCTAGTATCTTAATATTGCGTTTATAGATATAATTTATAAAAAATCATTTGTATTATGTATTGTCACGAAATTTTTTTAAGTTATTGCATGAGTTCAGTAGACAGACAGACGGCTCACTCGATAGAAAGCGGTTACCATCCCCTATGGACATTTGTAACAACAAAGGTGCTTCAAATGAGCTGCTGCTCTCTTAAGGGACACTGGAACCTGGTTACTAATGCCGGAACACAAATCAAGGTTGTTATGGCGGCATACTCTAGACCAGGGGTAGTAGCCATCCACAGCCGTAGCTAGGGGGGGGGGGGCATTGTGGGGCAATGCCCTACCTTGAAATCACAATGCTCTACCTTAAAAATACCAAAAACTAAGATAAATTATTATTATTAAATTGTTTGTGATATAGATTATGATTGTTTGTAGTTTGGTTAAGTGGTGTACGGTAAAGATTGTTTTAGTCAAAAATCGATACAATCGTTTTTTTACTTTCACCCTACCTGTAACCAATGCTGCCCTACCTCAAATTCGACTCTAACTACAGCCCTGTAGCCATCCAGTCGGGAAAATACCCTACCACCTGGCTGTGGGTTGATTTGTCGCCTCTTACGACAAGCCACCCGGCCGCAGGAAATTGTATTCTTTCTCCGTTCCTGCACGGATAGAAATTTATTTTATTTATTTTACTTCAAATCTTTTGACACGTAGTTTTATTAATTACAGCTCACAGATCTCTTTCGCATCATATTAGACATAGATATAGTAGTCCTATCGCACTGGAGTCGAGAATGCCTTTATAAAATATAATATTGCTATAATACTGCTAAGCAGAGCTTCATTCCATTCATATCACTTTAGGGTTCACTAAGCATTGATTTATATACGACAATATTGCGACGCGATGACCCCAGTACTATTCATACCAGACGACATATATATAAAACAAATTGCACTTAATTTCATCAATATTAAGGTTCAATTCGGAAAAGCAACGCATAAGAAAGCATCTCAAGAGAATAGCGAAATGAAGACCTTGCTGGAATTAAAGGTAGAATGAAGATATTAATATATTGTTTAGTATTTTGTAGATGAAGAAATATTGATTAAATGCTTGAAATATCGCCGGATCAATGGTCAGTGGAGCAGACAAGTCCTGGGGCCCAATTATGCTATTTCAATATCTTCGCGTTTCGAAAATATTCAAACTACGACTCCGTTGCAATAGTATCAAAAATCGTATTCACCTAAATCCACAATACATTTTGATATCGCCGTGGCGGAACAATAGTAGAAAAAAATGGTACTACCATTAGCAGAAATGGCGTTAGCCGAAATTAATATTGAAAAGCTACCAACAATATTGAATCGTATTCGCTTATCAATATTTAAAATAAAGTGGCCTACCACGGGCACATTAAGGGCCTCTCCGCACAGCGATATTTCACCGCGAAGTTTTTATTCTCGCGTATTAAATTCCACGACCGGAATTACACCTAGTACGCACTGCGAATAAAATTTCGTACTATTTTTGTCAGTTTAATTCAGTTCTCGGCTGAGACGAACGTGTAAAATGGACAACCGAACTAAAATTTTAATTTATCTAATGCGAAGGCAGCATAACAGACGTATCAAAAGATGGCATGAACATTGCATTCACCCACTTACGGCATTGAGACCCCAAAGGATTTTTCTACATAAAATATCAAGAGTTGCGAAAATACAGCAAAAAGTTGTTTGGCTATTACAAAATGACAAAAAAATCATTCGATAATTTACTACAACTAGTTGGGCCAGCAATTATTATTTTCAATAGCGACGTTGCACGACTGAGCGAAACGCGCGAATTTTATTCCACAGTGCGCACATAGCCTACTTACTTTATACGGTACAAAATATTCGCGCGGAAATAAACCGCACCGCTTCGCGTTCAATTTGCATCAAGTCACAGATGTTTTTCTCGCGTGATTTTTTTACCGCCAGTGCGGCTACTCCTATGATATTAAATGTGTTACAGAATTATGAGAAAAAAAACGTGCGGTGAAATATCGCAGTGCGGACAGGGCCTAATGGAATTAACAAAATACCGAAATCAAGCTAACCTAGGATTGAAACGATAATCCGGTGATTTGGACGAGATAATCAATGGCAAAATTTGGCCACTGGAGTTCAGAGCGCGTTTTGACATAGGTGTGACGACATTATTTTCACATCACTAATTACACATCACATCACTAACCACGCGGAGATATAATTTTGACAGATTTTAATATTAAGCACACTAAGTTTATTATTTTTCCGGCCAAAAATGATTAATATTATTTTAACCTGTCTTTGGCCTCCACAAAACCTCGTGGCCGAGCCTAACATACTAGGAGAAATAAAATCTCACCGCCTCCGTTCGCTCGGTCACGTGGAATGGATGGGAGAGGATCGAAGCATGAAGAGCCTATTTAGGACGATCGGATGAGCGACGTCCGGTCGGTCGCCCCAAGTACCGGTGGAAGGACAGAGCGGAGGCTGACCTGTGTGAGCTTGAAGCCCTTAACTGGCAACAAATCGCACAGGACAGGAACAGGTGGCGTGTTCTTGTTTCGGAGGCCAAGACACAATTTGGGTCGCTGAGTCAACGGAGTTAGTTAGTTAACCTGTCTTTGGGGATAAACGAGTGTATGCTATTCACGTTTTGGATTTCTCTTATCTCCAACTGATGACTTGGAGGTATCTACACCTATCACATAGGATGCCTTCCAACTCGGTGTATTTATTTATTTAGCACACAAAACAAGAAACAGCGAAAAGTTACATCTTACATAGTATGTATCTACTATTAGATCTAAACCGTCACTCTAAACATGTGAGTAAGTATTATTAGCATGACTGAGTATAGCTTTGGCTCTACGGTAGTTAGGTCAAAATTATTATTTAATTGTGCCGATTTATGCCAGATATTTCGGTGCAAATAATAAGCCCGAATTTCACTTTTTTAAAGAAGGAGGTAAAATGTCAATGGGTCTATTTGTACTTACTATATCAAAACCTGCACATTCATGTGACGGGATTATAGAATGATGTATTATTTTTTTAATATGAAGAGAAAGAGTCTAGTTGAAGGATTACGAATTTTGTATCTAGTGTTATAATTAGTAAAGGAATGTCAGGAAGTATGTCTGGACAGTCAATTGAACAATTTAGGCTATAGGTATATTGATGACCTGGGCAAGGTTGCCTGTGGACGAGGACAGCGGAGAACCAGGATATATGAAACTCACTTGGGGCAGCCTACGTCCAGCAGTGGACTGTGATTGGTTGATTGAGCTAGAAACATATTTTTGTTATTTTCTTTAGCTTTTATAGAAAGGGATTTGGAGATGCCTAATTGATTTTTCAGATAAATAGTAGATTAGGATTTTGAGCCTTAGCTAAGCGATCAGGGAGACTAAAGCGACCGTTTTTGGAGAATCGTTTAGGGAAATTGATGCGTGTCTAGATATACTGGTAAGTATATAACATAGCATTAAGTGCTATTTTATTTTGATTCTTATCATATTCGTAATACGAATCTGCGAAAGCGGCCACATTAGGCCCCCCAGTATAGCCATTAAAGAAAAATATGAATATAAACTATGTATAGCTAATGAAAAAATTTAGTGATGAGATCTTAATAAGGCCTTAATTTTTTTCTCACTTGGCCCAACATGAATTAGGTTAAAAATATGTTTTAAGTAACTAAACGAGAAAAGATTGACCTGTCGTCACCTAATAACGCAAAATTTTGTAGTTTTTATGTCTAAGTACATACTTATTTAGTAGGAATATCGGTCAGCTATAATACAAAATTCATATAAAGCATAATTATTTGAAATTGTAATTACTCTGCAGACAATAAATTAAAGTAGGTAATTACATTACAAAAGCATAATCTCCATGCATAAAGTATTTTCTCACGACCGCTACGAACCCTAACCTCCGCAATCCTACACTCGACGTATTGCAAGTTACTACTATTATACTTAAATGATACGTCATTTCAAATAATTATAGGTATTTCAATTGGATTGATGTTGTTACAATAAATTCTACAATTATTATATTACTATTATTGGTCTAGAGTATGCCCCCATAACAACCTTGAAATGTGTTCAGGCATTAGTGGCCAGCTTCCAGCAGCGCATTTGTTACGCCTTTGTGGTTGCAAATGTCCATAGGCGACGGTAACCGCTTTCCATCAGGTGGGCCGTCTGCTTGTCTGCTGAAGTCACGCATTAAAAAAAACATCCACACCAACATTCTCATGTTATATCATTAATATCTAATTTATATACCGTATAAGAAATAATAATTCTAGAAAATCATGTTCAATACCAAAACTCAACACATCATTTTGCAATCGAAGACAAACTACCTCAAGAAAAAGTCCCCACCTATCAAAACGACATTATGAAATAATAAGAACAGCCATAATCTTATTACATTATAATAACTTAATAAGCAAAGAATAACTTACAGATGTTTTCCCAAATCAGAACTTTCCCTCTCAACAAACCAATTTTTCATCACGCAAAATTACATTATCGAAAATTTGCATTGCCTACAGCGCCATCTCATAGCGAGTAGCTATGATTAGAAACAATATTATACACGGTATTGGTAATCAATCATTGGTACTATTTACTGTCTTATTATAGACGATATTAAGGTTGAAAATGGAACAATAGAGTATTTCAGTGGCGGTAAAAATAATTTGGTAAATAGCTTACTAAGATTAGGGGCTCGAACCAATTTTGAGCCCTTAGCAAAAACAGTATGAATAATAATACGATTTGCATAATATCGGGAGCCGAAATAACGAGGTTGTTTACTTTGATAAGTTACCAACAAATAGTTGACTTCTGCGCCATTAAATTAAATTGTATTTGCTGATTAATTTTAAAAACGACAGAGTATATTTGCAGTCAATTATTGAAAACAATCTGAAGTACATTAAAATTAATAATTCAAGTCAATATGATCTATTTTTTTTCAAATACTAGCTTTAGAAACTATGACTGTAACTGAATACTTAAAAATAAACTAAATCATAAATAAATTATATAATAAATCGCTGCCTGAGGGAAGCGTGCCCAGCAGACTGCATTACCACGCTGTATGGCAATGCTGATTTGTTGCGCGTAATACAAACCAGCCTTCAGATCACGGGTAGTATCAAAGAGTTTCTTACAAATTTCTTTGAAGAAACCCTTTGCCAATGGACCGTACGGACCTAAACTTTCAACTCCAAACGGCACAAATAGGTAACCCCTTCCTATGGTTTCATATTTGCGCCGTTTGAGATCTTCAGCTGTTGAAGCAGCGTTGCGTTGTTTCTACTAAGTGTGTTATTATAAAAATACTGTAATTTTTATACGGTTACCAGTTGACAAAGGTTGTAGGAATTGAATGCTATTAAAAAAACAGTGTGTTTGTGTTCAAAATGTGAATTGTTTGCTTGAATGGATTTTTCCGAGTTGCCACAAAATTTGCATTATTTTGTGTTATTCAAAGACCTACAATTTGGTTGAGCTAATACTGATATAATTAATAAGTCTGTGTGGTCTTTATGAATTAAGTTCCTTTACTTGCCAATATGGCAAAGTGAATAAAATACAATATACTATTGTTAACCTTAATTGTCAATATGGAATATATTTACTTACCGAAATCATAACTTGTTTTTAAAAAAGGTTTTTGAATAGAAGATTTTGAAATCCTGGATATCATGTAGCAGCAGAGTGCTAGCCAAGTAAAACGAGCCCAAACACGATGGGTCTATCTTGTTTAGTACAGGAGTTCCTATGGCCACCTTCCGACTCCATCAACAGATCAGCTCCATGGTACCATATTATTGCATTGTCACGCGATATACATATGTGTGCAAAATTTCAGCTCAATCGGAAACCGTGAAGTTGGTCAAATTTAACTTGCAAGATTCCACCCGAACTTACATACATACATCCATTGCAAGTTAAGTAAAAACTTGTAAAAAAACTAAGTACCACCCAAATTCATTTTTTTTAAGCAAAACTAAAAATGAATTCAACCCCATTCCATGCGATAGTCAATAACAAGGGATACAACCAAAAAAGCCATATTACCATAGAGATGCCGGTAGCCACGTGTTTGGAGTGGGCAGTGTAAATAAATAATTGTAATTCTTAATAAAACTACCCTCAATGTCGGTTCGGTTGTAACTTGCACTCGGCGCGGTACTTACCCTGTTTAACCTAGAGGGATTTAGTGAATTGATGCTTGAGATAGTAAAAGATAAATTTTTAGAAAGTGTTATTTATATTAAATAAATACATGCTCAAAGAGGACAACCTCCGTGTTGGAATAAGAAAAACTGAAGAGTAACATCGATAAAGGCCATTTTGGACAATACTTGCACTAGACAGTAGTGTATGATGGATTTCGAAGAAGGAATTTATGTCTGAATGACAGGCTAAGGAGTGTTAGTTGCAAACATGTCATAGGTACTAAAAGTTAATATGGATGTAATGTAATGTAGTTAAACAATGAAGTCGATCTTTTTACAAGCTTTTATTTAGCTGGTTTATACAAGCACGGAATGTTATGTTACGATTATAAAGGTATATGAAAAATCTAGTTTGCTTACACTTAACATATTAGTCTGCTCACTTATTATAATGGTCGCTTTAACCGAAATAATATGTCCAAATGCAATCCAATCTTATTTGTAGCGATAAAAAAATAACGCATTAACGATTAGCTACATTAGTAAAGTTCACCATCACCGCCTGGATTATCGTTTAATGTTTAATATCAATAATAAACTCGCAACTCAGATAACGTATTAAAACCTTGGATACATTTGCATTATATCTATATTATTATTTTACTTAAATAAAGGCATGAAACAATGAAGTAGAACCTTAAAGATAACTTAAACGTCACTCTGCTAATATGAATTTTAAATCTTATACTAATATATAAAGCTGAAGAGTTCGATTGTTAGTATGTTTATTTGTTTGATTGAACACGCTAATCTCAGGAACTACTGGTCTGATTTTAAAAATTCTTTCAGTTGTAGATAGCTCGTTTATCGAGAAAAATTAGGTTATATATCACCACGCTAAGACCAATAGGAGCGGAGCACCAATGAAAAATGTTTCAAAATCGAGGGGTTTTGAAAGCGAATTCCACGCTGACGACGTCGCGAGCACAGAAAGTTAAAAATAAAACTACAAAAGTATCAAAGCAATCTACTCGCAGTATCACGTCCGAAGATAGTGTATAGAGCCGTCACTACAGATGGACCGTAATGACCGGACACTTTACATAATTTGCCGATCGGCTGACCCCGGGTGTACGGGGCTTGGCCCCACCAAAAACCCGGATGATGGGGGCAAACGTAACTTACCCGATATTGCGGGAAAAGCGAATAAATATTTAAGACAAATGAAAGTATAAGGGTATTCAAGTGCATTTCTCGTATCGGGTGTATCTACAGATCTTTAGTTTTTTTTACGATTCCTCAAAAATGGAACGGTTTTAAGCGCGCTTAAAACCGTTAAATCGTAATCGTAATAAGAGCCTCGACAATTATTATTTTATAGCTGGAGTACAGCAGACAGTCAGACGGCCCAACATCCAACTCACCCAATTATAATATTGTGGCGAGTGCGGGACTCGAATTAAAATGCCGTTGGAATTAGCATACAATTTATTAGCAGAATACAAACACGTATAACACAGGTTGAACTCGTAATCGTCGCTTGACTACTTCCACACCCCCCCCCCCCTCCGTTCGGGCATCGTTTTATACTATACTGTACAATACAACCATCGACCGCGTGGATTGAAGTTTCCATTGATAGTAGATGGTCCATCCAAAAGGCTGGGAACGCATTGGCATTGCCCCTGGTGTTGCAAACGTCGACGGTAACAACTGTACATTAAGTGGACCATCTGCCTGTTTGCCACCTTTGCAATAATAAAACACACTTTGTTCTTACTTTTTTAACGAGCCTATAAAACTATTATGAATAAGGGATTTGTGATCAAACAAATCTCGTATAATAATACTTCTTAGTAAATTCCAAATAAGTATTTAAAATGTACTAACCATCGGAAACTATCACGATCTAAAAACGCAACGAAACAATAAAATAGCATTCCAACAAAACCTATAAGCTTTCAAACTACCGCCAGATATCCCAAAACGGGCGATTCACAACAATTTAGGAATGTATACAACATTCGATTATGCAAGTCGTCCTGCCCTGTTACCATCGTCCATTTATTGGGTTATTTTATGAGACATTACTGCCCACTATTGGGATATCTGATGCATTTTGAGACGATTCGATTTTGGGTTAAGACAATGGCGGAAGTAGGTGTGGTCTAAGTTGCAAGAAAACGCGTTCTGACGTTTGTTAATACTAGCTATAATAATGGTAGTAGTTGTAGAGAGAATAGTTGAAGAGTAGTTGTAAAGGAAGTGGAGTGATTTTCAGCCTCTACGGCCGCTCCTTATGGTACATGTCTTGTACGACGCCTAGCAAGCAGCTGTCTGCGTGAGCGTGCGTGAGCTATGGACATCGGCGGTATCCGGGACGCGGAGAAGTGGTGCCTTCAGATGGGTCAGGTGCTCTCTCTCCGCAACAGAGGTTGTTGTGTTAGATTTTATCCAGTAGTAAGGCAAATGAACGGTCGATAAGATATAATAACCGAGTATTAATTGTACAATTTTACAGAACTTGTAATTCCGACCGGCAGTTGTCGTTTGCGCCGAGAAGTGCATACCGGTTTTAGACATGTAAATAATCCATAATGAACTTTATTCGCAAGTGAATACAGTGCTGTTTGTTATGGCATTCTTAGCTCTATTCCTCTTACACGATTCGTAGACTTTTGACGCTACTAAAATTAATGCGCTGCTCAGATACATCGTTGTATCCGTGCGGAACGGAGAAAGAATACAATTTTCTATGGCCAGGCGGCATTAAGAAGAGACAAAACGACCCAAAGCCAGATGGTAGGGTATTTATCCGTCTAGATTGCTACCACCCCTAGTCTAGAGTCTACCACCAGAACAACCTTAAGTTGTGTTCCGGCATTAGTAGCTTCCAGTCTCCCTTAAGAGATCAGTAACGCTTTTGGTGTTGCAAATGTCCCTAGGCGACGGTAACCACTTGCCATGAGGTGGACCGTCAGCTTGTCTATTTTACTTCAGTAATAAAATAAAGTGTGGTGAATATTAGGTATGTACTGTACCGTCCGTTCCTCTATAACAATACGCATTTGCTTTTACTTTGGACCATAGACTAAAAAGCAATTGACTACGAATTTACTATTTTAAGGATTAGGTAGAATATACTTTCGGTTTCAGAGGGGTCGTTTGAGGTCATTGGGGGTTGTTTTCAATTCTCTGTCAATAGGCCAGGTAAGGTATCTTTGGATAACTTTTATTTGATCTCTAGTTTTTACACTCGGCGCTTTCGTTCTTAGTTAAATTTCAAAGAAACTATGTTAAACTTTTATAATGAATTTAATAGAAATCCGTAAACAAATTCATTGCATAATTTTTAAGATACGATGTATTTTATTTTATATTGTGTTTTAGTATGTGTATTTAAGTTATGTACTTATCTAATGCTCTGCACCGCCTACATCGCCAGATTAGTTTAAAATTTTCTTTAAGTTAGGTTGCCTGGAAGATATTGTTTTGAGCGCTAAACCGGCTATTGTTTTTACCATGACAATATTGTAATCGTGCATTTTTTGTCATTGTTTATTTAGTGATCAATAAAGTATTATCTATCAATTTTCGATTAAAACAATACAATATTCTATCTACATTTTATTGTACGATAGCAAAATACATTTATTTATTGTATTGTAAGAGGCGACAAAACAACCCACAGCCAGGTGGTAGGGCATTTTCCCCACTGGATCACTACCACCCCTGGTCTAAAGTATGTCGCTATAACAACCTTGAGTTGTGTTCCGGAATTAGTGACCAGGTTCCAGTCTCCCTTAAGAGAGCAGCAGCGCATTTGTAGCACCTTTGGTGTCGCAAATGTCCATAGGCGATGGTAACCGCTTTCCATCAAGTGGGCTGTCTACCTGTTTGCTGAACTCCTGCAATAAAACAAATAAAAACAATTAAAAATTGGACAACACAATACATAACAATCGATAATTTATTAACATAATATAGTTTTTAAATTAGCTCTAGATAGGAATTCAAGAATGCTAACACGCGAGTGTTTATATTTCGTTACCAAACTTATATTAATAATGTCAGTAAGAATAATTCAATAAACACTTATTAAATGTAAGAAAAAAAATATTAGCATTAAAAATAATAAACAAATTACTAATTCTTTACGCTCTCTATGTGCGACAATTATTTAACACATTCTTGAGCCATTTCACATTTTCAGAATTGAAGACAATATTACTAAAAAATTCTCTATAAATAAAACACCTCAGTGTCCATCAACATCGTCCTACATAGTAAGCAGGTGGTCATAAAAGTGACCCCCATCAATTCCGAGGGTCATAAGGGCCCGTGCATCATTCAATAATAAATACAATTGATAAATAATATATAGAGATGACCGCAACGGATGTTTTATTTTTATGTCCGTAAGTTACTTAGGTCGAAGTAGCTTAGTGGCTAACGCTCTTGTATCTAATCCCAGTGGTATGGGTTTGAACCCTACCCGGGGAGGATGTGCCACTTGGCAGATTAGGTTTTTAAATAAAGAAGAAAGAAACTTTATTTTATTTTCTCTCACAACAATTTACAAATGATATAAGACTAAGGGCCGCTTGCATAAGGATCGCCTTTAAATAAAATTAGCAATACGTTTTGTGTTTCTTAAATAAATTTAAGCATTCCTATTAGGGCCGCTTGCATAACGATCGCCTTTAAATAAAATTAGTTAATCATATTAAACTGCCAAATACGTTTTACACAAAATGCATTGACAGTTCATATGCAGCGACAAATTTTGCGTTGTGCAAGACGCTAAACGTATTTAAGGGTGTTAAATGCGTTTAGAGTTTCTTAAATAAATTTAAGGACCGTTATACAAGCGGCCCTAAGACTATTTCCCATCTCATGCCAAACATTTCAACTCAATAAAATTTAACGAAGCTATTTGACAGTAAAATGCGTTTAAAAACCGACTACATTTCCATCATGCGAACTCTCGTTTGTAAAATATACTCTAATGTTAATATTATTAGGGTCTAATCTTGAGAAACAAAAGACACCTGTCAAAAGTGCAATCACACAACACACATCCAGAAGTTGTGTTTAATTCATAAGTTAAGTTTATCATAATCATTTTTTGCGTGGAAATAATCGAGCTTTTAAATTATTACAAACGTATAAACAGAACATTGAAGGCGACCAACACAGACGAGCAGTTTTTAAACGCAGACGCTTAGACATTTACAGTCAAACCTGGGAGTGTACTATTGTTTTAAACAAACACGAGTCTAACAAATCCAAAGCCATTGGTAGAACTTATAAACTATTATTATGCAATTATATTGTTATATTTTTTTGAACTATCTGTAGTAGTAGTAATGTAGTCCATGTTTAGTGAAAGAGATATAAAAGTCAGTGTTAATGAATAGCTACATACTGATTTCTGTGCCTTTTAGGTGTATTTTTATTTTTCTATCTTACAAATTAAGGAAAATTCACAATTCAATAATTAAAGGAGAAACTAATTAGTTTGCGTCAAATCGACAGTATAATTTCGATAACAAGACGTTCTTAGTGAAATGCTACAAATTACAGTGTTGTGAGTCTATAGCAATGTCAATTTTATGTACTGGTTTTATTTGGAAATAGCTCTTTACAATCATACCTGCTCGGACAATAATATACTTACAGATTAGTATATTTCAACGTTTAGATGCAAGCGGCCAGTCTCGTCTGTTATGTTCAGTATATAACAGTCTATATTGACGGCAGCCGTCCAGCAGGTCGTTAATAAAGCGCCGCACGTCTGAAAAGCTTATGACACTTTGTATGCACTTGTAAAGGTAAGTTTGAACATAACAAAAAGAAAATGCATAATGCGCAGTTAAAATGTTTTAGTTTAAAATGCCAGTTAATGAACATCGGTACAATTTGCATTGCAAAATTGATAAAGATCGTCAATAAAGATATCATAAATGGATTCGTGTTATTTTTTGTTATGTAGGACGACTAACCAGATACCAGAATGTAATTGCTGGAACATTTTGATATAATTAAAATGTTATAATTTTAAAAGATCTTACCAAACTGAGAAAGAAATTCTTAAGAAATCACCTAAATTGCAGAAATAACAGAAAACTACATTTCAACGAACGTTCACACTCCAGTTTAGTGTTTTTTTGTGTGAAATAATGCTTCGGTATAAAATTCTTATCCGCGTAAATAAATATAATGTACGCATGTTGTATAAGTTACCATTTTTTTTTAATTTAGAAAGCCGTAAAAATAACGATGTCTATATATCCGAACCGTATTTTTTAAATTTGGCTTCGCATAGTTTATACATTTAGCCAGTACTCTAGTATTCATGAATATTCGTATAGCATCAAAGTAAAATCAGAACCCATTACACGCAACCCCCCGCCCCTCTCTCAATTCGACTAAATTACTGATCTTTGATTGATACCAATCTACTTATGTCGTTCTTACGGCAACGCTAAAAATTATATCTCACTGAACAGTCCCAGCACAAGCTAAATTATTGCCTTAAACTGTCAATAAACTAGTCACTATTTGTCCACTTTCAACATTGTTTTTTTATTCATTGTAAAATTAAACTGCAAAGCATCCTCTTTCCAGTTCCCGCGAAAACTCCCGCTAATTCGTACGTTTTGCTTTTCTATAACAATGCATATTTGACTAGTCATAAACGGCCAGTACTAATAGAATTCTACATAAGTACAAGCTAAAAAGAACTGTATCTCACAGGAATATGACTGGTTTTTCTACGAATGACATGATGTTCTTCGATTAAACTTCTTGCACTTAATCAATATGCATTTAAAGTTGAAAATGGAATAACATTTATCTATATTCAATAACAAGTACATTCAAACTAATATTGTACCTTAGTGCATAATAATATAAGGTCTAAATTTGAATAAGTAAACACAAAGTACAGTGAACAAAAAGAGCAGACTTCAGCAGACACACAATAAGAAATCGGTACTTTATAATGCCTCCGTATTGTCAAGTGCCGATATTGAGTGTAATCTGGAAATGCCTTAGAAAAGGGAAAATGGAGCTATTCCATTATTTTGTACAGCGTATTTGACATTTATTTGAATGAAGACGTTGAGAAAAATGTATGATGATTCTTTTCTTTGGAATTCTTTTGATATTGATCCGTTTGAAGCTGGTATACAATATTTATACGAATTTCGTAAACTTTTAAAGTGAAGTACTTTGAAAATTGGCAGCCCAGCGTTTTTCTACTACTACACTACCTTGGGTTGAAAACAGACAGGCTGGCGGCCCAACTGTAATGTAAAAGTGGTTGCCATCGCCTATGGATATGAGCAATACCAGAGGTGCTGACAAAGTGCTGCCGGCCTTGAAGGAGTAACTGAAACCTGGCTGTATCACTGATGCCGAAACACAACTCGAAATTGTTCTGGCGGCATTCTCTGGATCAAGGGTGGTAGCCATCCAGTCGGGTAAATGTCCTACCACCTAGCTGTGGGATGTTTTGTCGCCTCTTACAACAGGCCGCCCAGCCGCAGGAATTAATATATTTTTCCGTTTCTGCACGGAGAGAAATATCTCGTCGTCAGCCATTTGCAGTCCACTGCTGAACGTAGGCCTCCCCAAGACGGCGCCACTCAACCCTGTCCTCCGATTTCTTTATCCAGCGCCTACCGGCGACCTTGCACAGGTCGTCGATCCATCGGGCTGGAGGGCGTCCGACACTACGTTTACCGAGACGCGGTCTCCACTCCAGGACTCGTTTGCTCCATCGGCCATCAGTCCTGCGGCATACGTGACCACTGCCACTTCAACTTGCTACTTTTGCGAGCTATGTCGGTTACTAGAAATATCTACGGACCCCAAAAACTGCAAACTCGGCCACCTGGCAACGCATCACACTTAATTACAAGTTTTACGTCTTCAAAAGTACTAAGAAACTAATCATAAACTTGTAAAAACCCCCGGCGGGGCACAACTCCTTTACGGCGGCCATTACGGGGTCCCGGGGCCATTTTAATGACGTCACAACGACTCCCCGGGCTTAAGTTAACAACTTCCCACTTACCAGCTTACTTTGTCAAAGATTGTTCGAGAAGATACTTTTATTTCTTGAATAAAGTTTGTAGTGGGATTTGAAGGTTAGGTAATGGTTTGCTCTGCAGGTTTATTTTTAATTTGCATGAGTCGGAACTTCGTTAGCGTTTCCGCAGAGACGACGACGTTTCTGCTAGTGAATTGAAACGATGACCAACAACACCAATGCCACCCTACGAAATCAATAAACTAAATACGTCTCGATCTTCATTAAATCCGTTGAGTAGTCTTCACGCGATTCTCGAACAGACAGACAGGAAGAAAAATAAAAGAAAAATATAATTTTTTCTATGACATTGAACGATACAAGAATTTGTTTATATGTACACATTGGTTGATTCAATCAAATTGAGAAACAGAAATGAATCGTCTTACATCTACTTTTCATATTTGTTGTTTTATATTATAAATATTTATCTATATAGTATTACAGATTTATAGATATATAGATAACACTTTATTGCACACCAAAATATAGAATTACAGAAACAAACCATATTTACAATATTTTCTACAATAGGCGGCCTTATCGCTCAAAGCGATCTCTTCCAGGCAACCTAAATGAGAAAAAATTGAATCAGGCGAAATAGGTGTTGCAGGAAAATGGCAATAGATACATAAATATTATCTCTATATAATGAATATTGATTATAAGTGAACAATAGTTGCAGGAAATTGATTGTTTATGTGTTTAAAAATAAAAAGCTACGTTTTAACGGTTTTAACGTCGGAATAAAAATCAAATGAAAATGCCCCATTTAAAACCGTTACAACATAGTTTTAATTAAGTTCAGTGCCTTTTCGAGCTGCCACAAGAACACCTCTTTTGGCTTGAAAGACACTTGAAATTTTTTATTTCCAAACTGCAAAGCAAAACATCGCCTACCAAGTTCCCGCCAACAACTCAGCTAGTCCGATCTACAAGCAATCAAAGACAAATTAACTAAAATGTAGGCGAATCGTCACGCCTTCGGTCAAAGGTCTCTACCATCCCTTCCCGGAGACAGTCATAAACGTAAATTGGATTTTTTCCATTCCCTCCCCGTTGTTGGGTGGATTTAATTATTGTTTTATTACGTGTTAGGAATGGCGAGATGCAGTGTTCAAACATGGCGCGGGGGTGCGCATTCTATTTTTGAATTTTGAAATTGAAGGTCAATTATAAAACATGTTCTAGCTGCCAAGCTCTTTGAATCATTATTCATACAAATTACATTCAGGGCGTTCCATTAGTAGCTCACAACGCCCAAAATGCTCCGTTAGCCATTCCACAAGGCGACCTCGGCCGTTGTGGTCGTGGTGAATACGTCACTAATGACGTCATCATTTTAAATCACACAACGCTCACAACGACCCATGTCAAGAGGTGGGTCAAATAGCCGTTCCACTTGGGTTTACGATTGTAACGCCGACAAGCCAGTGGAACGGGAGGAATCGCGGTCGTGAACGTGGTCGTTTGAATCAACTGAATCAATCAATTGAAAAAAAATCCGAGGGGATGATTGGACCGGGAGATTCTAAAAATAAAATTTTTAGATTTTTGTCTGTCTGTTTGTTTGTCTTTCTGTCTGTCTGTTAAAGCATCACGTGAAAACTACTGAACGGATTTTAATGAAACTCGACTAGCTTATAACCCGGGGATTAACTCAGGAAGCATCTCACGAAAACGAAATAATAAGAGTATTTTTTCCCGATAAATAACATCGTTTTCGTGGGATAGACGAAAAAATAAAAAAATGGCGCTGTGATCGCATTTTTTTAGAAACTACTGAACGTATATATATAAAACTCGTCATACTGCTGGCTTATAGCCCGAATAAACACCTAGGATTTACATTTTACCTCGATAAATGAAGTCGTTTCCTAAGAATAGACGGATTAGCAGAATAGATGATGCTGCAATCGCGTATTTTCAATACACTAACAAATACATTGTCATAGGCAACTAGTCATTCATTGTATTACTTCAAATCAGGTTGGCTTCGACTTGTCTCTATGTTTTGCTGGGCTGTTATGTAGACTATAATATATGGACTTAGTTTCTTTATTATTATTATATATAAAAAAACCGAATTAAGTTTTTGTGTAAGTAAAATAAAGCTTATTGCCTAGGGCTCAACACGCGGCGCGGCTGCGCGGCAAAGTCTAGTGTATAATATTGCTAAAAAAATATATTTATTGGTAGAATACAGCAGATGGGCTGACGATCAACTGATAGAAAGTGGTTATCGTTGCCTATGGGTATTAATTATAAGGTGCCACTAATTTGCTATCGGCTACGAAGGGGGTGAGGAACCCCTCCACTAATGCCGGAACACAATTCAAGGTTGTTATGGCAGCTTGCTCTAGACCAGATTTCGTAGCCATCAAGCTCTTTCTCCGTTTTTGCATGGATACATATTTACAATTGATAAGAAATCGATTGAAAGAATGATGAATGACTAAACAGATATACAATGCAAAAGTGGATGGATGCAGAAGTCGCGGAAGGCCACGACACACCTTCCATGATCAAATTGATCGTGTACTAGCAGAAGGTGATGTCAGGAGCCTTAAGAACAGACGAGCGTGCATGACAAGAACTATGAATGTCAAAGAAGCAAGTGAGATGTGTAAGAATAAGCCTAAATGGCGCTCTGTTGTTCGTGCCTACCCCGCAAGGGACCTGGCGTGAAGTTATGTATGTATGTAAGAAATCGATTAGTATAAAGCTGGGAATATATTATTTACTAAAAGTACACGAATACATGGGATATTTTAGCCGAAAAATCGGATATCTGTTAGTCACAAATGCGAAGACTCCACGAGCTATTTAATATAAAATATCCTAATAATGCCTACTTTAATAAAACCTATGCCAAACATTTAACTGCTTAACTGTACATGTACCTACAGTGATACTTAGGAATGAACTTTGCCACTGACAGTACTTATTTAAGTACCACGTTCAAAACTATGCACAAGTGTACTTGCCTTTATTAAGGAGAAGCTTTCACAGCTAGGTCAAAAAATTAAATCATTGTATCACTTGTACTATTTAGGAAAGGTAAAAATAGCACTGCGAGATATTTTATTAATATATTAAATTTGCACCATTACATTAGAAGGAAATTTTTTATGTCACAAAGTCAAAAATCAATTGTTTGTTGTTGTTGCCAACAACTTGCAAATTGTTATTTTGTGCCTCTGCTCGTATAAAAATTACGAAAAAACCACGTTACCTCTCGTATTGTGAGGGCTAATCATATATTTTTTTTGGTAAATTGTAAACCTGTAATTAGTAACGAAAAGTTGTTTCGTTTGCACCCTATTTACGACCTTTTGCGGCAACAGGAGCCTTAATTAGATCCGATAATTTATAACGATTCATTTGACTGATTGGAGTTATTCTTTAATTTCTTTTTTATTTAAGTTAATTTGTAGAGAGATATTATCTTTCAAAGTCATATGTTTTGTATGGTAACTGAGAGTTCAGGTAGCACACTTCCTGTCCCTCCTATCCTATCTCATCTCTCCCTAAAACAGGAATCTTAAAAGTTGGCGACTGTGAATCTCGTATATGTAAAAGGAAAAACAATATTGAGATATAGATAAATGTATTAAAGAAAATTATAAAATAGAATAAGCATTAATGTAATAAATAGATTTAAAAATAAATACACAAGAAAATAAATCGAGATAAAAAAGAATATCTTTCCTATCTCATGACGGAGGGGAGGCAAAAACTAAAAGGCGATACGGTTGCATCGCTCCCGGTGTTTGAAAACTTCTATAGCCGATGGTAAACACTTTCCATGAGGTCTTGCCAGTTTGCCAGCTGCAGTCAATAAGAACAATGTTCGCCGCCTCTACAAAACGCTTCTGTTTATTATTTAAAGCAGTGAGGTCATGGTACCGCCATCTCTAGTTCGAACTTCAATACACATTATTGATACATACATACATATTTCCTTCTCTTTTTATATACTGGTATGTATGTATCTATCTCTGATCCCCAATTTCATCAATTAATTACTGAAATTGGTCAATGTTGACCAATTTTACTAATTACTTTTGCATTTAATATGACTTGACTTTAACAAACTAATATCATGAATCATACAATTCGCCGTATGAATGCAATATGACTGCTGTGACCTTTCACATGCAATGTAAATTCACATCAAAATTTATAGGTACCTATACATGTATTGTATATATTCTTATGATTTGTTGACAATAATTTTGAAAGAAAGAAGAAATAAAGAACTGTATTTGGAAAAGTACCGACGTACTTACTGACTTACTACAAATCATAGCATAAAGAAAGAAATATTTTTTAAAACCACGTACGCCGTATTTTTAGCAAATGAACTTTGCTCTCAACTTAGTGATATGCTGGAATTTTATCCGGCCCAAATCTGATTTTGATAATGCTAATATTAGACGGATTAACCAAACTGAATCATTTTGGTTGAAAGGCACCTTGGCAGGCAACCTTTGGATGGACAAAGATCTTATTAAAAATATTTTGCTAGCGTGTTACTTAATAATATTGTTACAAGTTACGGGACTGGAATTAAAATGCCATTGGAATTACTATAGAATTTATTAGAACTATATAAACACGTATAACACAGGTACAAACATAACTGGACACAACCAGTACAAACGAAATACACGATTCAAGAACACGCGCAAAGTCCGTCACTATTTAGCTTATCGAATGTACACACGTCTTGACTTGCTTGTGCCTATCGCTAGACTGCCTCCCCTCCTTTCAGGCATTCTTTTATCCTGTACAAATACAATGTCTCGTCACAATATTCAACCGTATAACAATAATGACTAAGAATCACACCTGGCTAATGCCTACCATAAAGGATTACAATTCATAACTAATTACAACACAAATTTTAAACACAAAGTAAACAAAAGAAGTCCAAATGCCGAAAAGGTAATAAACTACAGGTGTGAATTGGTCTTTGTAGATCGTAACGATATTCTAATGATAGTAATACTCGTAATACACTGCAGGGGCTATGTGGCGAAGCCTTAGATGAGTAGCGACACCTCGTGCTCGACTACGGGCAACCAAGGCGAAGCCCCCGCCTTTGTGCTTGCCTTAGCTAGCCGGCACGGAGTGGAGATCGATAGAGCTAAGACTCAAGCTCCAAGGGTGGAAGTGATAAATGTTATAACGTCGGAAGTAGCTTCGGTGAACCTGCAGCCCACTTCGCCAGACCAGTTAGCCACTCACACGCGTGTTGCTCCTCGCCAATCAATGCAAGGAGTGGCGAGTCACAGTCTGTCCATTTTTTCTATGTTCCCTGAAAATTTTGAAGGGCAGAGGCCATAGTCCCCCTAGTCCCAGATACCTAATTCCACTAGCAGTTCGGCCCAATAGCCCAGTACCTTTTGTTCCCTTTTTCTACAAAAGTCATGCCACATTTATATTAAATTTGTCAAGGGCCCTGTACGTGTTGGCCTTCCCGTGGCCCCACGCAAGCTCTCCAAAAGTCCGTAGCCAGTTTTGGCCCGTGGTCTTAGAGTCAAAATATTACATACAATAATATATTAATAAGTATGATAATAATAAAAAGGTTTATACCTATAAAAACAAATTGTTTTTTTTAATTAATCGTCTTTATGCTCTCTGAGTAGGTATAGATATTTTAGTTAAGCACATAAACTTATGTCGGACATTAAATAAGCACATAACTTAGTTAAATGTAACGGAATAAGTTATCTTCATGCAAAATAGCAGTTAAAGTGCACGGTGGATTTTGATTAAAACGCCGGCCTACAATCGTAATGGGCCGGCAGTCGATGCTCGGTTGAACTCGAATTAGCTTAACTTATGAGGGTAGTTTTAATAAATTGAACAGTTTTGTCTTTGTATGAACGTACATATTTCGTTCATTTATATTAAATACTAGAGTTTAATATTATTATCGTGGTAGCGTAATGGCTTGCGCACGCGTCTTCAACTCAAAAGGCGCGAGTTAGATCCTGGCCGGAAGGCATGCACCACTTAGGCAGTTTTCTGACCTAATGTGGATATTGTTACAATTACCACGTGCTAACAACGGTGAAGGAAAACATCGCGATGCAACCTGCACATCGATTTAGCCGATGTGTCAAACCTGCCAAGCCGCCTTGGACAAGCGTGGCGGGTATACTGTCCGTTTCCCTATAATGTAAGGTTCGAACCCAGCAATAGGACATTTATGGACTGTTATAATAAAAATATTTTTTTCATATTAGGTTTTTAAATATGGCGAGCGAAGGAACAAAACTGCGGATTGAAAACCGCCTATAAATCCGTTGCATGGTTTAGGCGTTAGCGGATATACAGACAGACAGACAGACGCGGAAAGCGACTTCGTTTTATACTATGTAAAGATATTTTTATTACGTAATTTGTATATGTATGAATGTCAAAGAAGCAAGTGAGTTGTGTAACAATAAGCCTGAATGGCGCTCTGTTGTTCGTGCCTACCCCGCAAGGGACCTGGCGTGAAGTTATGTATGTATGTATGTAATTTGTATATAATAATGTGAGAAAATATATTCGTAATACTTTAATATTCAATTTGATGTTTTCTATTATAATTATATCGAAATTTGATAAAACCACAGCAGGAGCACAGGAGGCAGACTGTCGGGCCACCTGATGGAAACTGGTTACCCTGGCCTAAGGACATATGTAATACCAAAGATCTGTTGTCAAATGGGGGACAAGAATGTGGCCACTGATGTCGGGAAACAAGTTTGTTATGGCGTCATGCTCTGAACCATGGATAGTAGCCATCCAGAGGGTCAAATGCCATATCACCTAGCAAGCGAAAAACCGTATATAAAATTACTTATTTTATGATCAAATATTCACTCAAAACATATATATACCTTTCAAATTAATAAGATGAAGAACTCATGGCACGTTTTTCCTCACACGTAATTTCATTTCCTCATATCCGTGAACACAGCGAAGGGTATGTTAAAACGCACCCCATAAACTGATAAAGTGAGTTCCCAACAGTTTCTTGGTTTATAAGAGTTATTTGTTCAAAATAAAATAAAATCAAATTTATTTGTTCAAAACATGGTTAAACAGTTGACATAAATATATTATAGTGTACACATGTTTTCATTTGATTTATAAACTATACACACAAATATGATTTTCCTAAGTTTTCTTTTTTGCTAAAATAACCCTAAAAAAATTACAATACGCCCATCTACTAATCATTATCCGTGCAGGAACGGTGAAAGCGGGTGTAAGAGGCGACAAAACAACCTGCAGCCAGGTGTTACGTTATTTGTCAGCCTGTATGGCTACTGACCATACAGACTTGGTCCTTGCTCTACAGCCGCCATAACAACCTTGAGTTGTGTTCCGGCATTAGTGACCAGGTTCCAGTCTCCCTTTAGAGAGCAGCAGCGCATTTGTAACACCTTTGGTGTTACAAATATCTATAGCTTATAGTAACCGCTTTTCATCTGGTGGGCTGTGCTGTTGTGTGACTGAACTCATGCAGTAAAAATTTAAAAAAAACATAATTAAAAAAAAACATTTATCAAGGCAATAAAAGCCATCCCCCTTAAAAGGGGAAGGAAAATGTTTGATATTAATTAACCCTATCGTTTTGATACGACATTGTATTAATAACTCAGTCGTCACGATGTCGTGTCGCGCGTCATCGCTAATCGCTGTCACTTTGTCTCATCTGTAACGCTCTTTAGGTGCCCATCAAGTTTAAAATGTATTATGCAAAGAGATGAATAACTTTGAACTTTGAATATTGTAGGAGGTAGCTAAGTAGCAGTTTTTATTGAGGTTGTACACAGTTCGCAAATAATTGTCTTTATGATGACAAAAGGGCTTTGTAAAAACTGTAAAATTGTTTTTTTTTAAACAACTCTTAATTTTTAGAATTTAAACACGCTTATTGGTTATTCTGGTTCTTGTGTGTGACATTAATTTAGTGATTTTTGTGTTGTGGTGTACCTTACGAATAATTTATTATATTAATTTATTCTAATTTTAATACTAAACTTATACTAATGTAGAGTGTATCTGTTACATGCTGGTGTTGCGAGGAAGTGCATGTGCAGTGTGTGTGCCTTATGTCTATACCTATATATATTACCCTTTCCGTGCCTGGGTTATTAATTTTTAGGCTCTTTGTGTGTTTCCATTGTGTGGTTAAAATTGTACTTAATTTTTATTCTCTACCAAATTCATAAAAAAATATTCCTCTTCTTTCTGAACTACTCTGGGGTTAAGTTGGTAACACCAACATTAACTTAAGAATATTTTGGGTTGTGGTTTTCTTTGTTCTGCATTAGTTTCGGGAATAAATGGACGCCTTTTCTCCATATTTAATTTATTGAACCCAAGAATCAACACGATATCTGAACATCTACAGTCCACTGCCACCAGGAAGGTACTACTAATCTTACAGTCTTGTTCAACGAAAATTGTTTGGAGTAAATTTCATTAAGCCGTTTTTGGGATATCGCATATCTTCAAGTAACTTTCTTGTATAACCAAGTTACAAACTTCTTTTTTAAAAAGGTTTCTAAATACAAGCTTTTGAAATCCTGGATAGCATGTAGCATAAGAATGCTAGCCAAGAAAAGTAAAACGAGCCCGAACATGACGGGTCTATCTTGTTTAGTACAGGAGTTCCTTGGCCACCTTCCGACTCTATCATCAGATCAGCTCCATGGTACCATATTATTGCATTGTCACGCGATACATACGCGTGCAAGATTTCAGCTCAATTGGAAACCGGGAAGTTGGTCAAATTTAACTTGCAAGATTCCACCCGAACTTACATACAAACATAGGTACATCCATTGCAAGTTAAGTAAAAGCTTGTAAAATAGTGGGCTTCCGTCGCTTCTTGGAAACCCTCTCAACTAACGCTCAACGCTTATCATGCATTACTGACACGCACTTGTCCGATTTTTGAGAATAAATCATCAAAAGCAAACATCAATCACTCTTTAAATATTGTTACTAGTTGCGGGCCTTGAAAAATGCCGTTGGAATTATTATAGTTTATTTGAACTATACAAACACGTATAACTCAGTATATTTAACCGAACACAACAAATCCACAAAGTCCGTCACTAATAGATTACCGATTGTTGTATACACGTCTCGCTTCGACCGTGGTTCTCACTCGACTGGTTACCCCTCTATCAGGTCATCGTTTTATACTGCACAAATGCAATGTCCCCCGTATCTAAGTCGACTTAATCCGCCACACCTGGCTAGTGACTCGTCCGCAAAGTGCTATAAAGGAGTACAATAAAACAATGGGCTGTTTTCTAATCACAAATATTAAACACTATGTAAATAAAAGAAGACGATCATATTGGTTACAATTAATTTAAATGCCGGTAGGTAATAAAATGTGTTTTGTTTCAGATATGCAGGTGGATTTTATTTTTGTCGGGACCTGAGTTGTAACAATATCTTTCACAAACCTGACCCTATAATATTAACAATATCTGTAACAGAACTATCAGCCTATGCGTCTCGTATTCAAATTTTGAAATTGGAAAATGCTAATTTGCTGCATAGTCGCGTAAGACATCAAACTTCGATAATCAAAGTAACCCCGAATGCATTTCACCTTCATCGACACGCCATCTGACGAGGTCTTTATAAAGTAGATTAAAAAACTTATTATTTACAGAAGTGTACATTGTTTTAATGTAACGACGATACGTTACATTAACTTCCTAATAGATCAAAACATGAATTTTGTGACATAATTAGATCGTTTAGTGTAATAATTTTCAGGAAAATCACATTACACAGATAAACATCACTCTTCAAATTCTCGCCAAAACTCTTTCAAGTTTGCATTGATGGGCGGTTGCTATATCTTATTAACATTCGTATGCCTTACTACTTATTAAAGATTGAAATATGCTTCATGGACACATTAAAATTAGTTTTGGTCAAATTGGTATGGTAAGACACGTGGATAGTGAGATGTATCGGCCATTAGACAAGATCTTCATGAAAAGTACAGACAGTACACAGTAGTACACCTACAATCTTTACTCTGTGATCTTTAATCGTCCCAGACCAAACACAAGCGACAACAACAACAGGCAGAATAATAAATTAATGCTAGCAGTCAATTCTGCCACCATATCTGATCTAGCTAAGGAAGTTTTCATATATCCGATTTGCTTTAACATATTATGTACAAAAGGGGTCAGCAGAAATAATTTCTGTTTTTTACTCGTCCCAGGCTAAAAACTTAATAAGCTAGGCAGAATAATAAATCAATGCTAGCCGTCAATTCTGCCACCATATCTGATCTAGCTAAGGAAGTGTTCATATATCCGAACGGATTTGCTTTAACATATGTACAGAAGGGGTCGGCAGAGACCATAAATAATAATTCCTCGCCGAGATAAATCGGCATATGCTAATACAGAGCCAAATTATTTATTGAGGGGAAATCTTATCGGGGTGTGGGGATGCCGTGGATTTGCACCATTTTCTTTGCTTATGAAGTTTTCCTGTTATTTATCAGTCTGTGTTGTGAATATTGATACGCCTATTGCTTTAGTAATGAAGCGGGGCCTTATATCAAAAAGAATTTAAACTAGGCGTTACCCGCGACTTCGTCCGTTTTTTTTAATTTCTTCGATAAATATAAAACCAACTGTACCGCAGAAAAAAATTGTTTATTTTTTATTATCAAAAGCCTAAATATGAATTTTCACACCTCAGTTTCTTATTTTCATCCCATTTTCATTCCTCTCAATTCCGCTTCTTAGAGGTACCGTAAAATAATTAAGTCGAAAATATTATATCATATCTAAAATATTAATCTATGATCTTGTTTAAACAAATTGTCGTTAAAAGAACTTTGTGAGCTGTATAAGGGAAATACGGCGTTCCCAGGATTATTTCCCGGGATTTTTTAACTTCAAAACTACGTGATTTAACTACGCTGTTTTATTTTACGATTTTAGGACTTGTTTATTGTAGGTATACGAGTATGACAGTTTCTACGAGTATATTTATTCGATATCTCTAGTAGAACAGTTTTAGTAGTGTTCGTGTTAATAAAATGTCCGAGATTCATGTATTTCCTGATTTATGTATACTAAAAAAAATTCATTGCCCTGCAGGAATGATTTACCTTTGATTTTAAATAATGGCATAATAATTGGACCTAATCTTTATCACCTGTCGAATGTGAACGAATTCGCGAACAAATGCTAGTTTATAACAATATAATTGAATTGCTCTATAAATTAATCGTACTCTCTTTGAGCGTGCCTTTTGAATTGTTCATTCCATTAGCACTCAACAAAGTTTAAACAAGGATATGAAATTATTTTTTGCCAAAACAGCAAGGGAACCTTAAAAATGACAGTAGCATTTGACGTCATGTACCAAAAAAAACACCATGTCCAAAAAGCCGACAGAACAATCGTGGGCCGTCCCATTAATCAGGAGCCGCGTTGAGGGTTGACGACGCTTAATCAAAGTATCACAATATGCCTGTTATAATAGACGTATGAATATTTATAAGGGGATTAGACGCGGCGACGAAGACGCGACAAGACGGGCGATTCGAGACGGTGTACGGCGTCGTGTGGCGGTACCTTAATTGTTCGCGGGGGCTCTATTTAATTCTTTGGTTGACTTTTTTATTGGCCATTCTGACATCTAGTGTCAACTTCTTGTTTTTTTTTAATGTAGCTTAGCAAGTTTGTGTATCTTACCAGAATCAAATCTATGTGTATTTTATGTTGTGTAAACGAAACAAGGTTTCATTGAATAATTTTTCTAATACATAGAGAAACTTACAACAACAAAAACTATTTATTTTGCTTTAAAAACTAGCACGAAACTATAAAACTTAATATCTTCAACTTACTTAATGCAATATGTTCCCTAACATCATAATCTTACACAGAAATGCTTTCACATTTCAAATACATTTGGTCACCCTACAAATTATTTTACACGCATTCACTATCATTCAAACCTCAACTTACTGGGATAAAAATAAGGATTAAATTCATTTGGATGTGATTCCTAAAAATTCTTTAGAAGTCGTTATTTGAAATTAATACTTATCTTTCCAGGGCATAAGGTAGAATATGCCTTGAATAAAAATATTTGGAATAGTGAAGAGAAATATCCCCGCGGCTATTAGTCCGGGATTAGCGAAATGATCCCGGGATCGGATGACCAACGTCATATTAAACCGGGATTTGGTCAGTCAGTACAACTAATTCATATTTCGATTGTTGTTTGTTTTCCATGTTTGAATTTAGAATAGGTTTGGTTAGCTATCTTAGTCAAACTTAGACACTGACAGATTAATAATATTTTAAACATCGAATTTTGAATATTTTGAACAGTTGGAACTTGAAAGGTTATTTTTTACAGATAGACGGCCTAGCTTATGGAAAGTGGTTATCATCGCCTGTAGACGTCTGCAACACCAGGGGTGAAACAAACACATTACCAGCCTTTGAGATGGGGTAAAGAGGGTAGAATAGGAAGATAGAGGTATCATAGCGGATGAATGGGATATGGGATTGGAACGAGTGGATGGGATAGAGTAAATGAGATACTGAGAGGAGGAAGTGGGCCATCGGTGTTCGCACAAAGCACGATATGCACAAGACTAACCGTTTCACGCCGATATTCTGTGAGATCAAACTCACATACATTGTAAAAAAGCTTTCTAAAAACTCGTTTTACTCAAAAATACAAAGACATTTAAAAACTGAAAACTATATAAAAATATATAGACTATTTCCTAAAAATAAAATATATATTATAGTAGATTTATTACATAAAAATAAAAAATATGTAACATTTATACAAAATTACATATTTACGTAGCACTGATGAAATAAACAGCCCGTGCGAATACGTAGAGAAGAAAAACAAAAACACAGAGAGAGCCAATTTTCTTATTAAGTCCAAATAAATAATTGCCGCTACTAATTGGAGCGTTTAATCGTTTTTTCTTGTATAAAAACGAAACAAAGGAATTTATGCAAAATAACATGGCCGCCAACAAATTAAAAGCGCTTGAAGAAAAAAAGGGGGCGCACTAAATTAATGCAGTCAACGCGCATTCGTTCTTATTATGTTGAGTTAAACAGATTATTAAGGGTACTTCTTCACCTTTGCTGAACAAATGAGTGAAGTTTCTTTAGAATCGTTGTGATTTGAAACTCGATGAAACGAAAAAGCGACACTAAAAAGAAATAGACACATAAATCTATAGGACTAAGCCTGCGAGAGAATGAAATACAATACATTATATTTAATAATTAAAACACTACGCTCATAGAGATAGAGTTGGAAATGTTTTGAAGTTTTTCGTTAATACTTCAAATTTCGTGTTTTAAAGCTTAAATATATTATAACAATGTAATTTATGAAATGTGACGTCATGAAAATTGGTACCCCCCCCCCCCCCTTGGGTGACAAGGGGTGATAGGAATTCTATTTGTTCCACTTCATCTTGCGCCAAAGAAGGTTTCTGAGTTGATTCACAATTGGACCCGGTAGGTGGCGCTGCTGTCGGCTTATCGATTGAAGCTTTTCCGGGCAGGACTACGTCTGCCGGACAGGTAGTATTAGTATAAGATAATGATGAGCTTGTCGTCTATGCTTGCGGAATCAAAACCAGACTTATTGATTGGTCAATTTCCGATATGCCATGGTATTGGACGTTACTAGTGGAGTACCTACTTCAATTGGCCTGTTGACACGTAAACGTAACTAAACTGACCATTACATAATCTAATATTCCGAGTAGCAGAAACAAAACGGTCCTCCGGTCACGGTGTATGACATCAAAATAACTATTCGTAAATAAAAGAAAAGAACGAAAGTGAAACGTATTGTGTAGAACAAAAGACGAGACTTGTTCGTATGGTAATCACAGGCTGGGAACGGCGGTGTTTTACAAAAGTATTTTTTTGGGAATAGCGTTTTGTTCGACTCTTAGGGGCTTGTTTGAAAATGTGATCTTGCAGAGACGCACACTAGTAGTAATAAGTAGACGTTAAGGCACTTAAGTCAATACCAGGTGATAGGATATTTGCATCTGGATGGCTACTACCCCTGGTCTAGAGTATGCTGCCATAATAACCACGAGTTATATTCTGACACCTTTGGTGTTATAAATGTCCATAGGCGACAAAAACCCCTTTCGTCGTCGTCTGCTTGTCGGCTTGTTGTTATTCTCCAAAATTACTAATATCTGTGAAATAATTATATTTTTGGTTCAAAATATAGATCAAATAGAACATTTCTGATTTTTCAAATTATTTATCGCGTGACTTCGGATTGGGATAGAAGTTTTTTTTTCATGAATTTGTTAATATTTCTAGTTATAATGAATGTGTGAAATATATTTGAAATGCAGTATATAATATCGTCTCACTCATCTTTTGCATTTCAAATTTCTCTTTTGTGTTCTGGTTTCAATTTTTTCACAACGCCTCTACATTTTTGTAGACACCAGCTTATCGGTTTTCTATCGGATTCACTTTGGAGAGTGTGCAGCTGCAGCTGAGCTCCTCGATCTGATCCCGCCATCTCCCTTCCATCATCGGACAAACAGACGCACCGGCATGCGGCATCGATATATGGTGGATATTCCACCTATAAGAACGAAGCGCTTTGCATCTAGCTTCATCACACGCACCGCAAAGGATTGGAACTCATTGCCGGAGTCTGTCTTTACCGATACTTATAACCTAGGTGTCTTCAAGTCCCCTGTAAATAGGTATCTTCTAGGTAAGCGTGCTACATCGTAGACCACATCTTCGCTCCACATAAGGCAAAATTGTAGTCAAACACGAACCTATACAACAATAAAAAAAAGACACACGGAACTTTTACACGTTTACCAAATTTAATATATATAGCTCTAATCTCTTGAAATAATCAGCTACGATCATATATAAAGTACTCTGTGGCTACGATACACAGATGAACAAGTGTCCTTGTTACCTACAGATATCGCTCCCTAAAAAAAGTTGAAGGTAGGTGAAGAGAAAGTTGTTTGTCTGGATCGTCGCAAGTGGAGATCCATAGTCGCTACCTAACCGCATGGGAAACAGGCATGATATTATGTATGTATGTAAAAAAAGGTCTCAGGGAAGAAGCATCTTAAGCAAAGACGAGGCAAAGACCCTGCCAGTCTTATCACCCGATAAAAGTCCCAATGCTTGGTTCGAACCTCCCCATTTTATTAAGAGAATGGACATAAGTTATTTCGATGTGTGTGTGTGTGTGTGTGTGTTTTACGTAGTTGTATGGCAAATAACGCATCAGACTAAACATAATAAGAGATTTATGATGTTTTGCACATAGATACATCTTATATATAAAATTCTCGTGTCACAGTGTTAGTTACCATACTCTTCCGAAACGGCTTGACCGATTCTCATGAAATTTTGTGTGCATATTCAGTAGGTCTGAGAATCGGACAACATCTATTTTTCATCCCCCTAAATGTTCACCACTATGTTAAAAGGCCACCACAAAATATATATTTTTAATTTTTATTTTTTTTTATTTTTTTATGATACAGCATTACAAAATACATACAACCCTAAATTTTCAACCCTCTAAGATCAACCCCTATTTTTTAATAACGATATTAGTATTTTTATAATTTTCTACTGGGATGATTTAGATTTTACTGCAATCGGGTACCAGGATTTAGGTGTTCTTTTTGTTGTTGTATGTGTTGAAATTTGTCCCGGAATTGTTTAAATAAACGATTGGACCCAGTAGGTGGCGCCGCGATACTCCTCCTAAACATTGGGCCTGATTTTGATGAAATTTTTTGTTTGTTCATGTGGATTTGAGAACAGTTTAGATTACCATTTGGTCGCAGTAGATAACGCTGGAATCGGGTTCTAGGATTTTTATTTTTTTAAGGCAGGACAACGTCTGCCGGGTAGAGCTAGCTATTTTTATTTTTTTTATGTTTTTTATATGTTCTCGAATAGCTTCTTTTTTAATTCAACTTCAATAAGTTTGAATTAAAGAATAAGTTGTTTGAGAATATATAAATTGCATTGGTAATGTATAATTTATACTTAGGTATATTGAAATAATAATATAAATATATATGCTTATTCTACTTTTAATTATGATATATTCTTTTTACATTACACATATATATTAGAAATTCACACATATATTTATGTATCCTTATTATTGCTTATATTAATTAGCTTCAATTTTCATTATTACATATTATTTTAAAATTTGTTACATTTATTTATATGTTTATTTAAAATGTATCCGTGTAGTGAAACTTATAAAAGTATTGTTTATTATGACTTGTTGTTGTTAGAGTTTAAATAAAATTGTTATAAATTTGCTTCAAAAGAGCGATAAGAAGTTATTTGTTTGGGTCACTTGAGATTTGATGGAGGCTGGTACTGAAAATCAGCGCTGTGTCAGTTGTTGACACAGCATAATGCTGAGCTACCAGCCTTTTGCCGTGAGTGTTCAGGACTTTTATATTTTAAAGGTGTATATTTTATAAAATTGTAATGGCTTTATGAGTACGTATATTCTGTTAATTTAGTTTATTATTAAGTTTTACGTGCATTCATTCACGTCAATAAATATTTCCTTTCTTTCTTTCTATGTGCAGGTTTCATCATGATGATTTTCTTGCTATGTGCAGGTTTCATCATGATGATTTTCTTCACCGTTAACACATGGTAAACGTAGCAATATGCTCATAAACAACTGTCTAATGCTCGGTTTCTGAGGTACTTTTAACGGTACGTTTATCTGTTCGATAGCGCTATCAGTTCAATAACTTATAAAATTGCGTTTTTGAACACTCCATCGTACGATAGTTAAACTAGGTTCAACTTAACTGAGCAATATTAGGCGTTTATCTATTCCATATCTTTTGTTTGACGTTTTGTTGTTGACTTTTTTGTTTGGTGTAAATATATTATTCCACGCCGACAAAAGTGAATACACACCTGCAGTTTATTACCTTTTTCGGCATTTGGACTTCTTTTGTTTACTTTGTGTTTAAAATGTGTAATTAGAAAAACAGCCTATTGTATATTGTAATCCTTTATGGTAGGCATTAGCCAGGTGTGATTCTTGGAAACTATTGTTACGCGGTCGAGTATTGTGTAGCATATTATGTAGCTTAGTATAAAGGAATGCCCGAACGGAGGGGTGAGGCAGTCAAAGCAATAACACAAGCGAGGCAAGACGTGTGTATATTTAGTAACGGACTTTGCGCGTGTTATTGAATTGTGCACAACATTTGGGCTTATTGCTTCCGGTTATATTTGTACCTGTGTTATAAGTGTTTGTATAGTTCTAATAAATTCTATAACAATTCCAACGGCATTTTAATTCGAGTCCCGTAACTCGTAACAATATATTAGATATTCTTTCTTAAATAGATCCATCTAGTGGCGAGTTTCGGTACTAGTTGTAGGTTAACAGTTAACGTATGTTTATCTGTTACATATCGTTAAGGAATCAATTGTTATTGAACACATAACTGGTAACCTCAGAAACCGGGCATAAGTGGTTCATGATTTTCGACTAGGATTCAAACCTGCGACTTAGATTGCGTCAACCACTAAGCTACACTTCACATATACAACTTGGCTTCTAATTTTATGATTCCTAATAAATTATCGCTAAAATATCTAAGCAACACATAATAAATTTGTAGGCTATCCATCTTAACCCACCGAAGAAATATAGCCGGCAACTATCTCTTTCTCTCCAGTTCATTTTGGACACGAATATTCGCCATCTCTTTCGCACTTACGAAGCACGTGACCTGAGTACTAGTTGCATGAAGTTTCCTTACTTTATGGCAATTTCCCATGAAAAATTACCTGTGGCGATACGGCGGGACGGTCAAATGAGTTTCAGGCGAAATATTTAGATAGACAATATTCTTTTCATTTCTCATACTCTGGAAGTATGCTTAGAGTTGCCTAATCACAGGGATGAAATCAGCACTTTTCGTCCTTGTGAAACGACTTTTGCTGCTATAAAAAAATTGATTTTTATTTTATTTAGGTTTATGGCTCGGCAGCTAGCCCTTGAAGCCAGACCTTAGATTACAATGTAGTTTCTTCATTTTCTTAAGTCTATGTGCAGCACAGCTGAACTATAGGTTATCAGCTAGTGCCATTCAACGCAGTTCTTGTGACAACTCAAAAGACACCACATTTGACTATACAGTACACATTTCTGATAAAACACATAATTACTACTCAAAAACTACCAATATCCTACCACTATTGTTCATTTTAGAGTCATTTTACGTATTTTTAGAAAATAAAACTGAACAGCACAACATCTCCTTTGAGTTCCCGCCAAAAACTCTTAAAAACAATTTAGATACGAACCATAGATAACACATGCGGATGTCCCAACTTTTTTTTACAACACTGTGAAATCGCGGCATAAATTGTAATTAAAAGTATGAACCATTTTGTAATATAATTTTATAAAATTTATTCCACTAAATTATTATCTAATTTACATACATTTGAGCTAAACATTTACTATAATCAGTAACAAAAAAAATACTGGTTGGTAGAATGCCACAGAAAAAGAAATTCACTTGACGTTTCAAATGTCACGTATTAAATGTGTTCATCAGATTTAGATATGGATTCAACGCCTGATTTTATTAGAGAAGTAGTTTTTTGGTTTAACTAATCCGTTTTTATTTACTTTCCTCATATTCGAAATGAAAAGCAGTGTTAACCTCGGGTAAAAGGACCGAGGCCGGTATTTAGGCACGAGATGGTTTGGCACACGAGCGTAGGTATTTGCCCCGCGGTGTCGCCACGTATCAAATCCTTATCAGTAGCTTTATTTTACTTGCACATAAACTAATTCGATTTTTTATAAAGATATAATAATAACAAAGTAAGTGAGTCCGTATAGTCTAGACAACTACCCGGCAAAACATAGAGGTGAGTCGCAGTCAACCTGATTTAAAGTAATACAACGAATGACACGTTGTTTATGATCTCAACTACACATTGGCTAAATCCCCAAATCGAGCGAAGGCATATAGAAGACGATAAAACATAGCCTGTTTATCTCGCGAAAAGAATATGAATTTATCTCTTATGTTGAACGATTATTCGTTCATATTATTCGTTCGTAATTAAGCGAATCGAATAAGGAATCGATATCGGCGTCTCTTATCGATATAATCGTATAGCAGATTATTGTTCCATACTTGGGAAAGATAATTACTGGCAATGCGTATTGTATTATTTATCTACGATCGTTATGATAAATGTAGAAATCAAATAGTAAAATGGAAACATTTTGCATAATTTGTGACTAACAGAAGTCGTGGTAGCGTAATGGCTAGCGCACGCGTCTTAATCTCAAAAGGCGTGAATTTGATCCTGGCCGATACGCATGCACCACTTAGGCAGTTTTCTGACCAACCTGCACACCGAGACAACCGATGTGTCGAACCTGCCAAGCCGCCTTAGACAAGCGTGCTCGGTATGCGGTCCGTTCCCCCTATAATGGAATGCCCGAGCCCAGCAGTGGGACATTTATGGGCTGATATTATATTATAATTTATTATATATTATAGATTATTACGTAATGTCCATTTTCGAGAATGACTTCGTCGAGACAAAGCTTTTGATCCAACCAAATACACAAATTGGTAAATAAAAACAAAGTCCTATTTAGTATTCAGCTAACGTCGTTGAGTAGAGCAGGACTTAAGACACTGGTTGGAAATAATGAAAAACTCTCACTCCCGTCTAAGCCCCGGACAAATTAGATCCGTCCTGTCAGCTTTTGGTCACTACCCACTATACAGTGGTTTAAGTACATTTTTTTTTCAAGTTTTAGTTTTGCTAACCGGCAGACGAATACACTGTTGTGTAATTCGAAGATAAGTCTGTCTGATAAAAGTAGACTGGAAGAGCGCGGCAAATTTCAAAAATATCAGTTCAGCAACTCCAAATTATTATAGAGTATTTCTATATTATAATAAATCTGTAAATGGTTCGAGTTTGTACAATGCGTTTAAAAATGTAAAAAAAAAATGCGTCACCTCTACAACACTTTTCTCTGAGCAATCTGGCCAATTTTTGTACTAGTATGGATGTCAATTGTCATATGATGTAGACAAATCAAAGTCTCTGCGTCACAGATTATTAGTATTAATGTACAAAAGTGGTAGTCTTCGTATCATTTCAGTATTCTATAATTTCGATTATCGATACATCAAAAAAGTTACAAATTATACGTCGACGAGCATAATTGTGATTGGATATTGTCCATTTGGCTCTTTTGTATTATAAAGGATATGTTAGACCCTTTCGTAAAAGGACGGATCTAATTGCAAAATATTGTTGCAAACAAATGAACGTTTTTTTTTAATAAAAGAAGACATGTAGACAAGAAGCAGACAAGACAGACCGCGACGTACTCATCATGATGAAATTGAGGACATTTTGAAGAAAAGTCACCTAAAAATCACTTTAAATAAGCGTGTATGAATGAAAAGATTTATGAAAGTTTATGAATCGATAAGTGTTTGTCGAGATCGTAACAGGTAGATATCCATCGTCTCTGCCTACCCCTACCCCAATAGGAAACAGGTGTGACAATATGTATGTAAGTTCAATAGATACATCCTATAATGTAACGTGGTCACCATTACCTATAAATGTTTGCAATAGTTCTTCAATAATCCTATACTGTAGCGCAGAGAGAATACAGATACAGAGAGAGAGAGAACAGTGAAATTGGCACAGTATAATAAATAGAGAATATTAATACATTTTCCATATTATATAATTTATTTTAAATATAATAATGCAAGAGAGCGTGTTTTCAAGTTACTGTAAATCTACATTAAGACTATAAACTAAAAGGTCCAAGTGCTCAAAACACATTTTTGTTTTCTGTATTATCGCTAAATGTAGGTATATTAAAATATACAAAAAAAATATCTGCCGTTTCCAAGGTGCTTTGGTGGTATTGAAATAATTAATACAAGCTCTAGAAATAGTACATATTTTTATGTATTTCTTTCTCATTTATTATTTTAATATAACTCTTATTGAGTTAGATAGATAACACTTTATTGCTCACCAAAAAAAAAACAAAAACAAAATGCATAATTACAACACTTCTTGGCAAAACAACAGGCGGCCTTATCGCTAAAAGCGATCTTTTCCAGGCAACCTGAGGTAGTCACAGGATATTATAAATTAATCTAATTGGAACTATATATACAAATTAATATTAAACTCTAAAATCTAGTGCCTCTGCCAGTTGTAAATGTGCCCAAATGACTGACCACATTACCTCTCGGAATGGCAATGCTAACGCGTTGTCCGAGGTATAGTCCACCAGTCTTTACGTCATGTGAGACGTCTACCAGGCCTTTTGCTATGTCTCGATAAATTTTGTGCACCTCAGGCCCCCATGGTCCCAGAGTCTCGACCCCAAATGCGAAATATGTAGTCCTTTCCGATGCCCGAAAATTTGAGGCATTTTAGGGCTGCCTATTGTGCAGCTATTCCGGCTGACATGCTAGTGGCTGGATGATGGGATGCCGCCATCTTCCAGAATACCAATGCCATTCCATCGGGTCTCTTGCCATCGCGACTTAACCGTTCGGTTTTAGAATGGCAGTTAGCCCAGCGGTGACAAGAGCTCGACTGATTATGTCATTAAGTGTTGCATGACGCGGAATTCTGCCAGCGCTTCTGATATACGATAAATTGTATAATACGATAAACGAATAAATATTATTTGTTACAAATATCTACATAGGAAAGGTATTTATTTCTGTGACTAAAGAAATTAATGATTCTAAACTAATTTAGCTTTTAATTTTTGTTAAGTACAGTTTCGAGTAAGTTTCAAAAGTCCTTAAGAACCTTTTTCACTCTTATACCCTTTGTTTCGTCCGTGAGAACAACGGCACGGAAATTACCATTTTTAGAGATTGGATTATCGGATATAGGGAATTTTGGGTTATTTTTAAAAACTCGATATGTCGAATCGATTCGGGAGCGATCTGCGATGTAGATTGCTTTAGGATAACATGTTGTGGGCGTTGTCAGCTACGACGGTTTTCATGTATTATGTATGTAATTTATAGTGAAAGATGCTTACCGGCTGTTGACTGATGCTGCGTTACCGACGTCATTTACTGACGGTTTCCTGGAATTAAGGAAATATTGAATTATTGTAAACATAAATAAATATAAGGTTGCTAATATTACTTTGATTTTTATTTAGCTGGACGAAGTGACAGCTGCGATCGGTTTCTTTTATGTTGCAAGCCTCCAGGCTATGCTCCAGCATAGTGTTGTAGTATGGCTCATTAGTCAGCTATGTGCGTAGTTTAATTCAACTCATATATTAATCAGCCATACTACATCACTATGCTCCGAGCATATAGGTGTAAATGTAATTTTAGTCCAGGTAATTAAAATCAGGGTATACAGAAAATGGACATACATTTATGTTATGTTTATGGCTTGGCAACTAGGAAATGGATAAACAGTTTTCCACAAAATGTAAGTGATGCTTTTATTAAATAATTAGGATGTGCCCGCGACTTTATTCACTTTGACGTAGAAAATTCTCGGGGGTTTCCCGGGATTTTCAAGTCAAGCGTGGACGAAGTCGCGGGCAAATCCTAGCTATAGATAATAATATTGTTTATTAAAGTTTTCTGGCTTAACTTTAAAATATATTCCAGGGGCTCAATTCTCATATTTCAATATATTAGCGTTGCAAAGATATTGATAGTACGAATCCATTGCAATAGTGTCAAAAATTCGTATTCTACTAAATCTACAATATCTTATCGATATTGTCGCGACAGGACAATTGTCTACGACAAGATGTCGCGAGATGGTACAAAACCATTATTCGAGTGGCAACACTAAAAGGTTGAGCAATTTATATTTCTTAGAATGGTAACACTACAACCGGTCACGCAAATTATCGTTCTTAAAGTGGGAACACCAATAAATAAAGTCTTCTTGAAAGCGCATTCGTGTCGACATTTTCTCGAACAACCTAAAATCCACATGTATCAATTTAATCACCGAACCAAGTTTCCGACTAATAAAGCAAACGACGATAGTAGAAAAATTGGTATAACCATTAGCAGAAATTTCGATAGCCGACAGGAATATTAAATCTACCAAAATTTTAAACATTTGTTTCCTACGATTGAGAAGATAGTGTCCGGCTATTTTAACGAGATAGTAATAAGAGAATTGGGCCCCTGGTGTGCATGGAAATTATAGATAATTAGATATGTTCATAAGTAACTTTAGGTAGCTATAATTACAACTTACATCCAGTAAGGGTCTGGTGGACTAGCAGTGTGAAGTCCATAATGTGGAGGAGGCAAGTGATATGGACTGCAATAATTCATCATCGGCATTGCGTACATTTAATTTTTTTAAAGGTTTATTTACAATTTGATTAATAAGTAAACTGAGGGTCACTTCCTAGGGATAAGGACCCCTGTTGTTGTTTTATAATTTTTATTTTGGTGACTATCACAGTTAATTATCTTTAGAAGACACAGTTATACGTAGGCTCAGACGAACAAAATAGGTAAACCGAACCCTAAATTCTCAGAATGAAGGCGGCCAAATGAAAGCCGATTTTAGAATAGGAAGCCGATCGCGCCGCAGTGCCTTACGAGAACTGAGTAATAAATAATAGAATTAGTAACGAATAAATGTGGAATAGTTTTCAGTGAAAACATTAATTCTATTAGCCACACAGACGCAAACCTTGTGTGTACTACATAAATGTACGCACATAAGTTGGTAATACACTTCATTTGACGCTTTTATTCACTTACTCCTGAAACCAGTGCTTTTCAATCTTTTTGAATACGCGACCCCTGTACAGGTTGCAACATTTTGGGGACCCCTTGGGTCATAAAAAACAAAAGTTAGTAATTTAAAAGACTACTTTTATGTTTTTTTCCTATATTCTTTATTAATTAGGGTAAGATGGGGCTGACATTATGACATCATCACTTAAAGCACCTAAATAAATTATCTACTAAAAAAAATATTATTAGGACCTACATACACTCTGCAAAAAGCTACTGAACTTAGAAAGTACCTAAATACGAGATATAAATTTAAATTGCCTTTTCCTTTTTGCCGGTGACCCCCGAGCAAGGCTCTGCGACCCCCCTATTGAAGTGGATTGAAAAACACTGCCTTAAACCATTTATAGAAAGATACGGACTTTAAAAGTGAGGCCGGGTAAAGGATGCCGATTGCTCTACAGTGCATTACAAATACGCAAACACGCTACAAAATTTCCACACATAAGTTTGTAAAGAAAATACATACATACATAACTTCACGCCAGGTCCCTTGCGGGATAGGCACGAACAAGAGAGCGCCATTTAGGCTTATTCTTACACACTTGCTTCTTTGATATTCATAGCTCTTGTCATGCACGCTCGTCTATTCTTAAGGCTCCTGACATCACCTTCTGCTAATACATGATCAATTTGATCATGGAAGGTGTGTCGTGGCCTTCCGCGACTTTTGCGTCCATGCACTTTTGCATTGTATATCTGTTTAGTCATTCTTCCATCATTCATTCTTTCCACATAGTAAAGAAAATGCTTCATTTTATTTTACGTTTTTGTTTAAATAGGCTCTATCTATACATTAATTGCCTTAGCCGTACTTCTATGCCTTTGTTAGAAGGGATAGGTACTTTAGATATTTCTTTGGTCTGGAAAATGTGTTGCTGCGAAATACGAAATCAAAATTTACGTGAGCAAAACCGCGTCAAGAACCCTAGGTCTCGATAAAACGAGAAACCAAACGCTTATTTATACAAGTAAATCTCCAACCAGTTGGATGACAAAAACGTTCGCATTCCGATAATTTAAACACCACAAACCGTCACTAAATACGGGCTAAGTTGACAGGGGCCGACTGTAGCCGATCTTAGCCGAATCGAATCGCACAATAGTTCCACTTACCGACCAACAGATGTCGTTAGCTCACGCTGCGCACGCGGCGACATGCGGCGATTTGAAATTGGAAGGTGTGATTCAGTAACTTTTGATCTATGATCAAGTGATGTGCGCATATTGTTTTTGGCTTGTTTTTAGGGCTGTTAATTTTGTATAAGGTTAAATTGACTATTTACTTATTTTTATTTGTTTATTTGAAAAATTAGTTTTACTTATTTACGTATTTAATTTAAATATGAAGCGGCTAATATACACATAATTAATCATTTGAAATAGTTAACAGACAGCCGATTATAGGCTTTCGCGAATAATAAGTATCTTGTTTGATGGCTTGTGCCTGTATCTTACAGACCGCTCGTTTGCCTTACTATACTAAAATTTGACACTAGCTCCATACAAGTAATGACAACATTCAGTCGATGGTAAAGCAAGTAATGGCCGGTTCCTACATTGCCTAAAATCATTCACTTGTCTTACCATTGAATGAATTTTGACATTATTTGTATGTAACGTATGCTGAAATTTTAAGCGATAGTAAGGCAAACGAAGGCTAGTAAGATATAGGAAACGGCCATAAGTAAGACACAGATATACATGCAGTACACTATAAAATGCTCATACGTGCAGAATCGGAAAAATAATACAATTTCTTAACAGCCTTGCGACAAGAAACCCACAGCTAGGTGGTAAGGTATTTTCCCCTCTGGTTGGCATTCAACCCTGATCTAGAGTATGCCACCATAACAACCATGAGTTGTGTTCCAGCATTAGGGGCCAGGTTCCAATCCCCCTTCAGAAAGCGGCAGCACATTGGTAGCACCTTTGATATTACAAATGTTCATCAGGGATGGTAACCAACTTTCCATCAGGTGGGCCGTCTTCTGCTGAACTCATGCAATAAAAACTATATAATAATGGGCATTGTTTACTAACTTTATACAACGTACTAATAACCGTAACTCACGCTTGACCTTGCATTAGGCCATATATGACTGTACGCGGCGCACTCTTCGCGGTCTACCGCAAAAACGGTTGATCGTATGAAAAAAAAGTTCAAACAAAAGTTGTAGAGAATTTTATATTCAACAACTTTTGTAATAGGTGCAAATCTCATTTCAGCAATAGAAAGCGAGATATTCATGAAAAACCGATTTTTACGTCTTTTGAACTTCAATATATTAAGACGCGGATACGATAGCACTTGTGATTTTTGAGACATTTAGAACGACAAAACAAAAGTTTATACCAATTTACAGCTTATTATCTTTCATTCCGAGGTGAAACCCCTAATATGACTAGGCTATAACTGATTAAATGTACAAAGCTGTTGGTGATCCTTATTAAAATAAAATAAAATTTGAAACATTATTTTTGTGTTGAAAAAATAAACAATAAAGCATCGGCTTCACGATGTAGAAAATATTTATTTTTTGCTTTTTAGTTACTTTTGAAGTTGGTTTCTTTTAGGCTAGATTTTTTTTACTATGCTACTGGCTACCATAAAGTTTGATAGGTTTCATAGAAAAAGCCATTTAAAATCACAGTAGCTCTAGCCACTAGCCATTTAAAATCCATGACGAATGTCATTTGAGATTTGCTTTGAACTCGCCGCAAAATCGGAAATACTCGGGAACCGAGTATAATCGAATTGATAAATAAATAGATGCGAGTGCTCGTTCCGATTGATCGATTTGTGATCTGTGCGTATGATTGGCCGGTTAGTATTCAGACTGAATGGTCTTGATGCTGGTAATTTTGAATTCAATATGATATTGAAGAAAATTGACTCGTATCTGGATTTTGATTCCTATTCTCTTTTTCTATTTTTGAATATTCTTTGATTTGACCTTCAGTGGACATCGTTGTATACACTTGAGATTTTTGTCATAAATGTATTAAATAAATGTATTGCCCATTTTGAGATATTAATTGTTTAGTCTCCGTGTCAGTAATTTCTTTCCGGATTCTACCCTTCTTTCCGGAACACAATTAATGTTTTTTTTCCATTTTTAATAGTTTACCTATACGTTATTATTTATAACGTAGCTAAAATTTTGTTATTATGGGCTCTGCAGACGCTGTAAAAGTTATAAACCAACGTTTGCAACTGAAAATCATATTTCAATTGTGTTATATTAAAATCATTTCTGGTTCTACAATGATAAATAAATAAATTATTGTACAAGTCAATTAATAAAAATGATTCCCAGATAACATCACAGGTAGATGACGTCTCCAAAACATATTAAAAATTATCTATATATATACTAAAATTTAACAAAAAGTCAATGGTTATTTCAAAGGCGTTTTACAAAACCATAACCAATAAAAGCTTTCTTTAATAACTGTCGACAGTGCAACAATAAATAATTGCAAAGTATCAACATGTCTCAGTTGTCTTTCTTTAAAGTCAAATAATAAAATAACTAAACAGAACATTAAAGATCGTGAAAAATTAAGTTAAGCAGTCTTGTCAGTAGGGGAGGTAATTATATCTTCGTCATGCTTAGAGGTTGGTATTAGAATACCCCTTTTTATAGCGAAGCTGGCAAGTAAGTATGTCTACTGTCGACAGCCCACCTTAAGCAAAGGGGTTGCCGTCCTCTGTAGAAGTTTGCAACACCTGGCCGTATAAACAACTGGCGTTAGCGCTAAACGGAGTGCAAAATGCATGGGAATGACATATCTTTAAGACGGCGCCAGATACAGCTTCAAACATTTGAAGAATTCGAACACATATTGTCGCAACCCGCCAGGCATGCTTTTGCAATGCAAGCATTTTTCTCCACAGTATGATGGTAGACGGCCAACAAGATGGACGAAGATTTGGTGAACGGGGTGTGCCTTTAGTATTTAAGTACTTGAAATTATTTATTACTTATGCAAAATCTACCAAAATTTTCGAGAAGGCGTGAATAGATGTGCGCAACTGGACTATGCGCTACGAAAACATTTAAACACATTACATATTTGAATACTTTGATGCGCGGTAAAAAAACCGGTATCGCCTGGGAAATTGCAAATCTTTGTTCAAACTTTGAGCACATATTTCTGTGCCACACATAACAATCAAAGAAGTGTTCAAATGTTGGAAGCTGTAACTGGCGCCGGCTTTATGCTAAGTATTATGGAATTCCCATATTTATATTTTACGAGTATTACTTTAGTGCTAATGCCACTAAACTTGTAGTGACAGAGCAAGATCCACATTTCATATGTACAACATACATTTTGCGAAGCCCTCTGGTAGCGCAAAAAGGATTTGATAAAAAAAATATCATTGACTACTGGCATTGGCCAGCGGTGGTTCCTCAAGTAGTTACCGCGAATGTCGCGAGCAGAAATAAAAAAAGAAATTGGTATGAGTGAACATTATTGTTTTACGATGCGCGGTAAGTAAGAGTATTGTTAAAGGTTGGTAGGCTAAATAAAACTTTAACAATACTAATTCAGACTTGACATCTTTGTTTTCCGTGATCAAGGCTACTGAAAAGAGGTAAAACGTCGGAATAATTAAAATCAAATAAATTACCGCGCTTAAAACCATTAAAACGTAGTTTTATTAAAATAATTTATCTGAAATATCTGAACTATGTACTGAAATGTGGCCTTTTGAGTCGTCACAAGAACTCAAAACTTAATGCATAATATAACTAATGGACTAAGAGTGCCTTTGCCTGCCGTTGTGGCGAATAAAACAATACATATAAAGGTTTTTAATTTTGCAAAGATACCTAACTATAGAACCTTGCCTTACCTGGCTACCAAAACGTTACAAATACAACACAACTTTGATAACCCAATCCAATCAGCAAACTCATTAAATTCTAATGACAAATTAGGTGGACATAGGATGATTTAATTAACAAAATTAAGTGCAATCACAAAAACTTGGAACACCCACATCGTAAGAATTTCGTGGAAAACGTTTGACGAAAAGCCGAGATTCTTCGACATTTCGAATGAGAAATTCGCAAACAAGCTCGAATAATTTAATCGATTTTGGAATCACTTTCGAAAGGCATCAAGAAAAACCGTTTACGTAAAATTAAATATACATGAATTGAAATAAATGTCTTAGTATTTTGAAAATAACTCCTCAGTTTAAGCACAAGTAATAATATTCGTTTCGAAGTCAAATTAGACGAGTAATAACTTAGAGTTCTTTCATCTGTCATGTACGACTATAAGCAGGTTTGTATAAATGTAAGTTAGTGTTGTCCCTGTGGCTCGTATTTTTATTGCATTCAAAATTGACTAATAATCTCATAATTTAATTTCGTATGCCTTGAGACGGTGGAGTACTACCTGAACTTTTGATTATGTGTGAAATAAATACAAATAACTTCATATGATAATCAATAATCATACAACAACAACTAATCGTTAATTCTTCTATCGATTGACGTGCTAATAATAAATAATTATAAAGGATCTATTTTATATTTCCAACATTAAAACCTCACAAAATTGTTTTTCAGTCATATGTCAACTTTAACCAAACTGCTGCAGATTTACTTCCGAACGCACTTTAAAAAAATTAACTTCGCGCGTTAATACTAAGCCTCCGTTTGCATAGAAACGGAAAAGTTTTCGATATCGCGCGGAAATTCGAATTTCGAACGCATAGGCTTGCGTTCAACGCGGCGTGTCACGTGGTAGTGTCATATTGCAAGGGGATTTTAGATTCGCATCCCCAATGCATATTGCGTACGCAACACATGCATCGTTTTGTAGGTGTGTTTGTTTTAAATTAGTTCAGTTATTTTCAAGTAGTTTAGGAAACTTATACACTACTAACATTGAGTGATGTGAAAACATTTTTATAGTCAGTAACAAGTGTAAAATCTCCATATACGAATTTGAAGCATAGATTATGCAAACAACTTTATATTAATGTGTTGTTTTCATTTACATATGAATAATGTTTTTTTAATGTGACAATTAGGTTATCACTCCTTACAAAATGTATAAATAGATTAATCTTATTGTTCCTAGTTCACTGTTTGAAACTGATTTTTATATATTATTATTAATCAATAATATTGATTAAAAACTTATATAATAGGTGCTATAGTTTTATTATACGATATTTTTGCGACACTAAGGGCCGCTTGCATAACATTCCTTAAACATATTTAAGAAACACTAAACAGATTTAACACCTTTAAATACGATTAGCGTCCTGCACAACGCAAAAATTGTCGCTAAATATGTTTAAAGAACTGTCAACATATTTTGTGTAAAACGTCTTACATGACAATATATCTAACAATTAATTGTGATTTCCTAAAAAGGCTCTTGCTCAGCATAATGCTAGTTTCACAACCAGCGCTGATCTTCCGCAAGTACTTCAAGTGATGTCACGGCTTAGCTCCACGAAGAAAATTAAAGCATATATAAAATTATGCAAAATAACTATACGAGTGTAAATGAATATTGTCATAATTACAAATAAAAGAAAACAAACAAAAAAAATAACGGACAGGAGTATTTAAAATATATATAATATATTTACACATATTATTCAGATTCCACGTTTTCACTTTGCAAAAATGATACGACATTCTTATGATAACTGAAATAGGGAACAACGGCTCTATAGTTTTAATTTCATTTAAAAACTTCAAAATAATTATTATATCTTTATGAGTGATTAAATGATTAAATATCTCTTTTAGTATTGCTGTTTTTCGTTTCTTCCAGTTTCAAATGAAAACAATTGTAGAGAAATTTCACGTCAAAGAATTTAATATATAACAGATATAGGGCCACTTGCATAACGATCACCTTTAAATAAAATTAGTTAATCATATTAAACTGCCTAAATAATTGACAGTTCTTTAAACATATTTAGCGGCCAATTTTGCGTCGTGCAAGACGCTAATTGTATTTAAGGGTGTTAAATACGTTTTGCGTTTCTTAAATAAATTTTAGCAACCTTATGCAAGCGGCGCATAGTATCTTTTACAAGTATCGTTTTACTTTCCCATACATCCTTCATCCAAACTCAGGCATAGATTCAAAAAAGGCTGCCATAATAAAAATGCAACATTTCCCGTTTATTTCCCTTACCAATCCAAGACAATACTCGTAAGTTACATTACATAATTTGTGTATAAATAATTGAGGAGAGCCGCCGTGTCCCCGACACATTATATATATTATTCACGCGGCGTTGCCCGCACTGTGTCATATTATGGGCCTATATCGGAGATATATACGCTCTCTGTGAGAGGAATCGACTTGATTCTGTTTGTTTTCTTTTCGTAAATGTGGGCTACGCAAAGTGACTTATATTTGGAATGCTTCTAGGGTACATAGTTTGCTTTTCAACCCCCATTTGCCTAATGTCACTATATAGGAAAAATCTTGTATTTATGTGACACTTATAGCATGCTCAATGGCGCGAGCTTAGGTGTTTCTCGTATGGATAAAATCAGAAATGAGGACATCCGTAAGAGAATGAAGGGAACCGACATAGCTCGCAAAATTAGCAGTTGAAGTGGCAGTGGGCCGGTCACGTCTGTCGCAGGACCGACGGCTAATGAAGTAAACGAGTCCTGAAGTGGAGACCACGTCTCGGCAAATATAGCGTAGGACCCCCGCCAGCTCGGTGGGCTGACGACCTGCGCAAGATCGCTGGCAGGGACTGGATGAGGAAAACGGGAGACCGGGATATGTGACGCGTACTTGAGGAGGCCTACGTCCAGCAGTGGACTGAGATCGGCTGAAGAAGAAGAAGTATAGCATAAATAGAGCATTTGCGTTATTTTAATGACGTAGCTTCGAGTTAGGCTAACATTTCAGAGTCCAACAGTGATCATCATATAAACTGATATTCTCAACACGATTAGCAGCTCTGAAATGATACAGTAACAGTTTCGCTGCATAAAATACGTATATTATTTGTTTTTTACCTACTGCATTTACCAATATGGGATTACATAGCTTATCTCTAAAATGAGTCATTTTGAAAGAAATATAATCAAACTTCATTCGTTTAAGGAAACGGAAATCTGTTTTTCAACATTTTTAACTTTTCATTTCTCTCGATTTCCTATAAGCCAGTCATATTTTTACATTAATACTTAAAATCTGCAACTAACTTAACGAACATTTAAATTCCTAAATAAATATCTTTTGGGTAAACTATACTATTGTTGGCACCCCAGTATAATCATTGGCATCATAATATTACAAACATTAACAAATACTAATACAAAGAAAATATTATGGTTGGTTAATTAATACCTTAATCAGATACACTCTACATTAGTATAAGTTAAGTATTAAAATTAGAAATAATATATATTATAAGTTATTCTTAAGGTACACACCACAACATAAAAATCACACACAGTAACAAAAATAAACAATAAGCGTGTATGAACTCAAAAAACTTTCATAGTAATTAAGTTGTAAAAAGGGTACGGAACTCGTGTCCGTAGATTTGTTAATAAAAACAAATAAAAATAATAATATCTTAAGTCAATTTGACTGGATGTCAACCATTGGATGGGATACCAACAATGGTATAGTTTGGCAAAATCAATTTCAACGGCGTTGGAGCCAGCAACAACAAAGATAGAATAGATTGGTATAGTTTACCCTATTAAAAATATTTCATCTCTGTCTGTTCACTTACTTTATCTTGTTCTAATTATTTGGGATCGGCAAAATAATTTTTTTCTTCCATACTCCTTCCTCTATTCTGACAAACGCTTTTTGTTATATCACAAATTATAATGTCATCTTTCAAACAATCCATCCATCTCTTATTAATTCATTCCATTCCATTAAAAATAAATCATCTACACCTACCTTAATAATAAATTTTCAAACAATCCGTAAAATACCTTCACTGTCCATAACTGTACCGATAATATTCACCACCCTAATCACCCACTTAACGATCGAGTATGCAAATTGTTATCGACTGTACATCGCGAGGTAATGAAATTATGATTTTTTGTACTCAAGCCATGCATTATCTGAACAAATATCTGCATACAGCTTGCCGACGGCCAACGAGCGATTCTATCGTGTACAAAGATGTACCGTATAGTTTTTATGGTTCCGTAACCATTTTTTGCAAACATGGAACCCATAAGGAACCCGTAATACATAAGGGCACAGATGACATTGATGATTTTGATTTAATTAATATTTTATTTTATTCTTTTTATAGCTTTCAATAAAAACTTGTTTTGAAAAATGTTTTTTACTATTAATTTATTTTTAGTTATTCGTATTTTTTTGCAGTGAGTGCAGAAAAAGTAACTAGTCCGCCATTTTGGGCCATCCGCCATATTGGATTTAGAATGACGCATGTAAAATTTCATCTCAATCGGTTAAGGATAATTACTTTGAAATTCAATTGCAAGATTTGACCCGAACTTCCATTCAAACATTGCAAGTGTGCAATTGGAAGACACCTATATGAATCCCTTCAATATGTATGAACTGAAATACACTTGGCTAATTTTCTATAGGAAACTGTAGGGTGAATCAAGTTTAGCAACATAACCAATCGATCTATAAGATACGAGTAAAATATAAAAGAAAATATCTTATAGACTCCAGATCATCACTACAGATCTTATATAAGCTCACTTGTGTGTGTTAAACCAGTTTTTAAGTATTTAAAAATGCACAAGTCTTAGAACTATTTGGGTGCAATTAAATGCAAGCTGAACCGAAATAAAGAGTTAGTTTTTTGGACCGACTTTAGTTTTTTATGACTGATTGAACCCAAATAGTAGACTTGTTGTAAAATCCCGAAAGGTTCTCAATCATCATTATCTACTTAATCTTGTAGTCTTATCCTACAACTTTACTAGTATAGAATTAATGCAATAAATAATGTATGTCTATACATGTCCCACTGCTTTAAGGAACGGTCGGTATATCCGACACGCTTATCCATGTTTCCACTCAGGGTTCGAATCCAAGTTGTTAATACAAGACACGGCTTTCGGCGCGGCATTTTATTTGATTTTTATTTCGTCGTTTCAACCAGTTTTCAGTAGCAGTGATCACAAAAGACAATGATATCAAGTATCAATGAGTAATGTTAAAGTTTATTTAGCCTACCCCTCAACTTGTTCATTTTAATTATTTAATTTTTGTTTATGGGTATTATTCCATGAGAGCCTAATCCAAACATCATCAGAACTATTAAGATATTAAGGCACTTTTCAGTAGCCCTGGGCTGGGGCCAGGGCTACTGAAAAATGGCCGAAACATCAAAATAAAAATCAAAAAAAGTGCCGCGCTTAAAACCGTTAAAAATAGTTTTAATTATATGTATTAGTCGTGAAAATATAAGACAATACCACAGGTATAGTTATTAAGTTGACAATAAAACATTGCCTTCAAGAATCCCAAGAAGTCCCTTTAAGAACTCATTCCTCATTCTCGTTGAAATAGAACAAAAGTCAGGGGTAGTGCATCAGTAATAACGCAGGTTCGGTTTACTGTCGCCGTGGGAGCGCGGCTCGTAAACCCGCCGCATCGGGGGGCGCTAATGAGGATTTACGGACTGCGCCACGCACGCCACGAAAACAGGTTGGAACAATCGCGTCATATTGCGAACTCATGAGTTTTCTTTTTTTAATTTTGACAGTTAAGTATATAGTTATTAAATTCAAAATTTGATTTGACCAGTGTTAAACGAACAATAATCAAAAAAATAAAGTGTGTAAAAAATTTGAAATAATATACATATACTATTAGTAGGTATTGTAAACGAGAAAGTTTCTGCCGATGGATGCTTGCCATGAGGTGCAAAAAGTGAACTGAACGAATTTTGATGAAACTTTACAAGAATATATCATACATAATTAAAACTACGCTTTGAGCGCGGCATTTTAATTTGTAAATATCTTGTTTATAAGGCCCAAATACAAATGACAACACCGCGCAAACGAAGTCACGGCTACGGCTATTTTGTAAATCAGGATAACTTATTGACAATAAATTTAATTAACAAATAAATTATACTGCATTTTATGCGCCATTAATAGCAATTTATTTTTAACCGACTTCGAAAAAAGGAGGAGGTTCTCAATTCGTCGGGATCTTTTTTTTTGCTTTTTTTTATGTATGTTCGCCGTTTATGTGTTGTTCGCCGATTACTCCGTGATTTATGATCCGATTTACGTGATTCTTTTTTGTTCGACGCGGAATAGCTTCCAATTGGTCCCCTAAAAATTTTACATAGTTTGGTCCAGTAGTTTTCATTTTATGAACATTTTTCATGGAAATAATTTTCACTTCGTTCCATATGTACACCGATTACTCCGTGATTTATGATCCGATTTACGTGATTCTTTTTTGTTCGAAGCGGAATAGCTTCTAATTGGTTTCCTAGAAATTTTACATAGTTTGGCCCAGTAGTTTTTATATTATGAACATTTTTCATGAAAATAATTTTCACTCCGTTCCATATGTACACCGATTACTCTGGGATTTATGATTCGATTTACGCGATTCTTTTTTTGTTCGACGCGGAATAGCTGTCATGTGGTCTCCTAAAAATTTGATATAGTTTGGCCCGGTAGTTTTCATTTTACGTACATTTTTTTTGTTCCCAGTTCTTGGAACCTATATTTTTTAAGAAGCGCGGCACCATTCGTATGTCCTCCCATACATAGCTAGACACTAAAAAGTAACAAATAAAAATAAAAATTCGTTTAAAAAAACCCGACTTCAAAAACTAAAAAACTAAAATGTATAAAATAACTTATTTCTAAAGCTATTATTATTAATATATATTATCTAAAACATCTTGAAGTCGGTGCAAAGTAAAACATAAAAATTACTATATTTTGAAAATTACTAAGCACCGACTTTAAGATGTCTTAGATAATATATATTAATAATAATAGCTTTAGAAATAAGTTATTTTATACATTTTAGTTTTTTAGTTTTTGAAGTCGGTTTTTTTAAACGAAGTTTTATTTTTTATGAATAAATAATAAAACCAAACTAAACGAAGTCCCGAAGACACAGGTCGACCTAGTTTGGGGACCAATGTACTTAATTAATGTGAGTTATGTCACTGTGTCTTGATAATTGGTTTTTGCTGGATTTTGGTTTTAATAGTTTTGAAGATAGGGTCACAAACACTTTACGGACGTACGTGCGTGCACCGTAACACAAACCAACTAGATTGACAATTTATTTTTATTTTACCTTCCACCCATTTGAATATATATAAAATTATATTAAAACATGCAGGCATATTGCTGAAGAGTTTCTTGAGCCTCTTCTCTTCAAACTCTAACAATTGTGAAACGGTGGTAAATTAGATTAGGTTTCCATGGAGTAAATAATAACAATAAACAAATTAAAACCACGTATAAAAATGAACAAAAAAAGAGGATGCTAGCTGGAGAGTCCGAAGCAACCTCGAAATTGAGAATCTCGTGACCGAGCCTAACATAATAGGAGAAATAAAAGCTCACCGCCTACGCTGGTTTGGTCAGGTAGAACGGATGGGAGAGGATCGCAGCGTAAGAAAAGCCTATTTGGGACGACCGGTAGGTCGGCGTCCGGTCGGCCGTCCTAAATATCGCTGGAAGGACAGAGTAGAGGCTGACCTGTCGGAGCTAGGAGACAGTAATTGGTAAGAAACCGCACAGGACCGAGAATAGTAGCATGCTCTCGTTTCGGAGGCCAAGACCCATTTTGGGTCGCTGCGCCAACGGAGTAAGTAAGTATTAAAATGTTGGCGGTAGGCTAAATTAAACGTATTGACACTTGACATCTTTGTCTTCCGTGGTTACGGCAACTGAAAGTGGCCGAAAAGTTGGAATAATAAAAATAAAATAATTACCGTTACTTTTATTACGTATAGTAGTCGCAGGAACTTAAAAATACGGCAGTAATCAACAACTTATGAGGTCGATTTCATACAATTTGTTGTACTTTTTATGCAGTGTCTTAAATCAATTAAAACACTTGTTAAAAAAAAGAAATGAAATGAAAACAGGCATTAACATAAAACATAATCACACAATCATGATCATTTAATAATTTAAACACAATTGCAATGTCACAATAATCACAACACAGCGTATTTATGTACCTATTTCATTGTCTCGAAAGGTTGACAATTCCTGACATCTCAATGCACTAACCAAGAATTGCGTTAAGATGATGCCCTGTCTTGTAACCCTTGGTGGGTTTTTTACCTACCTTGCTTTATTGTTTGGGGCAGATGTATGTGCGATAAGGAAGTTTATGAGAAGATTAGTCATTGCAAATTTGGAAATGAATATTACTATATTAACTGAAACAAAACAGTGCGTGTCCATATGTACAAAGTGGCACGTATTCGTAGTAATGTTTTAAAGAAATAGTTGTGGCATAAACAAAGAGTCTTATGCCATTGGTGGCACCCCCCCCCCCCCTTATGTTTGGCATCCTTTAAGTTATTAAGAAATCTTTGTTTTTTTTGTCTTATAACCATATAGTATTATTCACATATATTATTTTTTTCATTTTCATTCATTTCATTAATTCATTGGAGCTTTTCAATCTTATCCCGCCATCTCCCTTCCATCATCGGACAACGAGATGCACTGGCATGCGGCACCGCTATATGGTGGACATACCACCTATACAAATAAAGCGGTTTGAGTCCACCTTCATTATGCGCACCGCAAAGGAGTGGAACTCACTGCCGGAGTCTGTTTTTCCCGAAACCTACAATCCGGGTGTCTTCAAGTCTCGTGTGAATAGGTACCTTCTTGGTAAGCGACCTCGATCTTAGACCATCAGAATCAGATCTCCGCCAAAATCGAGCGAGATAACGGGGAAACGCGAACCTACACAGTCATAAAAAAATCAAAACACATATAATAAAAAAAATGTAAAATAGGGTCCAAGCTACGGCTGGTTAAGACTCCAAAGATAGGAAATTCCTCATAATACAAGCCGTGTCTAGCTGCTTTCTGCACCTGACCCTTCACCCAAGCGCTTTTGATGCTGGCAATCATGGCTCTTCGCAATTAAGCCACTCGCTGACACTACTATCGATACTGTGATTCTAGTATCCAAGTTTCAAATAGCGGTAACCTCGAGAGCAAGATCACTGGATATTGCTCACGAGATTACCGTAAATTGTACCATTGTATAATTTACCCTATCTAATTAACTAAACAGACAGACGGTACACGTGATAAAAAATATCTAACCTATGGACTTTTACAAAATCAGGGGCGCAAGATGGACTTGCAACACCAGAGGCGATGCTAAAAGAAACTAAAAACAACCATTTTGCGGTTATACCACTAAAAGTAATTTTATGAGCAAAGTGGGGATTTAAATGCAATAAGGATGCACTTAATACACCATAAGATTTAAACGGCTATAAAGGGGCTTAAAATTTGAGCATTTTGGGTACTTGTGGTTGAGATATTGCACGTATGATTGTATGGTTGTTTAAAAAAAACCATCGTCTTTACATTAATAATATCAATCCATACACATCTCATTGCTATGAACGTGTCATCTCTCTACAGGGGAACGCTATACTTATCAAGACGGGTTGGTGGTTTTCATACATATAATCTCTAGTGTAGATTTCCTTACGTATGTAATCTTGAACTTTATGATGCCATACTGTTTGTTATCTTTCACGGTACGCAAGTCGTCGAAGTGTAATGGCTAGCGCAGGCGTCCCAATGCTCAAAGGTCGCGGGTTCGATCCTAGCCGGAACGCATGCACCACTTAGTCAGTTTTCTGTTCTAATGTGCATATTGTTACTACGTGCTAACAGCGGTGAAGGAAAACATCGTGATGCAAGCTCTACGTCGAAATAACCGAATTGTCAAATCTGCCAAGCCGACTTGGACAAGCGTGGCGGGTATACAGTATACTCTCCGTTCCCCCTATAATGGGAGGCCCGAGTCCAGCAATGGGACATTTATGGGCTGATATTATATATTATATCTTTCACGGTCAGCACGGGGTAATAAAAGTAACAATATGCGTTAAGCCATAAAAAGGTTACAAAACGAAGTTACACAGAAACAAAGCAAATAACAAAATGTTAGGATGCAAACTTTACCCGACCAAGAATTGAACCCGGAGTGTCTACATCCTAACGTATTGTTAAAAGTTGGGCCACCTGCATACCTGTAGACAAAGTACATTTATTACCTGCCGCGGCGTTTGAGCTAATAACATTGAAACTGTTTTATGACTATCCTCTTTTGTTTACTTTGCGTTTAAAATTTGTAATAAAAAACAGCTTATTGTGTATTGTACTCGTTTATGGCCGTTCGCAGGAATAATTACGCAGGTGTGTGGATTACGTTTTCTGGAAAATTGCGTCGACGCTTGCCAGGTAGACATATGGCATCGGTGCATTACAAAGGAATGGCCCAACGCAGATATCGGCAGTCTAGCGAGAACTACGATCAAGGCGAGACTTGTGCACATTCGATAACCTATATAGTGACGGAGTTTGCGCGTGTTATTTAATCGCGTTATACGTTTGAACTGATTGTGTTCAGTTATATTTGTACCTGTGTTATACGTGTTTGAATAGTTCGAATAAATTCTATTGTAATTCCAACGGCATTTTTAATCCACCAAATTCCACCACATCCATCCACCAAAGACAGGAATGAACCGTCTAATATCAGCTTAGATACAGAGACCAGGCATAAGTCATCTCCTGGCATATATGTGAACCAGAGACTGCAGAGTAGGCAGCAAAATCAAAACAGTCAGCGTTGTTTATGTTCATCAGCTGGGCAGTATATTTATTAGGGTTGCCAGTCCGATCTCGCAACGGGGTACATTGGTCGCAATTTAAACGAAAATACCCCATCACGACCGTTTGAAGTCGACCATTCGCTTACTTATTTAATTCGTAGCGTCAGAAGAAAAATTACACCTACAAATAAAATGTGTGTGGGCAAGTATTTTAATTATTTATTTATTTGTTACATCATAACATTCAAAGAAACAATTGAAAATTACAGTACTGAAATAATGTGTAACATTTTACAAGCAAAAATAACATATATTAAAATCTAATAAACATCCCACTGTTGTGCTCCGGCCTCCCATTTATTGTCACGTTTGATATATCGATTATCTCTAAGTGCAGATTTCATTACGATGTTTTCTATCACCGCCAACACGTAGTAATTGTAACAATATGTAGACTTGGTTATAAAATTGCTTACGTAGGGCATCCTTTCCGGCTACGATTCGAACCCGTACGCTTTGAGTTTGAGACGCGAGTGTATTAACTACTAAACCACCACGGCTTCGTTATAAAATTAAAAAGACATACACATTGAAAGACTTAAGCACGGACATTATACTCAATGCGCACACTAGCCTGGGTAGATTTTCTTATTATAATAGCGTGTTTTACATATAAAAATAACTCCATTTTAGAGATCAAAATTGAGGGTCAACCACACACGTACTTGGTGACGGGAACCTATGTAAGCCTTATTTCAGCAACAAATTTTTGAAAATAAATTTATTTTGATTTTTTTGATTCATTTTAAACTATATTTAAGTGAAAGCTGGCATTGGTATAATATCTAATATTATATTACCGATTATATAATTTTTGTCTAATTCAGTTTGAGAATTTATAGTACTCAAGTATGCTTTGAAAGGGCTCAGATTTTAATAAAAAAAATAGCTATTTACATGTTTGTTCTGAAAAATATAATGCTCTTCTGAAAATTACAAAATTATGTATTAATACCGTAAATGTAACTACAGTGATTTTAAAGAAATAAGTTTCTAATAATAAAACGCGATCAATCCAATAAGAACTAATTTTAATATTGTTTTTATTTTTCAATACATTTGCTGACTGTACCAGCTAGATAGTAATAAGTCGGTTAAAAATGTGCATACAATGGTTGTGTATTTGAAATGCAAAGCGCCTGCGCATGTCGGGTCGGACGCGGGCCGTCACTCAATCCACTGATCCCCTGCCATTATGTGGCCGTAATCCAGCCTGCACTACATAACTGGACTGCTTCGAAACTCTTAGCCCCGTATTCTTAATCAGTATCCATACGAAAACTGATGCTTGGGATTATATTGCGTCTAAATTAAAGAAGGCTATTTATTTCTAACCAGCAGCGCCCGTCCCGGCTTCGCACGGATGGACATTTATTTTATGAACAATTTCTGATAAACGTATAAATAGCCTATGCAACTCAGGGATAATGTAGCATTCTAATGGTGAAAGAAGTTTTGAAATCGATCCAGAAGTTTTTGAGTTTATTCGTTACAAACCTACAAATATTTCCTTTTTACAATATTAGTATAGATTGTCGGAGATCAGCAGATAAACTATAAGCAGGACTTGGAAACCGGAAAAAATAGTCGAATTGGTTACAGCATAAGTACATAGGAATTTTTCTTTTGGGTTTTGTTCTAAATTTAAACTCAATTAAACGGTTTTTAAACAGTAACAAACAGAAACATACAGAACAGTATGGCTTCGAAAGCATGTCATTTTTATCCGTTCAAGAACGGAGAAAGAATACAATTTCCTGTGTTCAGGCCTGTCGTAAGAGGCCACAAAACAACCCGAAGTCAGGTGGTAGGGTATTTGCCCGACTATATGGCTACCACCCCTGGTCTAGAGCATGCCGCCATAACAACCTTGAGTTGTGTTCCGGCATTAGTAACCAGGTTTCAGTCTCCCTTAAGAGAGCAGCAGTGCATTTGTAGCACCTTTGGTGTTGCAAATGTCCATAGGCGATGGTAACCGCTTTCCATCAACTGGGCCGTCTGCCTGTATGCTGACTAATGTAAAATATACACATTTATAAAATAACACGTGGGTTGGGCTTGTGTTTAATATAGTCGGGTACTTTGTAATGCAATAATAATTTCCAATATAATACGGAGCAATTTTATGTTTTAAAATACAATACATGCTAAGTTTATGTTATTAAAATACAATACGTACCAAGTTTATGCAGCAGAATTAAAGGTGGAAGAGAGTTATTGTTGAGGAAGTTAGGCCTGAAATATTTTGGTATTAATTTTGTGGGAATTTAGGTAGTCTACCTTAAAAGAGGATAGTCTGTCAGGTAATTAATTATTTGAATTACTAAAATATTTTATTCTACGTTTAGAAGATCGCCTCAAGACTCGCCTTTTGTAAAGTACAATAGGTATCAATTTTAAGTTTATAAAATATACTATAAAATTCTGTAGCTTACAGGTCTCTGTTAAGCAGTATTACACATTTTTGAAAATAAAACTGAACACAGCATCACCTTTTAAATTTCCATCAAAAGATAAAGTTTAGAAGTCCTATCATAATACAAAGTAAAAGTAATTAACTTAAGTAACATCTTAGTTACCAAGTAATTAACCCCCGTCTAAAGAGTTTTTAACGTGAGCTCAGTCAACGGGGAGCTTAACTTACAATTTAAGTTATGTTCATGTTTTTCAAGTTACAAATGTATTATGTTTTTGTTTACCAGTATGTAACATAAGTTTAAGTATGTGTATTTTAAATTGTTTATACCGAAATTAAGAACTGTATTTATAAGACTGAACGCACGGCCCTAAGGTCAGAATCTTCTTATAATTCAAGTTTTTATTGCTCCCTCAGTTATAATTTAATAATGATAGATACTATTATTGTATTGTATTACTTACTATTATTGTATATAATTATGTAAAGTAAATAGAATAATAAATTAAAATAATACATTTATTGCAACAATTATTTATGTAAACTTTTTTGTCAGCCCTACTGACCATCGACGCGTGACATCATGAGGCTATCGGCAAACCTTCTACGCACTTGAAATAGAAAGATTAACCAAATTCAATCAATTTGATTGAAAAACACAGAACCGAAAAGTTACGGCGGCATTCAATGACGTAGAATGATTCAAGTTCACGTTTACATAAATCACTTTGGTTGACTCATCTAAATTGAAAGACAGAAATGAATCGTCTAATATTGATTCAACACAGAGAAAAAAAATTACACGAAATTTTGAACTTTTTAATTTTCTATCTTGATAGGTTTTATAATAAAACCGCGTCCGCGTGGTATAGTTAAGAAAGGCAAGTTAACCAATTTGGAAACATTCTTCATTAGTGCTCCGCTCCTATTGGTCTTAGCATGATGATATATAGCTTATATATAGCCTTCCTCGATAAATGTTCTATCTAATACTGAAAGAATTTTGAAATTCGATATCAGATCAGTAGTTCCTGAGATAAGCGCGTTCAAGCAAACAAACAAACAAACTCTTCAGCTTTATATATTAGTATAAGATATTGTAAAATAAATAAAATTACTTTGCTATCATCATTTTCTTTTGTGATATAATTATAATAATTATTAGCAATATGCGTACATACTAAAACTTTCTTGACCCAGAAGACAAATCGCACTGCAATACCTTGTTATGCAAATGAATGCAGCGAATCCATCAAACTTTGTCACAAGTCACGTACATACGTAAATACAAAAATTGATATATTGGTTTTATTGTTCATTAGGCAGGGACGGATTTAAAAGAAGGGCAAAAACTACTCATAATATCACAGAATAAAATAATCAATAAAACGAAATTAAATAAAATGTTCTAATTTTGAAATGTAATACCTAGTAGCTAGCAAAGAATTTAACTTACTACCAATTAATTAAATTTTCATTTTCATCATCTAAATAACATGATAATAACGTGTATTGTTTAAAACCAAGGGTAATAAGAGTGTTCTGGACTTGTGGAAAGGTTGCATGGTGCCAAGAAAAAGCCAACACGTAAAAACTCTTTCGACAATTTAATTTAAATGAGCTGAAATCAGCTATTATCATCTTAATAACACCTAAAGACAAGCCTCAATAAGTGTAGAACTTTTGAGAAAAAGAGAAACAAAAAAGGTGGGCTATTGATGAACTACTATTGAAACTAAGGTTGTCGGTCTTAGTCAGATACGGCATATTATAATTATTTACCAAATTTTATAACAATAATTTCTTTATACCGAAGACCGTGCACGAAGAAGTAACAATTGTACATAATATGTATTTATAAAGTAATTTTATTACTTATCTATATAAGTACAGTTGAAGTGTTTTTCTGAATATAAATAAATATTTAGACGATGAATTGACATCCTCCTCCTTTTTTTTGAAGTCAGTAAAAAATAACTCCTATTTATACTGTTACATACTGACAAAGAAATATGCACCTGCTTGTCATAAAACGCAGTTTATTACCTTTGTCGCATTTGGAATTCTTTTTTTACTTTGTGTTTAAAACTTGCAATAAGACAATAGCCTATTATTATTGTTTTCGACTTTGTTGGCCGTTCACAGAAATAATTAACCAGGTGTGCAGATTACGTTTTCTTGGAAAAACTCAGTACACGCTGTCGATTGTTGTCTTATACAGTTTACTATAAAACAATGCCCGAACGGAGGAGTGGGGCAGTCAAACGACGATTACGATACAAGCAAGACGTGTACATTGATAAGCGGTATAGTGACGGACTTTGCGCGTGTTATTGAATCGTACAGTTTGTACTACTAATGTCCAGTTATATTTGTACTTATGTTATACGTGTTTGTATAGTTCTAATAAATTCTATAGTAATTCCAACGGCATTTTAATTTGAGACCTGCGTAACTCGTAACAATTCAATACTTAGGTAATCATAAATGATAGATAGATAGATAGATAACACTTTATTGTACACCATTACAGAAAACTTACGGACTACTAGTAGGTAATAATTTAATTGTGTACAAAGGGCGGTCTTATCGCTAAAAAGCGATCTCTTCCAGACAACCCGTGCCAAGAATATTGTGATTGGGAGTGGCGATGGTGGTATACATAATTATTGTACGATTACATACATTTTAATAATAAATATATAACTATACTATATATACAAATATACACATAAGTTATATACATATACAAGATATTGTGATAATATGCAACTATTTAAACATAATAAACATATAAATATATGCAATATAATATCTATTATGATTAATGAATGAATGAATGATTAACTTACTTAACCGATTTCAAGGAAACTTGAGGTTTAAAACAGAAATTTCATTTTGTATTTTCGTGTAGGTATTTTTCACTTTGATACTGTGAAGATTTACAAGATACGGAAATAAGGTGGAAATCCAATGTAGATCATGTCGCAAGCACAGCCAGTATATTAGAAATATAATTAAGGAGATACACCTGCCTAAATTCGTCACTGTACGACTGTTGGAAAGTGTCAATCGGTGCCGTCTAACGTGCCCAATCTGCATGTTAAGTGTTGGACATAATGGACATTTACATTTGGACAAAAACGTCTTTGTCCAACACTGACTCAGATGCTGGAACACTGAAATGTTGGGTCGACGGCCTAAACAATGCCGTTACTCTTGTTTCTCGCGTCGCTTTAGACGCTAGACGTCTCGCTGTTCACATCTTTACATAGTATAAACAAAGTCACTTTCCGCGGCTGTCTGTATATCCATTATATTATATTTTATAGTTTTTTAGACGTATCTTAATGTGATATATATGTACACATCTTTCATAGGAGATATTTCATATATAACATATAGTAAATTGTTATAGACGTTCCTCGACAAAGGTGGCTTAATTTCGCCAAGCAAATAAACATTGCCATACAACGTAGCAATGCAACCAACCACCCTTCTGGGCACGCTCCCCGTTGTCAGTGATCTGCTACACAATCTACTTAAGATTTATTTATACTTAGATAAATTTTATTTGTTACTTTTATTTGTATATGCATTATAGGTATATATATTACTGTGTTTGTACATCTAAAGTATGGCAATGGTATCAAATGCACTGACAGCAACGCGACTACGAGGTGTTGCGCGGAACTAAAACATTTCTTTTACACGTTTGTTGTCTAGTTAATGACAAGCGGTTACAACATCGGGACAAATATTGCAAGAACACTCATAATTTTTCTGTATTTTTACAAAAACATCAATGAGGAAAAATGTTGAGACATTTGTCATGTTTATAAATGAAAGATTTTTTTAGTAAGACATCGTCTATTGGCTCCTGTGTTTTTGCTTCATTTTCTTAATTGCTAAGTAGGTACAGCAGACAGACTATACATCTGACAATGATAATGTAACGATCCACCTTATTTAAAGTGACATTTGAGAAACCAAAAGTGGGGCCTCAAAGTGGAAGTGTAACCAGGCCGCTAATCTTCGAACACAACTCAAGTTTGTCATGGCACACTCTAATGGCCGGCTTACATATCTTATTACTTATTCACTTGCCTTACTTTCGGTTCAATTTTGACTTTTTTCTTATAATAATCGGCAAACAAACATACACATTGTATATTATTATTTATTTATTAGTTTATTTGGACAACACAACAGATAACAATCAGTAATTCATTTATATAATACAGTGTGTAAATTATTACATCTAGATTGAGATCCAAGCGTGCTGACACATCCATGTTAAAATTATATTTTCGCAAACAAAATTATATGAATTATGTCAGTAATAGTGATTCAATAAATAATTAAAGCTAGGACATTACTTTTAGTCATACATTATAAGGTAATAGATTAGGAAAAAGAAAGCATTAAACAAATTACTAAACAAGTGAAGAGGTAGGTCTTTCAGCGTAGAGATTATAGTTATCAATATATGGTCAAAAATTAAGCAAGTTATGCTTGTGTTATGGGTAACACTACGAACAAGTTTGGGGCCGATCCCAGAGATCTAGACCATAGTAAATAACGGAGAATATTCGTTTCCGAAGTTTACCAGTTCAAGAATCGAACCCAGAACCTATGCGTTGCAGTGAAGTAGGCCGGCAAAGGTTAGCCTGCTCAATCACAGAAGCCGTAAATTTCAAACATCACTTGTATTCCATACAAGTGATGTTTGAAATTGAATTGCGTATGTGAAACTTTAACCGAAAGTAAGGCCAATAAACGATTGGTGGGATATAGGAATGGGCCAAAAATCAGGAGCAGTAACCATCCAAAGGATCTTTATGTAAAATTTTTAGATTTTCCGGCTAATCTCTGAAACGGCTGGACCGATTTCGACGGGGCTTTCACTGGCAGATAGTTGATATTATGAAGAGTAACTTAGGCTACATTTTTTAGGATTCCGCGAAAAACATTCAACGCAGACGAAATGGCACAGCTAGTTATAAATAAATATTTTTCTTTCTTTATTTATTTCAATCAAAAAAACTGCGTGCAGGAACGGAGAAAGAATACAATTTCCTGCGGCCGGGCGGCCTATCGTAAGTGGCGAAAAAACAACCCACAGCCAGGTGGTAGGGCATTTGCCCGACTGGATGGCTACCACCCCTGGTCTAAAGTATGTCGCCATAACAACCTTGAGTTGTGTTTCGGCATAGTGGCCAGGTTCCAGTCTCCCTTAAGAGTGCAGCAGCGCATTTGTAGCACCTTTGGTGTTGCAAATGTCCATAGGCGATGGTAACCGCTTTCCATCAAGTGGGCCATCTGCCTGTCTGTAGAACTCCTACAATAAAAAAAAAGAATTTGCCACTAAAATAAACATATAACAAACTTTACGCATAAAAAATATACTAACTTAAATATTAGCTTAACGTGATCGACTGTTAGATACCAGGAATTCAAAATGGGGTATTTTGAAAAAGTGTCAATTTGCGGCCAAATAACAAATTTCGAGACTCGAAAATTCTTTTATAACTCACACCAAACTGTACTGTTGACTGATGAACATTTTATTGTCTATACCTGTTTAGTTTTTCTTTTTAGTCATTTATAAAGAAATACCTATGTGAAAACTCTTGTTATTTTTAACTTATTACCTACAAAAATATAAGAAGAATATTACATATATACTGAATTTCAGCCAAATCGGTCCAGTAGATTTTCCGTAAAAGCGTAGCAGACAGACAGACAGAGTTACTTTCGCATTTATAATATTAAGGATTGTATGCATGACAAGAGCTATGAATGTCAAAGAAGCAAGTGAGGTGTGTAAGAATAAGCCTGAATGGCGCTCTGTTGTTCGTGCCTACCCCGCAAGGGACCTGGCGTGAAGTTATGTATGTATGTATGTAAATATGGATTCTATCTCATTCTGTCGCATACTTACTTCTATAGATTTATATGTTTATCTCTTTTTAGTTGGAAGAATTTCTGTTCTATTATAGACGTCTTTATTCTTAGGTATTTTGACCCTTACTGGTGATAATTCAATATAAATTACACTTGAAATCACTAGCATATAGTTAAAAATTCAATGCACTGTGACACACGTATGTGCATAAAAGAATAACTGCCTTAACTATATACATATAGAGCTAAAATTCATTTGAAATCTTTTAAGTTTTATTTAAAGTGAAAATTAATACTAACGGGTAAAGAGAAATGTATTTCATTTCGAATTAAATAAAGTTGAATTTGTGTGTTTATCTTTTTTAGTGTCGCTTTTTCGCTTCACCGAGTTCAACCACAACGATTCTAAAGAAGTTTCACGAACTCGCTCACTCTTGTTGGAGAACTCAATTTCGTTTCTTGTTAAAAGAGTGATTTAAAAAAATAATAAACTACTATTCTTCAATTTTACGTTATGGCCACAAGTTATATTTGAATTCTAGTATATTTATTACAAGTATCGCGACATAAATCCACCTGAGTTGCTCATCAATGTTGTCAATGCAAATGCTGCGCCATTGTTTGTCCGCTAACGACGATGTCCGACGAACCATCATTACTGTGCGACATAACGGATAAGCCGGTACGCGATACCTAAAGTTTTGATGTTTAATATAATGCTCAAAGTCAGAGTTCACCGTTATCATTATATTTATTTAACTTGTAGTAGCGATAGGCAGAGTTTAAATGATACTTCAGATGGCGGAGAGTAGTATTCACTGTCGATGTGAACTGATTTATTTTGGAAATTGTAACCTTAAGTAAAAATATGAACAAGTCCTACAGCTAGTACAATATAGAGTACAGTGTGTGAGCGGGACAGATGATGTGCGAGCGAGATAGATCAACTATTATTATGTGCGCTCCCGCGTTGCGCTCAGTGTTGCCAACTCAGTGGATTTTCCACTAGATCTGGTGGTTTAGACTTACCTTTTAGCGGACAAATTTCGGTTTTAGTGGCTAGTGGTTTTTTCTAGTGGCTTAGGTTGCTTCATTTAGTGCTTAGGTACGACTTCCCCCACTAGCAAGATTACATATTTACAGGAAAGAACTCGAACATTTATGTTACAAGTGTATTTTTTTTATGTGTAGGCAACACAACAAAATCAAGGTGGTTTTTATCGGGGATTTCCCGAGAATAGTTTGTCAATTTCTTGAATTATTTTGAATATGGACTTTATTCGAATGATGACTGGGTCAAGTTTGATTTGAATTGGAAAGGTTTATTTGTGTTTTTTTCCTTTACATGCACAAAAATATATATACAACCGGTAGTATAGTTCACGTTCACGTCAGCACGACGGATGTTTTACTTATTGTCCTTTATTAATTTTGTAAAAAGAATATGCCTAAACCACAGTACACCCAAAAGCACATATTGCTGCTGGTAATGTGCTGGAAAATCCTTACAGAATCACCCGCTAGGCCAATCTGAAGATTGCCTAAAAATTTCATCGAAATGGATCCAGCCGTTTCGGAGTCCGTAACGAACATAAATATAAACAAAATATTCAGGTAGTGTCTGTCTGGCATAATATATTAGTGGTTTTCTGGTGGTTTGAGGGATCGCCAAATTTAGTGGTTTTCTGGTGGGTTGCAACACCACAAATTGTGGTTTCGTTGAAATAAAGTTGGCAACACTGGTTGCGCTTGCCAGTAGTGCGTTGTCCGCTGAGATGACAAGACGTATGCAGCTCGCATAAAATCGAAAGAAAAAACGAACAAATAAAAGACTGTGTTTGAAATTCATACAGCACAGCGCCGATTTTCAGTACCAACCCCACTGGAATCATAGCTTAACTAAATACTTAAAAATATACTAAATTATAAATAAATTAATATAAAGTATGTAAGAAATCGCAGCCAGAGGAAAGCGTGCCCAGAAGGCTGGCTGCATTGCCACGCTGTATAATGCTGATTCATTGCGCGAAATACAAATAAACCTTCAGATCACGGGTAGTATCAAAGAGTGTCTTACAAATTTCTTTGAAGAAACCCTTTGCCAATGGACCCCACGTACCTAAAGTTTCAACTCCAAACGGCACAAATATGTAACCCCTTCCTAGGGTACCATATTTGCCATATTTACCATATGAAAACTTATATGTATATTGTATATACTAATATGTATATTATGCAATATACATAAAGTAGTAGATAACACTATAATGTATAATTAAAAGTGACTACTCTAGAAATTTGCAATAAAAATGATTCTTATGCGAGAAAAGCTTTGGACTGCCAGGCATTTACTCAATTTTTTCCTATAAGCGCTGGGAATGCATGCTTAGATAACTCTCGTTTCTTTCCGAATTTTCTTATCAACAAAATTGCAAATGAGCAATTATCCGTTTTTACCCACCCAGTAACACCGTCGGGGACGACGCGTTTGGCCAAATGGGCCGATACTATCCATCCATTGTTGCATTCTTAGTTTTTGGCAGCACTCGGATGCCGCGCGTGGTTTTAATTGCACTGCTAATAGGGATGGCTCCTTGAACATTTTCACTGACACCACTGATCTTTCTTATTAGAACCGGATTGACAGCTGCATATAAATGACAAGAATATTTTTGTGTCAATTTTAAGCGCCACTTGGGGCAATTGACGTAAGCTGAATTGACGCCCCACTGGCAGGCGGTTCTCCTTTCGCAAGTGAGTGATGACTCAAAAGGAGGCCGCCGAGAACGGTGCAAGCGGCCTTCGTCCGCCGTCAACAGATGGAGGCTCAGAGACACCGTTATGCACTGAACCAACTCCGTGGTAGAGGGCCGCCGATTACGGGGCGTTAGTGGACCTTCACATCTGCTTTACGTAATGGTTTAATAGAGCCCTACTTCCCTGGGGCTGTACCAATCTGGCAAACTAGAACAGTGTCGTGCAGTAACCCTGTCCTAGATCCTGTGTTTTCTCTCTTCGGGGCACAGGTAGTGGTAGTTCGTCGGCCTCTTCTTTCATTGAAAGAGATACCGAGGCCGTCAGGTACGAGAGTCCCACCCGCACTCATGCAGGCGGCACTAGGCGTTGCATTTGGTATCCGTATCCCCATACCCTGGACCTGAATGCGTGTCGCAATCGCAATAAAAGATTCTTCCCCTGCGTTAATGAAAATAGCTGAATAGACGCGGGTTCGAATTCGGGTATCATTTGCACCATCTATTGGCTTGTTATTATTCCACTACACTTATGTGCATTTTTTTATAATTGCCACGTGCTGACGGTTTTTGAGAGCGGCAGCACATCGATAACACCTTTAGTATTACAAATTCCCATATGTAATGGTAACCAATTTTCATCAGGGTTGTCTACCTGCCTGATGAATTCTTGCAATAAAAAAAGAATGACGATGTCATAATTAAAACTGCGTACTGAGACAACCGATATGTCAATCCTAATTGTCAATTGTTGAGTGGAATTCGAACTTACCTCAGGAATCCTTTGTCTAGCGTCAGTCATCTTCATATACGAAGAACAAAAATAACACTACATATTGTCAGCCCTACTCTTTAATTTACTTAGAACAATTGTTTTTACAACCACCTTCTGTTGAATGCTGAGTTTCCAGCCTCATTGCCATGAATTTAATGTACATACATTTCTGAAACTATCAATTTGTTAGCAAAAATCCCTGTATTTTATGTGTGTGCATTTATTTGTGACAATAAATATTTTTTCTTTCTTCTTTCTTTCTTTCTTTCTTTCCTTCATTAAGTCCAGCTACACATGCCTTGTAACGATGTAAAGATTGTCACTCGAGACATTCTTTAGACTATTTCTTATGAAACCTTTGGATTATGAGATTCATATTTGGACATGCCGATAACGAAACGCAGTAACCTTCAAGAAAAGCGGTCGTCTCTATACATAATGATTTTGAACGTTTTTTTATTTTTTGCTAGTTATTTTTATATATTTTTGTGTACATTATATGAACAACTTTATGTTTTTAATTGATCAGTAGGTGAGATATTAGCTTATGAAGGAGTAAAAATTGTGATTTTTTAAGTATGAAATAGACAATTCTGAAAAAAAATTGCGGTTTTAGAGATTCCAAAAGGCCTTCAATGAAAATTGGTTTGAATAATGTGTATTAAGATTTTTTTAAATATCGGGTAGTTTCGACAAAATGTGTTAGAATTCCGAAATCAAATGACGAAGAGAGTGGACATATTTTTTTTATTGACAGAAGCGAGTATACAGGTAGACGGGTCACGTGACGTGACGTGGTTACTGACACCTATGGACGTTTGCAACGCCGGAGACGATGCCACCGCGTTGCCAACGCTTAGGATAGGATAGAAAAGATGGGATAAAGGGTATTGTAGAGAGATGGGTTTGAAGAAGACAGAAAGAAAAGACCCTATTTGAAAAATAATGACGTACCTACGTACACTTATTACAAATTTCGTGGATTGGGGGATTAACTAGGAGCGATGGCATATAAGGGACGGAATAGAGGAAAGGGGGTGGATGAGTTATATTATTAACTGGCAATTTCTCGCGACTTTGTGCACGTTGGACAGTTACCAAATATTACAATTAATTTGCTAAATGTAAAATCAAATGTTTTTTCATCAGGGTGATGAATTTTTAGTATGAAAATACACGATTGCCGGAAATTCCCGTGTAAAATCGGAATAATTAAGTTTTACTAAGGCATACTAAAGATTTTATCAATCAGTGAAAATTTCCAATCGGAACTAAATTTTTTTCGATCTGGCCACTCCAAACCTCTCCGAAGAATTTTCTCGTAATATTCTCGGGATATAAAGTACCTTTGATTTTAAATCCGGGAATTTGCTATCGATCAAATCGGTTCAGTAGTTTTCCGTGTACCCCAAACAAAGAGACAAACAAAAAAATTAAGAAACTAGACTACACTTTTACAATATTATAGTATTGATACCAGCTGTCCCGACAAACGTTGTTCTGTAATAAAAATAGAAAAAAAACACCATAGGAAGGTGTACTTGACGACCTATTCTGATATTTACTAAATAGACAAAAAATAATAAAATCGGTTATGCCGTTTCGGTGAAGTGCGACCACAAACACGAGATTTTTAAATATTAGTTAGAATTTTTTTAATAAAGCTGCCCATTATAACATCAACCATCAAGTTCAAAAACTCTTCGGCGATCAAACATGTGTGGTCTCAAAACATCGACTAAAAAGTCGGTACATCACTTCTTTAGAAAAAAATCCAATAAAAACCAAGAACATACAATTCCCAACATATTATCAAGTATAATTGTAGAATAATCGATAAAAATATCGATACGTAGAAATCAATCGATACGGCGACATCGGGATAGCTCTTTGTTTTTTTCTATTCGATAATGAAGACTTGGTGCAGGTTACCTATACCATTTTAATTCATTCACTCGAAGTCGACCTTATATCTCACACATATGTTGTATTTTAGCACGTATTGCAACAATAGTTAATTTGTAAAATGTATTTTATCCAGTAATTATAAACCGGATAATTCGCAAAAATACAATGACAATCTTCCACGATTGTCCACCATCAAAGGGCGCGTTCCTCCATAAGCTCGCAACGCCCAAAATGCGCCATCAGCCGTCACGGTCGTTGTGATCGTGGCGAAAACGTCACTAAGGAATATTTTAGATCATACAGCGCTCACAACGACCCATGTCAAGAGCTAGTTCAAAGTGGGCTGTGACCACAGAGCATCAATTCTCTTTATCAATTGATATTGAAAAAGGCGCGATTTTCAAATCAACCTATGACATAAGTGTATTTCTCACTAATAACATTACCGCTCCATAGTTCGTTCAACTTAAGTTTATGATTGTACCATCCGCAAGCAAGTGAACCGCGAAAAATCACGATCGCGAACATGGTCGTTGTGAGCCTCTTGTGGAACGTAGCCAAAGTCGGTTGACGGGATTATATACGACATTTTTTTCGTTAAAAATAATGACAATGTATTGACTGTTTGTAAGTCTTCGATTATTAAAGTTTTGAAATGTGAAAGTGAATTATATGTTTATTATGTTATAATTAGTCTTTGAAGTCGCGTTTAGTATCTACCAATGGTCTGTAATTGACTGCAATTGCACAAATTAAAGCTGTTTGTACTCCGTATTTGACTTTAATTCATTTTATATCAATAATTTTATAACCTTCTTGCAGTTTACCCAGAACACTACTAGGGGGCTCTTCAACAAAAACGTAAATTAATTTTCAAATTCAAAAAGGTTTTTTCAAACAAAAAATAGTGTAGATTATAAATTGGAGAGCACTACATTATGTTTTAAAGACGGAATCAAGAAATATATTTTTAAACACGATTTACTATTATGTAGCAGACTTTTTAAATGATAATTTATTTATAAATAAATGATTATTATTTCTTGCCTTTATATAACTAAGAGAGAGAGAGAGATAACTTTTTATTGCACACCAAAACATACAATTACAAAAACAGACCATATTTACAATATTTTCTAGGCAATAGAATAGGCGGCCATATCGCTAAAAGCGATCTATTCCAGGCAACCTAAATCAAAGAAATTTGAATCAGGCGATCTAGGTGGTGCAGGAAAACGGCAATAGATAGATACATAGCTAATTTGACTTCATATGCCTATTTTTATAATTCTTGTGTAAAAATCCTAGGTAATTTTTAGACTTTTTGAATTATTATTCTTTTCTTAATTAAGATAATAATTTACACATCATGAAAATGGTAGAATGTATTGAGCATTTCAACGTTTGGATTATCTATTTTTAAAGGGCTGATAAACCTCATATAACTATTAATAAGGAGGTTAATGTCTCAAGGCAAACGGAACACAAATAAGTCCTATGATATTATTACCGTATCTTCCTTCTAAACAAAATTGAATTATAATCTGTGGAACCGTACCACGTACGAGCCAGAAAAATTGCCAATCTAAATTACAACGTCCATCTTACAGAATAAACGTAAATCAAATCATATTAATGCGGGTATCAGTCATAATTTTTCCACCGGTCGACGGTATAATCAAATAGACAAGGAAGGAAATATCTAAACGTGACAAGAGAGAAAGGGTTAGAGCATTCGCCATTTTGATTTACTGTTCAGTACGCACGGGTGTCGCCATCTGTCTTGCAAACGCTTTTTGATGCGCACGCGTACATTTTTTCTTTTATGTAAAATTTTGTGCTGTCCGAAGTTGACAAAATATGTAGCTAAATGACATAAGCCATTGCCTAGTTCTCTGGAATGAGGATGTTCCGGGTTCAACTTTTTTATGGTCAAATTCGTATAACGAACTTTCCGTTATTGACTATGGTCTGGGTGTCTGGAATCGGCCATAGAGTAGTCCGTTGTATAATACGCATTACACAAACGTAACTTGCTTAGCTTGGTGGTATATAGTTTCCGGCGCGGGTCTTGACTGGTTGGAGGAATAGTAGGGTTAGCTTTGCGCATTTAAGATGCTAATGTGATACGAATTATCGACATATCGATAATATTATGTTTCTCTCTCTTCACTAAAATACCGAAATTTCACTTGTTCGCAGCCCAAGATCATCACTCAAGAAATATGGTGTGGATTATACAATAAGTGTGTTTGTCTGCCGATTCATCCTAAGCTACTAAACCATGGTTATTTATTTTTTCTATTACTTGCTTACTATTTGTTTCAATTGTTTAAAAAGATCTACATAAACTATTGAAATTTACATATTTTACATTTATCTTAATCTACAAATATAGCGCTTCAAGGGCATTTTTAATATTACATAGACATTACGTACCAACATAAGATATTATTTTTCAAATCGACTACTAACTAAAGCAAAAAAATGAGCATGCCTATTCTAATTTTAACATAGTAGTATTACAATTTTCGTATTTAAATATAATTATTAATTTAATTATAATATTATTAAATTTATGATATTATATTAATATCATAAAAATATAAGAATAGCAGATGCGTATCGCTAATTTAAATTAAACGCTAGCCAATTTGCTCTGCGTAATAGCATGTGTTGTTATCTCTTTTACTCTTCAAGCTTTTAAAACTAGTTCTTACCCTCTCGCACGTTTCTTCGATAGCCGTGTGCGCAGATATGAGGAGCAATAATTATATCAATACTTCACAACATACTCATTATTAGTTCATTGAACGAAGGTTGATGAATCATGACCAGAAAAGAAAAATCGAAATTAATAATACATCTTAAACTAGCTTTGTCAATGCAACTTCGTATTGTATTGTATTGATGTAACGACGTTTGTTAGTGAATTGCAATGCGATCGCAGTGCCATCTTTCGGCTAAATACGTCTATCTATATATTTATATACCTACTAAATTTCAAGAATTTGCATTTTACAGGATTGGGAAGTAACAATTTAAAAAGTCTACGAAGTAGGTACATATATTTCACATATCTATATTAATGTGAATTTTTTATACACTCTTGAAATCCGTGCTTTTTTTAAACTACATTTAATATACATTGTTTATTTAGAATTACTGCTTACACGCCAATTTGTATTTCGTTGTATTATTGTGTGTGTTTATCTTTGTAAGTTATGGTGTTATTACTGTCTCACTTAAATAATGATACATTGCATATATTTAGTAAAAGTATAGGTAGGTATACTTATCCTACGTGTACTTAATGTACTATGTTCTAATCTAACCGTTTGTGTTAGTGTGAGAGTTACTATTACATTTGCCTTAATTCTAAGTTTTATTCTTAAAATTAGTTACAATGTCTTGCTTACATCGAATATCAGTGGGAATTAAAATATTGATACAGTTAAAATTTGGCAACACACATTCAAAGTTCTTTAAACACCTGACGACTTTTAGAGTAAAAAACACATACGTCTCTGTTTACTTCAATGGTCCTTTCAAGTTGACCGGTTCTACAATGTTGCAAGATATGTATTCATTTTAATTAAATTCGAATAAAGACTCGTGTCTTATAAATTTTTATACAATGTTCATGCGAATTGTTATATTATAAATTCTATTAATACTTTGTTATTTTTAAATTTCATTTTACATCAGATTAGCTATGCAATTAAATGAACAATTGAAGGTTGGGTTCTTTAGAAGAAAAGTCACCTGTCATAAACTCCAATTTAATTGGACCTATTTTGCAAATTACAGTACTTGACTATAGCGATCATTTTATATTGGTATTTAATTTAAACTAGGAACAAAAAAGTAATGAGTTGTCAGTTATCGATTAGTAGACATTGATACGTGAATCGATTAATCGATACTTAAGGTTACAATTGAAAAAAGTTGATGTTCCATATTTAAAATTCAATATCGATATTCATGTGATACATTTTATTATCTGTTGACAAATGGTTTTACAAAAACTGTAAGGAGGTCCGATCGACAGCTGCTTTATCTAGATGGCGTTCTAGTCAACTCACTCCAAAAAATGTTTGGTGTGAAATAATACGTTTAGCGAGTCACTGGTGAGAATTTAAGAAACGTTGTGCAGTTTTTATATCGAAAAATAAATTGCTGTGTATGTGTTGCTCTACGCTGTCCATGCACAACAAAAGGTTCTTCTATCGATGGTTTCTGTCATTCTCATTTGGTTACGGATTTCTAAAGAAGTATTTACAACGAGAATACTTTGGTAGCAAATATCTGTTCATCTTTTTTATCGCTGGAATACAACAGAGAAGCTGAAGACCTACCTGATGGAAAGCGGCTACCGGTACTTATGGACGCTTACGACGCCTAACCTAGGAGCTCATTGTAAATCACCACGGTGCGCTAGAGAAACGTTCCTGAGAAGCGTACATATCTTATTGACGTAGGAAGAAATTATCAAGAAATATTATTATGAATGACATAAAATTAAACTTTAAAACTGAAATCCTTGCTTCAAATATGTCTGGCTCATTTTCTACAATCTGATAAGATATTTCCGTGTAATAAGATTATTACGAAGACATATGAACATTTAGAAATGCTGACGAAATAATTAGTACCTATATATTAAAATGTTATATTTTTATTTTAAGGATTCAAATCTAACTCAGTAAGCAAAAATCTAAACACTGAGTCTTATTTCATATTCATCAATTCATGTGTAGAAAACTAGCATCAGCCAAATTATAGTTATTTGCCTGACATCATGCTACGACGTTCTTGTGACAACTCAAAAAGGCACAATTCACTGTTCAGTTGAGATTTATACATTATTCTACATTGTTGAGCAAGATTTTTTTTAATTACCCAATGCGCTATCCATGTCTGCAATTAAAAAATCTTGTTTAAAAATTAACCCCCATTATTCATAGATGCAAAAATTCAATATTAAAAGATTTTATTTATGAGCTTTAAAAATGAAAAAAGCTGATGAAGTGCATCAAAACTATAATTTAGTAACATCATATAATTTTATGAATTACTAGCTGTTCCCCGCGGTTTCACTCGTGTAGATTAAAAATAGTTAACTATAGTTTGAGTGGTTAAAAAAAATGGTCCCAGACAGAAAAACAGCGCTAGTACCTATTGATTAGCACAATGCTGAGACTGGGTTCAATTTTGAACTTTTGTTTTTATTGTCATTCTATTTATATTAACTTACTTTTTGTCCTTAATAACTATCTTTCTTTCTCTCTAATAGGTAGCCGCTTTTTCACCACCTTAGTTGTGGAATTTGTAAATACGTCAATATATCTACGTGTGCATTTATTTCTAACCAGAATATATTAAATTTCATGGTTGTTACTTTGAAAATAATAGATTTGCAGGCAAACTTTCATCCCCTTTTACACCCCCTTAGAAGTAGAATTTTCAAAAATCCATTCTTAGTGCGCCACTTACAGTATACGAGTATTTAGAAAGAACCCGTACGCAAATTTTCATGGTACTAGACAGGGTACTACTGGAGACTACTGGGTAGTTTGGGCTGTTTATGGTAGTTTGGGCTGTGTAATAGTCATATCTCAGACAGTGAATCTGTGAAATTAAGTAATTGTATATGAATAGATAAACGCTTGTCACCGAATTTCCTTATCTAAAAGATTTGCTGTGCAATTTCTCAAATTGCATATTTCAAGACTAGCTACATATACTACACATACGATATACATAGAATGCTGGAATTTTTCGTAATATGAGGTACACAATAAAAAAAGTTTTTTTTATAATTTTAAATGAAACTTTCCACTTGAATTCTTCATTAATTTTGACAAGTAATGTCATAAGTAGCAAAATTCGGCATTATACCATTGCCCAACAGTGGGCACGCAACTAGAGGGTAGCTAAAAAGTTCACGACACAAACGATTATATCGCCGACATTAAAAATTCATAAACAAAATTGAAAGCCGTAACTAATAGAATAATAAGTCTACAAAATCGAAAGCGTAATGAAAAAATAATTTAAAGTGATTTATAGCTTACTCAAGGTTCCGCAAATTGGCCAGTTTTGAACGTTTAACATAAATATAGGCTGCGCATGCGCACATCGAAAGATAATTCACAAAAAAATAGAATTTAAAAAATCCGATAAACAACGCGCGAAGTTCGAAAACTTTTACTTGGATGATGGTAAACGACGAACAATTTTAACGAGCATATTTAATTTTTTTTTTTAATTCGGTCTGAAACCGGTCTATGATATAGGGACCATGAGTCTCTAACGTTTCTGAATTGTTTCGGACTGTGTGTGTGTGTATGCGTGTATGTGTTTGTCTGCGGATTTATTGGTTTACATATTGACGTATATTTCCAATAACTAATATATACTATTATATACTAGGATATGTCCGCCACTTCCTCATAAAATACCACTATCGTTTTAGTGAAAACTATGTCGGAGTAAGAACATTTTTACGCACCCCAACTACAAACCACGCTCGGAAAAAATGCCGCGGGATTCCTCAAATCAGTAAAAAAACCACATCGGAATTGCTTTTTTTTCAATCTGGCCATTTTAAATCATTCTCAGAAAAAATCCCGCAGGATTTTCAGGATAAAGAGTAGCGCAGCTTATATTAGCTGTCTATCAGCAAAGACCGCATCGAAATCGGGCCCGTAGTTTTAACGTGAATCCCAAAAAAACAGACAACAATTCTAAGAAAATTGTATCTTGTTGTCCATCGTTTATAAAGTCTATTCAAGTTGGTTTTTTTTTAAATAGCTTCAATGTACAGACATGGCATCTTTAGAATTTTATAATATCATAGATAGATATGCACCAATTTTTTCATGAAAGTCCGTCATGTGAGGAACATTTAAAATGATAAATAAATTTATCCATGTAACAGCGTCTTACTAAGTTCATAAACGCTGCTTTATTTGGTCGAATAATGTTCAATCTTATTAATCACAGTTCATTGAAATGCAAATACAGTTTTAAATTAGTGTAGCTTACTTAGGCTTGTGTGCACCGAGATTTAACCGACGGTTAACCAAAAATAATCACTGTTTTTCCATACATTTTTGGCGATTATTTTATTTTAACTATCGGTTAAAAGTCAGCCTTAATGGTGATTATGTCTTCATTGATTATTTTGCTTACCAGAGGAATGATCAGTTTCGAAGTATGTCGTATATGGACATAAGGACATAAAGTTTTTTTATTGAAAATATCATATATATTTTCTTTTAGTAATAAGTAATCTACTATATTAATACGAGAAACAAAAACTTTGGACCTCTCTTTAAGAAAATTGCGCGGACGGATGAAATTGAAATTTGCACACTTAAGGTTTATATAGAGAAGCAGTGATGTATGGTTTTTTTTATTATGTTTAAAAAATACATTAAATGAATAAAAAAAAACATTACTCACACAATCATGTATTTGACACACACACGCATATATACTCTTTTGTTTATTGTTCAAGTCAGTGTAACCTTGGAGAAATCTGTGATTATAGAAGTATAGTCTTTGAAAACAAATTATTATGGTCGAATTTCGAACACGAGCGACCACTAGTTAATGTAAACGGACCAATACTTACCTACTATACAAAAAGGACGCAAAAGTCATTTATCCGCTTTATTATATAAAGATCGCATGAACATTTTGTAATAACTTATTATTATTACACCTGTAATTATAAATTAAAATTGATAGCAGGTGATAGACTATAATGCATAGTAGCATTTAATTAAGCTGATTTGCAATTACTATGATTAAAAATTAATGGAAAATTGGTAATACGGTCGATTTGTATGACAACATATTATACAATGTAGTTAAATAAAAGAGACTACATCTCTGAAGAATAAAACAAGTAGACCGAACACCGAGCTCTCAGAGTGAAGCGAGCAAGAGGAAGCCGATTTTGAAATAGGACTAGGGTTGCTACCTTTTTTTGATCAAAATATAGTATTTTTGTTATTAATCTGTAAAAGTACAGTAAAAGCTCCTTATTCGCGCTTCCTTCATTCGCGTTCTCACTATTCGCGGATTAAAAATAAGCGACCCAATTCCTGTATTCACGGCTGAAAGTTTCTTTATTCGCAGATCTAATCAGTACATACATAATAATTAAAGGATTCCAATAGGTATCCAAGCCAATATCCTTTGTAAATGCCGTCAAATGGACTAATAAAAAAAGTTAAATAGATCTTATTACAACTTTGCCTAAAGTATGTTGTTAAATGATATCACCGAGGGCTTTGACACAGGCCGCTTTCGCCGCGATCGGTGTTTTTGAGAAAGTAAACAAGCAGAAAAAGCTGCTTTAAAAACTGCCAAGTAATAGAAAATTCTTCAAACTTTTGCCTAAGCCCTAAGATAATTAATCGAAATGTTCAAAATGTTCAATTAAATAGATTTTTTTAAATATTTGTTTTTTTTTCTCTCCTAGGAACGTATCGCCTATAATCCCATATAAATTACCATTCCATATTCACGGCTTCTGTATTCGCGGCACATTACTGGAACATATACCCCGCGAATAAATAGTGGGCCATCGGTTCCTTTCATTCACGGCATGCAACACGATTAGCTAAAAGTTTCACGTCGTTATTCTGTAAGAGCGTGGTATCGAGCCGAGTTCGAGCCAACCCTAACGGCTGTCATCGAGATAATGATTTCAACATGTCTCTACTATCTCCAACAAGTAAATAACTTAATGTGTTACCTATATCCGTCGAAGTCAGACAAATATTTTTACATACGTAAAAAACTTTTATTGAAAGAAAAGATCGAGTAACAAACAAACAATTGTACTATGTCATTGATATCAGAATACCAAATAAAGCAAACGGAAAATTAAGTGGTTTATTACTATTTACTATTTACCAACTCAAAAATCTACTAGCCGTGGGAATAACAAATTGTCTGGAAAGGTAAATATGTAATGAGCTTTATTAAGTAGTATGTAAGGTTCGCTTTACATTGACGAAGCTTTGCATTATCATAATCCAATCCAAGTTCTTCAAATCCAAGCTTCTTGTACTAAAAATTTTACGCTTTGATAGAAAAATCAGCGGGGAAACTGTAATAGCGTAGACATAACCTCTTAGAAATGATCTCCTTTTTCCATTGAGTTATATGTACTACCGTGCAGGAACACAGAAAAAATATAATTTTCTGCGGCCTGTCGTAAGAGGCGATAAAACAACCCCAAAACCAGGTGGCAGGGTATTTGCCCATCTGGATAGCTACCACCCCTGATCTAGAGTATTCCGCCATAACAACCTTGGGCTGTGAACCTTGTGTTCCGGCAATAGTGGCCACGTTGGAGACTTCCTTTAGAGAGAGGCAGCACATTGGTAGCACTTTTGGTGTTACAAAAAAATGTCAATGAATTAATATGAATAAAATTTCATTAAAATAGAGTGTTATATCGAGAATACAACAAAATTACCGGTGAGAAGTCACCACTTTACTTTTATTACAGTTTCTTGGGTGGTTTGAACAATACTGTATTACATATGAAAGCATTTGTTAATACTTACTTTTCACTCAAACACGTGAAGTATCAACAGCCCGGCGCAGAGCAAGTGACTTCTTGTCCATGGACCATAACGAGTGTTCAAATAAGCTACGGACTCCTTCTCTAGTACATATTATACATTAAAACTCATTACATTTTTCAGGGTTCCTTCGTATATTTGGCAATAACAAAATCCTTATATTATTACGTTGTTTTTTTATCACAGGAACTTCTTTTTAGATATTACTGGATTTATTTAGATAAAATTTGACGGTGAAGTACATGTCCATAGCGCTACACATCTACACTACTGTAGTAAACGTGAAAACTAAAAATTAAAAAAAAACACGCTTTGATAGCAAGCCGAACTAATGACCGGTTCCTATATCTTACGATTGATTCCTGACCTTACCATCAGTTAAAGAGTTAAATGTTAACCGACAGTAAGGCATATGGACGGTCGGTACGCAATACGTTCAGAGTATTCGGTTCGAAGCCTGGGGCCACTATCGTATTTTTTTCTCCGCTTCACACGATCTTCAGCAACCCTTCATTGTGCAAATACTGCCCTACATACTTGTCCGATCTTTTATAAGTGTATTTACTTTAATCAAGTATCGTAGAGGAATCAATAGACACACGTAGTTTTCGCTAGAAGTCGCCAGAATATTTTTTTATTTTTTATGTACGCAGCATCACATTTCGTACACATTTTAATACGATGTACAGCTTTTTTAAGACTTTTTATTTTTTACCGATTTGTTCTAAAATATGTGTTTTAAATCAATACACAATAAAACATAAAGCTAAAGTAAATTTTACCGCTAATTTTAGGAAAAAAATAATTTTGTAAACTCAAGGTGGCAAAGTTATTGTTGCCAATTTTCAGTCGGCCCATGTTGCGGTCTAAAGTGGCCGTACCACAAGTAATTTTGGGGGTAACCGCGGTATCCGATGCACATAATTCCCAATAACCCTTACCCTAAGTTTGGACAAGCTGACCGTTTTAGCCCAATTTTCCTCAGGGTTGACAAAACAACAACAATACTTTTTATTGCACACCAACATAAAAACTGTAACACATTTTCACATTTTAAAATATGACGGTAGAAATACAATGGGCGGCCTTATTGCTTAAAGCAATCTCTTCCAGGCAACCTTTGAATGGATAAGATTTCTTTTCACAACAATTTGTTGACCTGTAGCTTAAGATTATACCAATAATAATATTGTTACGAGTTGCAGGACTCGAACTAAAATGCCTTTGGAATTATTATAGAGTTTACTAGAACTATACAAACACGTATAACACAGGGACAAATATAATAACACGCGCAAAGACCGTCGCTAAATAGATTACAGAATGTAGTACACGCGTCTTGCTTCGCTTGTGCTTATCGCTCGACTGCCCCCTCTTTCAATGGGGATTGTTCACAAAAAATTACCCTCTGATTTTATATTTTTATTACGTAAAATAGGGTATTTTAAGATACTAATTTGAATATTTTTGTATTTTAAGCGTTCGTTTTTTTATAATTCAATTTTAAATTTATTTCTCCGATGACGTCATAAGGGACAAGTTTACATTGATTTCTTTGCCTAGAAAACAAAAATAATAAAAGTAAGTTTTATCTATATATAATCATAGTAATCTGTGCCACTATTTAAATGTCACTTTCATTACTCATTCATCAATCATTTCATTATTTCATTACGTATCGTAATCATCAAAAAACACTATTTTGTCGCTAGGCTTATAATTTTTCGTGTTCAACCATTATTATTTTCTATAGTTATCGTTAATTTTTTTAAAGTGGTCTTTAGGGAAAATCCATGTTACAGAACTTAAATAATGTACAGCTAGATTTTTTTTTACACTTGAAGCAGGCAAACAGGCAGACGGCCCACCTGATTGGATTTAGTAAGGTCAAATAAAGGTCAAACGCATTTCTTACAAAATACAAGGAAATCGTACGTTTTTTGGAATTTTAACTAGACGGAAATGATTAGGGACACTATTCCTCGAAATAGTTTTTCAAAAAGATAAATTGAAAAAAGTGAACAATCCCAATTGGGGCATTGCTTTATACTGCACAGATGCCATATGTCTGCCCGACGGCGTCGACCGAATTTCTTAGAATCACACCTGGTTAATGACTGCCATAAAACATTACAATACACAATGGACTGTTTTTCTAATAACAAATTTTAAATATAAAGTAAACAAAAGAAGTCCAAATGCCGAAAAAGCAATAAAATGTGTTTCTACAGGGCTGCAGGTGTGAATTTGCCTTTGTCGGCACCTAGGTCGTAACAATATATATAATAATATACTAATAAGTGTGATGATGATAATAATAATATAACATGACTCATCTTTTTTTTATTGCAGGAGTTCAGCAGACAGGCACACGGCCTACTTAATGGAAAGCGGTTACCATCGCCTATGGACATTTGCAACACCAAACAAAGGTGCTGCAAATGCGTTGCTACTCTCTTAAGGGAGACTGGAACCTGGTCACTCATGCTGGAACACACCTCAAGGTTGTTATGACGACATACTTTAGACCAGGGGTGGTAGCCCTCCCGTAGGGCAAATGCCCTACCACCTGGCTGTGGGTTGTTTTGTCGTCTCTTACGACCGGCCGCTCAACCGCAGGTGATTGTATTCTTTCTCCGTTCCTGCACAGATATGTACAATTCAAGGGTTAAATCGATTGTTATTTTTTATCATTGTATACTTTTGCGTTTGACCATGACCTCTCCTGATGATGAGTGAATAAATAGTCTAGGATGGAGCACGCTTACCTAGAAGGTTCCTATTCACACGGTACCTGAAAACACTTTATATGTTAGAGGAATCATTAGAATTCCAGATATCCATGGGCGGCAGTAATCACTTACCAGCAAGTGGACTTGCTGCTAGTTTGCTTGCTTGAAAACTTAAAAAGACATGCAGAACAATAAAGTGTTCTCATTCATTATTTTATTACCTCACGTGTCAACCCTATTGAACGCATCAATACGTATTGTTATCCGGCCCACAAAGCGCTCAACCCCTTGACCGCTTCAATAATGCCGCCAATATCACATCGCAATTGAATACGCACAGCGACGCGACGTACATTGCTTTAATAAAAAGTTTATGCCATTTTCCTAAAGAATTTTCTTTTATATAAGTATATGGAGATAAAGATTTTTTTTTGCGAAACTAATGACCGACCAGACGTTCCACCTCATGGAAAGTGGTTAACGTCGCCTATAGAGGTTTTTTTTAAATTAACAAATCTACGGACTCGAGTTCCGTACCCTTTTTACAACTTAATTACTAAGAGTTTTTTGAGTTCATACACGCTTATTGTTTATTTTTGTTATTGTGTGTGACATTAATTTTGTGATTTTTATGTTGTGTACCTTAAGAATAACTTATATATTTTTTTTCTAATTACCTATAGACTTTTCAAACACTAAGGGCGAAGCCAACGCGTTGCTAACCTTTAGGATGGGGTCAAACAGGAGGCATGGGATAGAGGGGTTGGGATTTTTTTTATTGGTTGAGTTCAGCTGACGGGCTGGCGGTTACCATCGCCGATGGATACTGCGACACCAAAGGTGCTACAAATACACTGCTGCTCTCTTAAGGAATACTGGAATCAGGCCACTAAAGCTGGAACACAACAAAGGTTGTTATGGCGGCTGCAGTAAATTGTATACTTTCTCCGTTCTTGCACGGTTATGTTGTAATTAGAATAGGGGGAGGAAGTAGGGAAGATTGGATAAGAAGAGGCGGAAGAACTGGACTATCGTAACTCTTACTAACCCCACCAGACACAATTAGCTGAAGATTAATCGTTTCACGCTGATATTCTGTGAGAGCGTGGTATCACACCGATCAGGCCGACACTAACAGCTGTAATCTAGATAATGATTCCAGCATGGCTTTACCACGTAATTAATGTAAAAAAAGAAAGATTTTCATCATCAAGGAAAGAAGCATTAGGATATAGCACCTCTAGAACCCTACCCACACTCCAGCTTCAGCCAAATTGTAAGCCTTGGTTTGTAGCAACCCATAAACTAAACATAGATAAAGACTTCTGTGCTCTATTTGTCAAAGTATTGACCTTTTTTATTCACTGGAACAGAGATCCTACCTTCGAACCCCGACAGGGTAAAGTTTGTATAGGAACTTTCTGTTATTTGCTACGGTCTAGGTGTCTGAGATAGACGTCCTGGCGGGACTCATACATCACTTACTAAATACAGGTTTCGTTACTATTTTTTCACTGTCAGTAACACATATTTTTTTAAAAATCTAACATTGTTCCTTATATTTATTTTGTCACTTGATTAAGAAACCGCATTTTATACATAACTAGAGTTTACCCCGCGGCTGCGCCGCGGGTTAACCTCTAGTTCCTGCTTCTTGTTTAAAGAGCAGGCGTTAAATACAGGATACATTGCATATCCGTGCAGGAACGGAGAAAGAATACAATTTCCTGCGGCCGGGCGGCCTGTCGTAAGAGGCGACAAAACAACCCACAGCTAGGTGGTAGGGTATTTGCTCGACTGGATGGCGACCACCCCTGGTCTAGAGTATGCCGCCATAACAACCTTGTGTTGTGTTCCGGCATAAGGGATCAGGTTCCAGTATCCGTTAAGAGAGCAGCAGCGCATTTGTAGCACCTTTGATGTTGCAAATGTCTATAGGCGATGGTAACCGCTTTCCATCAAGTGGGCCGTCTGCATGTCTGCTGATCTCCTGCCATAAAATAAAAAAAAATAAAAAATTGTACAACATTTTTATGTTAGTGCCATTTGCACCTGAAAAATTCACTTAATTTTATATCGCAAACTATCCGATCTCTTGGCATGAGTATATAAGTCGATTTTCGGCATTTAAATAAACTTACAATAAAAACGATCCAGTGTTTTTTCGAAAACTTAACAGAAAGACATATCGAGTTACTATCGCATTTTTATAGACGATGAATTATTATATCTATGAACTTGAGAAATGATTGGTCTCATCCAAACTTTCATCCTCTATTTCATACCGTCCTAGTTTTATTTATCTATTAAAACTACAAAAATGATAAAAAGGACAAAAACAGCAAAAGGACAAAAAAAACAAAAAGGACAAAAGGAGCTAAATGGAGAAAAAGGGGAAAAAGAGCAAAAGGAGAAAAAATATCAAATTGGACAAAAAGGGCAAAAAGAGCGAAATTGTCAAAAAGGACAAAAAGATCAACATGGACAAAAAGAGCAATAAGAGCAAAAGAGCAAAAAGAGCAAAATGGACAAAAAGAACAAAAAAATATCAAAAAGAGCAAAAAAAGCAAAATGGATAAAAGAGCAAAATGGGCAAAAAGGACAAAAAAGAGCTAAAAGAGCAAAATGGACAAAAAGAGCAAAATGGACTAAAAGAACAAAAATGTAAAAAAAAGAGCAAAATACCAAAAAGAGCTAAATGAACAAAAAGGACAATAAGGTCAAAAAAGAGTAAAAAGAGAAAAAACAGCAAAAAGAGCACAATGAACAAAAAGGACAATAAGGTCTAAAAAATCCAAAAACAGCAAAAAGAGTAAAATGGACAAAAAGAACAAAAAATAGCAAAAAGAGCAAAAGAGCAAAAAGAGCGAAATGGACAAAAGAGCAAAAACAGCAAAAGAGCAAAATGGACAAAAAGAGCAAAAACAGCAAAATGGGCAAAGAGGACAAAAAAGAGCAAAATGGACAAAAAGGACAAAAGAGCAAAAACAGAAATAGAGCAAAAAGAGCAAATGGACAAAAAGTTCAAAGAGCCAAATTGTCAAAAAGGACAAAAAGATCAAAATGGACAAAAAGAAAAAAATGTACCAAAAAGAGAAAAATGGACAAAAAGGACAAAAAGAGCAAAAAGAGCAAAATAGCAAAAAGAGCAAAATGAACAAAAATGACAATAAGGTCAAAAAAGAGAAAAACAGCAAAAAGAGCGAAATGGACAAAAAGAGCAAAAACAACAAAAAGGACAAAAAGAGCAAAACGGACAAAAAGGACAAAATAACCAAAATGATGAAAATGGCAAATCACAAAACCAACCAAAACCGGGATAGGTTTTGGGATAACCTTTACATAAATCTATCCCATTATCCGAGATGAAAAATATCCTTTGTCCACCCTCGGTATGAAAATTACATATATACCGATTTTTAGACAAATCGGTCCAGTAGTTTTTCCGTAAAAGCATAACAAACAAACAGACAAATATCATTTTATCCCGGAAACTATCCCATTTTTCGGGATAAAAAGTATCCTATGTTCATCCTCGGTATCGAAAATATATATATATACTGAGTTTCAGCCAAATCGGTCCAGTAGTTTTTACGTGAAAACGGAACAGACAGACAGACAGACAGACAGACAGAGTTACCTATACCTAACCTAACCTATACACCTATATACTTTCTCACAAACAGCTGCTTACGTATTCGTCCGATTCCGGAGCAACTCGTCTCGATCCGTGCGAGCTTCGTACAGTCGTACCATATACATACACGTTAAACGAACACTCGGCCGAGCTACGTGGTAGGCGGTGGGTGGTGTTAGGTTTTATTTTCTTTACAGAATTTCTTGATTCGGTCGCCGCGCTCAAAGCCCGCGATAAAAGCTATGCAATAGCTTAATAAATAAATTATACTATAAATAACACCTATTTTTATCTTTAGTTTCAAAATTGTAACAAATCGAAATCAAGATATCCATAATGTATTTAAGGGTAACCCAAATATTTACATTTGGACATTGGAGATTATGGTATTAAGTTGGTCAGTTTGTTTGCATTAATTAACCTATAGTTTGCATTTGGTACTGTTAGCATAAGGAGTAAACTTTGGATTTATGTCCTGGAAAAATGATTTTATTTTCCGGGATAAAATTATCCCATATTCATCCGCATTGTAAATAATATGTATACCAATTATAAGAAATTATTACAAGCTTATATTTAACTTGCAATGAATGTACCTATGTATGTAAAGAAGTTTGGGTAGAATTTTTCATGTTTTAGATAATATATATTAAAAATAAGATATTATTAATTAATAATAGCTTTAGAAATAAGTTACTTTATACTTTTTAGTTTTTGAAGTCGGTTTTTTTTAAACGAAGCTTTTTTATTTATTGTATTTGTCCGTTTGTTCGGCATTCATGTAAAAACTTCTAGACCGATTTTGATGCAGTTTTAGCTGATCCATAGTAAATTACCGGACTTATAACCTGCAGTAGGTACTATATATCCCGGGAATCACGCGGGATTTTACCCGGGAGCAGTTTCAATTTGTTAGGGCATATAAACCTTACCTAATTCCGACACAGTTTAAAGTATGACTATTGCTTACATACTTATTTAAACAATGCGATACTTTATATATTAGAAACCACGCTGGATTTTTCTCGAAGATTGTTTAGAGTAGACAGGGTGCAAAAAAATTGTCTTATTCATATACTATTTGCCATCAGTCTAACTCGGACGACGTCACAGGCGAAGCCTAGTATGAAATATTAATTTACCTTGTATATTTCTGTAAGCTACAGATATGGCAGGATACAGAGATACCGTAATTTATTGTTTTGACTCAAACTTTAATAATCATCATTATGCGGTATTTTATAATCATTATGTAGTCTCTTCATGAAAGCGTTATAGACCTACAACTTTTGTATTTATAATATTCATAGAAATGTATTAGAAGATATAGTTTTACCTGTCCGACCAGCAGAGGGCATCGTCTCTATACCTGAAAAAGGAAGAAAACTAATTTAGATCTTAAATAAATATATAACTTTCTAGTTATTAATCTTCTCCCAGTAGATTATCGTAAAAAGTTTTATGAAGAAAGAAAAAATATTTATTTCTAACAATACGACACTTAAAAAACAATTAATAATAACAAATATTTACAATTACCCGCAGGGGGGCTTTGTGGCAAAGTCTTAAGTGAGTAGCGAAACCTCGGACCTGACTCCGGGGGCCAAGACAAGGCCCCCCCGCCTCCGTGCTTGCCTTAGCCAGTCGGCACGGAGTGGAGATCGCTAGTGACTACTCTACTAATACTTAAACTCCAGGGGTGGATAATAATAACATTATTTGAATTTGAACCTACCCCTTTCCCACGGGAGAAGGCAGAGATCGTCGCAAGTGGAGATCCGTAGGGATCTCTTGCGACGATCCTGACAATAAACTTTCACTTCATACATGCACGTTCATTTGAGAAGCTTGCAGTGTGTAGTGTAGCGTCATATTCACTATACCCACTTGCCTTATGTATTGAATTTGTATATTAGTGTAAGTATAATAGTTAAATTGTACAGTTTTATCTTATTTTCTGGTCCACCAACATCGCCGAATAGTTAAGATTTTTTAAAAGCTAGGTTGCCTGAAAGTATGTGCTTTTAGCAGTAAGGCTAAGAAGTATTGTAATTATGTATTTTTTGTAATTGCTTATTTTGTTGAGCAATAAAGTTATTATCTGGCTTCGTTCTTGTCAAATTTTAGCCATATGATCCCAGCAGCTTACACATACAAAATTACAGTCACATATACCTACATAAAGACCAAAATTGCTGCAGAACCATAAAAACATGCTTAAAATCCGTAATAATTTAAGAAAATTTTATTTAAGTTTCTTAAAAAGTAATATAAAATATATATTCTCTACCCTCTACAACACAAGTCTTGAAATTACCGCCGCCCCTCGGAGGCTTCGTCGCAGTGCGCCGTCCTTAATATAGGACACGGTTCGCTCCTTGCATACTGATGAAACATTACTACCTCATTTGCCAAAGCAAGTGGCGCCACACACGCTCCTCGGTGAAAGTAATATTCAAAATAAGAATATTTTCTTTTCCTCTCTTTATGGCTTCGAAAATTGTTTGTATTTTGCCAATAAGAATTATTTTGGGTTCCTCTGTCTAAGAATAAAAGAGAACTACTATCTCACTTAGTTTTGTTTGTCTGTGTTATAGCTGATCATCTGTGGAAGTAATAGAGGACACATATCAAATTCGGTACACGTATAAACGTCATATGTGTTAATCTAAATGAACGATTGAATGAACGAAATGTTACATTGTGTGACAAGAGGTGGGGCGAGTCCTAAATTTCATGACATCACATTTCAAATTCTAATATATTTAAGCTTTGAAATACGAAATTTGAACTATTAACGAAATAATTTTGCCAGGTAGTAGAGCATTTGCCCGACTGGATGGCTACCACCCCTGGTCTAAATTGTGTCGTCATGACAATCTTGAGTTGTGTTCCATTCATTAGTGACCAGGCTGCAGTCTCCCTTAAGAGAGCAGCAGCGCATTTGTAGCCACTTTGGTGTCTATAGGCGATGGTAACCGCTTTCCATCAAGTGGGCCGTCTGCCTGTCTGCTGAATTCCTGCAATAAATAAAATAAAAAAATACAGCATAATATTTCCAACTCTATCTATATTACCATAGTGTTAAAAAAATAAGAAAATAAATTTAAATGGAAATAAAAAATAATTACTGAACTGTTATTATTTAATAATTTCTTAATGCCAAAATATGTGATGATGTCACACTAGGGTTGGAGGAGTCTCACGAATATGACTAGCTGTGACACGGACGGGGAAGGGTAAAAAAACATGAAATTCGTGTTACGTCATTTATGGACGGCCCCTAAAGATAATTAGTAGATATAGTAATAATAAGATTATAAGTGAACCAATATAATCAATTAAGGTAATCAAAGGAGTACAACCTATCAGCTTTAAAAAAAAAATTGTTTACTCATTTTTTCGAATTTCAACAATCAAATGTGAAAAACAGATATGCAAAAAATCTGTCTTTCAACTTTGACGAATCAAACAAAGTGAGTGCATATAAATATGAACTGATATCATTAAATGACATTGGATAACGTTGTGTTCTTTTAGTTCTGTACTTTTCAACCAAATTGAATTTTGATCGATCCGTCTAATACCATCAGGTTTAATCAATGTATGGAAAATAGAACATTTTGTTGAAAAACAACCCCTTCCCTTTGTTTGTCGTTTGACATTCCTTCACAGAAATTAATCCTTACAAGCTACACTATTATTCGGTATAATAATACAAGTGTGTTTATTTTTTCAAAATCAGCCGATTCGATGAGCGGACAAGGGTAACTGATTTTTCAAAAATCTAATGACACTTTAGGTTTCATTAAAATCGGCTTCGAAACTCCATTCAGTGTTTTTCATTATTTAGCATAGTTTAGGTTTTGGACCTGAAGGCCCAAAATTTATCCCGTGTATATATTTTCTCATATAGGGAGATATGAGTAATAAGGTGCGGTTTATGAGCAGATAGTCGTTTCATAAATCGCCATATTTCATAGTTCGCATTTACGTTCTCGTAGACGAGGTTTTATTAAAAATATTTTATCACATGAACAGTGTGTTCGGTCTTTACATCTTACGACGTTTTACGAAGTAGTAATATAAAACACTACGGTTAGTCAAATTTAAAATAAAAAAACCGACTTCAAAAACTAAAAAACTAAAATGTATAAAATAACTTATATCTAAAGCTATTATTATTCATATATATTATCTAAAACATCTTGAAGTCGGTGCAAAGCAAAACATAAAAATTACTATATTTTGAAAATTACTAAGCACCGACTTAAGTTATTTTATACATTTTAGTTTTTTAGTTTTTGAAGTCGGTTTTTTTAAACGAAGTTTTTATTTTTTATTTGTTACTGCTTAGTGTCTAGCTATGTATGGGTGGACCTACGAATGGTGCCGCGCTTCTTAAAAAATATAGGTCCCAAGAACCGGGAACAAAAAAATGTTCGTAAAATGAAAACTACTGGGCCAAACTATGTCAAATTTTTAGGGGACCACATGGCAGCTATTCCGCGTCGAACAAAAAAAGAATCACGTAAATCGAATCATAAATCTCTGAGTAATCGGTGTACATATGGAACGGAGTGAAAATTATTTTCATGAAAAATGTTCAGGAACTTTACTTTATTGTTCAAATACTCTCTATGTATAGTCATAAATTTAACTGATACTAAAACTAACTGTAATTAACACAAATTTTATATAATATAATACTACCTACAGAATATATAAAAACACAAAATATAAACAAAGGGATAGCGTGACGCGGCAATTGATGAGATAAGTCGAAGCTGTGGTAATCATCGCCTCGACTTATTTCTCTTCCTGGTCCACCACTTTATGTCAACAATATTTTGTTTGAGTAAGTTTTTGGCTTCTTTAAGGCTCTTAAAAAAACCTAAAAACTTACTCTAACTCAATATGAATAAGACCGTAAATCTTTAACACTAACGTAGATGACGCCCCAGGATAAGAAAACCCCTAGTAGCTTGCTTTGAACAAACATTGCGATCACACTGTTTATATCCTTAATAAAATCTCCCCATATCAAAGAGTTCAGTTGTTAAACATTTGTGTGCTAATAAATAAGAACATCAACAAGCAGATAAAGTCACGTAAAATTTCTACTTATTTTACATTCAAAATACACACATTATCTAAGATATACTTTTTTTTTGTCGCGGTGGGACTTACCAAACTCCTCCGAAACGGCTGAACCGATTTGTATGAAATTTTGTGTGCATATCGGGTGGGTCTGAGAATCGGGGAACATCTAATTTTTGTACCCCTAAATGATAAGTAAGGGTGATTCACCAAACAATATTTTTTTATTTTTTGTCAAAATTTCTTATTTATATTTTTTTATGATTTGGCATTAAAAATAATTTAAAAGCCAAAACAACGTTTGCAGGGTCAGATAGTATTTTACTAAAATTCAATATCGAAAACGCAAATTAACACCCATATTATTAAAGTTAAATGTAAAAACGTTCAACCCTAACCTGCAAATTGAAAAAAGAAACTGTCAAAACGAAAATGACATTTTAAAAAACCATTCAATTTCTCGAACACATTTGAACTTCGAATACGGTGTTCTAGAAAGTATTTGAAAACTTAAACTCTGTAAAACGTTATCGGATTCGATTTACCATGAACAAACGTATAGCAATTGTCAACACCCGTTGCAGGACATTTTGCATTTTTACAACTTAGCTGAACGTTCTAGAACGTTTGTTGACATGGTAATGAGGGCAATTTTATGGGGTGTGGCGTCAATTTTGAGTTTGAGCGCGGGACTTGTGATTTTTTTGATACTTAAATGTATCGCTGTCAGTATCATTACGAAAATTTTAACATTTATAATGAAATAAATAAGCCCTGGTAGCTAAGTGGCAATGGTAATGGCAATACCAAATAATTATGTCAGAAGGGATTGGTGGACTTTACACGTCTGAATTCCATAGATACATATATATCTACACGTTCCAGTGATAATTATAGCACCATTAATTTTAGCGCGGTACGCTGTCTGGGATTTAACACTATCTCATTAGAGTGAAACACCTCAGTACCTAAGCCACTGAGCCAATACGTATGAACTCGGAAGTCCTTAGTAAAAAATGGCCATGTCCGAATGAGATCCTTAGTTTAGAATTAGTTAATAATATTTATTTGTGTTGTGTTTTGTGCTTTAACCAATAAATATTACTATTCAAAATCCAAAATTTTAATCAAAATTAGTTCCACTAGAAAACATTTTTTGAAGTGCATGTAATATAAGTAAAAAATTAAATGTATTCTATGTCCGTTTCGCAGTGTGTTATCGCTGGTTAAACAGAAGAAGCGGCAAGAAACTGCATAGCAACACGTCTAGGTAAAAAATATTTTTCTTCATATTTATCTCTCTTTCAGGCTCTTTGTTTATTAAGAAATACGGAAATATTTACAAGTACTTCTTGTTAACGCTGGCCTATTTGGTCACCACCTCTTTGTTTCCTTTTTTGTCTTTCGCAGCATCTGTCTCTATGCAAGATAGTCTATGTCCGACCGCTGATCGTGGATCTGCTTCCACGGAAACCTCGCCGGGTTTTGCGTGTTGTGCCGCATTACATTATTTACACCCCTTATATCCACCCGGATGCTGGAAGATACATGCTGTACCGTTCCACCTGTTCCACTAGTTTAAGGAACCGCAAGACGCAAAGAAAGCATCATGATGATGAAGTGCCTGCCGCTACGAAACCCGTATCGTTCTGTTATGACACTATTATATGTACAATTGCTTACCCGTGCAATTGTACATTATATAAAACCAATTTGATTTACTCTAATAAGGAGAGCGCATTATTAACCAATCATATAGTGCAGACGTATTTTTAATCAAACCCACGGAGCACCATGCTAACAGTTCGTAACATGTCTGGTGCGACCTCTTCGGTAAGGCCTTTCCTTCTCTTTTATCCCCGCTCCCGCCCGAGTCAACACTTCTCTAACAATTAATGGAGTTGTAGCAAGCAGTGCATACTGAATAGGAATTATAAAAATAACTAAATCGTTGACTACCATAATATGTGACTAACACGGTGGTGACTCATAAAAAAAATTATAATCCACCGCTAATGTCTAATTTAGACTGTCATAATTGCCATTTCAAGGTACACGGATATAACGGAATGTATTTGTGGAGTTACAACAAACATTAAAGCCGTTAATGACAGTTAACCCTTGAACTGCGAGGAGTTGACGGAAAGTTAAGCAGTTTCACGCACATGACGACAATGTTTGGGTTTCGAATTCTATATTATAAGTTTACAACTGTGAATAAAATTATATTGAACTGATAAAACACACAAAGTTGGTAAAGAGAGTTTTCTGAATCTACTAATCTATACAGATAAATAAAATTGAAGTGTACGTTTGTAATGTCAAAATGAAAATGTGAAAAATATCAGGGGGGATAATTTGGACCGAGAGATTCTGAAAATGCAATTTTTAGAATTTTTTGTCTGTCTTGATGTTTCGGCTAATTCTGAAACGGCTTGAACGATTTTCACGGGACATTTACTGGCAGTTAGCTGAAGTTATAAGAAGGAATATAGGCTAAATTTTTAGGATTCCGCGAATAAAAATTAAAACCATTTGTTCCAACTAATCTCTGAATAGGCTGGACCGATTTTACCGGCACTTTCATAGGCAGATGTCTGATATTATACGGAGTAACTTGGCTACTTTTTTAGGGTTCCGCAACAAAAGTTCCGCGGGGACCAAGCCGCTGGCACAACTAGTAATATGTAAAGATGAATTTTTCAAATGGACTTTCAAGGCCATTTTTAAACTATACGTAACAGCGAAAAAGTAAGTAAATAGTGAAAGGATTCTCAGTGTCGATTTTGATGAAAACTAAAGTTCTATCATCAAATTTGAAAAATCAGCGGATACGATTCTGACAAGGGTAATTGATTTTATATCAATTACCCTTGTCAGGAATCGAATCCGCTGATTTTGAAAAAAAACACAACTGTATTATTTATTACACCAAATCATAGAGGGAAAGTCAAACGACAAACTTCAGGGAAGCGTTGATTTTGAACAAAATGTTCTATTGTTTTCCTTACATTAATTAAACATTAAATTGCACCGGTTATTTCACCGCACCTAATTTTAACATAAGCAATTGTTATGGCGACATACTTCGGACCAGGGGTGGAAGCAAGCCAGTTGGGCATATGCTCCACCACCTGGCTGTGGGTTGTTTTGTCGCCTCTTACGACAGGCCGCCCGGCCGCAGGAAATTTTATTCTTTCTCCGTTCCTGCACGGATAAAATATACAGCTATTATTTATTTTTTAAATATAATAATTATCTTTCCGGATTGAGAAGTAAGCAATAGACGTAAATTTCATATCATTATAGACAAGCACCTAATATAAGATACAATTTTACATTCAAATTTGACAATTCCGACCACGTTTTTCGCTTTGACAACACCCTATGTGGTTTATTGCATAAAATTACTATAACACGCATCCATTCGCGGCATATGGGGTACGGATATGAGCAGAATATCGCAACTTAGGACACGCTGTATATTATTAATAATCATTATCAACAAAGTAGGGAAAAATATACAATAATTATTGTCACCATATTAACATATTCAAAACACTAAGAAGTAAATCTACGTTTGAAAGGATTTAAGTACGGTGTTTTGCTCGATTTTTATAAACGTTGGAATAAAATTCCGACGTTTCGGCCGCTTTTCAGTAACCGTGATCACGGAAGGCAATGATGCCAAGTGTCAATAAGTAACGCTAAATTTTTTATTTAGTTTTTCACCAACTTGCTTTTTGCACTTTAATTATTATAAATTGGAAAAGTGGCCGAAAGTACGCATTAATAAAAATATCGCGCTTAAAATCCTTAAAACTTAGCTTTATTATGTGTATTTGTCGCGAAAACTTAAGAAAATACTATGCGAAGAAATCTTTTTTTATTATTATGGAGCAATACAATGATAATAATAATATCATTGTATTCTTGCGAAATTTTAATACTAGTGGTCGCACGTGCTCCAAATTCGACTATAATAATGTATGTCAAAGTCTATATTCTAAAATCAGAGATTTCGCCAAGGCACCAATAAATAATAGAGTATATATGCGTGTGTGCTTCAAATACATGGTATTGTGTGTAATGTTAAACATACAAAAATATAAAAATAAAAATTTCTCTTTATAATATTAGTATAGATATATAATAAGTAATTGTTACTACGTTTTAACGGCTTTAAGCGCGGTAATTTATTTAATTTTTGTCATTCCGAAGTTTCGGCCACTTTTTAGTAGCCGTGATCACGGTGTAGTTTTAATTTTGTTTATGGTTATTATTTACTCTATGGAAGCTTAATCTAATTTACCACCGCTTCGCAACATGTTATGGCTTGAAGAGAAGAAGAGGCGCAAGAAACTCTTCATTAAACATGTCTAGCTCTAATCATTTTATATAATACTAGCTTCTGCCCGCGACTTCGTCCGCGTGGAATAGTTAAAGAAAAGTAAGTTAAACAAGACCCGATTTTGAAACATTCTTAATTGGTGTTCCGCTCCTAAACATTCTTCACTGGTGCTCCGCTCTTATTGGTCTTAGCGTCATGATATAGCCTATTGCCTTCTTCGATAAATGGGCTATCTAACACTGAAAGAATTTTTCAAATCAGACCAGTAGTTCCTGAGATTAGCGCGTTCAAACAAACAAACTCTTCAGCTTTATATATTAGTTTAAGATTAAAATGGGTGGAAGGAAGAAAAACATTATGTATACAAGTCGCGAAAACTTAAGAAAATATTAACCAATTTTTATGTATATTTTGAAAATCAACACCACCCATCAAATCCTTTCCGCAGAAAGTTCGAACCTTTCTTGAGCCACAATGCAGAGGTGTTAGGTATCTTTGAGAATATTTGCCTTTATCTTATCTACCTTCGGCGGCAACTGCGGGTAATTGGCGGCTAATTGCTTTTCGTTGTAATCATATAGCAACAACACTTAGCATTTGCAAGCTCGTTTAGCTATATTTGCTTAATTAATATTTATTTTGCTTGACAGATGTCGCCCTTGTAGCCGTTATTTATATTTGAAACTAGCTGTTCCTCGTGGCTTCCGTCGCGTAGATTAAAAACAGTCCTAATTTGAGTAAATTTTCTACACGTATTTTGCCTTCTAGAGGTTGAATTACTAAGTGGTAGAGTATTTGCCTTCTGGATGTATAACAACCTTGAGTTGTGATGCGGCATTAGTGGCCAGGTACCAGTCTCACTTTAGAGAGCAGCAGCGCATTTGTAGCGCCTTTGGTGTTGCGAAAGTCCATAGGCGATGGTAACAGCTGTCCACCAGTAGGCCGTCTGCCTATCTGCTGAACTCATTCAATAAAAAATCGAACGTTTTGTGTCTTCCAATCAGGGTATTAAAACAATCTACCTTTCGAAGAAACTTACAAGTATGATTGAATTTTGGGTAGTTTTTTTTTACTGGAGCATAGCACACTGGCTCACGGCCAATCTGATGGAAAGTGGTTACCGTGTCGTTGTAGATTGGATAATGAATCACTCACTATACGCACTTGCAATATTATATTTCGTCATTTAGTAGACAATTAGCGATTGCGTGAACACTGTGGTTTTATTCTCCTCGCCCGACTACCCTAAACCCCTGCTTATTCACAAAGTAATAGAGCCTCCTGATCCGAATATACAATATACATACATATAATTTATTATATGTATGTATATCGCCACCAATATTTAAAACGATGATCAGAAAATATTACCTGTCCTTAATATATGACGATATTTACATATTTATCTATACATATAATAAGTCTGTAGAGGTAGAATTTCTGTACAATGAAGAAAAATGCTAAAAACCGAATCAGGGGGATGTAAGAAGTGAAATAGAACTAATTTCGATTTTTTTCAATTTTTTTGTTTCTCTGTTTGTCGGTTTGTCTGTTTGTCTGTCTGTTTGTACCGGCTAATCTCCGAAACGACTGTACCGTTTTAAATGAAATTTTGTATGGTGGTAGCTTATATCCCTGGTCAACATTAGGATACTTTTGGTTCCGAAAAATTAAATAGTTCCCGTGGGATAGTTAAAAAACCGCACCACGCGGACGAAGTCGCGGGCAGAAGCTAGTATTTATATATTTTTGTAGATATGTATTTTTATTTTATGTATATTAAGTATAATTATATTTTTCTATTTAATATATAGAAAATCCATATATACTGCATTTATATATTTATTACTAGACTGTAAGAAATTGTACTATGTATACGCCCATCATTATTCTCAATTAATTCCTGGGGTTGTCTGGAAGAGATCGCTTTTTAGCGATAAGACCGCCCTTTGTGTATAATGAGACATAGTTTTAGTCTGTAAGTTCTATTTTTGTATTGGTGCACAATGAAGAGTTATTGATTAATTATTAACAATTTATCATTATTAATAAATCAAGTTAAATTTTTTGCCATGACTACCTAATAAACACTAAGTACCTTTTCCGATACATTGAGATTTTTGAACTCGGTGCAGACACAGTAGATGTTTTACAAATTAATTTATGTTCACTTTAATATAAGGTATCAAACAAAAATATCCATACATTTTGCCTCCATCATAATATGCATGCCTATTGCCGACAAATATTTTACAAACTGATTATGTACACTCAAGTACGAACTTAGTCATTATAACGTTGTAGTAAATAATAAGCACAAGTGTACAATCGTGCTCAAACGCGTCGATAGTTCGATCAAGGTGTGAAAGGTTATGTTGAATGCGCGCGCGCAACTCGCTAGGATTATCTGAATTATATCCACTCCACTATGATTTTACACAACAAATCGGTAAACTGAAAGAGTTGGAAATAACGTGGACATTACTTGTTTTATCTGTTAGTATTTTATGATCATGTACTTTCTGTGTTCATTCTGTCTTTATTATCCTTATCTCTTTCTTACTTCTTTTTCCACACACTCCAATTTTGGCAAATGTCCTCTATCACACTACAAATCAAATTTTATCTTTCACGCAAACCATCAATCTCTTTTTTACTCTTATATGTCCATGTTTAGCTTTATATGTCCATGTTTACACTTTTTATGTCCATGTTTACTTTTATATGTCCATGTTTACCATTATAATCCATCAAACATCCAGTTTAATATTCTTTTCCGCGTATTTTTAATTCCTTCTCAATACTTAACTATGCCAACTTATCTTCTTCCAAAAAATATGTCAGCCATGCCAACATCAAACATCCACCACCTGTACTTATTATAAGCATTAACCTCGAATGAAGATATGGTACTACTAAACTAGTCAACAAGTTCAAAAACGTGATAAATAGAGATAAAGGTCCTAAAAATATGAGCGACAGCTCATTCGATTCGGAATCACCTCTAGAAAAATGTTTTTGAAGGATTTTGGGGCAGGTAAAAAATTGCAATTGTTATTAACAAAATAAGATGAAAAAAAATGATATTTAGTTTAAAAATTATTAATAAAAAAATGAATAATAAATATTTTCTAATTTTTACAACGGGGTTCTATTCTAAAGCCTTTCAAGAATTGCTCCAAGAAAGGAAAAAAAATCTTAAATTTATAGTTTAACAATTATCACACTTGCAATGTTCATGTTCAAGCTAATAAAAATATTAATTAACTATTGAACAACTAAATAAAAATTGTTATTAAAAAAAATTTCAAGCAGATTATTGTTCATTCATCTATTCAGTTAGTGCTTGAATTTTTTCAATTTTTTGTTTTCATATTTAGTATGTTTAAATAATATTTATTCATTAAAGGGCCGATGTGGGTGTGGCTTGCGTAAGCCAGAGTACCCGTTTTCGGCCGTATTTTCATCCCTCTGGGAAAATTATAAATATTGATCTTACAGTTTCGGGAGTCGAGACTTTTTTATCGGAAATTTCCTCCTCTTTAACGAACTTTTTTCCAAATTGCTTAAATATTTTTGAGTTATTAACGAAAAACCAAATATCATTTTTTTTCATCTTATTTTGTTAATAACAATTGCAATTTTTTACCTGCTCCAAAATCCTTCAAAAACATTTTTCTAGAGGTGATTCCGAATCGAATGAGCTATCGCTCATATTTTTAGGACCTTTATCTCTATTTATCACGTTTTTGAACTTGTTGACTAGACTATACGTCAAAAAGGAGGTTACGGTAGTCTACAGGCATCAGTGTTGCCTTCCAGAGACATGGTTTTCAATGTTATCCTTGTTATCCTTGTACCACGCTATCGCATTGCTGACAACTGTAATGATAGCGATGTTTGTAAGTTAGTAAATAAATAAAAAATACTATATAAAAATATATAAGACGTATCCACACATAGCTAGACGTGCACCGTAGCGTATAATCTTGCGTACAGTTATTGTTTTTTCCGATACTAATAAGCGGCTGGTGTCGGCGTGGTCATTGATGGAAATTATTGATTGTGCGCAAACGCAGCGGACAGAATATATCTCAATGCGGTATAAAACGTTCTACTACAGATTATGTAGCCGTAGCGGTACAGGTTTTTAGTCTTGACTAGTTTAAAAATAATATTCGAATTTTCATTAGTCATTGCAAATACAATCTTACATGGCATTCATCATTGATTTGTGAGTGAGATGAGTGATTTTGATTTGAGAGCACTCATTACTGTTCGGTTCGCTCCAATGGAACTAAGTTAATACAGCCTTGTGAGATGTATATTTAGTACCATTAATTTCTATGTAACCAAACTATTGGTCTTTGACAGACGCCAGACAACGAATTTCTTGTGTTCGAACAGTTATATTTCACTAAACAGCCTACATTTTCCCAGTAAACACATATCACTATAATTTACAGCAGACAGACAGATGGCCCACCTCATGGCAAGCAGTTACCATCGCCTATGGACATTTGCAACATCAAAGGGGCTCCCAATGTGCTGCCACTCTCTAAAAGGACACTGCAACTTAACCACTAATGCCCGAACACAACTCAAGGTTATTATGGCGGCATACTCTAGAACTCTAGACCAGGGGTGGTAGCCATCCAGTCGGGCAAATGCCCTACCACCTGGCTGTGGGTTGTTTCGTCGTCTCTTAACACATTGTATTCTTTCTCTGTTCCTGCACAATGTATAGTTCTATAAGCCGCGCGAAGAAGGTTTGCTGGTGACTGCTTACTTATATTGTATATACTTATGTAAAGTACATATCTACAATAATTAATTATAATAATAAATTTATTGCAACAACTATTTATGTAGCCTTTTAGTCAACCCTACTGACCATCGACGCGTGACATCATGAGGCTATCGGCAAACCTTCTACGCACGGGTAGTATATGTATATATTCATTTTCACCCAATATTGTACTTTGTTGGCCATAAAACCATATAGCAACACATTTTCTAAGTTTCAAAAACTCCATAAAGTAGTTGATAATTTTGTTTTATGAATCTTTTTCTTGGATGTTTAAATGCAATATCGTTTCAAGCCTAGGCAAAGTTTTATTGCTTTACTAGCTGACTATATATAAGATTAGCTTCTGCCCTTAACTTCGTACTGTTATAAGGAGAATAAATCAATCCTTTTTAAAAAAGAATATTTTATTTATACACACTATGACTAAGGAAAAGTGATTTATAAAGCAACCGCTCACGACAAATGTTTATGACAGACTGACTATTCGCCATGGAAAATGGTATATATCATAAGCAAGGCTGCTGAGGTAGCTCGGCAGTCTTGCAGGGTCAGCATCAACCCTCACAATGCATGGGTATAACACCTCCCCCTTTAAGAAGAGACTTTGGGGATGTTCCAAAGTCTCTGTGGTTAAACTTTTACCCTGGTCGGAGCTTTAGGGGTAATTACTTCTATGTCAGAATCCTTATCAGAAGAATCCTTCGAATCAGAATTCCGTGGAGAAAATGATTTTAATTTAAATGTGGGTGGTTGTGGTCGGTTGCTTTTGGATTTACAAATCTTAAAGTATAAAATATAACTAAAATAACCAAGCATACAAATTAAAAGTAAAATCGTTAGGATAGAATAGTGTGTCCCATATCTTACAATGTGCGGGTTTTCCTTTATGGAATTTACGTCACTTAACATGTTTTCCAAAAGCATTTTGCTTTGCTTGTTAAAATCGTCCAAATCTACATCATGTAACTTGACAGGAGACACATTATCTATTTCATTTAGTTTTACATGGTCGCAACAAGTATCATCAATAAGGTTAAATTCTGGAAAGCTGTAGACAGGCGAAGTTATATTCAGGATATTAGATTTGGGTATAAGTGTTGTACTTTTACAATATCCAACACAGTTTTCAGGGATATTAATGATACCTGTTCCAATTATTACAGTTTCGTACAATTTGGAATTTGAACAGTCAATTGAAATTTTGGTCGATTCCGATTGTATATAAATCCATTTATTGTTAGAGATCGATTTCCAAATATCTATTTTCCCGAACACTATTTTTGTTTCACACTGTGGTGGTTTTTCACTAATTACCTTTGCCAGTAATTCACTTTCACAGCACTGTTTTGCGTCGGTGGAATAGACCGTTTCTATGTTGCAAATGAAATTACCCGGGCTTACATCCTTGCAGCTTCGGAGATCATTAAGGATGCAGTACTGTGCCTTGTCTTTGGTCATTGCTATGTATTTATAAGTTGGGAGTATTAAACTAAATGAATTTGGTTGATCAGGGTTATGAGGAGTAGGCAGAGCGATGTTGTGGAATAGCATGTACTCCTTGGTGCTTACTAACGGTACTTGTACAACAAACATGATTTTATTATTTAAGTAATAACATACTAGTTTTGAAATACTTAAAATAAGGGGCATATTACTAATTTCTAAAACTACGGGCAACTCGAGGTCACCGGGCAAATGACGATGGTTATTAGCAAGCTCTCTGTATAATTGGTTTGGGGTTATGATCGCGGGATGCAAGATGTTCTGACTGCTAAATAATATTGCGCTGGTAATATCCTCTAATTGAAATGATAATGTAAGTATCGATGCTTCTAAGGTGGTTAGGATTTCGTTGACTTTTACAAGTATTTGTAATCCGTTTGTTATTTCGGTAATGTTTTTAACACTAACAGAGAGGTTGTTAATAGCATTACTGAGATAAATCTCATTATCCTTTATTTTCTGTAAAGTATCATTATAACGTTCTATTACAGATGTGGTAACCAATATATTCTCTTTCATGAGCGAAATCAACTGTTTTTCGTTATTTTGTAATGCTGCTATCGCTTCATCATATTTGAGAGCATCATTTTCGTCTAAGGTGCCGAAAACTTGTTTCAGAATTGTACCTATACCTCCTATCCAGGCACTGCGTTTTATGCGGTTATCTACTAAGTGTGAGATGGAAGAAAATTCTTTATTCATATCTTGATAACGTGCTTTCAGAGGTTGTAGCATATTACGGCATTCTGTGTCGACTTCCATAATCCTGGTTTGATTGCACAATTTTTTTGTGATTTCAAAAGCATTCTCAATATTCTGTATATGCGAGGTAAAGTGCGAAATATCTACCGGTATTAAAATGTTTAACTGGACGTTTTTAATTTTGAGTTTCCCTAAGTAATCATAGTAGAGACCTGGACTTGAAGTAATTGATTGGATGTAGTCTTGGTTGGATTGGGCCCGAGTTGCGCTGCAAATAATAACTAATGTAAGTCTAACTAACGTAAGTATTCTATTTTGTAATAACTAACCTAACTATTATATATGTAATATAAATCTATTACTAACCTATATCTATGTAATGTATATATATTTTTAGCAACCAGAGGTGAGAATTAAATAAAAAAAACACGTCAGGTGTCTACCTAACCTTGTTTACTTCTATTCTTTTAATATTACAACTAAACAACTACTAATTATAGAACAAAAATAATAAGTGGAAAACAACAAGTAATTCACTATTAAATATAGAACAATAGACAAACAGAATAACATTACCAAAATAACTCACGTATACCGAGTAATCCAAAGTGCGTCCACACCAAGCGCTGCCAGGGCCATAAGTAAGCCTACACCGCCAGGTAGCACGCCTTTTATAGTTTTACTCGGCATAGTGTGTTGCTAAAGTGGGGGTATATCTAATACGGCCTCTCCTGACAGTAGGTCGTCCTCGATCCTGGAGTACATGGGCTTGCCACAGAGTGTGGCCTAGTCTAGTATTGGCATCGATTGTCCAACGGTGCTGCTCGTGGGTGGCGGTGAGTCGACGACGTTACTAGCGTCATATGTAGATGGCAGGACCGGTTCTACATCACCAGCGCCGTCATGTTCACCTGGTGACGATGTTGACGTTGATGGTTGAGTGGGCTCCCCGGGATCGTCTGCATCTGAAATGTGAAGCAGGGTTTTTCCCCCCTTTTTTTTTAACGAGGGTGTTAATAGCCTACAACCTTTTCTTTTTCCACATATCTGACTAGCGAGTCGAACGCTACAGATTGGAGGGTGACTTCAGTCACTGTCACGTGATGTACGACTTGATATAAAATACCAACGCTACACATGACTGACGAACTAACGCCAATACGACTTAGCACCGCGCCAACGCTCCAATGACTTAACAACAAGCTGTCAACATTTGGACGACTTGGACGCGTGTGCTAACGTATTCGTTAGTAAACGGCGACTTGACAGTTTGTCAACGCCTACGTTCGACTAGCGAGACTGCTCACTACGAACGGACTAAACAGCGACTTGACAGTACTTCAACGCTTCTGTTCGACTAGCGACATAACTCACTACGAACGGACTAAACAGCGACTTGACAGTACTTCAACGCTTCTGTTCGACTAGCGAGATAACTCACTACGAACGGAGTAGACAGCGACTTGACAGTACTTCAACGCTTTTGTTCGACTAGCGAGTTAACTCACTACGAACAAATAATACTCACGGTCAAAAAATACAGCACACGCTTCTGGACTCCACTCGCCACGCCAGAGCACCATATGCTGAGCCGCAGCTTGCGTGAACTTCCCGTAGTCCCCGCTGACGAGTTTCAGCTCGTACCGGCCGCTAGGCAGAATGTTGACGACTTTGTATGGTCCTCGCATACCCGAATCGAGTTTACCTGTGGACTGAGTGGTTTTAATTACAAACACCAGGTCACCATTATGGAACTCCCGTGGAGGTCGCCTTAGGCGATTCACACGTTCATCTTGTCCGGACCGATTTTGATCGAGGAGTTGACGAGCTCTGTTCCTAGAGAGTTCTCTGAGTGCTTCTCGATTAGGTGGGGAACTTTCGACAGCTACATCTCGCACCAGGGCGCGAATGACTGGGGTTGTTACTTCAGTTCCTTTTTGCGTCTAGAGCGCCGTCCTGCAGTTTTTGAAGCAGGTCCTGGGTGTCTTGATCACTGTGCTGAGCAGTGTGAGCCCAATTGCGCGGTCTCTGAATCTGATGTATCCGGGCGACCGGGTTTCGGCTGAGGTAGTCTGCGTGTGGCATGAGCACTCCTTTCCTATACTCAATTGAAAAATCAAAATCTTGCAAGTAGATCTACCACCTCGCAACCCGCGGTAGCAGATCCTTCTTGCGCTCCGTAGCTTTCAAAGCATTACAGTCGGTGACTATGGTGAACTTCAGCCCCACTAGGTAGTGGCGAAAATTCTGAAGTGCTTTCACGACAGCCAGTGTTTCAAGCTCGTACGAGTGGTACTTGCTTTCGGCACCCTGAGTTACCTTGCTATAATACGCGATCGCATGTTTCTTATTATCTGGATGGATTTGTAGCAATACTGCTCCATAGCCAATACTGCTGGCGTCTGTATGGACCTCGGTGGGATACTTGGGGTCAAAAATAGACAAGACCGGTTCACTTGTCAGGTACCTGATAAGTTCTTGACGAATGGACTCGTGTTCGGACGTCCAGGTAAACTCACAGCCTTTTCGTGTAAGGCGAGCGATGGGGGCGGTTTTCGAGGCATAGTTTTTGATGTACCGTCGAAAGTAACCAGCAAGACCTAGCAGTTGCCTTACCTGTTTAACGTTTATTGGTGCATTTGTGTTGACCAAGGCCTCCACCTTTCGTGGGCTCGGCCTCACCTGACCTTTGCTAATTATCCTACCAAGATATTCTACTTCAGTAACTAAAAAGGAACATTTTCGTAAGTTGACAGAAAATCCCGCGCTCGTAAGGGTTCTTAGGACTCTGTGGAGTAACTTGATACCTTCTCCTACGCTGTTACTCATAAGAAGAACATCATCAATGTAAACTAACGTGTTCCCGGCGTTTATGTGTTCCCGCAGCGTGTCGTTAATAATTCTTTGATAGACGATGGGACTATTAGCTAAACCGAAAGGCATTTTCAGAAATTCAAAATGGTCCTCTGGCGTTACGAAACCGGTTAAGTGAGTACATTGCTTTTTAATTTTTATCTGGTGGAAACCGGAGGCCATGTCCAGACTTGAAAAAAAGGTATGGGTCCCTAGCCTATCGATCTGATCTTCTATCAAAGGAAGGGGGTACCGGTCTTTGACTGTGATACGGTTAAGGGCACGAAAGTCTACGCAAAGCCTATCCGAACCGTCGCGCTTCTTTACCAATATAATCGGACTGGCGTACTCCGAGGTAGAACGCCTTATGATGCCTTTTTCTAAAAGATCAGCCGTTATTTCCCTAACCTTAAGTTTCTCCGAGTAAGAGAGTTTATAGGGTCGATAGACAACAGGGGTAGAGCTAGTTAGTTTAATCTCCATTTCGCCCGTTTTGACAGTGGTTTCGGCAGTACCCGTAATTAAATATGTCGAGAATTCCCTAACTACGCCTAGCAGTGCATCGCGCTCACTATCGTGGAGTTGGGTGTTTAATTTTATCTCATTAGCTCGAGGTGCAATGACATTAACATAAGTTACGCGTTCCGAGTGAGAAAGGTATTGTCGGTCCTTTGTTCGCACGTAAGTTATACCGTCGCGGTTAAGTATGTCCGTCCCTATTATTATTGGTGTCACCATCAGTGATGACGGTACAATGACCAAATCAGCTTCGATTGATATACCCTCAAACTCAATGATAACTGTGATATATGAGGTAGAAAGGAATTCTTTGTTCCCGATTCCCTTAAGTACACATTGCCGGAATTTGGGCTGGCAGGGAAGGTGTTTCAATACAGCGGAGGAAACTAAGGAAACATTAAGTGCGCCACTATCTATTAACACATCCATTGATACGCCGCAAACGACAGCCGTGGTTATGTCGTTTTTCACTACGAGAACTGCATGACCTGTTGTATGATGTACGATCGTAGCTACTCGCACAAGAATTTCGTGAATGAGAACGCGATCTCTCGCGGTAACGGCCGTACGCGCGTGAACGTTTGTCACGGGAACGAGAAACCTCTCGGATACGTGAGTTATTTCGACGATGTCGAGAACGTCCCCGTGACGTACTTCGCGGCATTATTTAGCACTAAGTTATCACACTCTTTGGTAAAAGACACCAAATGCAAAATATCAAATAACATAAAAAGGAGAAAAAAAAGGGTAGTTCGTGAATCACTTGTTGCCTGTGAGCTTAGAGTTCTGATCCCACTTCTGATTTTAGCAACCAGAGGTGAGAATTAAATAAAAAAAACACGTCAGGTGTCTACCTAACCTTGTTTACTTCTATTCTTTTAATATTACAACTAAACAACTACTAATTATAGAACAAAAATAATAAGTGGAAAACAACAAGTAATTCACTATTAAATATAGAACAATAGACAAACAGAATAACATTACCAAAATAACTCACGTATACCGAGTAATCCAAAGTGCGTCCACACCAAGCGCTGCCAGGGCCATAAGTAAGCCTACACCGCCAGGTAGCACGCCTTTTATAGTTTTACTCGGCATAGTGTGTTGCTAAAGTGGGGGTATATCTAATAATATGATATATTCCTGATCTAGATTTCCTATTACTAATTAAGAGTTTCTATTTTATTTAATAACTAGTAGGTTTTGTTCACAGGTTTCCAACTTCAGCTGGTTTCACCTGGTCATAATGGTGAGTAACGTGACGCCGGTTAATAAGCAAGGTAAGAGAATTATTACCGTTTATTTTAATTACTTTGTAAGGTCCTTTCCAAATAGGCGATAATGCCTTACGTAGTCTAAGATGGTTTTTCAAGTACACATAATCGCCGATTTTATATTTGAATGGGCGAGTATGTGAGTCGTAATATGTTTTGGATGATTCTTTGGATTTTCTTATAAAATCTAGAGCTTTCTCGCGGGAATATTTTAATCTATTTTGAAGCATACGGACATAGTCAGGGTATGTTGCTCCTGGTGACTCATTGTAAATGGAATTTGGAATGAATGGTTTGTTTCCAAACATCAACTCATAAGGAGTAAAGTGAGTTGTGGAATGGACAGAGGTATTATAAGCAAGCATGGCTGTATATACATAACGAGGCCAATTGGTTTGTTCCTCGTTAATATAAGATTTTAAATATTCCTTCAGGGTCGAATGACTCCGCTCGAGAGCGCCTTGGGTTTGTGGATGGTATGGAGAGGACCAAAGGTTCTTGATTTTTAGGAATTCACATGTTTTCTTAAAAAGGTCTGAAGTAAAATTTGGACCCTGGTCTGTAAGGATCATTTTGGGGATACCAAAGATTGATATATAATGGAGCAAGCATTCGCTTGTTTCTTCGGCAGTGGTACTGCGGATTGGGTATGCAGAAGAGAAGTTAGTGAGATCGTCTTGGATTGTTAGTATATATTTTAATTTTGCAGGTCCAGCTTCAGGGAGTGGACCTACAATATCGAGGGATATTCTTTGAGAGGGTTCTGTTGAAGTACTGGTAATTTGCATTGGAGCAAGATTTATTTTCCTAAGGGCTTTGTTCTCTTGGCAAGACTTACATTGTTTCACATATGATTCTATATCTCCACGCATCCCTTTCCAGTAGTATGTTTGTTTTATTCTGTTATACATTCTAACAGAGCCCAAATGGCCTGCAATTGGAATATCGTGGTTATCGAGAAGGATTTCTTAATTTCCGAAGGGACTGGATATATCATATTATTATGATATATTTTGATTTTAATACGTGTGTCATGGAAAAGGTATGTTAATATATTATAGATTTTCACAAAGGAGTGCTTTTCAAATGGATTTTTCAGGTCGGATATACTTATTTCATTTACATCCTCAAAGACAATCAATTCGTTTCGAATTGTTTTCAGCGTTTGAAAAATTTCAGGGTAAGATGATTCATCGAAATAATGTACTTTCATGAAAAGTAAGTAATAGATTTTATTATTATATTCAATCTTTTGGAAAGAGAAAAGTTCTTTTTCGGCGTTAGAAACGTTTGAGAGCGTTTCAGGGTCACTTAGAATTTCTTCGATGTAGGGATTAGATTCGTCTAAGTCCATAGATGTGGGGACCAGTGTAATTTTTGTAGAAGATTTCATTAGGCTCTCGTTGTGGTCTTCGATATTTGTATTAAAGGAATTATTTTTATTTGCCATAGCTTTCAGGAAAGTGGGATAGTCATCAACAGGTGACTCAGGGCTTGAACTGGTAGATAGCATTGGATCGATTGCATGAACATCGGGAATTGGCTGTGAACTTGGCACGCGTTCAGGTAAGTCAGGTCTATCAACATCAGGCGTCGTGTTGGGAGAGAATGCAAGTTCTGGTGTGTGTTCAGGTAAGTCAGTTCTATTAGCGTCAGGTTGGACGCTGGGAAGTAATGGCGGTTCTAATACTTGTTCAGGTAAGTCAACAACTTCGTTTCCAGGTTCACCTCTGTAGTTTTCAGTAATATCCGAAAGTGACATAAGGTCATCGTTGAGGTCGAGGTTATTTGGCGAGGTAGTGATGATTTCGTCGGGGTTAAAAGACGGCGGTGATATTAATAAGTCCATTAGGTCTCTGTCTACTGCAAGGTTGGATTCTGGGCTTCCGGGTTGGATTGGATTAACGGGAAAGCGAGACAAGGCATCCGCGTTAGAATTTATTTTCGTATTATTTTCTTGTACTGAATTTCGTATTCGAATTCTTCGAGTTTCAGTCGCCAGCGGACGAGTCTTGACCCGGGGTCTTTGCAACTAAATAGCCATTGTAGTGGCTTGTGGTCGGTTAGTATTTTAAATCGGTGACCGTAGAGGTAAGGTCTGAATATTTTAGTACCAAAAATTATGGCGAGGCATTCTTTTTCAGTAACCGTGTAATTACTCTCAGCTTTGTTAAGAGTACGCGACGCATAGGCTATTGGACGGTCTTGCCCTATTGAGCCTTGGGATAATATAGCTGATATGGCATGATTGGATGCGTCACAGGTTAGGATGAAAGGTTGGGTAAAATCTGGATAGGCTAATATTGGGGCTGTGACAAGTTTGCTTTTTAAGGACTCGAATGCGAGCTGTTGCTCATTTTGCCATCTGAATAGGACGTCTTTCCTTAACAAGGAAGTCAGTGGTTTAGCCAATTTGGCGAAATCAGGTATGAATCTTCTATAATACGACATTAAGCCAAGGAAGGATTTGATATCCTTTGGTGACTGAGGAATCGGGTAGTCTGTTACAGCTTTAATTTTTTCGGGGTTTGGTTTAACGCCATCTTCACCGATAATATGTCCTAGATATGCTACTTCCTTTCGTAGGAACTCACATTTTTCTGGTTGTAATTTTAAATTAAAGCTACGAAGCCTATTGAATACAGCTTTTAAGTTGTTAATGTGTGAATTTAAGTCGGCAGAATATATCACGATATCGTCTAGATATACGAAACAGCGTGTTCCTTGGAGACCAGAAAGGCAAGTATTCATCAACTTCTGAAAGGTAGACGGGGCGTTTTTAAGCCCAAATGGCATTCTGTTGAATTGGTAGTGGCCCTGGGGCACGGAGAAAGCTGTTTTAGGAGCATCTTCGGGAGAAATAAGAATTTGATGGAAGCCTGAGGCAAGATCTAATGTCGAAAAATATTTACTATTTCCTAATTGATCAAGGATTTCAGATATCTGCGGAATGGGGTAAATTTCACCAATGGTGATATATTCAACTTGCGATAGTCAATTACTATCCGCCATTTACGTTGGCCTTGGGAGTCTGCCTTTTTAGGCACTATCCATATTGGTGAACTCCAAGGGGAGGATGAAGGCTCTACGATGCCTTGACTGAGCATTTTGTCGATTTGAGTTTCAACTTCTTTCTTATGACATTCTGGGAATCTGTACGACTTAGTATGAATGGGAGCATTGCTGTTTGTTTTTATTTGGTGAGCGAGAGCAGATGTATGGGACAGCAGATCATTTTCTAAATGGAAAATGTCTGAATACTGAGAACAGACTTCTATGAGTGCATTGGATTCTTCTTGATTGAGATGGTCTATTCTTAAGGAATTAATTACTTCATCGGTTCGGTGAGTTGTTTCTCGGAAATTAGCGTTGGTGCAAAAGGCAACAGGATGAAGTGGTTCAACTTTAAGGTTTAGGTTCGGATTAATAGTGATGCTGGATTCTGAGATATTAGCAATTGTTAGGTTAACACGATTGTTATCTTTTATCTTGACTATGCAATTGGATATTAATACGTCTTTAGAGACATGTTGGTCTATGATAATGCCTTCTTTTAGGTTGGTATTTTGGATTGAACACTCAATAACAGCCTCGGTACGAGGGGGAATGACGTAGAAGGGGTCAGAGAAGAGAAGCTTTATCTCCATGTTTTCTATTTTTAAAGTATCGTGAGTATAATCGATTTTACAACCGAACGCGGTTAAGAAGTCAGCCCCTATAATACCATCGTAAGGTAGGTTAATGCTCTTAATGACATGGAATTTAAAGGATGCTGACTTGGACTTGTTTAATTTTAATCTTAGTTGAAAATGTCCTTCGGTCAGTGTTGGCTCATCTCCTGGGTCTATACCCTTAAGTTTAATCGGTTCTTTCGTTAGTTTCTGATTTTTGTGGATACTGGATTCTTTAATTAGACATATAGCAGAACCGGAATCAACTAAAAGAGATAATGGGACATCTGAGGCTTGTGAGTTTAATAGCACGTGTGGCAAGAGCTTTTTTGTAGTGTCTAAACTAATTTCGTAAACTTTGTTGTCACTCGTGTTGCGGCTTGGAATAACTCTCGGGTTTCTATTTACTGCAACAGGTGAGTGATCTTTTCTTACGTTAGGTTTTATATTATATGATTTTAATTTTGTTTTTTCTGTTTCAGATGCTGATCGCGGGAGACTGGATACGTCTGGAATAGGTCCGTCAGTTCGGGGCTGGTTACCCTGTCGATTGGACTCTCGGATAAGGTAAGGTCCGTCAGTTCGGGGCTGGTTACCCTGTCGGTTGGACTCTCGGATAAGGTAAGGTCCGTCAGTTCGGGGCTGGTTACCCTGTCGGTTGGACTCTCGGATAAGGTAAGGTCCGTCAGTTCGGGGCTGGTTACCCTGTCGGTTGGACTTTGTAGCAGAATAAGGTCCGTCGGTTTGGGGCTGGTTACCCTGTCGGTTGGACTCTAGGATAAGGTAAGGTCCGTCAGTTCGGGGCTGGTTACCCTGTCGGTTGGACTTTGTAGCAGAATAATGTCCGTCAGTTTGGGGCTGGTTACCCTGTCGATTGGACTTTACGATGAGATAAGGTCTGTCGGTTTGGGGCTGGTTACCCTGTCGGTTGGACCTGAACGTATCAAGATAAGGTTGTTGGCAAAGGTCGGATATGGTGTCGGCTTCCTGAACTCGTCTCGTGCGACACCGAGGCGAGACGCTTATTCGTTTAAAGGGGCTGGTACATCAACTTCGTCCTGCCCTATTTGTTCTTCTGGTTGATCGATAAAGTTCACTCGCGGTGGTGATCTTGGCGAATTTGAGGCATTAGATTGGTTAGGATAAAACCTATAACGGTTATTGTTATATTCCCGTTTTTTACAAGATGAAATATCATGGCCGGCCGTCTTACAATAACGGCAGAAGACCCTGGGTAGTCCTTGGGTTGAAGGGGTGAATGTCCGTTGTGGATTAATATTATATTCTGGTCTGGGTGTGCTCGTGCTTGGTTTACTTCGGTTAAAGTTATTAGGTTTTTGTTCGATCTATGGGCGTCTGTAGAGTGTCTGTTGAATGCGTTCTTCAGACACGGCTAAGTTAATTGCTTCGTTAAGCGTCCTGGGAGATCTACATCTGACAATGTTAGAAATACGGGGATGTAACCCCATAAGGAAATGGTGCAGCGCAAGGTCTTCCATGGCCGCAGTGCGGCCAGGCAACTCCTTGCTCTTTGTATTGGCTAGAGAAATTTCCGTCAATAGTTGTGAAAGGTGAGTTTCCACCTTCAGCGCGTATTGGCTAACATTGTCCTGAGGACCTTGTCTGCTTTCTTGAAGCTCCGTTAGGAGGTGGGAATAATGTTTCCTTTCACTGAACTGATTTTTAAGAAATTCTTTTAATTGTTCCACTATCAGCAGTCGGCGAAGTCCTTAACACTAACACAACTGGATACACGAAGATATTATGGTAAGTTTTGGCACTTTTCATTAAAGTCACGTATAGTTTTTAGAAATTCGGATTCTGGTTTTGCGGGATCCGGGCGAGTCTGCGATGCGGTTGCTAGGCACTGGGGATTTCCGAATCCCACCGCTGCCACCAAAAATGTTATAAGGAGAATAAATCAATCCTTTTTAAAAAAGAATATTTTATTTATACACACTATGACTAAGGAAAAGTGATTTATAAAGCAACCGCTCACGACAAATGTTTATGACAGACTGACTATTCGCCATGGAAAATGGTATATATCATAAGCAAGGCTGCTGAGGTAGCTCGGCAGTCTTGCAGGGTCAGCATCAACCCTCACAATGCATGGGTATAACAGTACGCGTGGAAAGGAAGTTAAAAAACACCCGCGATTTTGAAACATTCTTCATTGGTGCTCCGCTCCTATTGCTGTTAGCGTGATGGTTTATAGCCTATAACCTTCATCAATAAATGGACTATCTAACACTATAAAAAAAATTCAAATCAGACCAGTAGTTCCTGAGATTAGCGCGTTCAAGCAAACAAACAAAGAAACAAACTTATCTGCTTTATATATTATATATATGTCGGAGGGAAGCTTTAATTGGACGTATCGTTGACTGGATGTATAATGCACAATATCATTTGTTTACATTTTAATTACTTCTAAAATTCTTAATGTAATTTAATTTGATTTGTTGAATGTTTCTATAACTTAAAGATCGTTCTAACCTAATAAAAGTTATGAATATTGTAATTTAATAAACGACCAATCAGAGCAGAGCATATGGCGGAGCGGGGTCAGCGCCCTCTATACTTTGAGTAATATCTACTTGGGTAGACCGAGGAGTTTTTGTGACACATTTGGTTGGTGGCAACAGGTCGAGTTGGACCATGGAGTATTTTAAAAGAAAGTATTGAAGCTGGAAGTATGAGCGGGTGCCCTGAACCCGCTGCTCGGTCTAAACTATGTCATAATGTTGATCAAATCTAAATTAAAAGTGTATAAACCGTGGTTATTGTGTTTTATGCTCGCATTTTATCCTGATGACGCCCACTAAACCTGCAATAACTAAAGAAGATGTCGTGAGAATGAGGCCGTTCTGCGACATATATAAGACTGACACCACACCCTGTCTAATTAGCCGCTTCTATTATGTTACGTTGCAGAGAAATTACTTTTAGTCTGTTATAAGCTGTTTAAGTAATTAAAGCTTTCTAACTATCCCACGGGAACTCTAATTTTTCGGGATAAAAAGTATCCTATATGTTGACCAGGGATATAAGCTGCCACCATACAAAATTTCATTTCAATCGGTCCAGTCGTTTCGGAGATTAGCCGTTACAAACAGACAGACAAACAGAAAAACAAAAAATTCAAAAAAATCCAAATTAGTTCTATTTCACTTCTTACATCCCCCTGACTCGGTTTTTAGCATTTTTTTTAATTGTACAGAAATTTGACCTCTACAATTTTATTATATAATATAGATAGCAAAACTAGGATATTAGCAAACAGATAATTAAGTCTATCTCATTATTATTTCTAACCTGATAAATCGGTCCAGCAAACAACAATTCTCTTTAGATTAACTACAAGCAATTTTCTCAATAATAATTGCACTAATAACAAACCACATACAGACAAATGACTGACATTACGAAACCAAAACCAGTCACGGTTCTCTGACACCTTGTGAATTCGCACGACATCTACCGTCGGTTTTCATGCTGCTTGCACGAAAAAAATAATAGTACTACGAACGGCCATTCTTCTTGGTTGTTGAGATAAAAATACATACCTATCTATATATTAATACGTGAAGCAAAAACGATGTACCCCTTTTTACGAAAATTGCGCGGACGGAGGAGTATGAAATTTCGCACAATTATAGCTTATATAGACGAATGCTATTTTTTTTATTATGCATAAAAAATACATTAAATCAATTAAAAAAACATTACACACAATAACATTTATATTGACACACACGCGTATATATACTCTTTTGTTTATTGTTCAAGTCATTTAACAGTGTAGCCTTGGCGAAATCTGTGATTATAGAAGTATAGTCTTTTACTCACAGCTTAAGGATGGAAAACGCAAATCTGGCGGTCAATTTCTGCGTTACAGGGACGTACTGAAGCGCCACCTCTCGGCATGTGACATCCCAAGTGACGGCTTGGAAGATCTTGCTTTGCAAAGATGGGAGTGGCGTAATTCTATTGCTAAGGCTGTTGCTGCATTCGAAACGCAGCGACTAGAACATTCTGACGAGCAACGCCATATCAAAAAGAACCGCCCTAAAATCTCTTACAACTACACATACGACTCAACAGGACGGCTGTATTGCGCTCCTTGCAGAAGAACTTTTAAAACCAAATTTGGTTTTTCTAGCCACCTGCACTCGCACAGCCGGAATTAACAAGGTTCGCCGTTGACGGATACGTCAAGGAGGACTATATATATAAACAATTTCATCAAAATCCTTTCAGTAGTTTTCGCGTGATTGAGTAACAAACAAGTTAATAGGATTCTTAAGTTGATTACACACTAGGGTAGCGAGTGACTCGATCGATCCAGCAAGCGCTGTGCCGTATCGGTGCCTCGAATATAATATTCCTTAATACATCATAATAGTCGCCATCCTGGGTAATGTTCGTAAGTATTGGAATTATAGGGCGGTGTTCATGGCTTTATATCGATAGTGTTTAGTCCAAGGAATAAGTGAAAGCGGAAAAAATAAATAAAAACAAGGACTTATTTCCTTCAACTACAATTATATGTAAGCCAACTCTTAACATCACAATTCGTTTAAATTAAAAAGTACTTGGATTTTTTATTTCGACGCTAGCAAACAAGCACCAGCAAATGGGAAGTGGTACCGTCGCGTGTTGACGTTTGTAACACTAAGGGCAAAGCCAATTCGTTGCCAGCTTTTAGGATCAGATAAAATCGATTGGTGAATTAGATAGAGACGTGAGACAGGAGGGATGAGGTATGGAATTGGTTTGGAATAGGGTGATGAGATAGTGAAAGGGGGAAGTGGATGATTGTAACTCTCAATCACTGTATGAAATAATATTAACTTGAAGCTAACAGTTTCACGCTGATGTTCTACGAGAGTGTGGTATCATACCAATCGAGCTGGCCCTAAGAGCTGTGATCAAATGAATCCAGGGTGGCTCTATCATAAAAATAATTTATGTACGAAGACTCGTAGGACCTAGCGTTGCTCTAGTTTCAGCTATTCACAAATGTTGGTATAAGAATATTCGTCTCGTAAAATATGAGCCTCAATTAAAGACCTAAAATAAATAAATTGATAATTTACTACACGGGAACAACGACATAAAAAAATAGTGTTACACATTGGCACGCGCACAAATTTTTGAGAGAAATTAGTATTAGTAGAGTAATATTTTAACTTCCAAGGGTGAAAATCATACAGTTAAATCCCTATCTATACAGTCCCAAGTAACATAAACAGCTGCGGCCAAGTTTTACAGAAACCGTCCAATTATGTGAGGAACAAATCATATCACACCTCCTCCGTCAGGGCCCGGTCGTAGGCGAAGGCCAAATAAATGCTTACTTGACATTGTGAAGGTTGACATGCGTACCAATGGTCTCAGAATTAGGCAAGCCGAAGACCGCCCAAATTGGAGAAGGTAAAGTAGGAAAGCAGGTCCTGGATATCGGAGCGAACACTCCAAACGCAAGCAGGATTGATGATGACTAAGGAATATAAACAGCGAACATGAAGTTAAATCTATACAACTCGACTTACTATAATATAATAAATCGCGTCCCTCTTTTATCTTATGTCAAACTGACATATCGAATCTCATCGCCGCGTCTGATTGGCTGCGGGTGGCAAAATTGGTCCTGGCCGATTATACGTTTCATTTCAGTGACATACATGTATTCTATTTTTAAATTTTAAATGCGAAATGTTGTTCTATACGTTTTGTATTTTCGATAAACACTATCCGTCTTATTCATAAAAAAATGCTATTATTATTCATACTCGTGTTTCATGAAACTCAAATGTTGATTGCTGCCATTTCATAAAGAAAGTTTTGTCTATGAATACAAGGAAATAAAAGCTATGGTTCATAATGCCTTACGGCCAAAACCTCAAAGAATACTACAAAAAACATTCAACAAAAATTTACCATATAGGATGGACTTTTTTGAGGAGATCTAAGTTGCGAACAAGCTCCCAAATAGGTTACTGTTATAATTTTAAGAGTAACAAAATATTTTTATTTACTACTTAAAATTACTTAAGGTAGAGAGAGTAAAAGACTTATTTTATTTTATTTTACTTTGATATATTTTATCAAAAGTAAGATGATGGAAAGGTATTTGAACGTAGCTCTCTTATATTTTATTGTAAAACGTGTATCAACGTTTTGTCCCAGGCAATAGATATGAACTGCATATTTAGATTTTTGGTTAAAAATAAGTGTTTTAATATTAAAGTCGTGTTTAACAGTTTTAAGCGCTGCGATTTATTTGATTTTTATTCTTCAATTTTTATTTCATTTTCCAATAAATTACCGGGCTTAAAACCGTTAAAACTTAATTTTATTATAAATACTAATCGTGAAAACTAAAGAAAATATTATATTGTAGTATATTTTAACTTTCTAAATTAAGTATAAACACTAAACACGTATTTATTAATTTTTTTACTGGTAAAATTATAACGGTAACCTATTTGGAAGCTTTTCCGCAACTTAGGTCTCCTCAAAAAAGTCCATCCTCTCCTATTTTGGACTTCCCAACATAATGGTCTTAATTTTTTTATGTCGTTTTGCCGTCTATGAGCTGGCCGATCCCTGCCTCTAAATCATAATTAACAGGCTATTTGACTTGTTAAAGACATGACGTCATAACTTACTCGTACATAATCTATTCTAGCCTTCGATATTTTGTCATAATTATATAAAAAGAAACTCAATTGATTTCACTGTCAACACCACTATTCTACAGCTAATCTGAAGGGTCCATTAACTTTGGCGAGATCTATAATAAAACACATTTTTATATCAGATCGCCTTATTTATATCGTGTACGGTATCTCTCTGGATAAACGTACAAGCCACAGGGCACTTAATTAGTAAATCTTTATGCATTGAGATTCGTATGGTAATTAAGAGATGCCCCGGCTTTACCGGCGGCTAAGTGCCGTGCCAGATTTGTTACTGATTAGATTGTAATAATTAAATTAATATAAATAATGAGTTTTGCTGGGCACTTGAGAGTGATGTTTCGCTGTGCATTTTTTTTTATCAAGTGGCCATGTGCGAGATGATATCACGGCTCGAGGTTTTCTCTTTGTGGATATAAAAAAAAAGATCTAAGATTAGCTTATTCGGATATAATTTCCACTAAAACAATAGCTTACATTATTTTTTAAATGTCGTGATACTTTGTGCCCTGAGAATTTTCCGGGGTATGATACAATGATACAAATTAGTTAGGTTACATAAAATACGATACGATTTCGATATTACGATTCGATTACGATAGCTAAATCCTATCTAGCTGAAAATACCTTTTGATTTTAAATACTAGCAAAATAACTGTGTTATAAAAAAGTCTATCGTGAACGAAGTTGCGTGCATATACATGTGTATAGTAAAAAATATGTGTATATAACATTTACAATAAAAGACTTGACAAAAACAACATAATGGCTGTGCTCATCTGCTATAATTATTTCTTTTAATAAAAGGCAAATATTTATTTAGATATTTAATTCTCAATCACACGTTTTATACACTTTTTACTGTTGCATAGCAATTTTAGTATATTGTTAGTACAATGGCTTCGCCGGAAGAGGATATTCTAGGTATAAAATATTAAAAACAAAAATACATGGTGTTGCCACTATAATGTAAAAAAAAAATATATTATCTGTTTTGTTTAATATAAAGTCTTATTTTTTTTTGTATTTATACATATATATTTGTATATATAAATAAAAATTAATGTTTGTATGTTTGTCCTTTATGCGTTATTAAACTATTGAACAGATTATGATGAAACTTTGATAGGGTGTTTTGAGGACGCCCGTGAGGGTTTCTGGCCCAAAAAACCTATACAAATGAATATAAATGTTATTGTGTATATAAAAAAGCATTTCAGTTACCAAATTTTTAACCAAACATTTTTTTTCTATGTGGCATTGCAACGCCGGTTGCAGCTAGTACATATGATTAGGGTCTTGGGAGCGTATTCGTTGTTACACGCATCCTAAACTCAAAGGGCGCGGGTTTGAATCCCGGCCGGAAAGTATGCACATAGGCAGATTTCTGGCCTAATGTGCATATTGTTAAAATTACCACTTGCTAACGATTAGGGAAAACATCATGATCAAACCTGCCCACCGAGATAACTGATAAATGGGAGGCCCGAGCCTAGCAGTGGGACGTTTCGGGGCTGTTATTAGGTTATAAGTGTCAATGATTATAGTAGAATACTCCTGGGTTATGTCATAACTGAGTAGCACATCGCCCGTACAGCCCTTACTGACGTATTATCTGTATACTTTTTAACCTAACGTCATAATTTCGTATATCGATCGATGTGATACCACGCTCACACAGACTATCGGCGTGCAACTGTTAGCCTTCTGGTAATCGTGTTTCGTGCGGTGAGTGGCAGTTCCAATAGCCCACTTCCCCTAGGGGCGGCTAGAAACGGTAGGCTCGGTAGGCAACTAACAACTGCCTACGGCGGCAAGATTTGACGGCGGCAAGTACCAAGTTTTAGAATTTATTGTAAAACGTGTCCGCATCCCTATTCGCATGAAAAGCTCTAGTGTTAATATATTGTTTAAAATACACATTATATTGAATGTTTGTTTACTGTGTATTTAATAGGCCGTTAAAGTTCATTCAACACTAAAAGATCGTTTACAGATGCTTTGGCTTACACCACAACTCTTAATACGGTTTTAAGTACTGGCTGCGTACGAAATTAATTTCATTCATCAGTAATATATGACTGTATTTGGGATCTGTTTTGATTTGAGTGTGGCTTCGCACAGTTCTTCTACTTATTTTGTATTACAAGTCAAAATATAATAATAAATCGGGCGTTCGAATATCACGTCATCATCGTAACTTTAAAATATCTTAGGAGAAAGTATTTTTTACTACTCTTTAAACTATAATTAATCATTATAAAATTTGCAATGCTCGTACAATATCTAGATGGCTTCGTTGTATATTAAGACGATAAAAAGTATATCAGTTGATGACTTGCCCTGAATATATTTTTGACCATGCCACACACGGTCCCATATCACTTCAAATTTTAAAGAAGCTCCGTTCCATTTTATACAATTTTAATAAAAAAACAATCACGAAGATAAACATTAATAGCCATCAATTTCAAAAATTTACTTTATTTTAGTAGCCCTTGTAAAGACAAATCAAAGTAGGTACATAAAAATAAATAAAGGATAAAGAAATAAACATAACAGTCTGCTGCGACATTCGCAGCGTGAAACGGAACGTAACGGATACCGGTCGTTTCTTCCCGCCAGGCAGCGGGAACGTGCTCATCTGTCAAAACTTTGACACATAACCTCTAAAACTTTAACATACAATATTCAACTTTATCCTTACCAGCAGTAAGGTGTAATTTATTAACATATTAATAAGGTGATTAAGACATTTTATCAATAAATAATATTTAACACTTTTATACAAAATACATTTTCGGTTTTTAAATTATTACAACGTTCTTATTGCTTGGTATTTGAGGCCATAATAAACTGATTTGTATCTCAATCAAGGTGAATTTAAGTTTGTAATGTTGCACGAAGAAGCAGAGAGCAATGGCGTCAATTAATCAAAGGGTTCTGTTTTGTTTTTCGAGTAATTTTGAATAATTTGTGAATGGAAGCGCTATCTGGTGAGACAAGGCGCAAGTAATTTATAATACGTGTATTTTGTTAATTAATGATTGCAACCGAGTGAATACATTTTCAGTGGTTGTTAATAGGAATAAGAGAGTACATTGGTCAAGAGCAAATCACTACACACTGAGGAGTTCAGTAGTGGTGACCAGAAAGAAAGAAGAAATGCTTTTTATAATTGTGAAAAAATACTAATTATCCATGCAAGAACGGGAAAAATACAATTTCCTGCGGCCGGGCGGCCTGTCTTAAGAGGTGACAAAACAACCCACAGCCAGGTGGTAAGGCAATTGCCCGACTGGATAACTACCATCCCTGCTCTAAAGTATGTCGCCATAACAACCATGAGTTGTGTTCCGGCATTAGTGACCAGGTTCCAGTGACCCTGAAGAGAGCAGCAGTGCATTTGTAGCACCTTTGGTGTTGCAAATGTCCATTGGCGATGGTAACCGCTTTCCATCAAGTGGGCCGTCTGCCTGACTGCTGAACTCCTGCAATAAAAAAATAAAAAGTACATAATTTCCGTGTGATTTGATGTTGTAATATATTGTCTGCTTTATCTTCAGAACTCAAAGTTCAACAGCAATAAAATTTATAAAGGATCATTCTTGAAACGTTACTGAATTCAACGCATAAAGAATCATCAAAATTGGTTTAGATACAAAAAGTTATGGCTGAAAATACAAGAAAATATTTAAAACTACGTCTTAACGGTTTTAACGCGCTATAAAAATCCAATAAATAGAATGCCGATTCTATTTATTGGATTTTTATTTCGACATTATTCGAAGCGAATGCCGCGGTTAAATCTATTAAAACGTAGTCTTGATTATATGTACAAGTCGCGAAAACTTAAGAAATTACAATTTAGGGATGGGTGTAGGGGATAGTAGTCTTGTGTAGCTCATGATCGATGTACTATTAGGAACCGGTTCCCTACACTGTCCTTAAAGAAACGTTTCTCATTCTTCTTCTTCTCAGCAAAGTTCTCTTATTTTATTGCAGGAGCTCAGCAAAAAGTCAGACGGCCCACTATGGAAAGCGGTTACCAACGCCTATGAACATTTGCAACACCAAAGGTGCTACAAATGCGCTGCTGCTATCTTAAGGAAGACTGGAACCTGGTCACTAATGCCGGAACACAATACAAGGTTGTTATAGCGGCATACTCTAGACCAGGGGAGGTCGCCATCCAGTCGAGCAAATACTCTACCAACTGGCTGTGGGTTGTTTTGTCGCCTCTTACGACAGGCCACCGGCCTCAGGAAGTTGTATTCTATCTCCGTTCCTGCATGGATGATGGTTAATCGGTCTATTTAGACACTCCGCACAACGCTCGGCGGTAAGAGCGGGTGGTTAAATGATTCTCGGATTTGCTTTGAACAAAGGAAACCCAAACATTTGTTGTATTGAAAATTGAAAAATAGTAGTAAATTGGGTAATAGCTTCGCAGTCTGAACTCTTTTATATATTAATGTTGGCAATTTGTATAATTATATTCTTTGTTAGTGTCGGGAATCGATTGCGATTTCCATTATTGCACAGCGACATCTATTGGCTTTAAGTGTTCCATTACAAGAACAAAAAAATATTTATACATAGAATTGAGGACCTCCTCCTTTTTGAAGTCGGTTAAAAATTGATAAAACTTTACTTCTCTATACAATGTTTTAAAATCTATGCATTAAAACATCAATATCGATAACATAGCGAATATCGTTCCTCGACACGGGACCCCTACCGACTTCGATTTCTCTTACACTGAACGCAGCCTTAAATCACGCCGCGGTTAAAAACTATACAATTTATTCAATAAAACAAATATGCTTTAATAAAGTGTGACTTTTGTCGCTGTTAACTCGTAACTGGTAATTGTTTTAATAAATCAAGATTATTGTGAAAGCAGTTGTTTAGGGTTCCGTAGCCATTTTGAAACAATGGAAATTTTATGACATCGTCATGTAGAAATTGTAATAACGGAACGTTGTGGACTGAAAGAGGATGTAGTGAGGTAGTGTCAAGAGTTAAGATACGAAAGTTAAGGTGGTTTGGGCATGTAGAGAGATTTAATGAAAGCAGAATCACAAAACAAGTATATGACAGCAATGTGAGTGGTAGAATCATTGCCGGTAGACTGGTCAGATAAAAAGCAGTTTAAATAAACGTGTATATATGAAAAGATTAATGAAAGTTGATGAAGCGAAAAGTGTTTGTCGGGATCGTATTAGGTGGAGACCCGTCCTCTCTGCCTACCCCAATGGGAAACAGGCGTGCCAATATGTCATGTCCAGTGGAAGAAGATGCATTCTTCTTTCATGGTCATGTCATAGTCTGTCTTTATTATTACGGTTTCTTCCAGAAACGACTGGATATATATAAATGAAACAAACGGTTAGATATCTAATGTAATCGATTTACGCATTAATTGTAGTAGATATATGTAATAAGGTATTAATTAAGATCTTATTTGTCACAGAACATCATATCATTACCCATTAATTATATAAATTTAATTCAAATAAGTTTACTCCAATTTAAATTTATAAATTAAAAATAAGGTTATTAAGTAATTTCTAATTCGTAACAGGTAATTGTAGTAATTTTTAGCTAGTTTAACCAAGAAATACTTAAAGATTAGAAATGGCTGTCATACATACATTACCTATATTTATGTATGATAGCCACCCTTAAATCTTTCTCTAAGTGAACCACGTCTTATTAGTTAGTATGAGAGTTGAAATATAGTTTTTTTTTTATGTACATACATGTCGCCAGTAGTGTAGGGTATCTTAAGTCAGTTCTTAAAACATGACGATGCTTTTCAATAACTCTCCAATTTAAACAATAGGTGAGGAAATGTCAACCCCCTCTCCTCCCCCCTCCCCCCACCTAATTATTGAACTATCACGGTAAAAAATTAAAACTACATCTTCTATCAAACTTTATTCATGCAGACCCAATGTTTTCTGAAGAAAATGGCTGTGACATATAAAGACAAACGAACAAGCAGAGCGGACGAGATGACGATTTTATAATGCTTGAAATCGAAGTCTAATGATTACGGAACCTTAAAAATAGTAATTTCTCTAATCGGAAGTTTAAAATCAAATGATAGTCTGAAGCGGCGATAAAGGCAGGAACAGACGGGCCGGCGACGGCGTCGAGCGACAACGGCGCGACTCGCTGAGCACCTTTTAATTCTTACACCCCATTTGCTTGGCTGCTGCAGTTTGTGTAAATCGGAATTGAAAAATGTATAGAATTGATATTAGTACTACAAAATATGCGTGAGTTTCATGTTAACTGACATAAACAGATTTAATACATACATTTATTATCACGCCTATATCCCATAGGGATAGGCAGAGACGATGGCTTGATTTCCACTTGCTACGATCTTGACATACATCATTTGCTTTATCTACATTAATTAATATCTTTATATCTATACTTTTTATAGGTAGTTACGTGCTTAAAGAATTAATAATTATATAATAATTAACTTTATTGCGAAAAAAACAACAGTACAGAAAAGTCAAACCAACTTCATTAGAGTAGTAATATGTAATAGTATATCTGAAACCGAAACTAAGAATAAACCTTGTTTCTTCTATTCGCAGCATATTCCTCTATATATTTCCAAATACTTTGTCTACCTTTTGTCTTTATGAGATATAGGTAGTGGTATGTAGACACAAGTCCTGCAGAAATAAAGTTTCACACACATGTAGTAAGATATAAATGTTAAAACTAGTTTTTCCACCTTGCACGACTTGATAATATACATAATATAGATAAGAATATATCTATCTAATATCTCAAAATTTAGAATTCACAAAATACAAAGCTATATAGTTCTTTATGATGAATAGAATTCTGTTGTAACATATTTGACAGCGTCGTACATTGAAACGCAGAGGCACCGGGTTCGATTCCTAGCATAGAAAGTTTCCTAAACGAACTTTCCTTTATTTGCTATGATCGGATGTCTAGGATAAGGCCCAGAGTGGTTTATTGTAAATACACAAAGTTACGCTTATGGGTAAAATAACACACAATCATAGAAGTATACAATATGTGTTTGTCTGCCTATGATTATTTGTATTTCTATACATAAAATGAAACTACTAAGTACTAATAAAACTACGTTTTAACGGTTTTAAGCGCGGTAATTTATTTGAATTTGGTTATCCAGACGTTTCGGGCGCCTTCCAGTGGCCGCGATCATGTTAAACGTGGCCATTAAACGTTGTTTTATTATGTATATGAGTCGCGAAAACGAAGAAAATGTTATACTAAGTACTATTTACAAAAAATCTATAACTCAACCATCTCCACGGCATTATTGTTTCAAATGTTTTCCTAATTTTGCTCTCAGTCCGGCGCCCTTTCATTTGTCCCCAATTGCGTTCGCATCCCTTTTTCACATTTCTTTTATTCTCGCCTTTTTATTTTGTACATTTTCGCTAAACAATGTCGCAACGTCTATTAGCCGCCTTATGCCGTGAAGTAATTATGAGCTGAGAATTTATTTTATAAAGGGGAGGAATTCACATGAAAATAATAAATAGAAATAACAAATAGAATTTAAATTTCTTATAATATTCGCTTAAATTATATAGGTATATTAACACTACAAACACTAAAGACATAATATGTTCAATAATGTATCTGTTTAGTATCTGTAAATGGAATACAGCAGTTTCTAGTCTGTTAAATAATTTCAAGATTTTTTAGCGTAGCAGTCCCAGAATTATGAAAAGTTGGTAAAAGTGACGACAACTGGCAACACCACTTTTTTGTTATTGAAGTAAGAAATCATAATGCATTTTGCAATATTGCTGTTTTTTTTTTTACTTGGCACCAACTTCAAGATGTTGTACAAAATATTTTTTTTAGTTTTAGTTAGGTTTCTTTTGGTTATTATTCTTTTTATTTTTTTTAGTTGCTTGAATAGCTTTAAAAATAATATTTTAGTGCCTGTAGAAATTGCATAAATCGTAAGTTTGCCTTACGAGGAGTTTAGGCGTTCAGCGCTCTTCAACAAAGCTCTATATTCCTTATTCAGTTATCAGATCCAGACTTGGTGACAATGAACCTGACCTTACGCGTATACTCTTTCGATTTTTTTTTCAGAACTCAGTCCACAATTGATGGAGAATTCCCGTAACAAACACACAGTCGAATAGATAACCTTTTGGAAGTCGGTTAAAAATGGAACGACTCCGCGCCGTAGTGATGTGGTCAAGCCCTAATCCCTATATTCTCTGAAACCAGGAACACTGAACTAAGTCTCGTTTTAAACAAGTATTTATAATGCAGCTTATCTCAATCTATGGCTAAAATGCTCCCACGATTCAGTGGCAATCCCGTGTGTGACAACGCATGGCCGCTAAAATTAATTTCTATGGAGCAATTAAGGCGTACTAACGGTGTTTTTGTTCAGTGTGTAACTATCTTTTCATCGATAAAACATGATTGGATGTATGTTTTTTTGAAGTGAAACTTCTTTAGAATCGTTGTGATATGAAACTCAATGAAACGGAAAAGCGACACTGAGCTCCTTTTAGTGTCGCTTTTTAATAAACGCATAAAATTTTACTTTATTTAATTCAGTATAAAACACATTTCTCTTTACTTGTCAGTATTAATTTTCTATTTAAATCATACTTGAAAGATTTCAAATTAATTTTACCTCTATCTCTATATACTTAGGCAGATATTCTTTTTGCTTACAGTTCTTTAAGCCGACTCGATCGGTGGGATAATCATGCCACAGGATATCCGCGTAAAATGTCTAGAGCTAGAGAATCGTTTTTGGTCCGTGAATTAGAATTGCAATGGTCCACTTCCCTCTCACCCTATTCCATTCACCTATCATTCACCATACCTCATCCCCTTTATCGTTTCCGTCCTATCCCATCCCTCTGTCCGATTCTAAAAGTTGGCAACGCGTTACCTTCGTCCCTAGGTGTTGCGGCGGCGCTGGGTTTAGCGAGAAGCGAACTGTGTCACTTTTAAGGGAAAAGAAGTGTGGGACAATTTGGACCGGAATTTGAGAACAAGCACGCACTTACCTGATTAATGGGAATGAAATGCAGCTGCTCCTCTGCTCCTCAGTCCACTTTACTTTATTTGTTGATTACGTTACAGTTTATTTAATGTAATATGTTTTAATATATTTCACAATTGTGGTGCGGAGCGGGTTATTTATAAGTTATATATATTTATAGTGTTGCGGGCGCGGTATATTTTATACATACATACATACATAGCTTCACGCCAGGTCCCTTGCGGGGTAGGCACGAACAACAGAGCGCCATTAAGGCTTATTCTTACACACCTCACTTGCTTCTTTGACATTCATATATATATGGTATAATTTTATGTTGTTTTATATATATATTTGCATTTACGAGGCGATTTAATTTACCTTATTTAATGATATAACAATGAATGATTAACGAAACGTACGAAAAAAAGACGGCCCCGTCATTTTTAAAGCGTGAATTTAAATATGTATATTTAGGTGTTGCAAACGTGTACAGGCTGCAGTACCCAGTGAGCCCTTCGCTTCGCAATAAAAAAACATGTTTTCGAAAACTAAACTTTTGTACATAAATAACAGTTTTAAAATATTAATTTACTAAGCAAGTATTGTGTGTTTGTCTAGAAAATCTCATATATTTAGAAAAACGTGACTGTTGAGTTGAGTTCAAAATAAAGTTCGGTAGCTTCAGCCAAAAAAAGAACTATAATTTCACAAAGATCTATTTTTAAGTAGCGTACACACTGAATTTTATAAATTTAATCATTAGACTCGACACTGGCTAAATTACCAAATTATGTGAAAACGCATTTTAAAAATAATAAGATTTTTTAGTTTATGGCTTTGCAGCTAAGACTTTAAGCCAGAAGAAATAACAAAATCTTTAAATGTGATTAGGGACGTGATAGTAGTTATTGTAAAGGAAGTAAAGTTTAAAAATATAAGATGCTCAAGGGTGTAACCGATGTTGCAAATGTGCAGAGTCGGCGATTGTCACTTACTATCAGGCCCTCTGTCTCTTTATCACTTTTTAGAAGAAGAAAAATCGGAAACTGAGGACACAACCGGAATTTGACACTAGAATCATTACGATGATTCTAATGACGTTATTTGGATATAATATAAAAGCTTGCAACTTTGATTTTATACTAAACAAGTATTTATAATTATTTTTTCTTATAAACAACCAAGAATGAGACAGTCATAGAAATATTATTCAACCAACCACAGACTGTTATTATGCGGTTTGTTTTCTTACACAAATACTAGGTATAAAACTTATACAAGTTTATAATGTCCTCTCTTAATCCGGCCTTACACCTATAAATTGTGCTAGCGGAAATCTCTAAGACTAAGCACACACTAGGATTTGTCATATGGGAGTCAGATGTGAAAGAATCCTGTATTGACAATGATCGTAGTGCGCGCTTAGCCTTAGGCAACGCGCAAACGGGCTACCGAACACAACCGCCGGTGAGTGTGGTTATTTTTTGTTTTATTTTTTATTCTACTTTATTTTTCAAGGGCTTTTTTCACTCAGTGACAATGCCACCCCCATAGAGACATACATCAAATAATACAAATAAAACAAAAATCACATTTTTTAAAATGATTGTTTAACACCACAACACAATTCTTTTGATTACAGAGATAGAGGAGAGGCCAAATTAATGTTACAGACACCTATGCTGTAGCTTCTGTTTATTGTTCGTACGCTTACACCCTGGAAATACTCCATCAGCACGTTTAAAATATCATCTGGTACACCACAGGTGTAAGAACAATTTGATGACACAGTCAGTCCGGTGGGTGTGGTTGGTAGACCGTTTACGCGCAACCTAAGACGCTTACGCGATTGAAACAAATAGTAAGAAGAACAATTGGTTAGTAAAATGCATTACTCCAAAGTGTCTCTGGCTCTCAAATATAAATAAGCAAGCTAAAATCTCATCACGACGACCATTTTCAAACACAGCAGCACAAACGAAGAAGTCATAAAACTATGTTTTTCCCAGCTAATTGCAAACAAATAATCACATTCGACACTATACTTAATTTTTTGTATCGATTCCCAATTGCAAGAAATGGTTATCGATAATAATTGACCGAACGCAATCAATCCCGCGGTCCGATGAAGAAAAAAAAAAGCTACGCTCCACCTTTATCTACACGCATAAAACCTCATTTGGAAACAAAATCGTCTCATATCTTAGACTTGAAGACTTTTTCACAATAAATAAAGCAAGTCTTTAACTGACTAATTGTGACGTATTTTACGATCGATGCACTGTAAGAGGAATTAAGAGGGGCAATTGTGGATAGTGGAGTTTTTTGAGCCGTCCATCGATTTATGACGGCTGTGACTCTTTTGAAGCCCATTTAAGGCTCATGTAACGCAGTCCATGCCGGGTATAGAGGCACAGTGAAATTACCGCAAATGTGAGGTAACAGGAAACGTTGGAAAAAGCGAAATTACAGGTTTTCACTGAGCTAATCAGTATGGCTGCTTTATTGCTTAGTCAACTTTGTTTTATAACTCAAGCGTGCTGGCAACTTTGTGATTATTACTTAATATATAAAAGGCTTGGGTTGATGCTTGTTAGAAATTATTGGATTTCACAATGGTATTCTAATTTAAATGGTGGCATAATAGCTAAACCACTGGCGTTTCCTTTTAATGACGTGGGCTCAAATACTGACGAAGTAACAACCTTAAAGTTGTTTTCCGGTATTAGTGGCCAAATTCCAATCTCCCTTTAGAGAGCGGCAGCATATTGGTTGCACCTTTGAAAGTTTCCATAGGCGATGGTAACCGTTTTCCATCACGTGGGACCGTTTGCCCATTTGCAGAACTCGTGCAATAAAACCAATAGTACCAAAAAGTCGATTTCCGCATCTTTATATATTTGCACTAGCCTGGCAGGTATACTGTCTCTTATTTGGGAACAAATTCTGCTTTCTAAATTACTAAAACTATCCTTAAAATAGAATGACACTATTGTCTCATTCGTAGGTTTGCCGGATTTCGGTATTCTGTTAATTCCAATGGCGACATCACTCTATCTTTATAAATATTTAGAAGCCAAAACTCGCGAAATAAATAATTAAATTTTTTGGTAGCTTTTCAATATTCATTTCGGCTAAAGTACATTTCTGCTAATGGTAATACCAATTTATTCTACTATCATTCTGCTGCGACGATCTCGAGAAGATGTTGTAGATCGATAGATAGATAGATAGATGGAATCGTACTTTGAATATATTCGCAACCCCAAAATATTGAAATAGTGGAATTGGGCACTTGTAATGGGAAGGCTCGAATTTAGTAGACTATGGGCTGGTATCATAATTATTAATCTATATTTCAAACTTTATCACAAATAATATTTTCTTAAGTTTTCGCGACTTGTATACATAATAAAACTACGTTTTAACGGTTTTTATGGTTGGCAGGTACCACCTGTTTGGGATCCGATCATCAAAACTATTAAGCCCCAAACCCAGCAAAAACCAACTGCCAGACCTCAAGACACTGTGAGCTCTTTCTGCGTGCAACGAAACACAAACCAACTCGACTGATCATTTCTTTTATTTTTCCTTCCACCCATTTTAATATTATAAAAAAAAATTTAGAACTAGGCATGTTTGCTGAAGAGTTTCTTGCGCCGCTTCTTCTCTTCAAGCCACAACATACTGTGAAGCGGTGGTAAATTAGATTAGACTCCCATAGAGTAAATTAATATCCATAAACAAAATTAAAACTAAATAATTAAAATGAACAAGTTGGCGGTAGGCTAAATAAAACTTTGACAATACACGTTAGCCAAATGTCATCTTTGTCGTCCGTGACCACGGCCACTGAAAAGCGGCCGAAACGTCGGATAAACCAAAATCAAATAAATTACCGCGCTTAAAACCGTTAAAATGTAGTTTTATTATTTATTACAAATATTCCAGACAAGCATTTATTTAATATACCAACTGTCATTATGAACACATAAAAACAACTCGTTTTAGCTAAAGCTTAAAATAATAATCTTAGTTCAAATACTTAAATAATTGCTCAAATGATACTGCATAACGTATGAAAATAAACAAGTAATATAAAACAAAACATTGTTCTCGGAATCTTTTATTTATATTAGAAGATAAAAACAAGGCTCCGAAATTGCCTAAGGAATCGCATTATCCAAAACAAATACAAGATTGTAAAGAATTTGGAGCCACTTAAAATTTGGTACTTCATTAATTATGGATGATTGTAGCTAAAATTGAAACACAATGCGGTTGACCAATCGACACCAGACGCTAATAAAGCGGTTCAAGAAAGAATGCACTAAATATAGCTATCATTTATGACAAAAGAACGCATAGTTTGAAATTCGAATGAGTGAATGAGTTTGAAGATTTCAATAGATTCATAAAGGGAACCTCTCAGTGAGAGGTTGTGAGAGGCTCTCACTATCCTATATGGCAGTCCGTCTAGCCGTCCGCCGCGTAATGTAGGACTGTGAACTTTGTTACAGCCTGCATTGTCTCCGGCAACACCGAGCATCTATGATCTGTGGGTTACATGGTGGTTACATGGTTACACGAAACCAATCGTTTTGCTTTATCTTTTCTGGTTCGCAATGCCGAAGAGTGAAATAATTTGCCGGAGTCTGTTTTTCCTGACAAATACAATCTTGAAGTCTTCAAGTCACGAGTGAATAGGTATCTTCTAGGTAAGCGTGCTCCATCCTAGACTGCGTCATCACTCAACATCAGGTGAGACAGTGGTCAAACGCAAACTACTACATCCATTTAAAAAAATAGAATACGAAAATGAAAATAAATTAACGAAAACCGACTACAAGAGTAACTTGAAAGCCAAAATTAAATATTATTTTCTACAACATCTTAAAGTCAGTGCAAACTAGAACAAAAATTACTACTCTACTCTGATTTGTAATTACCTGGACTAACGTGACATCTGCAATCGACTTTTTTTAACTCGTAAGTGAGTTGTGTGAGAAGAATCAACAACTCACCACTAAATCGTATAGAATTTCTATAGTAATTCTATAGTATTCAACTCACAGTGGTGAGTGTCTTATTATATTAATGTACTTTGTGGGTGAGTTGCCCCAAATTTGCGACATAAAAATAAGTTCGATTACAGCTGTCATTTTAGTTCAGGTAATTAAAAATCAGATTATATACTTTACAAAATTGTTGTTGTATTTTTAAGTTTCATTTGGCACATTTGACTTTAATTAAGATGGAGAAAACATTCATGTTTAGCTTTTAAATTACTCTTGAAATCGGCTTGTTTCTACTTTTTAGTTACGCAAATACTACATGAACAGCTTTAGAAAAAGAAATATGAAACACGTTGTATGTGGCTCGATTTCTCTGGAATCCACTAATCAGATCCTGGCTGGGTGACATTAAGACCACTTGAGGGATATACTCTTTCGAATATTTTTTTTTTGAAAATCGGTCTACAATTGACGGAATAATCGAGACACAAACACACAACAAAAAAACGTATTGTCAAATTGAGAACCTCCTCTTTTTTCAAGTCGGTTAAAAATACCAAAACAATATGCTAAGGTATATACTAGCGTTTTGAAGGTCATTGTATAAAGATTAATCATAACAGTGCTATGACATCACGCTTCATTTCCCAAAATCGATCCTTACCAAGAAATCGATATCCCTCGCCAAACAAATAATATTATAATCGACTCCCAATCGCTGTGTTTTTTGAACGCTATTTCAAACTAATGTCGTTTCGCACTATAATCTGCGCATGCGCTTTTGGTCAATAATCATGTGCAGTGTGTCATTTTGGTTGGTTACGGTCACTGTTGAGGATACGATGGTCAGAACCTAATTATATAGGTCCCAGAGGTTTTACTTCCGACCCTTTTTTGGATCTTTTTCTATTTTTGTTTTTATTTTATATCTAAAAGAAATATACTAAACTAGCTGACCCTTGCCCACTTCGGTGGGCATCTTGAAAAATATTTCTAATCACAATCAAATCAAACATAGCCTGTGTTAATCAGAAGTAATGTAGCTTTCTACTGGTAAAAGAATTTTCAAAATCGGTTCAAGTTCAAGAGATTAGTTCCTACAAAAAACTCAAAATCTACCTCTTTATAATTGTAGTATAGATATGACAATGATTTAATAAAAAACGTGAGTCTGAAAGTCTTTAAACAATTTTTTGGAATTTATTCCTTAAATATCAATTTTCATATATTATATCATACATATAATCTGTCAAAAACCATTACCTTAGTTTATAATAATAATTTTAAAAAAACATTTCTTCTTAACTTACCTGTTTACTACTTCCACATTGTACTGTTCTTTCTTTTTTATTTTACTTCTTATTAATTTCATTATACCTAGACATAAGTTTTTAAAAGTATACTCTCAGTCAGGTTGCCTGAAAGAGATCGCTTTGAGCGATAAGGCCACCTTTTGTTTTGTCGTTACATTGTTGTAATTTATTTATTCTGTAATCGTTTATTTGGTGAACAATAAAGTGTTCTCTATTCTATTCTATTTTATATAATAAACCATTAATTGACCAACTCAAAACAAAGAGTCAACTTTCAACGTAATCAACAATTTTCATAACAATATGGTACAACCAGGTCCAGTAGGCTTCGGGGTGAGTGGGTCTGGGGATAGAGCGGGTAAGAACCCGCCGTTATCCTATCGAGATGAGGGCACGTAGTGTCCTGCGCGCGCTTACCTCTCTTCCCATGGGGCGCGTCACAAACCACCTCACGCAGAGACCGGGAGGATGCCGGGGGATACAAGTAATTCCCCGGCAGTGGATGAGGTCCCCGCCTGCCAGGGCACGCGGAGTTGGTCGAGCTTCCGCTTTACGGCAGCCCTGGTATAAGGCACAGGAAAGAACATCCAGAGGTTTTAGTAGGTATCCCTAAATGTGGAGTGACAATTGCATCTTTAGTTTTGCCTAGAGGTGCTAGTGCTGGGGTGGCACCTGGCGAACCCTACACACGGGTCGCGACGTATGATGATAAGTTACAATGGGCGGTCTGGTCACTGGGAGCGATTTCTTCCCGACAACCTTTGAATTGACACAAACAGTACGCATGCAATAGATATAATATACTAATACTCGTATATAAGGTAAAATAATATTTTTTCTAGAGACTTAAACTAACATAACTTACAACACAAACATACATAAAATGTAAAGGTATATGTACTTAGATACATTATTATTATTAATTACTATACATCACTACTTTAACTCTACTACCTACAATCACAAACTTAGATGCAATTTTATCAAATTCTTTCTACATTTCACGCATAAAATACAGGGTGCGCCAGAGAAACTTACTTATTTGAAAAAATTCCCGCGCGGTGAGTTGGGCGGGTAGAGGGGCAAGAGGGGGCGCATCTGGAGGGGGAAGTTCCCAAGTTTGTTTCTCCCTCCAGTCAGTTGCCATCATGCTCTGGTCTAGAGAGCAGCGGGCCTTCGCAGTTGAGAGCTTCTTTTCTAACGGTCGCTCACTTGTTGCTACGCAACGTGCCTTCCGCGCTCGCTTTGAAATTCCTCCTCACAGACTCGTTCCTGGCCGTAATTCGATTCTGTCGTGGGTTAACTCATTTCGGGAGTGTGGAAGTGTCGCTAAACCCAGAAATGGACTTCAACGGACCATCAGAACTCCGGAAAATATCGAAAGAGTGAGGCAGTCAGTTGGGCGTTCTCCCCGGCGTTCGGCTCGCAAACACGCAGCTGCTATGGGAATTTCTGATACCACTGTTCGACGAATTCTCCATGAAGACCTTCAATTTCATCCCTATAAATTGGCTGTTGTGCAAGAATTAACTGAACGCGATTTTGTTGCCCGTCAAAATGCATGTGAAATGCTGATTGACAACCTGCCTGAAGACGCGGTCGTTTTTTTCAGTGACGAGGCTCACTTCCACATTTCCGGCTGCGTCAACAAGCAAAACATGCGTTATTGGTGTGATGTAAATCCGCGTGAGCTTCACCAGAAGCCACTTAATTGTGAGCGAGTTACTGTCTGGTGTGCGGTGTCGGTAATGGGAATAATTGGTCCTTATTTTTTTGAAGAAAACGAACGCGCAGTTACCGTGAATGGAGCTCGTTACAGGAACATGATCGAGGAATTTTTTCTTCCAAGACTCGAAGAAATGAACGTTAGGAAGGTGTGGTTTCAGCAAGATGGAGCCACAGCACACACAGCACGAGACTCAATGAATTTGTTGCGACAACATTTCCCCGACCGCCTCATCTCTCTCAGAGGCGATCTCCAATGGCCGGCACGCTCTCCAGATTTGACTCCATGCGATTTCTTTTTATGGGGTTATTTGAAATCCCTGGTTTATGTCGATCGACCACGGACCATAGCACACCTCAAGAACAACATTCGCGACGCCATTGCCAACATACCGATTGATATGCTGCGAAGAGTGGATACGAATTTCAAAAATCGACTTCATCAGTGTATGCGCAATGGGGGTCGCCATTTATCCGATGTCATTTTAAGACTGCATAAAAAAAAATTGGGATATTGTATTCTCAAATAAAAATTTTTTTAAAACAATAACTGAAGTACTTTTTTTTTATTGACCTTTCAAATAAGTAAGTTTCTCTGGCGCACCCGTTACAAAGGGAAAAAGCAATCCATTCTAATAAATTCGCATGCCTTGTGCTTTACGCGTCGTTCAGTGTTCGCAAAAACGGTGCGCCCGCGCCGACGGCATCCCGCCATAATAACCGCCCATATTGGACGTACACGACTTTTTAGACCGGGCACACACGAAGCGGTTATCGGGGGAATTGCTCTCATTCATTATTTATACGTCAAAGACTTCATTGTGCACTCGGATTAATTTTGCCTGTAATGTACAATTTAATTCTTTTTTTAAATATGATTTCGCATAGTTATTCTAACCAATGTCAGGTCTGATATAGATAGATACTCAAGCTTTAAAATAATTTTCAGCCAAATAGACACCGGGCTAAATGCGGACTTTATGTAATAAAAACCCAACGCAATAGTTCTTGTTCCAATCGAAAGAGCTGCATTTCAATTAACCTTTGAGGTCTATATTGAGGATGAAATTTGGAAGGCAGATGTAGGCTTTACTCTTTATAGCACTATACAATTAAACGTACCTACAACTTTTTAAACCGGGCAGCCACGAAACTGTTATCGAGGGAACTGTTCTGATTAATCATTTAGGTATACACCAAAGACTTGCATTGTGTACGTAGATTATTCACGCCTGTAGTGTCCAATGTTCTTCTTCTTTTTAAGATTCTGTAGTCACTTAGGCTAAAATGGACTCTTACTGGGGTTAATTACTTGTACATTTATCATCCGTTCATCAAGAATTCGTTATTTTCATCCCTCTTTGTGTATCGCAGTCATTTGTCTCGAAAACGACTACGATCTACATATGTTGTAGTGAAACAGAAACAGCGTAAAATTGATCAATGTTTTCAACATAAGTGCAATATTCATATATGTACCTATGAGGAATCGTAAGAAGATCAGGGAAGAAGAATCCTTTTGCCATGTTCAGATCTTAAAAAATAATAATAGTTTATCATAATACAGTTTTATACAGGCCAATTATAAGTGGCGAGATATTAAGCTTCTAAAAATTTTAATTCAATTTTAACGGTTTGCGAGTGAGCAGTGTTCATCAGTTTTATTCATATTGAGTAAGAGTAAGTTTGTTGTAGGCCTTCAAACTTACTCTAACGCATTATAAATAAGAGCGTAGTCTTAAAAATAAAAACTTACCGGTAATAAGGAAAGGGTTGTGGCACATGTAGGTCCATTGGCATCGATGCATGCGCATGGGCATGCGTGTAGTCATGCTGCATCATGCCATGCATGCCGTGTCCCAGCATGGCCGCCCATGGCGATGAGAACCCGCCGGGATGTTCCATCACTCAAAATCACTGTTCCAGATTTGTCATATCACTGATTCCATTTTTTTAAAAAAAATTGTAATTCTAGTGATACTGGATTGGTTCCATTTTTAAACGAACATTATTTAAATTTTATCGACTCATGCTTTCTATTTTTAAAAGTAAACATTTTTAAATCACTGAAGTAACTGTCAAGTCACTTTGACACTGCTTCTGGAATTTATTTATTTATCTGTGGATTTTTCGTAATTTTTATATTTCTTATGCCTCTGCTACACGTGAGATAATATTAGTGATTCGATCTTATTCATATTGAGTTAGAATAAGTTAATAGGCCTTTTTAAGAGAGCCATAAAGAAGCCTACAAACTTACTTGAACTCAATATGAATAAGATCGTCAGTGATTAGCTACATAAATTTATAAAAGTACATACTAACTTATCTGTCAATGTGTAAGATCATTAACAATTAAAACAATTTCACAACCCGTTAACTTAGCTACATCAGCGTGATACAGTAACTAACAACTTTAGTCCAAATGGAGCTGGGAAAATAAAAAAGATATTTTTTTACTCAATTGTTTATTATTTAATTTATTTTATTTTAATCAGTTTTAGGTATTTTAATTATTATTTATTTATAAAACAATTTCTTAAAGTATTTCTTGCAATTCATCTTTAATGCGTCACCTGTGGACGCCGTGACGCCAGCCATAATTCACTAAAGGCCAGTTTCTATATCTTAACGACTGTTCATTTACCTTACTATCGGTTAAAGTTTGGCATAACCTCCATACAAATATCTAATGTCAAAATACAAGCTTCAGTAAGCCAAGTGAATGAATTGTAAAATATAGGAATCGACCATAAGAGTATAATGTCACTTACGAACTTATCGGCCTATAGTACAAAATAAGTTTAAAAACTAAATTCAAAATTTAATGTATGGTACTTAGACGATGGCACCCTAGGTGGGGACATTGAGACCATTAAAAATGACTTTCAGTTCCTGTTAGAAGAGTTCTCCAAAATCGGTCTGGCCTTAAATTTATCTAAATGTGAAATTTATATATCCAACAAGTTAAACAATATTGAAAAAATTAAATCAGAGTTTCAAAGATTAAATCTAAATTTTAAAATTGTTAATCAAAGTAACTTCACCCTCCTGGGGTGCCCTATCTTCGACGACTCTTTCGCATCCTTTGTTGACTCCAAAATCCAAAATTTTCTTTCAAAAACTGCTAATTTAAAAAATATTAATATACATTGCGCGTATTTCATTATCAGACACTGTTTGTTTGTTCCAAATTTTACATACACACTTCGTTGCTGCCCGCTGTGGCAACATCCACATCTAGTAAATAATTTAGATAATATTATTCGGCAATCACTCTCATCACTATTCAACATCCCTTTTGATGACCGGTCGTGGGCCCAGGCCACCCTGCCTATAAGGCTCGGCGGCCTGGGAATACGGAAAATTTCAGACATAGCGTTACCCGCCTTTTTGGCCTCAGCGTATAGCACCATGGACCTCATCGGTAAAATATTAAATCCATCACTTAGTGATTTTGAGGTCCCGTGTTTGGCCGAGGCTAAAAATGCGTGGTCACTGGCCTGCCCGAATCAAAATTTACCCGTGAACCTAAAACTCCAGAAGCTATGGGACGACCCGCTTTGCTCATTGGGGCATAAAAATCTTTTAGATACGTGTGCCAATGAGACGGAGCGTGCTCGCCTCCTAGCTGTCTCGCGTTGGGAGTCTGGCTTGTGGCTACAGGCACTCCCCTCGGCGAATTTAGGCACTTTTCTAGACGATAACACGTTTCGAATAAGTGCTTGCATTCGCCTGGGGGCGGCCTGTGTTGTCCCACACCACTGTCAGTGCGGAGATAAGGTCGAGCGCCTCGGTCACCATGGGTTATCGTGCATCAGGAGTGCCGGTAGAATTTCACGTCATGCAAATCTTAATGACATAATCCGTCGGGCTCTTGTCACCGCCGGGGTACCTGCCGTCCTAGAACCGAACGGCCTGTGTCGCGACGATGGCAAGAGACCCGATGGTATGTCATTGGTGCCCTGGAAGATGGGTCGCCCCTTAGTATGGGACGCGTCTTGCGTTGATACTTTGGCAGCGTCCCATCTTCCAGCTACTAGCATGTCTGCCGGTACAGCTGCTGCACAACAGGAGGCCCTAAAACGCCGTAAATACTCAGCCATCGGGAATGGCTACATATTTGCGGCTTTTGGGGTCGAGACCCTAGGACCATGGGTGCCTGAGGCGCACAAACTTTATCGAGACATAGCCAAACGTCTGGTGGATGTCTCACGTGACCAAAAGACTGGTTTGTACCTCGGGCAACGCATCAGCATTGCCATTCAGCGAGGCAATGTGGCCAGTCTTTTGGGCACGTTTCCGACTGACAGCGGTCTGGAACTAGATTTTATGGTTTAATTTTAGTTTGTATATATAGTTTATTTTTAGTTTAATTTATTTATAATTTAGTTTAGTTTTATTTAAATCATCCATATTAATACGTAACAGTGAAAATAAATAATCTTTTAAAAAGTTTAAATTAAATTTTAATATCATCTCATATTGATAACTCTTTGCCAACTGAAATTATAAATGTACCCGCAAGAAAATTCACTGTGGTCTTCAAAAAGTGACTGATCAAAGAGTGTTTACATTATAATGTAGATAAATTTCTTAAAAAAAGTGCTTGTTGTTATTATCTATATGGGAAAGCTGTACTGTCTGGTTCATAGATAGAATTAGTCTGAATACCTTAAAGAATTATTCAGACTTACTCTAACTCTCTATGAATAAGACCGTTAGTGATTTATTTGTTATTTTCTCTTTTGACATATTTCTGAATTAGAATATTTATGTAAATTTAATTTTAGTGTTAAGTTATTTTTTTGGGATCGTCGATGTACGAACGGCACGACGCTGGATGAAGTCGAGAGGGTCTGTCTGGTAAGCGGGTGCTTCGGCCTATAGATTCGAGCAGTACTCCATATGCGGTCTGACTTGCGCTTCATATCATTCAATAAATAAATAAAAAAAGAATCAATATCTTTATCTGTATAAACTACATTCTTGCAAATAAAGATATTGATTGTTTTATTAGTTCATTGCACAAAACGAATTACAATAATTACAAAACCTTACGACTAAAATATAAACAAAAATCTGGATTGCAATCCACAAATAATTGCATACATAAAAATAGTACAACGAGACAGAAAAAGACTTACTTAGAACTAAATATTATGATTGTTTTAGTCAAGTTTATCTTTAAATATATTTATGTATCTTTATTTGGATATAACTACTATTATCTATTTTATAAATGTACTGAGAATCGAGGATATTTCTTAAAATTTTACAATATTTATTGAAAATTGGTTCAAATATATCAATATATCATCAATATATATATATCAATATTTGTTGTTATCCGCCACCGCATTGTAATAACGAGCCATTCTGACAATGGGATTTAAATAAGATATATTGTTTTTATGGACTTCTAAAGCGAACATATTAGTACATGTTTGATCTTCGGGCAGTAAATCTTGTGTTGAAAGATATTTGAGAAATATAGTAGTATAGTATAATTTTATATAAATAGATTAAGTCAAAATATTTGCGGAGAAATGACAATGATTTAATTTGAAACTGAGCTAACCTGTCGTCATAGCGAAGTTTATATATAGATTGATTAATTAATATTCAAGCTTAGTACTATAGGAAAAACTAATAATACAATGCACACGCATATAATACAAACACTTGAGTTAATTAGTATTCCACATTACTGAAATATTCCGTAGAAGTCTGTAATGAACAGATCGATCACGACGATATTGTCATAGCGGTACATTACGAGTATTTACGAAGTCGTCTAGCAGTTACGGTTGGACGCGTGATCTTTGTCCACAAAACCCATCGGCTTTTAGGAAAATGTGAGCAAACATTAGTTTATCGATCTCAGCTTAAATATTTATTGTATTTAGTGGTGATATTTATTGTATTTGGTGGTGATATTTATACTTAAATGAAGATATTTTGGTGTTCGTCAGCTGGACTGATTTGGCTAATTTTGGTTTTGAATTATTTGTGTAAGTCCAGTAAAGGTTTAAAAGGTGTGTAAATATAAAAAAATGCTTGGAATATAGTAAAAACAACAATTTCGCTTTCCCTTAGAAACTATTCCTACCTGTCAAAATTTTGAAGTTCGTCTCGTCGTTTAGAAATCAATTAAATTTAAAAGTCGTTCAGAAATCACATTAAATTTTAAAATGAAGTCTTTTTTTTTCATTTGTTTATTTTTGAATGTCAAACGTTTGATGTTAGTTCCGGATAAGTTTTGAACACATTTTTTACTAAAGTTGAAACATTCTGCAATGGTTCTGAGGCGGTATTGGCGGGTCAGCTAGTAATATTATAAAATAGTGGTAGTCTGTTTGTCCGGGATTCACGTAAAAACTACTTGTCCGACTTCGATGCAGTTTTCGCTGAAAGATAGTAAATTCCCAGACTTAAGATTAACAGTACTTTATGTCCCGACAATCCTACAGGAATTTTCTCAGGACAGATTTAAAGTGGCCAGGTCGAAAAGAAATTGATTTCGATGCGATATTTCCATTGTTCGATAAAATCTTTAGTAAACCACTTGTAGTTGTATATGCCTTTAGCAATATTACTTGTCCCGAGTTTTTTCGAGAATTTCCGGGATAAGTATTATTTTCATATAAAAAAATCCATTACCTTGTTGAAAGTAATCTTGGATTTCATATTTAGCCAAAAATCACTGTAATCTTTGTTAACTATCCAACGTGGACAAAGTCGCGAGTAAATGCTAGTGTATAATATAGAGCTGAATTTTTCAGGTGGGCCTTCAGAGCCAAATCTTAGAACATACTATAATATAATAATATCAGCCCATAAATGTCCCACTGCTGGGCGCGGGCCTCCCATAATAGTGGGAACGGACAGTATACCCACCATGCTTGTCTTAGGCGGCTTGGCAGGTTTGACACATCGGCTTTCTCGATGTGCAGGTTGCAACACGTTGTTAGTACGTGTTAATTGTAACAATATTCAAATTAGATCAAAACACTTACTAAGTGGTGCAGGCGTTCCGGCCAGGACCGAACCCGCCACGACATAAACCATACGAATTAGCGAAAAACACGCAAAACGAGCTCAAGGCCGATTCACACGAAAATTAAAGTGTAATATTAGATTTTCGAAAAATCAATTACCCTCAAGAATTGAATCGGCTGATTTTAAAAAAATATAAAAACACTTGTATTATTATACTAAATCATATTATAGCTTATCAAGATCAATTTCAGTGAAGGAATGTTAAATAGCAAACCAAGGGAAAGTTTTGTTTTTGAAGAAATTGTTGTATTTTTTTAAGCTTATCAATGATGATCTTCACGATGACGGCATATACAACTAGAGTACGTCCCATGGACCTGAGTTATATATGCGGTTGAAATGACATGACTCTAAAAGTCAATCACAGTAAAACTCACGCCATTATCATTGGTAGCTTGCGAGCTATAGCTAAAGTAGACTTTTCATTGCATCCGTACTTTATCTTTTGTGGTGTACTTATTCCTATCAGTTATCAAGACAAGAATTTTGACGTAATAATAGACAAAGAATAATTGATTTGGCGAATAAATTATTGTCTCTAACACTTAGACCAAATGGTCTAAGCTCTAACACAATGTTGAGACAATAATTTATTTTACACTGGCTACTTTTATCTATGGCTCTTAGTCTATGATGTGCTCTGTGTTCTCTGTGCTATGGCGTCTGTACTGAAATGATGTAACCCGATTTGTTTTCACTAGTGTTCTTTATAATAAACCGATTTAATGTGCAAGCGTGACTTTTACTTAAGTCCTGACACCCCCCATTACTAAATTAAGCTAGAAATTTTTTTCATCCTATGCATCGCTTCGGAGGCTGAAATATTCCTTACGACTGCCACTAGAATTCCGCTTGTTCGATCAATTTTACTACCCATCTTCGACTATGCTGATGCTTGTTATCTTAATCACAAGATCACTCAAGAGAAATTTTAGTAAGTTGCTCTTAAGTAAGGTTAAGATAGCTCGAACGTCTTCAAAATGATTGTATAAGGTTCATATTTGGTTTATAAAATATGACCACGTTGTAACACCGAAGGTGCGAAGGTGCTACCAATGTGCGGCCGCCTTATAAAGAGAGACTGGAATCTGGTACCTGATGCTGGAAGAAACTCAAGGTTGTTATGGCGTCTAGACTAGGGGTGGTAGCCATCCATCAGGGCAAAACATAGCTGTGGGTTGTTTTGTCGCCTCTTACAACAAGCCGCCTGGCTTGTAGAAATATTAAGTAAATATGCGTAAAAATACTTCAAAATGTATTAATCATTAAAAACACTCTAAACCGTTTAACAAATTCCATTTCTGTTTGCACGTTCATATCCGTAAATTTAATATGTTTAATTATCTATGTAAGTATTTGACTACCGATAACTATAACGAGTGATGAATCTTCAAAAAATTACCAATTCTTCTAACACTGTAATCAGTTAGGTTGACTGATTAACTCTTCGGGTGATCAGAGGATTCGTTCCTACTTCGAACAGTGGATCAATATGGCTGGCAGGGTTCCTTGATAAAAAAAAATGTATATATAATAATGACAACCCTTTTCATAGAGTTATGAAAAAGACAAAAATAAAAAGACAAAAATAATAAATTATTTCCTATAGCACGAAAGAGAAGGAAGGCGAAAAATAAAGTATTGCTGACAGTATAGCTTCCCCTTGATCAATCCCTAGGAAATAGCTCGCTCTATTTTATTTACAGGTTTTTTCTATAGGTATACAAAAGTGAAAAAGTCACCTAACTAATGGTTAAAATCACATTCAAAACTACTAAAATGTAGTATAATTATTAATGGAATTATACACAATTTTGAGCAATATGTGCGTTTTTTTATTTCACGATTTGGTATAGAGATAGAGAGAGATATAACACTTTATTGCACACCAAAATATACAATTACAAGAACAGACCATAATTACTATATTTTCTAGGCAATACAATAGGTGGCCTTATCACTCAAAGCGATCCCTTCCAGGCAACCTAAATGAATGAAATTGAATCAGGCGAAATACACAGTACAGTACACAGTGTACGGCCGAATACCGAATATTTAAAAAAATAGCCGAATAACACAGTAGCAGCCGAATATTCGTGGCATCACTATTTTATACTATGCAAAGAAAATGTTTAATTTTTTTATATCCCATTTACAAACACAAATTTAAAGATTGAAATGAACTAGGTGGAACCAACCACCATTGCCAGGTGGTAGGGTATTTGCCCGTCTGGATGGCTGTTATCCCTGGTCTAGCGTATGCCGCAATAACAACCTTGTGTTACGGCATTAGTGGCCAGGTTCCAGTCTCCGTTTAGCGACCAGCAGCGCGTTTATAACGCCTATGGTGTTGCAAACGTCCATAGGCGACTATAACCGCTTTCCATCAGGTGAGCGTCTGCCTGTCTACTGAACTAATGTAATAAATAAACCCGTGTATTATAGGCCTAAATTTCGAAATACACCGCATACTTCCCATTTAAAATACTTTACCATGACTTGTGGAATTAGTGATATGCCCGCGTATTATTTATGCACGAAGATATTTGCTCACATCTAAAAGGTATTTATTGCGTTAATGTTTTATTAACCTCAAGGGATTAACAGGTTTACCTTATTATTTGTAAAGCAATAACAATGTTTGTTCTTTGGCGTGTGTAAGAGTTCTCGCGCTTTTTGACGAACGTTCTGATGGAAGGTCGTTTATGACTGTTTACTTTAATTTTGAAGGTTTTTTGAAAATGTTAATTTGTTTAGGTACTGTTTTGTTTTAGTTCTCAGTAAATTAGCATAATTTTGCATCGTTCAAAACCACATACGAGATATTTTGGATAGAACATAATTTTAAAGTGATTTAGTAATAATATTTCATAAACAAATTTTCTACAATTTGGTCCCGTCTGAATGTCATTTATAATAGTATTGTTTGTTGTTATTTCCCATACTTATATATACCTAATGTATAATATTCATACATATTTTTCAAACCCTTTATTCTTAATTAATTATTACATAATTATTTTTCTCTGGTTTTTAAATGTGATAATTAGTTTTAAGGATTTTGTACACAGTTATAAATTAATTAAGTTTATGAATAAGTCTTTAAATACCCATTTCAAAAACTCACTGTCAATAAATAAATACTTCCAGAAGTAGATATTATGAAAAATCCAATTCACATACTACATATAAAATTCACTATCCAATCCAAGGTTAATCACTAAACACAGTAAGCGATCTAAGTCACTGGCGTAAAAAAAATTAAAAAACTGTCACTCGACAAACACAATAAGCGATCTAAGTCACTGACCTAAAAATATTAAAAAAAAAACTGTCACTCTATAAATATTTCCCGCGCACGCCTATTCTGAACGCACGCGAATCGAATAGTCGGAATCACAGTCGCATGGCGAAAGTTCGCGCGGACGCGTGTGCCAAGTCTCTCGGTCCAGCGGTCATTGAGTATCTGGTATCAAACTATACGGCGTGAGCATGTGTGGGTTGAACCGGCCTGGCCATACGGCGGGCATACGAAACAAGCTGTACCTCGGACAAGCTTACGTGTGCGGACGGATAATTGTGAAACTAAAACTTATACCTACATTTTTGAATGAATTTTGACGTTTCACATAGACACTAGCGCCGCGGTGATGCGCGCGGTTAATTTTGTCGGCATACAGCTCGGTGTAGAGCTCTGGCGAACGTCTGAACATCACGTCGGCTGTAATTGGGTTAGGTTTACGTGACGTTCCAGCGTGTCACGTCCTAAGGTCCCCCGATGTTATGGGGGTGTGCCCTAATTGCGTTCGCTAAAATCTTCTTCGAGGTGCGAAATAAGCCTTTGTGAGAAAACATGTTTTTTCATCGAAAATTTTGTTGGAGTTTTTGCGGCGTTTTTAGATTGCTAGTTATTTATTACTAATATTGGTGTCTTTCATCTCAATACATGTATCTTTATTTTTTGTAGATTAGTACCTAGAGTTTTTATTCCGTAAAGTTCCATAATGCTGATAGGTATTAGACGGATCATCCGAATTGAATGAAGTTGGTTGAAAGGTACAGAAAGACAATATTCAACGACATTAAATGATTCAAAATTATGTTTACATGGATCACTTTAGTTGCTTAATCAAAATTCAAAAACAGAAATTAACTCATTATCAGCTTTCAATTATATTGATGACAAGATATCGATGGTTAACCATTATTAGACGGTTCATTTCTGTCTTTTAATTTCGATGAATCAACCAAAGTGATGCATGTAAACATAAACTTAAATCATTCAATGTCATTGAATACGGTTGTGTTCTTTCAGTTCTGTGACTTTCGAGCAAATCGATTCAACTTGGGTCATACGTGTAATAACAGTATTAGACTGAGACATTGTTTTTTACTTTTTAGCATTATCAGAGGTGTATTTGTATATGCCCGCGACTTCGTCCACGCTTAATATGAAATTTCTGCAGGATTCCTGGTACACAAAATACAATTTGAAAAATAATTTAAACTATAGTAGAATTATTTTGTCCGTGCAGTTTGGGTCATAAATCAAACTCTGCCTCAGCCCGGCTAGGGCGGTGAGCATGTTGCGCGGGCGCAACGCCATTATCGGTAAAAACTCATTCTTATCAAAGAAAGATTATCATTCTTATAAAAATCATTATTATCTTTTTTACTGTTAGTTTTAAACTTAGATATAAGTATTTATATTTATTTTTAATATAACTTGTTACATTCTAAACTTTTGTACTTATAGTTTTTTAATACATACATACCTAATTAATAAATTATTTTAAATTATTATTATTCTTATTTTAATAAATACGTTGTTTTATCTATTTTTTTCTTTCATTTATATCACTAACCCACAAAATTACAAAACTTAATACACTATCGATAACACTTAACGACAACAATAATGCGCATCACTATGCCCGCCCATAAGGCCCCTGAGTGGAAGAGAGAGCGATATACTCCGATTATTTATGACCCAAACTGCACGGACAAAATAATTCTACTTGTTTTAGTGAAAACTCTATCGGAATAAGTTAGTTTTAACCCACCCGAACAACCACAGACCACTCCCGGGAAAATTGCCGCGGAATTCCCGATAAAAAATATCACAAATTTTATTACATAATATATATTCTATCAATCAGTAAAAAAAAATCACATTGGAATGCAGTTTTTAAAGTGAAACTTCTTTAGAATCGTTGTGATTTGAAACTCGATGAAACGAAAACGCGACACTAAAAAGAGATAAACACATAAATCTATAGAACTAAGCTTGCGAGAGAATGAGATACGAGTTTTACATTGTGCAGCACAGATTAGAAAGGCAATAAGACCGATGATTAAACATAGGTCTAATTTGGATCGAAATAAAACTGATAATATTTTTTTACACTAAAACAGTGAAAAATTGAAAATGATACTTAAGAGGTTTATTTTGATATTTTTTTTATGCAGTATTTCAGCAGACAGGCAGACGGCCCACTTGATGGAAAGCGGTTACCATCCCCTATGGACATTTGCAAAACCAAAGGTGCTACAAATGGGCTGCTGCTCTCTTAAAGGAGACTGGAACCTGGTCACTAATGCCGGAACACAACACAAGGTTGTTATGGGGGCATATTTTAGACCAGGGGTGGTCGCCATCCAGTCGGGCAAATGCCCTGCCACCTGGCTGTGGGTTGTTTTGTCGCCTCTTACGACAGGCCGCCTGGCCGCGAAATTGTATTCTTTCTCCATTCCTGCACGGATAATTGAATTATAATATGTTGGCGGATGTAGGCTAAAGGAATTATATTTACATTAATAAAAGTTAAAGTATAATTATCTATGAATATATTTTCTGAAGTTTCACTACTACCACATGAGAACTGCACACGCACTCAATTCTTTTTTATCTGGCCATTTTAAAACATTCCCAGAAAAAGTTCCAAGGATTCCAGGATAAAAGTACCGCAGATTTTAAATCTAAGTATTAGCTGTAGAACAGCGAAAACCGCTGCGAAATCGGCCCAGTAGTTTTTAAGTTAATCCCCATCAAATCTTAAAATGCACTGTTTTCTCGTTCATTTATATAGTGAATAGTCTATTAAAGTTGTTTTTTTTATAATAGCTTCAATGTATAGACACGGCATGTTTAGAATTTGATATGAATAAGATAGACAGTGTTAAAAGTTTATTTGCGTCTCTAGCATCTACTTTGGTGCCTGCTTCTCTACTTTATCTTCTCCACTTCAATTGGTTTTGGTGTTTTTGAATTATAACTATAAACTAGTACAGTGAAGAACACTTATATATTCTAATCTACCTATAATCCCTTAAGACTATAAGTAGAATACTGAGCCTAGGTCATCGAAATCAATGGGTAAGGTTCCTAGAAGGTTAGCTACGTTATCTCGCTGAATCACCATATTAATCCGTTGTTCGAGGTAAGAACCAGCCTTCTGATCTCCCGAAGAGTCAATAAGTCGTTTTGAAATATCTTGTAGGCACATGATCTAAGAACCGGTCCATGCGTTTCAACAGCAAACGTCACAAACATAACTCTCACCGAGGGTTGCATATTTGCGCCGTTTGAGTGATTTAGGTGTTTCTGCCGCAAAACTGGGCGATCTAGACGATTTTGGTAAGCGGAATGCGGCCAACGTGTCCAAACAGGTCGCATCATATACCAGAGGTTTGCTATGTCGCCAGGGAATTAGAGTCATTCCGTCAGGATGTCTACCATCGTCTAATACCTGGTTTCTAGTATCCCTCATTATCACGCCTTTGATATCATATCAGCATATAGAAACAAAGAAAAAATTTGTTTGAAGGCCGCTAACCCAGTGTTTTTTGTATAGGTATATCTCTTATATAAAAAGATACCAATCTTTTTTATATAAGATCTATGTAAAAAAGAAACCATATCTTTTTTGCGAACCTTAGACTTTCCATAAGTAGATACCAACCTACTTATTGAAATTCTAAGGTACGTACGTACGTTCACAAAGTTTATCAAAAAAAATGGTATCAGCAAAAATTTGATTCGATCTTCATTCTCTATATTCCTCATTATACATACATAAATTTAAATAAATAACTCAAGCAACAATTACGCCGCCAACGAAAAATATAATAAGGAAAATAATAGCACTAGTATACAGTTACGGCGAAATACGTAAATGAAAGATATTCCCACGATCCACATAGCGACCTGTGACATTGCCTCGAAACGTTTTGACATATCCGACTATAGCGGTAATATACCCACCAGTATAAAAAGACCTATACGCCTTACCCAACGTATGTATAAATATATTGGTGTAATAGCCATATCAGATACTATAATAGATAGCGATATAATATATTCAAAGAAGTCCCGGGGGCGATTTTGCTGACAAATATAGCGGCTAAGTTAAATTTATGAAAAATCAATTACCCTTGTCTAGGAATCGAAACAGCTGATTAAAAAAAATCGAAATGTGTGCTGGGACACATATTAGAAGTGAAACTTCAACGGACAAGTTAAAAAGCGAATCGATGTATTTTTTGATGTATGTATTTTAATGAATGTATTTTTTATTTAAACATTGTATTTTATCCAAAAAAAAACTGAATTCGATCCGGAACCAAAAAAACATCCATAGTCTACTCTAAAATTATATACATACAACGGAACATTAACAAATGCGCATCTTTCGTCATCAATCTTCGTTCGGACATCAAATTATGTTAACAGAAAAATATTTCTTATTAAATTCCGCCGCTAGAAAAGGCTCTTTATTTGTATCTTGGTATTCATCCTTATCAAAATAAATTACTTCATATTCAAAAGTTCTTTAATACCTTTATATAGCTTTTTGAATTATTCAATTTGGACATTCCATTCGCAAGATAACACGAGTTTAAAAATGTAAGTATTAGAACACGCGGCCGTGACGCTTTTTCGTGAGCGAAAAATATTATAGTCTATATTCTATTTAGAGGGGGTCTTACCCCCTCTAAATAGAAGTTTCACTTCAAAAAACAACCTGTAGTATTATTATACCAAATCATAGTGTTGCTTCTAAAGATCAATTTCTGTGAAGGCATGTCCAACGGCAAACTAAGGTAAGGGGTTGATTTTGAGAAAATGCTCACAGGATACTATTCAGTCCAGAAATTGTGATAGTTTACAGATAAAAATGAAATAAACTTTCCGGGAGCGAATAGCGGCTGAAGAAAAGTTTAATGCAATGAAACCTGTGTTATTTGCTTGATCTCAAAATAAACCAGAGTATAAGGCGGCAAAACTGCGAAACTACCCCTAATTTAATATTATTTTATATTTACCTTATTTATTAACTAGTTAATCCGTGCCCACTTCCCTGGGCACTACTCGAGATAAGCCAAAATATAATTGCCCATGGGCAATACACTTCTTCCTGTGCCCATTTCCCTGGGCACTACTCGAGATAAGCCAAAATATAATTGCCCATGGGCAATACACTTCTTCCTGTGCCCACTTAGCTGGGCGCTACTCGAGATAAGTCAAAATATAATCGCCCATGGGAAATCCACTTCTTCCTGTGCCCACTTAGCTGGGCGCTACTCGAGATAAGTCAAAATATAATTACCCATGGGAAATCCACTTCTTCCTGTGCCCACTTAGCTGGGCGCTACTCCAGATAAGTCAAAATATAATTACCCATGGGAAATCCACTTCTTCCTGTGCCCACTTAGCTGGGCGCTACTCGAGATAAGTCAAAATATTATTGCCCATGGGAAATCCACTTCTTCATGTGCCCACTTAGCTGGGCGCTACTCGAGATAAGTCAAAATATTATTGCCCATGGGAAATCCACTTCTTCCTGTGTCCACTTAGCTGGGCGCTACTCGAGATAAGTCAAAATATAATCGCCCATGGGAAATCCACTTCTTCCTGTGCCCACTTAGCTGGGCGCTACTCGAGATAAGTCAAAATATTATTGCCCATGGGAAATACACTTCTTTCTGTGCCCACTTAGCTGGGCGCTACTCGAGATAAGTCAAAATATTATTGCCCATGGGAAATCCACTTCTTCCTGTGTCCACTTAGCTGGGCGCTACTCGAGATAAGTCAAAATATTATTGCCCATGGGAAATCCACTTCTTCATGTGCCCACTTAGCTGGGCGCTACTCGAGATAAGTCAAAATATTATTGCCCATGGGAAATCCACTTCTTCCTGTGTCCACTTAGCTGGGCGCTACTCGAGATAAGTCAAAATATAATCGCCCATGGGAAATCCACTTCTTCCTGTGCCCACTTAGCTGGGCGCTACTCGAGATAAGTCAAAATATTATTGCCCATGGGAAATACACTTCTTTCTGTGCCCACTTAGCTGGGCGCTACTCGAGATAAGTCAAAATATTATTTCCCATGGGAAATACACTTCTTCCTGTGCCCACTTAGCTGGGCGCTACTCGAGATAAGTCAAAATATAATTACCCATGGGAAATCCACTTCTTCCTGTGCCCACTTAGCTGGGCGCTACTCGAGATAAGTCAAAATATAATTACCCATGGGAAATCCACTTCTTCCTGTGCCCACTTAGCTGGGCGCTACTCGAGATAAGTCAAAATATAATCGCCCATGGGAAATCCACTTCTTCCTGTGCCCACTTAGCTGGGCGCTACTCGAGATAAGTCAAAATATTATTGCCCATGGGAAATACACTTCTTCCTGTGCCCACTTAGCTGGGCGCTACTCGAGATAAGTCAAAATATTATTGCCCATAGGAAATACACTTCTTCCTGTGCCCACTTAGCTGGGCGCTACTCGAGATAAGTCAAAATATTATTGCCCATGGGAAATACACTTCTTCCTGTGCCCACTTAGCTGGGCGCTACTCGAGATAAGTCAACTTATAATTGCCCATAAAAACACTCCTTTCTCAAGTCAATGGCCACCACAGAGAATGTCTGACTCTGGGACTTACTTGTTGTTTAGTCACCGCAAGCCGGTAATCAACATATCAGCCCACTTTTCTCGAAAATTGACAATAATAATGAATTAATATTATTTATCACAATCAAATATAGCCTATATCGCTCAAGAATAATGTAGCTTTGTATTGGTGAAAGAATTTTCAAAAGCGGTTCAGAAGTTCAAGAGATTACTTACTACAAACAAACTCACAAACTTTACCTCTTTATAATATTATGATATAATTATATTCTTATAGATTTAATACGACAATCATTACCATTAACGATACAAAATTCAGAGTAGGTACATACTTAAAATGTTGTTACATGTTTGTGCGATTGGAATTATCACAAACTTTATTAGAAGTACCATAAACAACAAGTCCGAATCGTAAGGAAGAGAAACGTAATAACATAAAACACGCAGTCTTTCGATGTGAGATTTCCGTTCTCGAAGTTATACAGCCAATATCATCTCAACTGCAGTTGAAACTCTATTAAATCTGTCTCATTGGGCTAACCTTATATATTCACAAAATAGACATAGACTCTCCAATAAACATGCACAGTATGTAGTAGTAGCACTATGCATTGGGAGTGTCGAACATGTAAACTTAATGTAAAATAACATGGTTTCTAAGAACTTGCAGCGAAATTTGAACAATAAAATGTTCAAAGTGGAGGGTATCTATTAGGTATCCCCCTCAACTATAGTAAAACCGTGTTAACTAGTAATACAATACCGCTTGCTGACTTCCTCATTGTAAAGGGGTCACTGACCAACAGTATTATTTTCTAGCAAAAATAGAAAAAATAACTCAAGATCTCAAGCACCAATAGTCATTGTCATAAAACCCTATACACCCTTTCGTTCATGGGTATGCATCCATTGAACAACTTATGTCTTATATAAAAAATCCCATAAAAGAAGGGGTATAGCCACCAGTTTAAAGTGACCTAGCTGTCCAAACTTTAACTTTGTGATTATAGGTCATAGTATTCTTGTCATTTAACATTGATGGTCACCTTAAAAATGTACTAAATCTGATTAACAGCTTTAAGAAGTATTGCCTTGACACACCCCTTTTTACTAAAATATTAATTTATTAAAAACTTTTTTGATATACCTTATTATTTTTTTTACTTTAAAAACTTAATACAATTACTTAATTATTAACTTAATACAGGCCTTAAATTGCATATTTTGTCTGTAAAATTATGTAAATACTTTTACAACTACCTCTGGCCGCTAGTTTCTTACGCGTGTTTTGAACTTTATAGACATTCTTGTCTTCTGAATGCCATAATATATCGAAATGTAACATAATAGTTACTTACACAAAAATCAATCAAGATATAGGTAATTTCTGTTTTAATCACAAAAAATATTATTCAGATTATACGAGACAAACTATCAAACGAATGGAGAGACATATTGTATAGAAAAAGCTTTTTTTATTTATTTTTTAATTTATTAAGTATTGTCCAAGTAGCAATTAAAATTTAACATTTATTTCATAGATAGACATTACAACCTTACCTAGGTACCTACTACTAGTATAGATTCGTAAACAAATGACATCCTTAAAATTTCAGTATTTGTTGATATAAACAAAATAAGCAGCAACTAAAAATCTCAAAATATCTTAATCTTTAATCTAATAAATATAAAGTAAACTAAGTATGTTAATCTAATAAACATACCCTCAAAACATTCTTAATTTTAATTAAACTCTAAATGGGATACGAATCTCGTAAAATGTTTGAATTGTAAAAGAACGTCTTGTTTAAAATAAGAACATAAATTTGAATAATATTCTAAATTCAAACGTGACGTTCGGCGCGCGAGACAGAAACGAGTATAGATCGGCAGAGACGTTTTAAAAGTCGAACGCGGCGCTCTGATTGGTTGGCGGTCACGTACAGAGGCGTTGGGCGCGAAGCGTAGACGAATAGGCGTGCCTAAGCGTTTCTGGCTCACAGACAATAATTAGTTTTGCAAATGCTTTATAGAATATGCCTCTGTAGTAGCGCTACGGACACGGGCGCTACGACGTAGCCTAGATAAGTCTATGATTGTTTTACTATAAGGGCAGATTCCAGTTATAATGTATTCAATTGATAAAGGTTATCAATTGAATAAATTATAACTTGAGAGGAATCAAAAAAGAAATGAATCAACTGTTTTATTCTTTCAAATTACATTTTTATTTTTTCCATAATATAATAAATTATATCTCGCTATTAAAAATTGGCCCTAAGAAAAGTAATAGATAAGTACATTTCCCGTACGGAGACAATACAATTTCGTGCGTTGGGGCGGCCTGTCGTAAGAGGCGACAAAACAACCCACAGCTAGATGGTAGGGCGTTTGCCCGACTGGATGGCTACCACCCCTGGTCTAAAGTATAATATGTCGCCATAACAACCTTGTGTTGTGTTCCAGCATTAGTGATCAGGTTCCAGTCTCCCTTAAGAGAGCAGCAGCGCATTTCTAACACCCTTGGTGTTGCAAATGGAAACTCGTTATGTTTTGGATAATTGACACTATCTTTATAAATAATAGCCTATGTGTTATTCTGATGTGTAAGCTATATTACTGTAAAGTTTTATCAAGATCTGTTCAGTAGTTTTTGCGTGAAAGAGTAACAAACATACATCCATACATATATACATCCATTCTTACAAACTTTCGCGTTTATAACATTTATTCTCATATAATGAGACTTCTTTAGGTGAATATTACACGTTCCTTCATAGGGGGTGTCTCATCCGGTCGAAGGAACCACGATCGATAAACGCGCGTGCCTTGCCTACTAACAGCCAGTTCCTATATATTCTTACTACCTGTTCCATTATTAAAATTAGGCATAAACTCCATACAGGTCATGACACTTTTTTACCAACGGTATAAGGTAGTTAGATATAGAAATCAGAAATATATAAATCAACAAGTTCTGTAGTGAAATGAACCAAGTTCTTAAAAGACAATATCAGTTTCCAAGCTTTAAAACTGTAAGGCTGATTTACCTAATAAAAATAACATTTTTTTTTATTGCAGTAGCTCAGCAGACAGGCAAACGGCCCACTTGATGATAAGCGGTTACCATCACCTATGGACATTTGCAACAGCAAAGATGCTACAAACGCGCTGCTGCATTCTCAAGGGAGACTGGAACCTTGTCACTAATGCCGGAACACAACTCAAGGTTGTCATGGCGACAAACTTTAGACCAGGGGTGGTAGCCATCCAGTCGGGGAAATACCCTACCACCTGGCTGTGGGTTGTTTTGTCGCCTCTTACGACAGGCCGCCCGGCCGCAGGAACTTGTATTCTTTCTCCGTTCCTGCACAGATAAAACAACGGTTTACTTACAACAAATCGGTAGGTACCTATTACAGGATGGCGCAATAGAACGTGCATATTTAAAATATTGATTAAAAAATAAATACAAAAGGTATAGTTAAAATAAAACTGAGGTATTATTAAGAAATAACTGAAGTTTATTTTTTTTAAATAACATCGTCTAAATGATGACCCTCTCTACGACGACACTCCTCTAATCGCAAAAGGAAGTTATTGAAAACTTTCTTCAGTAATGCTGGTGTAATTGCTGCCATTTCACCACGGATATTCTCCTTGAGCTGATCGATGTTTTTCGGATTATTGCTGTAGACTTTGTTCTTGAGGTATCCCCACAAAAAAATTCAGGAGGCGTCACGTCTGGACTACGTGGGGGCCATGGGATATCACCTGTTTTCGAAATCAGTCTGCCAGGGAACATCTGTATCACAACCGCCATGGAGTCATTTGATGTGTGACAGGTAGCTCCGTCTTGTTGAAACCAAGTCCTAGAATTCACTATTCTTGAATTTTCAAGCTCTGGAGCCAAAAAACCTTCCAACATCGCAACATAGCGTTCGGTATTAACAGTGACGTTTTGCCCCCGCGCATTTTCAAAGAAAAACGGTCCAATTATTCCTCTACCAGAGATTGCTGCCCATACTGTCACTTTAGGACTATGCAGTGGTTTCTGGTGCTTGAGTTTGGGATTCTCACTATTCCAGTAACGATAATTTTGACGGTTTTCGAACCCATTGATATGGAAGTGGGCCTCATCTGAGAAAAGGATATTGTCAAAATTGGAAAATCGATTAAGCATTTCATTAGCAAATGCGAGCCTTGCTCCGAAGTTAGACTCTTTCAATTCTTGTGTTAACTGCAGCTTGTAAGGATGCAGTTTAAGATCCAAGTTTAAAATTCGTTGCAAACTTCGTCGCGATAAGTGTAAGACAGACGATCTCTTGCGAGTAGACATTTGTGGATCTCCTTGTACAGACTGCATAACTCTCTCAATATTGTCGTCGGTCCTAGATGTTCTTGGACGACCTTTTGCTTGTGGTTTAAACGTTGAACCAGTCTCTTCAAAACGCTGTACCCATATTTTAATTAAATTAGCACTCTGAGCTTCACTAATTTGCCGTAGTCCATATTCAAAACAATATAAACGCCTAGTAACGATGTATGAACGAGAGTTCTCGTAAAATGCGCGCACGCAAAATGCGCGACGCTTCCCGTCGAAGTGACTCATAGTGACTAAAACTCCATGAGCCCGCCTACCCAACGATGCAGGCTCCCCCCGCCCGCGCACTTTCTACCCCGCGAAAAAAGATGATGCAATATGCACGTTCTATTGCGCCACCCTGTATAATAATGATGGTTTCACAAAAAAAAAACAATTATGATTCAGACAACGTTTCGAAGATTTTTCTTAAAAACTAATTTTTATAAGTATAGGTATGTACCTATAGAAGTAACTATATCATAGAAAAAGAATACTTACGAATTACGATCGGATATATGTTATCCTTATTGTTAGTTCCAGGATTGTCGCTAGATGGCACTATCATATATCGATTCATCATTATTTTGGGATAAAAATAAATTTGACATTTCTAAATATTATAAAGTGTTTCATGATGTATCCTGACGTAATGGTTCAATTAAAAAACAGTAGATGGCAATTTTGAAGCGTTAGTCTACACAACTACTAGACCAATTTTAATAGACAACCAACCAACAGCGTAAGAACCGTGTAAGCGGGCCAGAGCTAAGATATTTTTATGCATTAGTTTAACAGACAGACAGGCGGTCCACCTGATGAAAAGTGGTTACCATCGAATATGGACATTTGCTACTGATGAATCACGGATTCCGCACAGCTGGTCACTGGTTCAAGTAATTTTGTTTAAAGTGGACAGTAATGAATTTTGGGGATACATGGGAATAAGAGGTATGCCAAATCCTACACAAAAATCAATGGTGTAATAAGCACCACTAACCTCGGAATCCCACCAATGTGGCGGGTAGACAGCTCCAAGTGCACGGCACTAACGGCCGTCGGTTGACGCTTTCGGTCTCCGATTAACGGAACACTCACACCAAAAGGCAACCACGGCTTGTCGTTAGAATTCAAAAAGATATTAAAATAAAACTAAAATGTTCACTCTGGTCTTTGGCACGAAGCACCCGGAATGTCCGGAATGACTTCTCGTGCATTGGAGACTATAAATTGTGAGGATTCAACACTACCAATTTGCTGCTCCTCTCTAAATGGAGACTGGAACCTGGCCACTAATGACGGAACACAACTCAAGGTTGTTATAGCGGCATACTCTATAGACCAGGGGTCGTAGCCACCTAGACGGGCAAACACCCCGACTGTGGTTTGTTTTGTTAACCGACTTCGAAAAAAGGCGGAGGTTCTCAATTCGTCGGGATCTTTTTTTTTGCTTTTTTTATGTATGTTCGCCGATTACTCCGTGAGTTATGATCCGATTTACGTGATTCTTTTTTTGTTCGACGCGGAATAGCTTCCAATTGGTCCCCTAAAAATTTTACATCGTTTGGCCCAGTATTTTTCATTTTACGAACATTTTTTTGTTCCCGGTTCTTGGGACCTATATTTTTTAAGAAGCGCGGCACCATTCGTAATTCCACCCATACATGGCTAGAAACTAAAAAGTAACAAATAAAATTTAAAAACTTCGTTTAAAAAAACCGACTTCAAAAACTAAAATGTATAAACGTATTTCTAAAGCTATTATTATTAATATATATTATCTAAAACATCTTGAAGTCGGTGCAAAGTAAAACATAAAAATTACTATATTTTGAAAATTACTAAGCACCGACTTTAACATGTTTTAGATAATATATATTAATAATAATAGCTTTAGAAATACGTTATTTTATACATTTTAGTTTTTTAGTTTTTGAAGTCGGTTTTTTAAACGAAGTTTTTAAATTTTTTGCCTCACAGGCCGCATGGCCGCTGAATTTGTATTCTTTCTCCGTTCCTGCACCTATAATGGGTAGTATTTTCGAATTTTATAATTGTTAAAAACAAAAAAAATGGAGATGCCGGGGATCGAACCCGGGGCCTTTCACATGCAAAGCGAACGCTCTACCACTGAGCTACATCCCCGTGTGACAAACGTATCGTAATATCGCACTTAGATAGAACACTTTGATTAACTTGGTTAAAAGCTAATTTGACTCAAATTAGAGATACTAGTCAAGTTTGAAAATACTGGAGACCGAACTAAAAACCTTTCTCACATGTTTTCCAAATACATCTCTTTGCGTTACCAAAGGGCCTCGCAAATTGTATGCTGCTCACATAAAATTTAGATCTTGCTCCGCCATTGTAAATATCTACACCACTGACCTCCATATATACAAGTACGCTGGACCTATGATACCCTATGAAATGACAGCTCTATATTGTGCCAATTTGAAGCGCCCCCAATGGGTGGGAAGAGTACTAAATCTGACGTAACTTGCAAATGGCCGCTGTCTTGTTTGGATTGTCTCCCGTGTTTTCAAAGTGTTTTGGAGGTTTAACGCGATTAAGCTTATTTGTTGTGTCATATTAATTTAGTTGATACATAAATAAGTGGTGGTGATTCATAGGTAAACTATGAAAGAGTGTGTGTTATTCAAAACTCGTTACCAGAAGGGAAGTGGGGTAACATTCCACAAGTAAGTGAATTTGCGGCTAATATTCAACAAATTAAACTTCTATAGACACTTAAAATCTGTCACTAATGTTATTATACGTAATTACAACATATTTGTCTTTGTATTACCGGTTTTTTATAAACAACAAAATTTAATAGTGCTGTCAAAGTTACCTGTCGATAAAACTTATCGATATTTTTCCTATCAATATCTATTTACTTTCAAGAACCGAAATCGCCGATGACCGATTTGTATTATCAAATACATATAATTTTAAAATAATATACAGGTTTCCGACTGACAAAAGAAGACTGGAATTATGGCTGAAAAACATTGAAAAGCCTAGTTTTCGTCCGAAGAAATATGATTACATCTATTCAAAGCACTTCGCTGATGACTGTTTTATTAAACATAACTCATGCACTACTTTGAAAAAGTGCAGTATTCCAACAATTTTCTGTAACAGTGCCGGTAAGTACAAAAATACCGTATTATTAAGTATTATTAAGATTTTTATTCTGATGAAAATTCAGTAGATTCCGATTTTGAATGATGGGCTATACACCATTTCAGTTACTTGGGAAGCGGTCCCTTACACCATGTGTTAAAATAATATATTAATAATTAATATTGTTTTATTGCTTCCGTCTGATGGATTAAGATTACGATAAAGGCTGTTTTATTTCAAATTAAATTATCATATGTTTTTGTAGAACACGCATCTTCAACGCATGAAAGTATGGTTTTACCTACACCTTCTGTATCTGGAACAAAGATGGTTACCCCCGCACCCCCTGTACCTGAGACAATAGCTGTAGAAGTGAAAAGAAGACTAATTATGGAACAGAATGATACCAACTTGAGTTGTACGTACTTCTACATTGACCACAAATATATTGCTTAGCTGATATTGTGAGCTCGTTGGCCCAGTGGGCGTAAGAAGTGTAAGCGCTTACGCATGTAAAGCAACCCCAGGCGCAGTCCCCACTTGGGTAGGTGACCACAAGTGGCATACTTACACACACGAAAAACATAACAAGCTAATATCAAGTGAGCTGAAAAATATAATAGCTCCATCATTACCGGTATCAGGTCGATTATGTACTTTTGATTTGTAGTTTAATTCTTGATTAACAGAAATTTTGTTTTCAAGTCGAAGGCGTCAAAGTCCAAAACCTCCTATAGAACCAAGTTTTCCCACAGTATTAACTGCAAGGGTGCTAAAAGATCTGATACATAAAACAGAAACATTGTTTCCTTATCTACAGAACCACTTCAAGGATACTTTAGTGTCAGAGAATTTTAACAGTCACTTTCATATTTTTATTGAAACAAATAATCAACAAATATATAGACATCCGTCTGTACGCAGCCGTTAAAAGCCACTGCCTATATATAACAGATGTAAATGTACAAAAAAAATTGTCGCGACAAATTATTTGGGCTCGCCAATGAGTAGTGTAAACAGCCTTGCAGAGATTTGGGTAAGAAAATATCACATATACCAAATATTAACTATTTGGGCAGAGTTTCCCCTTTATTGTTCAGCCTTTGGTGTGACTATTCACACCGCACAGTAAGCAATGAACCCCGTCTACACGCCACACCGCCTTTTTATACGAAAATACTACGAAACTACCCTACAAAATAATAATATTACAACATTGCTAAAAATAGCAATTACATCATAGTTTTGCCAGGATCATATTATTATCTATGACGATTATCTATGTGATATTAATATACTCTATGGTTCTCATAACTGATGTGATGGACATCGCGTAACAGTAGTTTGTTGCTGTTGGAAATGTCTTTTATCGATGTATTTTATCTCATTGTCCCATCTCTATTATTAGTTCCGTTCCCACCCACTTCTGCGATCAGCGCCAAAATGGCGAAAATCAAATCGTCTCACTATGGCCCGGCTAATCATAGGTCCAGCGTACTTGTATATATGGAGGTCAGTGATCTACACGCAGTGTTCATATCACAAGTGTGATATACAACTGTTCAAACAAAACGCTTGAACAATTTGCAGTCAAAAATAAATACATGCCATTTGCTAACGACAGCACTACATTATTCCATGGTAACAATGACTCGATTATTGAGAAACAAATTAATAATAGTTTAAAGATAGTTACCGACAGAATAGAATAGAATATCATATATTGCATAAGCTGTCACATACATATAATTTAAAGAAGATGTTGTGTTCTTTGTAGGAACGACAGTTTGTCCTTTCGAACGTGCAATACTGGCAGTTTATAATGTTGCCAGGCCATTATATTATATTATTATTATTATCATGTCATTTTACAAATATTTCTGTTATTTTTCACAAAAATAATCCAAAACAAAAAATATATATCACATTGTTAAAAATACTTATATAAATGTAACATTTCTTAATTAGACTGGTTAAATTATAACAAAATCAAAATAAATTTGTCAAAAACCTACGTCATGATTTAAAAAAGAATGTGTGTAAACTGACGCATAACTAGAGTTTACTCCTTAAGTACTTAAGTAAGCCTTTGAACATGCATTGATGGATATAATATAACTAATAAAGAAGTTGTATTTTGATTTCTGGAAAGGTACGTATGTGTGACTTGTGACATATATCTGTTATTTGCAACGGCGCATGGAACCAAAATGTTTTTGGCTATTTTCGCTTTTTATTTAATTACTAGCTTCTGCCCGCGACTTCCTCCGCGTGGAATAGCTAAATAAAACCCCGCGATTTTAAAACACTCTTTATTTGTGCTCCGCTCCTATTGGTCTTAGCGTGTCTATATAGGCTATAGCCTTCCTCGATAAATGGGCTATCTAACACTGAAAGAATTTTTCAAATCAGACCAGTAGTTCCTGAGATTAGCGCGTTCAAACAAACTCTTCAGCTTTATATATTAGTATAAGAAGTATAAGATTAACAAAAAAAAATAACATACTCCTAAATTACCTTTTTTTATATTTTTTTATTGCAGGAGTGCAGCAGACAGGCAGACGGCCCACTTGATGGGAAGCGGTTAACATCGGCTATGGACATTTGCAACACCAAAGGTGCTACAAATGCGCTGCTGCTCTCTTAAGGGAGACTGGAACCTGGTCACCAATGCCGGAACACAACACAAGGTTGTTATGGCGGCACACTCTAGACCAGAGGTGGTCGCCATCCAGTCGGGAAAATACCCTACCACCTGTCTGTGGGTTGTTTTGTCGCCTCTTACGACAGGCTGCCCGGCCACAGGAAATTGTATGCATTTTCCGTTGTTGGACGGATAACCTATTAATTTTTAAATAATAATATATTTTGTTTACTTAAACACGCTTAAACGGCTAAAAGAGACTAAAGGGATCATAAATATCTAACACTCAGACCAGATTAAACTTTAAAAATATCATGAACGACTGCTTTAGAGGGGAACTGTCATCAATTTCTACTTTAATCTCATAATATTTTGTGTGAATGAAAAATAAATCTTTCGCCAAATGTTTGAATCAAAAGTCGTATAAATGAAAAAGGAATGCGATTGATAGGAATTACAATGCAGGGTTGCCACATCACGTAATTTAGAATTTTTTTGGACGCATAATAAAAAAGAAAAAATAAGCATGGCAAATCAATACTTATGCCGTCATCTAGACCCACATTTTTAAAAAATGGTACATTTGCATTTTTTCTTCAAAGGATTTTTGATCAATATAGATCAAAAATCCTTTTTGACCAGGATGGGTCCTGAGAAATGATCAAGATTGATATAATTATATTTTTTTCATTGCTGTAAACTATGAAATCTTGCTTGAGGAATAGTTAAAAACAAATTAATAACGGTTGTGATTCTCTTATTATACATTAATATAATAGGAGACTCAAGAAATCATACCACAACCAGTGTACATTAGTACTCTGTGGTTTTAAAAACTATGTTATTTTAAATTTTAAGGCAACAAAACTTGTCCTACATATAGAAAATATATGTTATGATAATTTATACAGATTTAGAGAAAATCAACAAAAATAAAGGTATTCGTATATTTTATCGTTTTTAAAGAGATCGTTAATAAATAAAAAAAAAAAAAAAAATATAATTCTTTATGCAATAGCTGACAAAAGACTTGAATGTCAGTTTGACGTTGACACGCAGAATGTGTTTTGTTACATAATTTAAAGGTGGCGTTGCTATCTATAAAGATTATTTAAATATCAATGTCAAAAGCCATGGATCCAAAATAAACAAAAATAGATCACAGAAAGTGTTCAAGAAGATTACGGATCAATTTTTTATCGTGTGTATATTTTCATATACATTTTACCACGTACTGTGAAATTCAATGCATATTGCGTTGGGGCCATAATCCCCTAAAAAAGAGGAAGAAATGCTGAAAGCGTTAAATCCATTTTCCCAAACAAAGAAGAAGAAACAGGAAAGAACTGAATAATGACAAAAAAAACTCCAGCTAGCTAACCCTAAATCAGAGGAAGGTGCGCAGGAGTCGCGCGGCTGGACAGGCCGGCGCAAGAAATCATTATTGCGACGGAATCCATACAAATAATTGGCCCGTAAACATGTCAGGGCGGCGTCTCTGCCATGTATATTACGATAGGGTTGTCACTTACAATGTAAGGACTTTTTAACCGACATCAAAAAGACGAGGTTCTCGAGTGATTGTATGCTGTTATTTTTTATTCGAAAGAGTATACTCCTGAGGTGGTCCCATTGCCACCCAATCAGGATCTGATGAGTGGATTACAGGGAAATCGACAGCAGCCCACGAATATACAACGTGTTTCATATTTTTTAGGAGCACTCAAGTTTTTGCGTTAGTTACGCAAAAACTTACAAAAAAAATAGGTAGAAAAAAATGTAAGCAAAGGAAAACATAAAAAACAGCAATTTTTGAGGTTTACTTTCCACCGACTTCGAGATATTATATAAAACGTTTATTTTTGCTTTCTAGTTACTTTTGCAGTCGGTTTTCTTTTTCGTTAAAAAAATATAGAGACTTTGACTTTGTGAATAATTTAAAACTTAAAATGTCTTTTTCAGATAATTATATTTTATGGAGCAAACGTGACTGAAGTGGAGACTGCGTCTCGATAAACGTAGGGTAGGTCGCCCTCCATCCTAAGCTTAGCATGTTTTTGTAAATGTCCATTGGCGATGGTAAACACTTTCCATCAAGTGGGCCGTCTGCCTATAAAGTATGTTGTGTGATATAATGAGTAGGTTCGTTAAATTGTAGAATTAACTTGTTTTAGAAGTAATTACTAATCTGGTCATATGAGTGATGAGTCTGTAGGTAGCTGAAACGATTTGTTGTACAAATTTAATTTAATAAAAAATTATGAAAGATGTATATTGCCATACTTTTTAGAAAGGTACAGTTCCCACGAAATTTCAATGACAAAAGTATTATTTCGAAATACATATTCAAGTTTTTAATTAATTGACGCTAATAAGACTGTGATTAAAAATAATCTTAATTTTCATTAAGCTTCAGTACAAATATATTTTTAAGAATGACCTATAAGGATTTTTGCAAGACACAGTTAATTTTTGAAAAAACCTAGAACTAGCAACCCTATTCCCGATATCCCGAATCCGTCAATGTCGTATCAATAAAACGGAGCGACGCGGTTTTTTTACCACATTGTAACATAAACCAAACGCGAGCCGCAAGATGGCGTTGGTCATAGACGGTGTGCGCTTACGCACCTTTTATATAGTGTTTTTAAATAATACATTTTAAGTTATATTGACTACTTATTATAGTAAATATAATAGGGTACTTAATACTCAATGGAGATGCTTCTCTTAGTTTATTTACATAAAAAACCTCACTGCGGGCGCGATGCGATGGCCGGGAGAAGGCAAAGGGACGTGGAAGAAGAAGCAAGGAAGGACTCACCTCACCACCAGTCCGCCGCCACACTGCACTCGCTCCCCGGGGGTTCACACTCACTAGTGTGTGTATGATATGGTTTAATGTGCATTAAATTCAGTTACAACAGTTTATTTTGTTCCAACAATTTATATCTATATAATGCGATGACAGCACTGCCAGTAACAAAATGTTTTCTTGTTTTGCGCATTCTTCATGTACCTAAAGTTTTATTCTTTTCTTGATGGCGAGGCTGGGGAGGAAGGATTTACAAGGAGGTTTTCCTCGGAACAACCACTCACTGCCTTCTTGATTTTGTACGGTTGTATTGCGTTATAATAATTAATAATAGCAACCCATCAACGGTCCACTAGCTGCTGGACTCGGGCCTCCTATTTATAGCTTGTCCAAAGCGGATTGGCGGGTTTGACACGTCGGTTATGTCAAGGTGCATGCTTTTGCAGGCCAGGATTCAAACATGCATCATATTATTATGGGACGCTAGTACGTTAACCACTAAGCTACCATGGCTTCAGCACGCTTCGTAGGCATTACCAATATGACAAGTATCAAGATAAACTGGAAAATTATGTTATATCTTACACTTACTAGTTAGTTATGTTTAGACACGTGTCAGTTTTATTAAGAAACTCTACAACAGCGGCCGCTACAGGCGCCCTTTATTTTAGGTAGGGGAAATCTGATTGAGCAGAAACCACCGCAGGGGAAGCATGGTAAGAAAATTTGGGATTCGCCAAGTTAGATGGAACTAGCACCCCCGAGAAAGTACTATTGCGAGCCGAGTGGGAGATATCCACTAAAATACCTCGGTATTCCGTCCATCACCTTTATGCCAGGACCACGAGTTCATAGCCTAGCCAGTTCGCAGGGTGCTTTAGTTCTCCTGATCTAACAACGTCAAAAGACTGGACTTTTATGTGCGATTGGATTGTATATACTAACCCGGGCGCAGAAGGTTTCCCGGTATCCTCACGATGTCACACGTCGATGGTTAGTAGTGTGGCGACATTAGTGCCAACATCATAAGCAAGCATGTGAGCGCGAAACCAATATTTATCTGTGGCAAGTAAAACATCGCGCAGTTTATCACAAGCGCGCGCCCAATGTTTCGCGGCATTCACTTGGCGCGAAACAGTCGAGAAACGAAGTTCATTTCGGGACATCTCGGCACAGTCCGACTCACGCCTTCAACGCGACCGCACGACATCAGTGCTAGTGTAAAACGTTAGTTTTCGCGCTTGCTTGCTGTTTGCCTTCATACAAAATCCTTCTGAACTGTAATGTAAAACATTGAGAGTGAATGTGTGATTAAACGTGTACGACGCAACTTCTCTTTCATTAACCCGTACACCGCTCAACGGCCGCAACCATCATCTCATCACCATCACACATCATCACCCCCTCAGTAGTATTAACAAAATAGGTTACATAAAAAGTTGTTGCAATAAATTTATTATTGTATATACTTTACATAAGTATATCTGCCGGCATCGTTTTTATAAATAAAACCACATAGCGGAAATAGTGAAATAACCGAATTTCATTCTCGAGGCATTTATTGAGAAAACGGATATCGGAAATCGAGTAACCGGTAGTCAAAAGTTGTGCATTGTCTGTTGAAGACCAGATGCTAACTTTAACTGTCAAACAACTGAAACGCCAGCGCCACCCTGGTGGCGCTTGACAGAGTTTACGACATGGCAGTGTGGTCCAACGCAAGGGATTCAACTGCCCCCGTTTCGAAGTGGGGTGTGTTCTCCCAGGGCACACTCCAGGCACTTTATTGCGCTGGATCGACTGTTGCGTAACTATGTTCTATATCTCAGTCTTTCCTTCACAACAAAGCGCAGGGTCGACGGGAGGAGGGGGTTTTTAGTGGGTATTGAGGTTGTTCGCTCGTGTAACATCGCTCTGAGTCTTCCACACTCCTCAGTGTCAAGCCATCGCGGACGAAGCGCAAACAAAGCATACTATTGCTAGCGTTATCGCCCCCGGTGGATGCGCGCCGTTTCCTAGTGACGGCCCTGAGAGTGCGTAAATCGGTTAGCATTTTCCCTCGCCTCAAAAAAAAAAAAAAAATGGCAGTGTGGTCGACCAGTGAACCGCAAGATGACACATTGCAGTGATTTACGAGGAATGAACCCGTCACGCGCTTTATACGTTTTTCCGCTGAATATATGAAGTTTAGGGTTAAACTATTTTACGATTTTATTTCAATCATCACGGTACGCCCACAAGTAATGCGTACTGATGCGGAGAATATCTGTACCGATCTCTGTGATATTGTTACAACTCAGGTACCGACAAAAACAAAACCCACCTGCATATCTGAAACAAACCACATTTATTACCCGTCGGCATTTAAACTAATAACATTATAATTATTGTAATTCTTTTGTGATCGTCTTCTTTTGTTTACTTATTTATTGGCATACGGCCTATTGTTGTATTGTAATCATTAGCCAGGTGTTACGGATTTTAAAGTACATGCTGATTCTAGGAAATTCGGTCCACGTTGCCGGGTGGACCCATTGCATTTGTACAGTATCAAAACAATGACCCGATATAGGGAGGTGGCAGTCAAGCGAGAACCACGATCAAGGCGAGATGTGTGTACAATCGGAGATCTCATAGTGACGTAATTTGCACGTTTTATTGAATTACGACCATCTGATTTACGTTTGGATTTGTTGTGTTCGGTTATATTTGTACCTGTGTTATACGTGTTTGTATAGTTCTAATAAACTCTGTAAATAATTCCAATAGCATTTTATTTCGAGTCTCGCAACTCGTAACAATATAAATAAATGAAATATATAGATAACTACAAACGTAAACAAAAATTTTGTATACACCCACACATTAGTACAACGTTAACCCTTTGGTGTGTGTCCGCACGCACTCGTGCGCACGGCGATCGATTCCGCCGATCGCCGTTCAATATAATCGATATTTAGTTCGGCATGCGACAGGTGCCATCATTGTCCCTACGTCTCCGAGCCGCCGTAATTATAATGTAATTAATGTACGCTTTAATTAGTGCCATCAGATAACTCTACGATCGAGTAATGCAATTAAAAACCTTTACTGGTGGACCCTGTACTTGTGTCAAATTGTAAAACTGTTTGATATGTTTACGGCCTGGTATCAATAGCATATTTTAAATTAAAGATAACAGTCTATATACTATGTCTAGATCAGTCGGGTCAGTAGCGAAAACAGCTGAATCCCTATAGGGACAAACGCTTATAAACGTTTGGACAGTGGGGGGCTGAGGCCATGAGCCTCTATACAAAGATGTATAAAAACAACTCATCGATTCTTCGGGTGATCAAAGGGCTGGGTTCTACCTTGGAGAACGGATCAGTATGGCGATCCAGCGAAGTGACGTAGCCAGCCTTTTGAGAGCCTTACCCATTGACTTCGATGATCTAGGCCCAGTATTTTACATACAGTCTTAAGGGATTATATTTCGTTTATTATAGTAGAGTATCTATACACCGCAACTCATGTGCACCACTTCCATGCTAACATAAAAATTAAACGTAAATGAGATGAGGTTGCCTAGTGGCTTATTCCAATGATGTCAGTTGGCTACGAGACATGAAAAAACGATATAAAGTAAATTGAGATTATATATCAAAAGATACTCAAAGAATATTATTGAAACCAAGGCTCGTTTAGAGTATTTTGAATCTCTAGAACATCAAATTTTTTCAGAACTTTCCCACTCATAGATTGAAAGTTAGAAAGACAGACGACTGTTACGTTTCGATTTATTTATTTGGATAACACAATATATAACAAACAATAATTCATTAGCATAATACAGTGTACAAAAGGTTAGAATTAGATTGGTATCCAAGCGTGTTGACACACTGCTAAGATTATTACATTTTTGTAAACAAAATTATTGTACTAATGCCAATGATAATAATTCAATAAATACATAAATCTAAGAACTTAAATTTGACATAAGATAATAAAAAACACATTACATGAGTTACTGAAAGATTGAAGGCGAATTCGGGGTATGATTTCTCAATATGAAATTTATCGAAATCTTAGGATTCTAATATCACTTTTGATATTGACTTAATTAAATAAGTTTTTCAAGATGTGTCTAATATCTCAATCGACTTCATAAAATTTGATAAATAAACATATGAATTATTCAAGAACGAGAAGAAGAAGTTTTTATAATTAAATAATTTTAGCGGCAAGTATAAAAAAATTTATGCGAAACATGAACTATATAAATCTCATTATTTAACATCTTGTATCTCCCATGTTTCCTGCAAATAAATAAGTTTGATTTTTGTCTATATATCTTGAAAACAATTTTTCTATCCCCTCTCTTAACAAGTAATAAAAGTGTAGCCTCTACTACTCCTGGTTTTTCGTTATATTACAGCTTTATACTTTTTATACTATTACGTAGCACCATAAAGTAATACAACTTACTGTCAAATATCATCGACAGACAGACGTATAAGATGAAATATATGGATTTCGTTTTTGCCAAACTAGACTCTAAAAACGAAACCAGTAAAGAACCATGTAGATACTCTATAAAGTATAAATACCGTATTAAAAAAGTATATAACACTATAAAATAATTTCAGCGATAAAGGCTATATTAAACTAAACCTTCACTTGTCCTTTTACAAACTCTATTTATTGTGCTGCAATTACAATATTCGATAATATAGGTGAGATTTGTCTTATATAAATATTGTACTCTGTCAAAGTTCAAGTCCAAATTACGCTTGCAATAAAAAATCCGTGATTTCCAATGAAGTATTTCTTGACGATTGTTACTTATCCAAAAAAGTTTATTTTACCTACCAATCAGTTTTAAACACTCTTTCGAATTAATTTTGTATTTGGTATTGCATTTATTTTTCATGCTTTTTAGTTTTATACAATCATGGAAAATAATATTCTTCCATGATTTTGTATCAGTCTTAATCGTTTCATATAATGCAAGAAAAAAATCATAAAATAACGGCTAGTAAAATATTATTAATATACGAGGACTTTCGAATTATAACTATAGCTTACTTTTAAAGGAATTATTAACAATTATTCCGCTTATGCCATGACAATCATCTTGTAAAAAGCATATCACTGAAATCTCATAAAATTGACATCGGTGACATTAATTAGTCATACGATATACTTTGTTAATTCTTGTATTAATTCAAATGTATTAAAAAACCACGAATATACATATATAATCATTATAAGGTAATGTAATATGTTGCAGGGGAGTCTATTCCGCTGCTTCTTCTCTTACAGTTAATTGTAACAATAATTACTTTGGAAGTGGTAGTAGACTCATGACTTTCAATAAGTAACATGTAAAATTCCATTTTTAAATAAATACCGTCATTTTTATTTTTATTGGTCTTAACAAAATATCAAATAAAAATAATAAAACGTCAAAAAACCAGACAAGAATATCCTCTGGCCAAACCAGTTAGGAGATTTTCAATATTAAATATTTTTGGTAGGCTATTGTTACTCTCTTTTACTTCTTCCATGGTTTTAGTAGATAAATATAGGTATGTAACAAAAAGAATAATGCATATAATATTAATAGCATTTTAAAATATTACTTAGTTTAAAGAGTCTCCTTTCCTTGTTAAACAAAGATATTACTAGATCAAAATAACGTGATAAGTTCTGACCTTGTATGTCACGTAATAAAAGCAAGTACTAACGATAAGGATACGATAAGTATAGTAGTTGAAGAGTGAAAAAGGATATTTTTATGATGTTTAATGTGTAATTTCGAAGCAGGACTACTTTGAAGGCGCCTTCTGGAGATATCAGCCAGCTTATCATAACTTAATGGTCACTTAAATTGTATTGCAGAGGAACCAGTTATTCTTTCTTAGTTTATTCCTTTCCTGGTGAATACCGTTACGAAACCCACGCTCCTGATGGAACGGTGACGACTTTCCACCAGGTGGGCCGTTTATAAGTTTTTGTCTTCAACACAACACAAGAGGTGATGAACGCTTGATTTCGTCGTCATTTGGGTATGGGACAATAGAAAAAGCATTTAATTGAATGTACCTATAACTCAAATGTAATCAAAGGATGGTTCACTATTCTTTTCAACATTGTTCACTTCATATTTCAAAACTTAAAGACGATATGACACAATAGGGAAGTGGATAGTCATAGCAACTGACAACTTTATTTTTCAAACTGTGCTAAGCCATAATTGATCAAGAAGAAGAGAAACTTCTTATAACCTTAAAAAACGTCACAGCCTCATAGATCGTGTCCGTAAGTACTAGGGCTGCCACGTTTTATTGAAGAAAATATATTATTTTTGTTTTTAAGCTGTCAAAATATAGTACATCTGGGAAATGTAGGCGAAAAAATAGTACATATTAATTTTTCATTATTTATTATATATTTTATTTGTTTCATTAGTGCATTCTTCATGTGTATGTATTACTACTTTTTGCTTTGGCCAGCAAAAAAATCATAAGTGAACACAAACAAAAAGCGTGACAACTGGATTTACGATGAAAAAAAAATATAGTACATTTCGTACTTTTTTTTTTATATATATATGTTGCAGAACGGCCTCGTTCTCACGACATCTTCTTTAGTTATTGCAGGTTTAGTGGGCGTCATCAGGATAAAATGCGAGCATAAAACACAATAGCCACGGTTTATACACTTTTAATTTAGATTTGATCAACATTATGACATAGTTTAGACCGAGCAGCGGGTTCAGGGCACCCGCTCATACTTCCAGCTTCAATACTTTCTTTAAAATACTCCATGGTCCAACTCGACCTGTTGCCACCAACCGAATGTGCCACAAAAACTCCTCAGTCTACCCAAGTAGATATTACTCAAAGTATAGAGGGCGCTGACCCCGCTCAAGACATGCTCTGCTCTAATTGGTCGTTTATTAAATTACAATATTCATAACTTTTATTAGGTTAGAACGATCTTTAAGTTATAGAAACATTTAACAAATCTAATTAAATTACATTAAGAATTTTAGAAGTAATTAAAATGTAAACAAATGATATTGTGCGTTATACATCCAAATAATAATCCATCCAACTATAACTTCCCTCCGACATATATATATATATATATATATATATATATATATATATATATATATATGTACCTACTTGTGGCGTCATTAGTACCTGGTTACAAACAAAAGTAGTCAAATAGCACATTAATTACACTGGCACACAAAAAGTGAAATGTACATTTGACCAGACTAGGGTTCCCAACCGTATACTAGATAGATAGATAACACTTTATTGTACACCATTACAAAAAACACAAATTAACTTATAGCCTAAAAATATTCTATATGTGCACAATGGGCGGTCTTATCGCTAAGAAGCGATCTCTTCCAGACAACCCGAGGCAGGAATAAAAACATATTAAATTGGTCAAAGGTGGTATACATAAATATTAGAGGATATGCAGCTACTTACATAAATTTTATACTAAATAGACATATATAAATACTCCTATTGATATTACATACATAAATATATACATACATAAATATATAGATACATATATTATTATATATACACATACATAAACATACGTAGAAATATCAGACATCACTAAGTTGTAGGTAGTGCTTTTTTGTCATATTCTTAAATATTGTTAGAGATTTAGCTTGTCTAACAGTAACAGGTAACTCATTCCAGAGTCGAATAGCCTGTACAGTAAAAGAATTGTTGAAAAAAGATGAATAATGTTTGGGAGTATTAAGTCTGAGATTCGTAGAAGGTCGTAAATTATGAGAGGAAGAGATGAATTCAAAGCGTTCTTTGAGATAATACGGGGTTGTGGGGATAAACAATACATTGTACAGGAGTGAAAGAATATGAGTATTCCGGCGAAAGCGAATTGGCAACCACTTGAGTTTTTTACGAAATTCAGAAACGTGGTCATATTTGCGTAACCCAAATATGAACCTTATACAAAAATTTTGGAGGCGCTCAAGCTTATTAAGTTGCTCTTGAGTCAAATCAATATAGCTGGCGTCAGCATAATCAAGAATGGGGAGTAGTAAGGACTCTGCAAGCTTAACTTTGGTGGCTATGGGCAGGAAGTTTTTCAACCTCCCAAGGGATTTCGAAGAGAGGAAGAGACGTCGACTCATTTCGGTTATGTGAGGTCGCCAAGATAGCTCCCTATCAAATATGACACCTAGATTTTTACTCTTTCACTGACCGGGATATATGTACCATTAAATACGAAATTTGCTAAGCAGGTCCAGTCAATTCTACACAGCATCCGTGAACTACCTATGATAATTAGCTGTGTTTTCTCGGGATTTACTTGTAGTCCATATGATTTACTCCATTGTGCTATGTGATCCAAGTCAGAGTTTATTGTTAAGACTGCATCTTGTAATTTCGCAACAGGTGATTGTGTATAGATTTGAGAATCGTCTGCATAGAGATGATAGGAAGAAGTAAGTTTATTAGAGATTGAATTTATAAAAATCGTTAATAGTAAGGGAGATAAAACGCCGCCCTGAGGAACGCCAGCAGAGAGATCACGCCATGACGAATAGTCATCATCGACTCGAATCCGCTGCCGGCGACCATACAGGTAACTATGAAACCAATCGATTACTGTAGCAGATATGTTAATAGAGCTTAGAACCCTAAGCAACAATTCAAAATTGACATTGTTGAAGGCACTGCTGAAATCAAGCAGCTATAAAACAGTCAGCAGATCGTTATCCATGCCATGCCGGATGTCATCAGTGATTTGGACGAGAGCTGTGGTTGTACTATGGCCAGGACGGAAACCGGATTGATAAGGATTTAAAAGGGAATTACGGTTCAGAAAGAAACTTAACTGTTGATGCACTAGACGTTCAAGGACTTTAGAAAGGAACGGGAGTATAGAAATAGGACGAAAATGAGAAATTAAGGTAGGATTTGTTTTTTTTGGAAGAGGAATGACCTGGGCCTCCTTCCAGGCAGTAGGAAATACATCAGAGTTAATAGAAGCATTAAGGATATGAGTAAGGATAGGATTAATGACATCCAGTATGGGTAAGACCATATTGCGACTGATTCCATCGCTGCCGATAGCATTAGATGTAATGGATTTTGCTGCTTTTTTAACATCACTATCAGTGAATCGTCTAAAAAGAAAAGGAGAATGTTGAGGTGTTGGCATAGAAGTGATTTAAATCATCGATGTTGAATATTTTTGAAATTGGACAATCTGCTTGTTTGCCAACTCCCAGAGTACGAAGAAATTTCCAAACTTTGGCTGGATTATCGTTTTAAACTGATTCATGAATGTAACGGCGTTGAGCGTCCCTACACATCCTATTGCAGCAATTACGAATCTTGACAAAAGCAGTTTTGTTTTCCTCTGTTGGTTTCATTTTATACTTAGTTTTAGCCTTAGACTTCTTATGCATTAGTAATCTAATATCAGCTGTGAGCCACGGTGCTGACAGATGCTTGACTTTAATACGGCGTAGAGGTGCATGATTATCGTACAGCTTTATCAGAGATGCATGAAACGCGTGCACCTTCTCGTCAATAGTTGATGCATTGAGGACCCCTGACCAGTCGACTTCCTGGGCGTCCTTAAGAAGGGCGTCCAGGTACATACCATCAAAGTTGCGCTGAAGTATGATTTTGGGCTTGGCTTTCGGCGGATGCAGATTATAAGAAAGGAAAATCAAATCGTGGTATGAAAATATATCCGCCGGGCACTGACCATGATTGGAAACGTGAAAAAGCGACGAAATCAATATTAGATCAAGAAGAGAAGGGGTTGAGTTAGGAAAGTGATGAGTTGCACTCAGGGGAAGAATATGTAAGTTAAGAGATCGTATTAATGTTTCTAAAGAAGAAGAACGTTGGTCATGTTTCAAGAGGCAGGTGTTAAAATCACCCATGATAATAGTATGTGTGTATAAAGGAGAGAGTTTTTCTAAAATAGTTTCAAAAGTATAATATAAATGTCTTGAAATTGTAGAAATCAGTAGACAATGCAGATGTAGTAGTGTTTGAGGTGGTATCCTTATGAAGCTCATTCTCAAGAACATCCATACGCTGAGCAAATGTTGCTGAAAGCTCATTCATAGCCTCTTGTATGGCATCCATGAAGAAAGTATAAGTACTTACAAAAGTGGTACATTTACTTGTGTAATGTAGTGGAAATATAGAATATAACACTTGGCAGATATTGCAGTTACAAACTGTAAGTAACCATGTAGCTGATGTTCACTAAAAACTCCTTTAATTTAATTTAAACTTAAAATAATTGCAAGCTATCAAAATGGTTGCCGTTGCACTAGGATAAGCACTTCGCCTTGATCGCTGGCCCAATCGCAAAGCGACGGGCTTTACTGTGCCAATCCCGTTTTGGGACACACTTCATAGAATTCAGAACGAATCAGAAAACAATAATATTGTCGTGTCACGACATTGACATAACTCACCCTCAGGTAGGCAGGCGAGGTAACCGATTCATACCGCCTTGTTAAGGTTGTATGCGATGAATGAACGATATTCCATAGTGAATAACTATCGTTTGAATGAAACAAATTAATAGGTTTAGAATGTGAGAAATGTTTTATTTCTAAAAGAAACGAGGTGGTTTGGGAAAATAAGTAACTTAACGGTGGGACGATGTTTACGAATGGGAATATAATCGTAGTTTAAAATGGCGGGAATTTGAATGGGGATTTTAAGTGAGTAGCGTCGCAAACCGCTACGTCACAAGCTCTTTTACAAACGTGTTACTTATTTCAAGTCTACCCACCGAAAAAAAAAGTATAGTATCCTTCTATATTTTAGCCAAGTTGTACTATATATTATATAAAAATAATTGAAAACTCTATTCACATACAGATTAATTAAATGAAGTAAACCTAATTACAAATTAAAGTATACTATAAATTAACATTATGTACGTACGTACGAAATGTACTATAATTTCATCGCTAATTAATTTGCACTTTTGGTTCAGATCTTTATGACGATTGTGAAAATAATAGATGTTTGCCGGCCAAAGCAAAACGTAGTAATAAATACGGAAAATTCAACAATGAAATAAATAAAGTAATTAATGAAAAATAAATGTGTACTATTTTTTCCTCAAACTTTTCCAAAAGTACTACATTTTTATGGTTAAAATACAAAATACTATATTTTGTTCAAAAAAAAGGTGGCAACCTCAGACCAAGCCCACCTACCTATATGTATTTCGACGTGCTGAATCCGAAAATTGAGTAAGTTACGAAAATCCACTAGAAATGGCCATTTACAACTATTAAGTGCTTCTCATTACACGTATATAGTTACATTTAATCATTTGCAGTAAGAAAAAATTCCAAAATCAATATCTTGCAATAATTTTCTTCAATGACGAAGCGATAAACATTAAACATAAGCCCTTAGAGGCCAAAGCCCTCTCATTCCTTCGATCCCTGCCAATCCCAGGATCTCTGGACCTAAATAGCAATTTGAACGATTCGATTCACAATACTTTGGCCGATCCTACAAAACAAAGTACGGCTTTTCACAAAGACTCAACGCGAAGGCAAAAAGTTCAAACGCAATTATTTCAGCTCAAATAGTAATTTCTGGTCATTGTTCCCGAGAAATAACAATTATATACAATTACTTTTGTATATGACATTGTGCTCGGCCATTCCGATCGAGTATCGATATGTTGTTGTTCAATATTGCCAGCTTTAAAATTCTTCCACAAAACTACTGTTTTTATTAGAAAGTCTATGTGCAACAAAAAAACATTAAAAGTGAAAAATTGGTCTAAAATACGTTATTAATAATTAAATAAAATTACCTATGGCAAATCTTTAGTTTTTGGATTTAAAATTATATTAAATATAAGACCACTAAAATTATCCTGCAAACCAGTGCTATATAAAGTATAATAACATGGAACACTTGAATATAGTATTAATTATTATAATTAAAACTACTTTTTAATGGTGTTAAGCGAAAGATATTATTTGATTTTTATTTCGATCTTGCTCCCACTTTTCCACGGAAGACAAAACTGTCAAGTATCAATGAGTAATGAAATGGAAAAAGAATCTTCCATGGTAATGCTAAAGTTATTATTTAGTCTACATCTAACTTTTTCATTTAAATTTTTGTTTGTGGTTATTATTTACTCTATGGAAGCCTAACTCAATTTACCACCACTTTGCAATACCTCGTGGTTTGAAAAGTGGCCGAAACGTCCAAATAAAAATGTAAAATGTTGCGTTTAAAAGCGTTAAAACATAGTTTTAATATGTGTACTAATCGCGAAAACTTTAGAAAATATTATATTATTATTGTTGTTCGTGTTCTATTTTCATTATTTAAACCTGGCAACACTTCGGATCACTGGAATAGTCCGAGCGCCGGTACACCGGTGTCTTTGTGCCGGCAAAAAGCAACACAATGAACTGAAATGTCGTCCGATGTTGTAAGTCAAATGTAATGGGCCAAGTGTGAAGTATGGTGCAGATTTCCCCTTAGAACCACACAAGGGCTCATTAAAATTAAAAACGTTTACTTGAGATGCTCTTTACCACACCTCTAACACTTCTGATATTTGATCATCGTATGTACGTGCGGTCTGGCGGCACCAACTCTACTATTCACTATACACCGTCAATCTCTAACCTAGGACAATACAAGCTTATTTACTAAAGTATAATACCACTTAATTAAGGTTAACACGGTAAATAATGATACAAGTTAAAATATTGAATCGAAGTAATCAATGGTTGTTGTCGTAAATAACTCAAACGCCTTGCTTAAATGGCGTAAGTGAGAAAATAATAAATATTTTAACTGACTTATTTTAATTCGACGCTTAACACCTTTTATGGTAAATTGTCTTTAAAGTTCTTTAACAATATTCTTTAAATATAGTTAATTGACATTTATGTTATAAAAGTGAGTATAAACCACCATTACAGTAATGAATATATATAGATATTTAGTGTGTAAATTGACAGGTAGAGTAGCAAGTTTATTTTTAATTTGGCTACTTGCAATATTTGTGAATCTAGTATTGTATGAATGAGTTCCGAGTTCGTCTGCTTTCGACATGGTAGAGCAGGGGCGGCTCGAGACGATAGGCAACTGCCTACGGCGGCAAAATTTAGGGGCAGCAAAAATGTCTGCACAAACACTTGAACTACATAAAGCCCAAAAAAACAAAATAAACGCAACACCCAAAAATATATTTCAATTCGTTCACTTGAATCTAGAAATATATGAGTAATGATATCGACAAGTACATACAACATGAATAGAAAGGGTTCTGGGAGAAGAAACCTAGATAGAAGACTTCTTTTACTTTTCATAAGCTTCGGGTTTCATAAGTTGTGGTAGCGTAATGGCTAGGGCTCGCGTCCCATACTCAAAGGACGCGGGTTCGATTCTGGCCGGAACGCATGCACGACTTATCAGTTTTCTGACCTAATATGCATATTGTTACAATTACCACGTGCTAACAATGGTGAAGGAAAACATCGTGATGCAACCTACACATCGCGATAACCGATGTGTCAAACCTGCCAAGCCGCCTTGGACAAGCGGGGTATAGTGTCTGTTCCCCTATAATAGGAGTCCAGCAGTGGGGCATTTATGGGCTGGTTTTATACAAATTTCGGTGGGGGTGGCATTTTTCGAGTTTGCCTATGGCGGCAAGAGTTCTGGGGCCGGCTTTGGGTAGAGCCATGTTGCAATCATATCTTGCTAACAGCTCGACTTTTTTTACGCAGCAACATGGGGAAATCGCGGCCGGTGTTTGGGTTCGTCAAGTCGGGGTGGCACTAGCACCTCTAGCCAGAACTAAAGCTGCTATTGCCACACTTCAGTTAGGGATACCCACTAAAACCCCTCGGTATTCCGTCCTTCGCCTCAGGACCACGGATAAATGGCCTAGCCTCTCCGCCGGCCCTGGCAGGTGGTGGCCCATCGGCCTCTTCCACTGCCGGGAGACTACTTTTGTCCCCCGGCATCTTATTACGCTCATTGCGTGCGTTATCTCAATGGAGCACACAAACCAGCAGACTAACAGACAAAATATTAAAGCTTGAAGACAAAAAAAACAAAAAAAAACCTGAAATATACCTTCAGTAATATATACACAATAAACAAACTCCTTAACGAGTGTATAACAATTCTCTGTCCATACAACAAATATGTCATCAATCATACAGCTAGAACGTATACAATCATAACACCTTTTTTATGTTGGGTGTGAAAAAATTAACACCTCGTTATGAAATGCAAAAACTGGTACTTTGTTACTTATGAAGATAGTAAACTAGTTAGTACTGATTTATAAGGTGACATAACATTCAGGACAAAGGAATGGACAAGACTTTGGTACGAGTCGATCTCGCGTATAGACGGTCCTGTATAAAATACAATACGGACGAGCAATACAATTACTGTTATTAACTGGGGAGACTAACACACATCGTGTATATAATATATATTCCCCAGCTAAGCAAGTTATGCTTGTGTTTATGAGTAATATATCCATATTAATATAAAATTCTAAACGTGTCTTGTCTATACATTGAAGCTATTAAAACAACCGAAATGGAATACACCATGGAGAACACGATGCTTTTTTTAACATTTCTTGTTTGTAGGTTTGTGTGTTTGTACAGATCAAGAGAAAAATTCTTAGACTTAAAATTTGTGCTTTTTATCCTGGGAATCCCGCGGGAATTTTACTGAAAATGATTTAAAATGACCTGCTCCTCATTACTTTTTGATAATATTTACTTTTCATAATTAATATATATCAAAACTTTACATAGACATTGTGACATTTTTCACCGATAGTAGTGTTTAATAATTTTTAATTAGGTAATGATTGCTAAAAGTAATTCATTATAAACAAAGAGAAACCGTAAGAGTTTCTTTTACTTTTCGACATCGGAACCCTAATAAGTATGACAGATAGCCTCACCCAAGTTATATTTAGACGAATTAGGGCTGTCTAGTTTTAGTCTGAATTGTCTTGACTCTCACGCCTGATACTTTGATTTTTACCAAAAAACTACGTGTAAGTTACACTCCCACTTGAGTTAGTCTAAAATAAAAGTTTTTAAGTTTTATTACTTACAAGTCTGCTCATTATGAGCAGACTCGACAGTAGAGTATTAACTATACTCGTTATCACTATGTCTAGGGGTGCCGATTCTTTAGGTAACCTAAGGTAGGTTTATTCTGTACTAGAGTTTGGCAGGTTACTAAGCAGTAACTTTATTTTACTAACAGTAAAACTTAATTTGGTTTTTTACATATAATAATAACAAAGCAACTAAGTAAAAACATAGAGGCGAGTCGAGGCCAACCTGATTTGAAATAATGCAATTAACGACATGTTGTTTATTACAACGTAGGTATTTGTTAGTGAATTTTGCAAAAAAAAATATTATTACGTTATGTCTTTATATTTATAACTATAATATTATTTTCTATCCTTCTATTGCGCTCTGTCTTATTGAATATGCACTGTTTGTTACAACTCCATTCATTCTTAAAAAGTCATTCTGTAACATAATTCTGCATAAAACTAAAAACAAGAACTTGAAATAGAACAAGAAATATAAAGAAAAACAATTTTTAGCTGCTAGACGTGTTGCTGGGGAGTCTCTTGCCGCTTCTTCTCCTTAACAGCAATAACACGTTGCGAAGCGGTGTACATAGACTAGGCAGTACAATTTAAATTTTAACCTATATGTATGACCTTCAAAAAGTGTTCTCCAGTGGAACTTATTTTTAGTTAAAACTTTTGAATTTGAATTGATAAACGCGATTGCAGCGTCATCTAATCTGTCTATCTTATGATAGATTTCCTTATGGAAACGACGTCATTTATATGGATAAAATGTACTCTAATTGTTAACTCGGGTTGTAGGCCAGCACCATGCTGAGTTTCAATCAGATATGTTCAGTATTTTCCAAAAAAATACGCAATCGCATCGCCATTTTTTCGCTATTTTCGTCTATCCCGCGCAAAAGACGTCATTTATAAAAGTATCCTAAGATACGCCCTGGGATATAAGTTAAATACAGTTAAGTGAAACTCGACATAGACGTCGACTTTCATTTAACTCCGTTCAGTAGTTTGACGTGATTCTCTAACAGACAGGCAGACATAAATTCTAAAAATTTCATTTGCGGAATCTGTTAGAACCCCCTTGATTTTTTTTGACATTTAAACGCATTGTACAAACTCGAATCATTAACAGGTTTATTATAGTACAGGTTTGTTTTTCTAAATTAATAAACCATTCAGGCTGTGATTTATCAAAAATGCAGAAATCGGCGTCCAGCAGTCAATCGACGTTACACGTTGCTTCCGGGGTCGGAGTGACGCTATACTAGTGATGTATTTGAAAAATATATTATTAGGAGTCGCGAGACTCAAATTAAAATGCTGTTAGAATTACTATAGAGTTTATTAGGACTATACAAACACGTATAACACAAGTACAAATATAACCGAACATAACAAGTCCAAACGTAATTCAGAAGGTCGTAAATCAATAAAACGCGAAAGTCCGCCATTTGTTAGATTCCCGATTGTAGTAAACTTGTCCCGCTTCGCTAGTATTTCTCGCTCGACTAACTCCTCTCTCAGTCGGGCTATTGCTTTTTATACCGCACAGAGTCAATACGTCCACTCGACCGCGTGTACCGAATTTTCTAGAATCAGCTTGTACTTTAAATCCGTAACACCTGGCTAATGATTTACAACAATAGGCCGTATGCCAATAAGTAAACAAAAGAAGACGACCATAAAATAATTTCAATGTTATTAGTTCACTTGCCGACGGGTAATAAATGTGCTTTGTTTCAGATATGCAGGTGGGTTTTGTGTTTGTTGGGATCTGAGTTGTAACAATATCATTGTAGTAACTTTAGATATACAAACTTATTTTTTTTTATTAAATAAATTTGAATTTAAGTTACTATAAGAATCAATCTGTGATAACCCTTAACTGACACTAACTCGTGCGTTTTTACATGGTAACCGCGGATTCACCGCATATATTGTCTTAGTATGGACAAAATAAGTGAGTCGGAACTACACGCAAGAAGCAGGCCTTCCACTCGTCTTATAGCCCTTTGATCCTAAACCACAAAGCAATTTATACCCTATTTATGTCACTTAACAGTTGAAAACTATTTGACAGACTTTCTAGAGATGAATCGATAAGCTCCAAGGGAATCTCAGTTTTATTTAGCACTAAAAGAGTAGGAATTACTTTGACAGGCGCATACGCAGGTAAGCCACAAAAACAGCGTGATGATGAACAAGTAAGCAGAAACTTATTAAGCCAGCTTTGACGAACATACCAACTGTTCGATCGTTCTTACTTTCATCGATTATTTTTCTTTTAGCCTCGAACGCGGATTTTGGTTTGTGTCTTTCTAAAATAAAAGTTGTTTGGTAATATATATGTTTGGTAAAATGCATCATTTAAGTTGCTTGGTAATTTAACGACTTTCAACAATCTATTGAAATTTGTATAAGCGCTTGTGTAGATGGCACTGTTGATACGCCGCCACCATTCCACCAATGCCCTGCTATTCTGGCAATTTGACACCCGATTAACCAGAATATCGGTCTGAAATGTTAGCTTCTAGCTAATTGTATGAGTGAGTTTGGTGCACTTCCTTTTCCTCCTTCCTTATCCCATCCCTATCTATTCAATGTCCCACCCGTATACCATCCATCTTGTCCCATCCCCTCTATACCTTTCTCAAAGCTGGCAGCATGTTAGCTTCGCACCTGGTTTATAGGGGATGGTAAGCACTTTCCAGTACGCGAGCCGTCTGCTCATTTGCCAGCTTCACAATAAAAAAACCTTAAGAACAGACGAGCGTGCATGACAAGAGCTATGAATGTCAAAGAAGCAAGTGAGGTGTGTAAGAATAAGCCTAAATGGCGCTCTGTTGTTCGTGCCTACCCCGCAAGGGACCTGGCGTGAAGTTATGTATGTATGTATGTATGTAGATTTAATTAAAAGTAATTTTAAACTCAAATTCTTCCATTACTTTTTGATAAAAATGTTCGACAAACATAGATTTAATAATAATAATAATAATTCGCAGGGGGGCTTTTTGGCGAAGCCTTAGGTGAGTAGCGCCACCTTGTACCTGCCTCCGGGGGCCAAGGCAAGGCCTCCGCCTCCGTGCTTGCCTTAACCAGCCGGTACGGAGTGGAGATCGCAGCTGACTCAAGCTCCAGGGGTGGAAGTGACAAATGGCATCATGTCAGAAGTAGCTTCGGTGAACCTGCAGCCCACCTCTCTACGCCCCTTAGCCACTCACACCCATGTTGCCCCTGTCTTTTATGGAATTTTTTGGGGCCCATGCAGGGAGTGGCGAGTCACCGTCTGCCCAGTTTTTCATGTTCCCCGAACATTGCGACGGGCAGACGCCATAGTCCCCATATTTCCAGACCCCTTGTACCACCAGCAGTTCACCTCAATAGCCCGGTAATTTTACTGGCCGGGGCTTGTCTTTGGGTGCATTAGTATATAGTGTAGACAGGGATAATCGCCAGTCAGTGTCACGACGCCACATTTACATTAAATTTGTCAAAGGGCCTCTAGGTGTTGGCCTTTCCATGGGCCCCCGCAAGCCCTCCAAATGTCCGGGCCATTTTTATGGCCCGTCGTCGTCAAAGACATACATATAATAATAAATTTTATTGAACTGAAAAATGTTACAAATTATACTTGCAGTTACAATGATACTTAATTTAAACTTAGATCAACTTTACATTCTATACACATCACTAACATACGGTTGAAATTACGTCTTTGTGAGGGTTGTGCTTTTGCAAAAAAACCTTTTTTCACCTTAATAAAGGTTTAATTAAATTAAAATCCATCCATATAACCTACTTTTTTATTATGGAAGAAAATTATGGTTGCTAAAGCCAAAACTTTCTTCTCCAATATGTCATAATATAATCAACACCCTCAAAAGTGGGGATTAGTGTGCGATGATTTACGAGTGGTCGCACTCTGCAAATGTCTTTATACCATTACCTCCCTGTTTTCTACGGTAGCCATTAGGCTGGGCCACGAAATAAGCGTTATGTGATACTCTCAAAAACTTTATTTACCTTTTTTTTTGCATGAGTAGAGCAGACAGGCCCACCTGATGAAAAGTAGTTACCATCGCCTATGGATATATTAAACACCAATGTGCTGCCGCTCACTAAGCGTGGCTGAAACATGGCCATTAATTCCGGAACACAACTTAAGGTTGTTATGGCGGTATACTCTAGATCAGGAGTAGTAGCCATCAAGATGGCTCCAGATGGCAGCCATAATTACCACCTGACTGTGAGTTGCTTTATTGCCTCTTACGGTAGGCCGCCAGATCGCAGGAAATATATTCATTCACCGTTCCTGCACGTATAATTATTTAATTTTATTACCGGATAAGTATATCTAAGTATATCTAGATAGTAAGGTTCTGAAATGAACCTTACGAAACATTTATTTTTAATGACACAGCGAATAAGCGTTTTTACCATCCAGCTAAACTTCTGGACACGTTTCCTTCCGATAGGAATCTAATGCATTAATTTATAACTTTTCTAGTATATAATATATTAAGGGCTGATTTTTAATCATCAGGTAAAAGTTATCAGTTGAATAAATTATAACCTGACTAAATTCAAAAGTGAAATAATTTCACTCTTTTATTCATGCAACTTTCATTTTTGAATTTGCCATGTTGTGTTTTATTCTATAGAATAACTTTTAGCTGGTAATTGAAAAATTGGCCTTAAATTTAGTTACGAAATAGAGTAAACCTAATACATTATTTATAACTTTAATACTTTATTTAAAAAAAAAATTCATAAAATAAAATTAATGTACTTATTATAATTGGTTTTTCAGTTTATTATACTACTAGCATGTGCCAACAAAACTTCGTTCACAGTTGACATGACGAAGACGTATTTGTTAATGAATTGTAACGGCAGCGTCAAAAAGATGCGATCACAGTGCCATCTTTTTGGCTATATTCGTCCATCGCATAGAAAATATGTCATTTATTGGGACAAGAAGTATGCTAATATCCTCGATATAAGCTAGCTCTGGGTCGACTTTCATTTACTTCGTTCCTAAGTTCTAACAGACAGAAAAAATCTAAAAGTTACATTTTTGGAACACATATAAATTAACTCCTCTGATTTTTCTCACTTTACTGTATAGATTTAACACTCAACCCGACTGATGTTATCATAGCTCTTTTTGCGAGTTTATGAGAATCGAGAGGTAAATACAAAAATCAAATTTAAAAAGCGTTATATTACTTGAAACAATTGGAGTATTATTATCCACATACAGTGTTACGGCTGCAGCCAGCAACTACACCGGTTGGAGCGGGGCGATAGCCGCGGCGGGAGCGACGCGGCGCCTCGGCCCTCACATATCATACGACCACTTACGAACGAGCCTCTCACATCAACACGCGCGCACCACATATAAATTAATTGTAATAATAGTCTAGCAATAAACCATATCAAAATAAAACGTTCATCATTTTTCTATTCATCAATAAGTACAGTCCACGAAAACAAAACCGGAGTCTCAACAGGCTCAGGCCTTTACATACAGCTTATATCTTTTTACATAGTCACGTATAGTTCTGCCCGCTGTTTTAGCGGCCCTAAGCCGCACTGTCCACACACATGTCACTCTGCCAATCTTATAGCACTTAGATTGTCGTTTTTTAATACTGCAGCCCACAAAAAATGCATCTTACCCACTGTCCCCACAAATTATTTTTATCCCGTTAGTTACGGTATTTTTTGTGAAGAACGTTTCATAAGTTTGAAGAACACGCATATTTCTATAAAATGTATGTAATAAAGAAAGTAATGTATATTGCTTATTCTATAAGGGCATTGAAAACTGCGATGAGCTATTTAAAATTGGCATAAAGTCTAGTGACGAAATTTCAAGATTTTTGAAGTGGAACTTCTTTAGAATCGTTGTGATTTGAAACTCGATGAAACGAAAAAGCGACGCTAAAGAGATAAACACATAAATCTATAAGATTTAGCCTGCGAGAGATTTGGATAGAATACCATATATACTGCACATTCTATATGTTTTATACTTTAAGTCCAGTATAAAATTTTCTTCTTATCTTGATGTTGCAAAATTTAATGAAAAATCATTTATTTAAAAATAATTAAAAATATTTTGTCCAGGAATTTTTTTGACAACCCATTTTTAATACACTAAATTTATTATAAAATAAGTTTTATTCTATTATCAGCTCAGTGAAGGTCGATGTAGGGTCGGATCTTAGACTAATAGTTATGATGTGGAAAATAACTTTTTTTTTTTTTAACCTCACACTGCATTGGTTTACCGTTAAGCATTACTTCACTGCCGCGGGGAAGAGAGGAATATTTCTTTTTTTCTTTCAATTTCGTCACGAGCCTTTTTGGACATAATTTCCGTTATCATAATTATTATTGACATTGTGCCAATTTTCCTCTTTTTGTAGCATTATGTCCAAAAATTTACTTGATGCTATTTTGAAACCTAGATTTGTTTCGGCTGTTCTTCGCGCCTCTTCCCATCTTTCACATTCGAAGATAGTATGTGCCGCGGTGTCCACTTTTTCGCAGTAAGCGCATGTTTCATTGTCTATTTTCCCAATCCTGCGCAAGTAATCCTGGAAGCAGCCATGGCCAGTTAGCACCTGCGTTATGAAGTAATTTGTTTCGCCGAACTCCCAGTACCATTTTCTTATGTCGGGAATTAGCTGCTTTGTCCAGCTGACTTCTACTTCTTCCTCCCACATCTTTTGCCACCGTTCTATGGTTTGCTCCCTTATAGCCTTTTTTTCTTTGGGAGGCTTACCTTGTGTCATAACCCTTTCGTCAGCCAGAAGAGTTATTGGAATGGTGCGGGCTATTACCATGCTTTTATCTGTTGAAATGGTTCTGTAACCTTTGCATATTCTTATTGATAATCGCCTTTGCGTTGCCAGTAATATGTTTCTGTACTTTTTATATAGCATGCCTCTTTTCCAAACCTGTACTGCGTAGAGCATGATGTTATTTGCGACCAGGGCTAGTGTTCTTCGCCTGCTTTCTCCCGCTCCTCCTATTCTCGGCATTATTCTAGCCAGTGTCGTCGTTGCTGTTGCTGCTTTGTTGGATACCCACTTAATGTGGTCCCCAAATGTTAGATGTGGAAAATAACTACGACATTTAAAAAATCAAAAAATAACTAATTGTGTTTTTATATTTTAAAATAAATATTTACAAATTATCTAACTATACAAATAAATAAAATCAAAGTGTCTGCTTGTCATGTCAAAATAACAGCTTTTTACTAAATGCATATGAAAGTATATATCAAAAAATCCATTTTTAACGTTTTTGTCTGTTCCAGATAATCTCTGAAACGGCTGAAGCGATTTTGATGGGACAATCATTGGCAGATAGCTGATGTTATATCGAGTAACTTAGGCTACTTTTTTACGTAATTATAGGGTAAGTCACGAGCACAGCTAGTTTTAAATTAGATCCTTGTCCATTCATATGTTGCCTGGAAGGGACTGTTCAAAGCAATAAGGACGCCCATTGTACTAACTACTACCTTCTAATCTTAAGACAAGAAAAATTGCTACTATTTTTATGTGGTGTACAATACAGAGTTATGTTGTTGTTGTATTTATTGATAGAGACACTCTTATATATCTACTAGCTTCTGCCCGCGACTTTGTCCGCGTGGAATAGTAAAAAAAAAGCAAGTAAAAAAAACCTCCCCGATTTTGAAACATTCTTCATTGGTGCTCCGCTCCTATTGGTCTTAGCGTGATGATATATATAGCTTATAGCCTTCCTCAATAAATGGGCTATCTGACACTGAAAGAATTTTTCAAATCAGACCAGTAGTTCCTGAGATATGCGGTTCAAGCAAGCAAACAAACTCTTCAGCTTTATATATTAGTATATGATATATAATATATATATGCCTATAGATACATATAATATGCATTTGTTGTACAGCTATATGAGCTGTATTACCGTATACCGTAGAACCTTTATACAATCCGATATAGTATTTTTATTGAGCGTCTGGCATTCCATGATTTTCGTAACATTTCTTTCAATTCTAAATTATCGATCACCAAACCCATGGAGCATTCGCGCGACCCCCAATACGATCGTATTCAGTACACGTTCCCAGGTAAGTGCGGGGCCGGCGTTTTATATCATTATCCACCCCATGGCTTAAGTGGGCGAAACTTCACGTTTTGAAATTTGTTTTAAAAGCCTCATTAAGGCGTAATCTATATAGAAGCTTAGAAAAATCGAAGACAAAACACTTTTTTTCTCTTTATTTATGAGACGGTTTGGTCAGTATTGACCATGCCACCCTAGGAAATTTTGCCATCATAGGAAAAGCACACTTAAATTACCGCCGCTTAATACCTACTTTAACTAGATTGCATAGCATCCTGGCGTCATCCGATATGCCAGGATACTATAAGAGCGGTTTCAGACTAGCGTTTTATACGCGCATATAAGCTAGTTTTTGGAAGCGCATGTAGGCGCGTATAGGCGCGCCTTTTAGACCTGATCCAGAAAGGGCGAATTCGCCGCGAAACGTTTCGCAATAAAATCATTCGCGCGTGAGATACTAGGCGCATCATCAATACATCGCGCCCACAAGCATCGCGCGAATTCAAAATACGCGCGTAAATCGCGTGCACTACGCCTTAAGCACACGCGCAACTCGTACGAGCGTTGACGCGCTTCTAAGAGCTTGTCCAGAAGGAGCGAATTCGCCGCGATTCTCACGTGCGTATCACGCGCGACCGTTTCGCCCAGAAAGAGCGTACCTACGCGCGAGCATTTGGGGACGAATTTAGTCAGTACGAAACATGGAGTTGAACGAAGCGGTCACGTTGTTGTTAGCTTACCGTCGCCGGAAGAGACAAAAACGGAAGAAAAATAGAATGTATTTAGTACATCCAATTCTTAATGATAGAATGACACAGTATGTTTGTAACTTCGGATCCAAAATTAATTAATTAAAGTTCGGTTGGCATAATCAGGTGATTCCAAATCCCATATCGCCGGTCGTTTTTCTATTTTGTCTATAAACAATTCCATATCAAAATTTTGGCGCTCCATTTCCCTGGATACGTGCACTCGCTCTGGATTCGCGCGTTAACTGGGCGCAACAAGGAGTCTCTAGTATCTCGACTCGCGATATAAATATAGAAACACGCGCGAGTCGAGAGTCTAGCGTAGTGCACGCGATTTTGAATTCGCGCGATGCTTGTCGGCGCGATGTATTGGTGCCTAGTATCTCACTAACGTGCGAATGATTTCGCGCGAAACGTTTCGCGGCGAATTCGCCCTATCTGGACCAGATCTAAAGCTCGTATAAGCGCGGAACGCAAATAGCAATGTTTCTTCGTCAGAATCCATGTTGATACTGACACGATATCACTATCGTTTCAAGCGAACACACCGAAATATGCCCGTTTACGTGAATCCGGTTTTTTGAAGCGCGTAATGTAGCGCGCGTGTAACTGAAACGACCGTATACGCGCAGAAAAATACGCTAATCTATAACCGGCCGAACGCGCAGCAATTTCAATCAGCGTTGTGTCAGATATAACTCCGGCACAATATGCTGAGTGCAAACCTTGTTTGCTGAAAATGCGGCATAAAAATTCTTCAAATAATGCTTTGTGTATAATAATGTGTAAAGAATGTAACTAGGTCGCTATTTTTTTTCAAATAAAGTTTTTCTTTCGTTCTTTTTCTTTCTTTTCAATTTCGTGCAAGTCACATCCTAACAAATTTCTTTCGACCTCGTTACGTACGCACTCCACTAAAATGTGATAAACATCTTCTGTAACCTGACACTCTGTGCCACCCAATAGGGTGTTAATGATCTTATCATTAAAATGCGAATCCGTTTAGTGTTATGTGTCCGGAGCGAAGTCGAAAAGCTGTCACTATTTCAGATCTAGACAAAGACAACCACTAAGAAATATTTATAATGCTAAAACTTAAACAGTGACATAGCTTGCCTTAGACGGACCCTTTATCAAAATGTGCTGGGGGGCCCAAAGAGAGGCTAAAGTTTTTTTATAAAAGAAACAATGATGCTCGAATTTAATTAAAATAATTATAAATTAATTATAAGTTATTACTTATACTTAATGCTCTTAGGAGCTAATTTAAACAAGCAATTCAAATCAAAGATACACTTTTCGCGCCTTTTTTTCGGAAAACATTATCTTTTACTTTATCAAATAAGCTAAAGACTATTTCAGTTTTTCTACATTTTCTACCTCTAGGCAATAATGACAAGTCTGATAGCTGTTCCTGTTGGTCCAGCAGTTCTTAACAAAAATGTTATTGATCTGTTAAAAAATTCTTAAAATGTTATCCACAACATTTTAAGTAATTTAAGATTTTTGCTTGCACGCTTTCGGGGCCCCGTATCATTGATACGGCTTATATGGCGGTAGCTGCGCCCCTGAACTTAAGTATTCTGAGAAGTTCAAATCTCTATAATACATAACCGGCCCAGGTATTTAATTACACTCAGGCCCGCTTGCATAACGAATTAACGATCGTCTTTGAATAAAATTAGTTAATTTTATTGTACTCTCTAAACGCGTTTAATAGTAAATGCATTTATGTTGTCTTGCATGAGGCACTCTCCCATGTCATTTAGTAAAATGTATTTATGCCATCGGTAAAACAGCCAGGTGTGTTCCGTTTCACGTTCACGTCACATTTAATCGAACAAACACACACACACAAATTTAGCTTTAATGATAGTTATTTCCTGCGTAAAAAGGATTTTAGTTGGCAGATTGGCCAACTAAAATCCTTTTTTGAAATTGACATTTGAAATTTTGTTCGTTTGGTTAAGTTTACTTCGGAATTTTTGGCGGCAACCTGAAGAATGATCTTTTGCTGTGCGGTTTTATTTTCGATTTTATGGGTATTTAGCATTGAGATAAATAAAGCAAATAAAATACGAGTGACGATCTGTAATTGACTTTTTAATAACTTACAATTTCATAAAGAATAATAAATATTAATTTATGAAAAGATTTGTTGAAATTTTCTTTAATGCAGAAGATATATGCTTTCCCATCTCACGTTCAGGGTCCTTTTTATAATCAAAGAATTGTAGACAAAGATCATAAGTTTGTCTTCGCTGCTTCCATTTTATAGGCGTTCTAGCTCATCCCATACTTATTTAGCGCTTTTATATCGCATAACTTGTTTTAGAATCTCATCCGTCATGTTTGTCGTCATCAGAGTTAAAACGGCACAGTCAATTTTTAGAAATTGTTGTAAATTTATTTCACATTTGGCTTTAGCATCTGCACCATCAGATGCTGCAGGCTCATCGGGCTTTTGAAGTTTTCCTTGCAAAATTTCTTCAGCGCCGGGTATTGCCCTGCACGCTGTCTCAATACGATACCGCCAAGGCTTATAATTTTTACCATCTAGGTGCATTATTTTTACCTTGAAGCCTCTGCGATCGCCTTATCCATTATGAACGTCAGGTCGAGTACAATGCTAAAATATTGTATTTATTCTTTCCTAGTTAAAATATCTTTACTGGATCCGATACCTTAACTTTATTACTCTGCTACCATGTTAGTTTGTACGAATAATGGGTACCGTAAAATGGGGGGAATAGGGTCTAGGGGGTGAATTGAGACAAACCTCACGTTTTACTTGCGACATTTATGTTACGTGTTACACTTTGTGGTAGGATTTAAATTTGAAGCTTGCAATATTTTTTCTATAATCTGGCAACACTCAGTCATCCTGTCATAAGTATTTTTTTTAAAACGTACTTCCAAACATTGGGTCAAAGTTGTGTGAAATTTGTATTGTAGGTACCTGCCTATAGTGTGAAAGTGTCAGCCTTAGCGATAAACTCTATTAACCCCTTGAGCGACCCGATTCACCCCAACGCCTGGGTGAATAGGGACAAGTGAGTTTTTGTAACTTTTTATGATTATTCTTTAATAAACTATATCTTAATGCATTACAAATGAAAATTTAAACTACCGGAACCATTATGATCTCCGTTTTATTACTATAACTACAAAAAAAACGATAAAAATCAATGTCGAACTTAAAAAGTGTCCCATTTTACGGTATTTAGAATTGAGATAAATAATTAAAGCAAATAATATACGAGTGACAATCTGTAATTGACTTTTTATAAGTGACAATTTCATAAAGACATACGAGTGACAATGTTTAAACGCGTTTAAGGCGTTAAATAGCCATATTTGGATGATTAACTTTGACAGTTCTGTAAACGTATTTACCGGTAAATTTAGCGTTTTGCAAGATGCTTATCGTATTTAAAGGTGGCAAATGCCTTAAATAAAATTAAGGCACGTCATGCAAGCCGCCCTTAGTATTTACTAGATTACATTGTAATTTTAATGTTAGTCTAAAATGCATCATTTATGAAAATCTGGCCCTCCATTTTTTATTTTTTTATTGCAGGGACTCAGCAAACAGGCAGACGGCCCACTTGATGGAAAGCGGTTATCATCGCCTATGGACATTCGCAACACCAAAGGTGCTACAAATGCGCTGCTGCTCTCTTAAGGTAGACTGGAACCTGGTCACTAATTCCGGAACACAACTCAAGGTTGTTATGGCGGTCTACTCTAGACCAGGGGTGGTAGCCATCCAGTCGGGTAAATGCCCATTTGCCGCCAAAAAGCAACGGATTATTTACATCTCGTATAATATCTTCAATCTTCGACCGCATCATGGTCTAATTTTGCGAATGCGAATCTATTTATTATAAAAAATATGTATAAAGTAACACTGCTCCCAAATTTCAAATTAATGACCATAAACTACTGAGAACAGCCATTAATCGATCGTAAAACAGAGGATAGGGAGGAAGCAAACTTTATGTGTTTGATGCGATGTTAGGCAATAAACCGTTCTCTTTCAGGGCACGTGCCGGAATCGATCCAGGGACGTGACCGCCGCAGCCTGACTCAAATATAGATGTACTGCCCAAAATACGGGAAATATTCCCGTTTAGTTTGCTTAACTTTAAGGTATTTTGTGGACAACAATAACAGAGGAGCGGACACATGTAACAATACATTCTAATATTTTTTTAAGGCGTTTAAATAATATTTTTACATCTAACTTTCAAAATATCATGATTATATCATTTGATTTGGTATTCTATTAAATTAGAATTAGGTTCAAATTGCGTTTTTTTATTTATCGATTTCACAGGCTTTTGTATATATTTTAGCTTTTAGAGTAATTATATATGTATGTAAGGCGAGTGACGTGTATGATTTATTTATAACTCTTCGCCCCGGCAGACGTTGTCCTACTCTGAAAAAATAAAAATCTAGGATCCGATCCCAGCGCCACCTACCGGCTCCAATAGTGGATTTAAAACATCCGGGGACCCACCCAAACACACAAAAACAAAATCACCAAAATCAGTTGAGGTGATTAGAAGGATTCTAGAACCCGATCTCAGCGCCACTTACCGGTTCCAGCGGGATAAAAAGTATCCTATGTCCGACTCCTGGTTCTAAGCTATATCCCCACCAATTTTCAGCCAAATGGGTATAGCCGTTCTTGAGTTATAAATAGTGTAACTAACACGACTTTCTTTTATATATATAGATAATTTATTATAATGTAATGAGATCTGATGGAATAAAAGAGTTGCGTTAGTCGCGAACATAAATAATTATTTAATACTTTCCTACATTTTAAACAATAATTAATGTGCTATTTGACTCGGTTTTTTTGTATCTAGTTATTGTGTCATAAGTAGATACGCTCGTACAACATCTATGAGGCTGCGACGTACTGGATTTGTACCCAATAAGTATATCTCAGTTGAATTAACTGTCCGCACCCCTATTACTTTTTTGATAATTATTGTAAGTGTAAAAATATAGATATATAGATAGATAAATTTTTATTGCTCACCAAATATACAATTGCAATATTGTCGTGGTAGAAACAATAGGCGGCCTTATCGCTTAAAGAAATCGCTTCCAAGCAACCTTACTTAAGGAATAGCTTAACCTAATATGGCGATGTAGGTGGTGCAGATCATTAGGTAGGTATACCTAATGATCATATAAGTATTATGGTAATAAATAAATATACTTGACTACATATTTTATAAATTCAATACGTATACTTAAAATATTTGATAATATGTTTAAGACGGGAACGAAAATGTATGCGTTTTTCATACAGATTATAAATTGTGGTTTGCTATGGTATAATAACGATAAGGCGAAACGCTGTTGAACCGTTGGACCGTGGTGTTGACCTACCTGACCTAGGCTCAGTATTCTATTTATAGTCTTGAGGGACTATGGGCAGAATATAATATAACTAAGTTAATTTTATTATATTAGTTTATAAAGTCATTGTAATGTAAATGTATTCACAATGATGCTGAAATCATTGACAAACCATCATTTAGGTAAAAATTTAATAAGTAATATAATCAATTACGTTAAATACTCGTACGTAGATCATATCGCTAGAAATAATGTTCAAGAGCACCGCGACAATTTACTTAATTATATCAAAAGCACAATTTCTTATTGTATTTCAGCATTACTTTGCAAATATAATATAACCTACCTTTACGAACAATATCTATATACATATAATAAAACTGTAGAGGTCGAATTTCTGTACAATATTTTTTTTTTGCTAAAAACCGAGTCAGTGCAATGTAAGAAGTGAAATAGAACTAATTTAGATTTTTTCAATTTTTTTGTTTCTCTGTTGGTCGGTTTGTTTGTCTGTTTGTCTGTCTGTTTGTACCGACTAATCTCCGAAACGCCTGGGCCAATTTAAATGAAATTTTGTATGATGGTAGCTTATGTACCTGGTCAACATATAGGATACTTGATCCCGAAAGATTAAATAGTACCCGTGGGATAGTTAAAAAACCGCACCACGCGGACGAAGTCACGGGCAGGAGCTAATAATTAATAAAATAGTTTTCTGACAAAACCAATTAAATATTAATTATCATTTATTTAGTTAAGTTATTCTCATATATACCTATTTTAATGTTATAGAGAAAAATACAGAAAATGAAAATAAAAAAGAGCAAAAAGAAAGAGATAAATATAATAATGGAATTAAATGACTTACCTGCAAAATAAATTCAATTGACTTCGTTTTATTATTGAATATTAAACTTCTAGACCGATATTCAAACAAATAGGCTCCAGACGAAAGCTGGACTGCTAGAACTCCACGATCCCAAACATATTGAAAACGTGTCCAGTTCAAAAACTATTTTATCCGCGCAGAAACGAAGAAAGAATATAAATTTACCAGGAGGCCTGTTGTAACAGGCGAAAAGATAACCCATAGCCAGTTGGTCGCATATTTGCCCATCTAGATGGCTACCACCCTCAGTGTAGAGTTTAGAGTATGCCGCCATTAATACCTTGAGTTGTGTTCCGGCATTCGTGGCCAGGTTCCAGACTCCTTATAGAGAGCAGCAGCGCATTTGTAGCACTCATTTATAATGTTTATATAACACATTATGGAGCTAAAAATAAACTAAATTACAAATAAATTAATATAAAGTATGTAAACAATCGCTGCCAGAGGGAAGCGTGCCCAGAAGGCTGGCTGCATTGCCACGCTGTATGGCAATGGTGATTCGCTGCGCAAAAAACGATCACGGGTGGTATCAAAAAGTTTCTTACAAATTTCTTTGAAGAATCCCTTTGCAGATGGACCCCACGGACCTAAGGTTTCAACTCCAAACGGCAAAATGTGTAACCCCTTCCTAGGGTTCCATATTTGCGCCGCTTGAGATCTTCAGCGTTGCCAACCCCTGACTTAGTCATTGGAAGATGTGATGCCGCCAGAATGTCAACGCCGACGCTGACAAGAGCTCGGCGGATGATGTAATTAAGGCTGGCATGGCGAGATATTAGGTACGTATAACTAACTATATATTTTATGATAAAATTTTACGATTATTATAATTGCAAGTTTTCCATAGGGTTTAGTTTCAGTATTTTAGGTACAGGTTGAGCTTGTTTCTTGTTCAAAAACTTGAAACATAATATTTAACTGGAGGTTCTCAATTTTCGACCATACACTGTTCATTGAAACACGCTTATTACTTAGGTATATAGTTCAATAATAACTTCGGCGTATCACTCATCTCGAGAGAATAAATGGATAAGCATATCAATGATATCATTAAGGGCGCCAAAGTTGTATCTTTGACAAACACGCTGCCACCCTGCAACGCCTTCGGACCGAAAATACTGAGAATGCAGGACACGTAGCCCGCACGCTGGCGACGATGATATTGCCACAGCATAAATACACCTATCTCTATAGAAATATTGAAGCTGTGAGGAAGTTAAAGGATCTTTTCTAATAATAATAGCAACCCATAACCGTCCCACTGTTGAGCTCGGAACTTCCTTTTTTTTGTGAGAAGTCGGTACATGCACCGCGCTTGCCCAAAGTAGGTATAACACATCGAGATGTGGATGCCCACTTTCGACAAGCGCGGCGGCATAAACTCAAATGATACGGGTTTGAATCCTGCCCGAAAAATTATGATCAGCATCAGATCGTGGAGGAAAACGTCATGATGAAACCTGCTCATCCAGGAAATCGGTATGTCAAATTCACCAAACTGGAAAAGCGTAGCGAGTATACTGGGAAGTACCGACCCTAGCAATGGGACATTTATATAATTTATTTAGTTAAATATATATTACTAAAAAAAACTAAATCTAATATTAATTATAACGATAAATAGTGTTTAAATTTATAAGTGTGTGATACGTATTTTGAAATTATTGTTACGAGTTGCGAGACTCGAATTAAAATGCCGTTAGAATGATTATAGAGTTTATTAGAACTATACAAACACGTATAACACAGGTACAAATATAACCGAACACAACAAATCCAAACGTAATGCAGGTCGTAATTCAATAAAACGCGCAAAGTCCGTCAATATTAGTTTTCCGATTGTACACACGTCTCGTCTTGATCGTAGTTCTCGCTCGATTGTACCCTTCCTCAATAAGGCCATCGTTTTATACTGCACAAACACAATGTGCCCGCCGGCAACGTGGATCGAATTTCCTAGAATCAGTTTGTACTTTATAATCCTAACACCTGGCTAATGAGGCAGCCTGCGAGCGGCCATAAACGAGTACAATAGACAATAGGCTGCTCTTGACAATACTAGAAACGTATGCCAATAAATAAGTAAACAAAAGAAGACGATCATTAAATAATTACAATTAGTTCAAATGCCGACAGGTAATAAAATTGTTTTTTTTACAGATGTGCAGGTTGTTTTTGTCGGCGCCTAGGTTGTAACATTATTTTGAAAATCGCATCAGCGCTTAAAAAAGACGGTCAATACAATAATTAATATAAGGTCGGCGTTAAACCAGTAAATTTTGCTTTCGTAAGCGCTTAGAGCTAATCACGTATTACGATTACGATACGAAGGAGACTTAATTTTAACTTATTACTTTTAAAAATAATTCTTGATGAGAACTCACCTATATTTTTTTCCTATTGGATACGTACCTACAACAGACAAGCAGATGACCCGCCTGATGGAAAACGCACATGTGGACATTTGCAACACCAAAGTCGCTAATGTGCTGCCGTTATAGGAAACTTAAGAAGTATACCGATTCTTCTGCCAAGCCAAAAGATTAAGATCCTGTCAATAACCCCGTGGCATAACAATAGATATTTCACCAAACACTTTTCCACGAGTTTTCGTACAATTTTCCTGTATTATAAAAGCCTATTTGTGTATAGGTGTACACCCGGTAACAGAAGTTTTGATGGCGGATGCGAGTCACGTACACGGGACGTGCGCACCCTGCGTGGAATTACGGTGCCTCCTGAAAATCTATACTGGATGTTCTTCGTAAGGAGTCGCTGGCTGTTTAATGGAAAATTTGTTTTGAAATACAAAGCTTATTATATAACCGAGTTTAATATAAAAATTAATCAAACGGCCAAATGAAAATCAGTTCACGCATCGTAAGGGCTAACATCGAGGTGACGAACACCATACTGTTTTTTTGTTTTTGGATAATGTCACTCGATGTTCCTTATCGCACGTTACTCGGCGGAAGAGAGCTGGACGAATAGTGTAACCGAAAGGAAAAACGCTGACCGTTGTATGTATTATTATACAATTTCGAATTTTAATGCAATGAAATAAGATCTAAAACAAAAATTAATACCCAAACATGTAATATACGGTATTTTGAAATTAGAAGGTCTTGTAATTGCCCTTATTACTAATTACTATACAATTTTTTCGATGTCTTCGATGGTCTTCGAAACTTCGTTTCAATCAAGTATCTCAAAGACATCTCTTTAGTTTATTTTTATAAAACATTCTAGCAAAAAAGAAACTGACTTCTAGAGTAATTAAAACGTATAAATACCTATTTATTAATACGTGAAGCAAAAACTTTGTACCAAGTTTTACGAAAATTGCGCAGACGGAGGAGTATGAAATTTCGCACTCACAGTTTATATAGAGAAGAAGCGACGAATGCTAATATTTTTTAATTATGCATAAAAAATACATTAAATCAATAAAAAAAACATTACACACACTACACTCTTTTGTTTATTGTTCAAGTCAAATTAACAGTGTAGCCTTGGCGAAATCTGTGAATATAGAAGTATGTCTTTAGTGTCTTTGACAATAATTATTGTAGTCGACTTTCGACCACGGGCGACCACTAGTTAAATGCATATGAATAGATCTAAGTTTAAACGAAGAACTCGTTAAGAAACCAAGTAATGTTTTTTTCAAGATCTGCCTATCATAGCCACTGACCATCGCCAACATGTACAATAATAATAAAATAAATATATAGGAGTCAACGATCATCGTACCAATAGCGAGATCCGTTAACGGTCTAATAGCGAAGAGCCTCGACCGACACCTAGAGAGGCTCTCGCTTGGTAAAAAGGCGGTTCTGCTGAGCACGGCACGCATTGTGAGGAAGTTCCTGTCTCTGAAGCCTTAACCACCGGTTGCTTGGACCTTAGGCCACGCTGCCGACGGACGTCATTTTTTTTTATTTATTAATATGTGTTTATTTTTTACATACACATGTATTAAAAAAAACATAAAAAAGTTTTACAGTTTCAGTAATCATTTTCACATTTTTCTTAATTTATTTTTCTACCCACACGGCCTTAGTCTATTCTAATTCAAGTCAGTACATGATAATTAAAGCTATATTATACTGGGTATTAGGCGGTATATCATGATCACGTCAGGGCCCCTTGTGCCATCTGAAGCATTCCGGAAGGACCATAAAAATATCTGCACGCGCGAAATGAGGGATTTAACCCCCATTAAAATCCGACTTATACGTTTTGAATTCGTGTTAAATACAGTGAGTAAGATTTCAGTTTACTATACATATAGCAGACGGTGTCTAAATCTTTTTTTTAAAGTTAGCACTTGATGGCAAGTGGCTACCGTCGCCCATGGACATCTGCAACACTAAGGGAGCCGATGCGTTGCCTACCTCGTTGAGATTTAAAAAAACCTGTTTACGCCCTTTTTGAAGAACCCCATACTGTAGCGCTCTGTGAAAACCGCGGCAGGTAGCTCATTCCACAGCTTGCTCACATATGGCATAAAAGAGCGAGCGCCACGTACAGTGGATAACTTCCAGGTGTCGAGGAAGTGTGGATGAACTCCCAGTCGCCGGCGAGCAGTGCAGTGGTAAAATAGCGATGTAGGTACCAAACCAAACAGCTCCTCAGAACACTTCCGATTGTACAGACGGCAGAACCCGCTTAGAGCGCCAACGTTTCTTCTGAGACTTAAAGGTTCTAAGCCATCTGTACAATAATAAGTAATCTTATACTCTATCCAAACACTTATTCAATATACTATTGAATGGAGACAATAGATGTTAATGAACATCTTAAAAATGGCATTCATTAAACAGGTGTTTTGGAATTGAACATTAAACCTTACGTATTCATGTTTTTCTAAAACGTTAACATGAGGGGTTGTAGCTCAGTGGTAGAGCGTTCGCTTTGCATGTGAAAGGTCCTGGGTTCGATCCCCAGCATCTCCAAACTTTATTACCTTTACAGTCAGTTAAATTAGCTTTTAACTTAGTTAATAAAAGTGGTATATTTAAGTTTGGTATTAAGATGTGCTTATCGTAAGGGGATGTAGCTCAGTGGTAGAGCGTTCGCTTTGCATGTGAAAGGTCCTGGGTTCGATCCCCAGCATCTCCAAACTTTATTACCTTTACAGTCAGTTAAATTAGCTTTTAACTTAGTTAATAAAAGTGGTATATTTAAGTTTGGTATTAAGATGTGCTTATCGTAAGGGGATGTAGCTCAGTGGTAGAGCGTTCGCTTTGCATGTGAAAGGTCCTGGGTTCGATCCCCAGCATCTCCAAACTTTATTACCTTTACAGTCAGTTAAATTAGCTTTTAACTTAGTTAATAAAAGTGGTATATTTAAGTTTGGTATTAAGATGTGCTTATCGTAAGGGGATGTAGCTCAGTGGTAGAGCGTTCGCTTTGCATGTGAAAGGTCCTGGGTTCGATCCCCAGCATCTCCAAACTTTATTACCTTTACAGTCAGTTAAATTAGCTTTTAACTTAGTTAATAAAAGTGGTATATTTAAGTTTGGTATTAAGATGTGCTTATCGTAAGGGGATGTAGCTCAGTGGTAGAGCGTTCGCTTTGCATGTGAAAGGTCCTGGGTTCGATCCCCAGCATCTCCAAACTTTATTACCTTTACAGTCAGTTAAATTAGCTTTTAACTTAGTTAATAAAAGTGGTATATTTAAGTTTGGTATTAAGATGTGCTTATCGTAAGGGGATGTAGCTCAGTGGTAGAGCGTTCGCTTTGCATGTGAAAGGTCCTGGGTTCGATCCCCAGCATCTCCAAACTTATTATCTTTACAGTCAGTTGAATTAGCTTTTAACTAAATTAATGAAACTGGTATATTTAAGTTTGGTATTAAGATGTACTTATCATGAGGGGATGTAGCTCAGTGGTAGAGCGTTCGCTTTGCATGTGAAAGGTCCTGGGTTCGATCCCCAGCATCTCCAAACTTATTATCTTTACAGTCAGTTGAATTAGCTTTTAACTAAATTAATGAAACTGGTATATTTAAGTTTGGTATTAAGATGTACTTATCATGAGGGGATGTAGCTCAGTGGTAGAGCGTTCGCTTTGCATGTGAAAGGTCCTGGGTTCGATCCCCAGCATCTCCAAACTTATTATCTTTACAGTCAGTTGAATTAGCTTTTAACTAAATTAATGAAACTGGTATATTTAAGTTTGGTATTAAGATGTACTTATCATGAGGGGATGTAGCTCAGTGGTAGAGCGTTCGCTTTGCATGTGAAAGGTCCTGGGTTCGATCCCCAGCATCTCCAAACTTATTATCTTTACAGTCAGTTGAATTAGCTTTTAACTAAATTAATGAAACTGGTATATTTAAGTTTGGTATTAAGATGTACTTATCATGAGGGGATGTAGCTCAGTGGTAGAGCGTTCGCTTTGCATGTGAAAGGTCCTGGGTTCGATCCCCAGCATCTCCAAACTTATTATCTTTACAGTCAGTTGAATTAGCTTTTAACTAAATTAATGAAACTGGTATATTTAAGTTTGGTATTAAGATGTACTTATCATGAGGGGATGTAGCTCAGTGGTAGAGCGTTCGCTTTGCATGTGAAAGGTCCTGGGTTCGATCCCCAGCATCTCCAAAACTTATTATCTTTACAGTCAGTTGAATTAGCTTTTAACTAAATTAATGAAACTGGTATATTTAAGTTTGGTATTAAGATGTACTTATCATGAGGGGATGTAGCTCAGTGGTAGAGCGTTCGCTTTGCATGTGAAAGGCCCCGGGTTCGATCCCCGGCATCTCCAATTTCTGTTACTTAATTTATAATTACATCGAATTATATTTTTCATATTTTTATAGAGTATAATAAAATACGTATGTAGCTCCATGGTAGAGCTTTTGCTTTGCATGTAAAAAATCTCCAATGTTACTATTTAGCACAACTATCAATGCCTTCTTGATGCTATAGATTTTTTCGTGGGACTAAAAATTTAAATTAAAGTATCTAAATACTATACTTTATCCTTTGTATTAAAATTATTATTTAAATTTGAATTTACATTTGAACAAAAATCGAATTAAGGCTTAACTGTTTAGAAAGTTTAGATTTCGGAAAAAATTACAGAACGTTGCTACAACGTAATTAAGTTGTAGGTGAAATAAAAATGTTTATAGAAACCAACAATGAATAGAAAAGTAATCACAAGTGCTATAACATTGGTAACATAAACAGCTCGTTACATATTATAATAGACAGAGACGTATTTCAGTCACAAAAAATAATTAACAAAAAAATAATACTACTAATGTACTGTTCGATCCTTGCCTACTAAAAGGTAAGTAAAACATTGCTTCAGATAAATTAGCTTCGAGACGTGTTTGGATTTGTAGTAGTGTACGGTCAGCACAAAAATAAACTAATACTTTTATACATTTTTATAGGCAGGTACTTAATATTGTTACAACCTAGACACCGACAAAAACAAATTCACACCTGCATATCTGTAAAAACACATTTTATTACCTCTCGGCAATTGGACTAATTGTAGTTCTTTTGTGATCGTCTTTTTTTGTTTACTTATTTATGGTATGCGTTTACTATTTATTCTAGAGATCAATCCATTGTTTTATTGTACTCGTTTATGACCGTTGCGGTCGAATCATTAGCTAGGTGTTACGGATTAGATCGACTACAATACAGGCACATTTGTAGTTGTGAGTTATAAAACCTGGGCCCGATGGAGAGAGCAGTCAGTCGAGCGACAACTACGATCAAGGCAAGACGTGTGTACATTCGGTAATCTATTAGTGACGCATTTTGTGCGTTTTATTGAATTACGACCTTCTGCATTACGTTTGGATTTGTTGTGTTCGCTTATATTTGTACCTGTGTTATAGGTGTTTGTATAGTTCTAATAAACTCTATAGTAATTCTAACGGCATTTTAATTCGAGTCCCGCTAAACTCGTTACAATATGTAAATAATAATATTAAACGATATTAAAATAATAAATATTAACATTAAACATAATTTTTAATACTATATTTCTTCAACTCCAGACATTTCGTACTCATCCTCATCCTCACTTTCATATGATTTCATTCATTCATTTTCATTTGTGTTAATTATAATTCGTTCTGATATTATATCTAAAACCTCATCAATGCCCTAAAATTTCTTTTTCTGCTCAATAACACGTAGACAAACATATTTCCATTCCACTACAGCTATGCATTAAATTTTACGTCAGCTAATGTCATTATAGCATCATGGTAATCACCACTTTTTTGGTTGACTTTAAACATGAGTAAGGCATTACACAAAACCAACCATACCGCCGGCATGGACAATGATCAAACGGTTGCCCTTTGCTTGTTGCTTTAAATATATAGCAAAGGGCAAATAAAAACAATCAGTCCGTTTTGTGGAAGATATTCTGCAATTTTTATGAGACAGTTAATTCGCAAGTATCGAATTTCATGCTTTTTCGTTGGTTTCCATTTAAAACCTTATAACATGATATATTTTCGTAACGTGCCGACATAACCTTTATAATCTATTTCTTTTTTCAATTTTGCACGTAGCATTTTCATCGTGATTTGTAATATGAAAGTTGTGAATCGTTCTTTGGAATACTTGTTGAAAAAATTTTCTATTATAATATTTGACTTCCGATTTGGTTTATCTTTAGGTGATTTGAAGTTCGGTCTCTTTTCTGAAGAATGACATTTGCTTTCTAATAGTACCTTTCTGATGGAAGTCAATCAATCAAATTCAGGTTGATTTATCAACTAATTGAACGGGAGTTATAATACTGCCCGGATTGCTATTGCACTAATTTTCGAAATATTTGGACAAATCATACAATACTTCTAAATTTTAGGAAGGCGAAGGCTTACCTACCTCGTACCTCGACCACATTTGCACATCGAAACCATTTTAATAAACAACTTTAATATCATATAACAACAATTAGAAACAAATAATAACAATAAATAACAAGACACGATTAAAATTAATTAATTCATTTATTATCAAACTAAAACCAAATAGTCAGACCTTACAACAATTACCAATGTAAATAATTTTTTGACTTCTGATTGTAAATATATTTTTTTCTTCAAAATGTAACGAACCTCTTTTTGCTAATCGTACAAGGAATCATACAAATAGTCTCCAAATTTCTCGAAGCTAATTTACCTATACATGATTTTTGTTATCTTCTTTCATTCCTGTGACAGGTGACAGCCATTTTTGAAACGTACAGTCAGCCACTCAATGTTTGACCATTGACACCGTTTAAACATTTGACCACTCTCCTTTCCATGAGATATCCAACTTGATATCATTGGTCGTGTCACAAATTAAACAGCGAAAAGTTAAACTGTTACGTGCAACCGATACTGGGGCTGCTTTTCTCCGAGCTGCTGAACATGAGGAGCCAAGAAAGTTCCAATCTCAAGTGGAGCTTGTAGTTTTACAGGGCAAGGATTAACTCTAAATATCTCTTCTAATACCTACAATTTAACTTTAGAATAATACAGTTTATAATTAAGTGATTATAAATACACTTATCTAACTAAACGTAAACTTGCATTTCAGATTATAAAATCAACGAAATATGTTGAAATATAATGAATTTTTAAGACCCTTTTGTAATTATATGCAAAAAAAGAAATCGTTTCATTCACCGAGCTAAATTCGTCTCTGGTCCATAACAAACATCAGAGTTAATTTACAAGTAGATTGTCAGGGGCTAGTCGGTTTACGGGTTCGAACTTTTCAGCGTGGTACCAACGTAACGGCTACAATTAGTAATAAAAACTTTTTTACAATCGAAGCCGTTATAAGGGAATTCTCAAGTTAATAGTGATGGGGCGTGTTTTAACCAAACTGTGGATATAATGATAAATATAGTGGGTAGCCCCGCAATTCGGAAAGAAAACTACACTTGAAACATATTTTATCAAAAGAGTAAGCTTGTAAACAAAACGAATAGAAAATAAAGTTTTTTTTATTGCAGGAGTTCAGCAGACAGGCAGACGGCCCACTTGATGGAAAGCAGTTACCATCGCCTATGGACAGTTGCAACACCAAAGGTGCTACAAATGCGCTGCTGCTCTCTTAAGGGAAACTGGAACCTGGTCACTAATGCCGGAACACAACTCAAGGTTGTTATAGCGACATACTTTAGACCAGGGGTGGTAGCCATCCAGTCGGGCAAATACCCTACCACCACTACTAGTTTAATGCATACAAAGATATTTATGTAAATGGCTCTTCTCTCAAATGACGTTAGAGAAGGCAATAGTTACATAAATCAATATAGTTCCGGGGCATTACAGTGAGTTTCGAAATTATTTGTGCTTCTTATTACAAATTTAAGATAGGTAAATATACTCGACGTTGGTAATTTTTTACAACTATCTAAGTATTACTTGAGCTCTCTTATCCCTAAAAAAAGTTTACATTTGATTAAAATTAACATATATACTAAAAAGTTCTATAATGTTAGGAGGTATTAATGGTAAACGTATTCAATCATAAGAAGTTGTTTTACAAACCGTACTTTTCAAGGAAAACATTTTTATTCAATACATAGGGATAAAAACAAACTTAAATTTTACTTAGATCTAAATAATGTTAATATGTATTTATAATTTTTGTAGGGTATTTTGCAACAAAAGTGTTCGTTGCAGCTTTTGTGCCATTTTTCTCTCCCATCCCAAGGTTGTCTGGAACAGATCGCTGCCAGCGATATCGCTACTATTTGCACCTACTTAATTCTAAACTGTTTTTATGTATCACAATAAAGTATATTCTATTCTATTATATTTTATAAACACCGCCTCCTTCTATTTCTTCTAAACGTCAAATATTTATAACGTACAATAATATTATACTTAAATTTTTAACAGATATGAAAAAGGATACATACTCGTATCTCAATATATTTCTGTAAATATATACAAACAGTTCATACTTCAACTATTAATATATCTCCTACGACATTCGATCGACAGTCGATAAAAATCGAGAGTATCGACTATCATCCATCCCTAAATAGCGCAGCAATAACTCTTGGCCGCACCTCATTTGCATTTCTTTATTGGATCGCGGCGAAATTGAGAAAAATTCCAACACTCTGTTTTAATTACGAATTGTATAATATTTACATTTAATTAAATACCCTTGATTCAGCGGCTTACGTCTAAGTACTTCTTAAGGCCGGCCTTACACCAATAACTTTTGTTCCTGTAAATCTTTAAGGTATCCACGGGGTGCCATCATTTAAGTCTTATTAAATTATTCAGCATAGCGAAGTACATGGAAAAACTCGATTCAAATCCATAAAAAAATTTGTCATCTCTGTGACTGTAGTTTTTTGCGATTTATATCCATTTTAGCGGTTTTTCACAATTTACTCGAAATTTTAGGGATTCTATTAGCCAAACGATTCTAAGAATCGGATTCAGAGCGTCGAAGTCGAAATACATGTAGGTAAGTGGGTCTGGTCAAACGTACAAACCACTTTTTGTGTGCCGATATAATTATTATCATTATTGTAAGGGTACAAAAGAGTTACTTAATTTCATAACACTGGTCTGCAATGAAATCCTCCTTTAATTTTTTTTTGTCATAAATACGACGATTCAAATGTTCTGAATCTATCCCCGTTGGCCGATTTTTTTTATCACGTCTAGATTTTTTGATATGAAATTTAAAAAATTTGCGGTATTTTTAATTTTTTTGCGCGTCAATGTTACAAACAGTGTATGTACAAAATAAGTTTTAGCGAGTTGTAAGAGAAAGAAGGGAAGTGTCATAATAATGATAATTATCATAACGAAATGAAAATCACCTTCGGCTCTTCCCTGTGCAAAAAAACCCCAAATTTTTGAAATTAAAAAAAATATATCAAAAAATCTAGACGTGATAGAAAAAGTCGGCCAACGGGGATAGATTCAGAACATTTGAATCGTCGTATTTATGACAAAAATTAAAAAGTTAAAAAAATTAAAGGAGGATTTAATTGCAGACCAGTGTAAAGAAAGAAAGAAAAAAAAATTTATTTGAAGAAATAGCGAAGTACTTACATTGCTAACATGTATTAAAAATAACATATTTTGAGAATTCGTACCCCGCGTTTTCCGCAAACAAGGTTCGCACTCGGCTTGTTGCTGTGCCGGCATAATATCCGACACAACGCTGATTTTCAGTGCAAACCTTCCTTTGGCTTAATACTAATAATACGACCCGATTATTTTAAATCTGTTAACTTAAAAACCATTTACTTTGTAAATTATAATATATACGTACATAGAATAAATAGTATAAATAGTGTAATTAATGTTTTGAAATTTAATAATTATTAATTGTTTAATAATAATTTTTAATTAATTAATAGAGTGCCAATTATTGAGAGGTGTGTTAACAGTGGAATAGAATGGAGTTGACCATAATTTAAAAAAAAAACTAAAATCGATAATAATACCTACACTACCACTTTTCAATGTGTATGCCACACAATCAGACACTACGTTCTTTCTTTTTACCTGTGTTCATTACAAAGAAAACTGGAAGCAGTCGGAGGTAAAAGCTGAATAGGTCGATACATCAACAGCGGTGCGCTATACATCGCACTAATAGCGCCATCTCTCGTCCGTACACATAAAACTGAATGTTTTATGTCGCACCAAGTGAATGTATGGCCACTACCGACATTAGAAACATTGCGGTGATTTTTAGAATTAAGTTGGATAAAAGCACTCACGAGAAACATAATTAGATCTCAGAAAATTGTGGTGCATTAAGTTTTGACTTTTTCATGTTTTAATAGGTGAGACGTATAAAGTACAGCACTAAAAACAGTATAAAAAAATGCATAAGTGATCTATGAATTAGATTCACCCAGTAAAAAAGTAACTATGAAAAGCTGTAAAAAGCAACACGGCATTGTTTTTCATTTTTGAAGGTTTACTGTTTATAACAATTTTTTATGCCAAATAAACCAAAAAAAACTGTTTTTTTTTTCATCTTTTGTTAAGTTTGGTCAAAAATAATTATGTATCCAATTCTAAAAATATACATGACAGAGTTAAACACAATAATATAAATATAAACATATACTACAAATATACATTATATCCCGAAAAGAGATATTCTTTAATCTCTGACATTGTTTTGGTTAGTAGTATCTACTATGAGAAGACACGTGGAAAAGTACCAGTTTGCTAATCAATATTTACCTAACTAAAAATTTATTATATCTCTCCGTACTTTATATCACCCTAAATATATATTTAACTTTCGTTGTCACTTTAATGTTGTTTGAGAAAAATGTTTAATTAACACGTGTGAGGAAAAATGCGCAATAATAACATCGTATTCAAAACGTATTGCATTTCGAGTGCAATTCAAGTAAAAAAGTTTCTTAGCTAATATCACGTAAAACTATTCGCACACAATCATCTCTGCATGGAAGTAATAAAAAATACATTTCCCACTACAAACTGAAATGGTGGAATTGTAACATTTTTCAAACGAACAATATTTATGGGCATGCGATTGAATTTCACACTTGATTTGAGCGGGCCGGGCCGCTTGAAAAAGCCTTACGGTTTTCGGAACGCATCTGTCAAATGATGGCGGGAAAACATAGCCGCGGTGTTGCCAGCGCGGGGCTCAAAGCCTAAACGAAGGGTCGCCCGTGTCAAACGGGAAATAGTTATTTATGGGCACCATTCACAAATTGCATTCGTGGCCGAATTGATATATTGGAATGTTTTATATGTAAATGCGACGTTAAGACGTATGGGTTGGCCCACAAACTGATATCAGATGATTTAGATGCATTCGTAGTTAGAAATGTGCACATATTACTTCATTAACTGATATTTAGTCTAGTCATGATGGTTCATATATTAAGGCACTTGTGTCTAATTCTAATATCATGAATTTGAATCCGGGGAGAACACATACAACACGTAAGAGAGTCTTTTTGCTATTTGTCTCATTTATTACCATAACCACGCACTAATTGTATTGCTACGGACGTAAAACAATTTTAATTTTATAAAAATACTAATTATAAGAAACATAAACAAATTGAACAACTGCTTGTTATCATAGTTAGGAGTAATATAGGTGGTTAAACCATAAAACAAATCGGCACACACAATGTTGTACAGAAATCACAAAAACAAACTAAACATTAAGAATAAAATTAAAGGCTCTAAATATAGAAAATTACAGAAAACATTGTCTACACAGAAGTGTTTATTGTTAGATAATTCCTGAAAAATAGTACGTGTTCTTTAATTAGTTTTTTAATGAAGTCATTAAGGGTGGGGTTTATTAGTTTTCAAAGTCATAAAGAGTGTATTATCTCACCCTAACTTTTGAACTATAAGATGAACTTCTGAAAAATATTAAGATAGGATACAAAACATACTTTCAAACAAAATTAATTCATAAACCGTTAAGTAATTCTCCAGAAATGATGTGACTTCAGTTCTAGAGCTTACACGTAACGCTATGTCTTCTATCTGATACATTTCGGGGAGTGTTCCTTAGAACTACACGGGCTGGTCCTCCATCCCCATTTTACCATCGGATAACCAAACACATCGTTTTGCGCCACCGTCACACAGTGGAAACACCACAAGTCAGGACGAAGCGCTTCCCTTCATCTTTTCCGGTGCGCGTTGCCGAAAAATGGAATAATTTTCCGGAGCCTGTTTTACTTGATTAATACAATCTTGAAGTCTTCAAATCACGAGTGAATAAGTATCTTCTAGGTTTGCATGCTTCATCCGAGACTGCCTCATTACTCAACATTAGGTGAGATAATTGTCAAACGGAAACCTATAAATCTATAAAAATGAAATAAAACTTTTTTACGATTTTTTACAAACGGATTTGTTTAAAAGCAAGTATCTATACCAGTTGCGCGAGGTGGTTATTCGGCTAGGATAAGCCAGTTGAAAAAACATACCGTATGATGCAAGCGCCGACTACGCCGCTGTTGTATAAGTCCCGACTATGAGTATATAAAAACCAAGTAGTAAGTGGAACAGTGTTCCAAATCAATTAAAGCCATTTTGGCAAATAAAACTCACTGCAATGAACAAAGAACTGAGTATATGATCCGTGAAGAACAAAACAATAAATAAATTAAAACAAAAATTAATGGCGAACCACAGCATACCTACTGCTTTATTTTTTTAAATAAAACTTACACTTCTAATTTAAAACGTCTTACTCACTATGTATTTTCTTATTACAATTTGAATTTTTACTTATGTAATCTTACCGCATCTTCTTGGTAGCGATCGGTTGCTATTTTATCCAATACGTGTGGAAAGCCGCCGAGCGTAAGAGATAATAATACAGAAATAATAATTATATGCATGGCCCTTTCGACCGTTTGGTCTCTTCGCTCGATTCATTAGATATAGGCTATGGGGAATCGAGTTGTATGAAATCCACGTCATTGATGTATATGATGAATACTGTGTTCTATTCGCGATATTGTACATTTAGCTGTAGTATTTCGTGATCACGTTTATATTGGACCGGCCCATGCGGTTGTTTATTGTAAATCATTTATTGTCTTCCCTTTGGGGTCAGCACGTGAACTAAGCCACACGACTCAATCCGTTACAATAGATGACATGATGAATGTGTTGATATGATTCTAGGTGAACATTGTTGCTATTTAAAGGCCTGCTACGGATCTACGATTTTTTCGGACCGTAGAAATTTGGTAAATGATAATGACGCCCCTGTTCCTTAGGCGTTTGAAATCAGATATTTAAAAAAAACACAAATACTAGCAGACCCGGCAGACGTTGTCCTGCCGAAGAAAAATATGGAAGCCAGTTACAGCGCCACCTACAGAGTCCGGTTGTGAGGCGCTACAGCCCACGGGTAACATCATAACATGCTGGTTTGATAATTGCAGACTGTATGTGAGAGATATGATCTAGACCCTTGCACTAGAAAGGTAGAAGCTCTACCAACCTTGAGATCTGAACTCTCCTGGCTCGATTTAGGTTTAGGAATTCTACTCTAGAGCTAACATTTCGTACAAAGTTTTAAGTGTGATAAAAGTCCTTGGCACAGCCAGTGATCACAATAAGTTGATGAATGTTGTCCAAAAAAAGGATGAGCGCCCTGTGCTGTGTGGTCACGTGAAAACGTAGACAGTAAGTAAATCCAAAATGGGCGCTCTTACCCTGCTCTGCGTTAGCCATCACTCGCACAGAGAGAGGGTTGACAGCAAAATTGATAGAGCGGTGGTCTACCTACTTCATTAGGCAAGGACCGAACACCAAATAATAAATCTAATCTATTCTTGAGTCGACTTGAGTACACACAAAAAATTCAAAATCGAAAAAGAATCAAAATCGGCCCTATCGTTTAGGAGAAGTTCAATGACATACACACGAACAGACGAATTATACTTGTGTATAAAGATATACTCTAGATCAGTGGTGCTCAAACGGTCGATCGTGCAGCCTTTTTGAGTCGATCTTGAGGAAAATTGCCGTCCCTATATTATATAGGTACTTATGACTACGACACGATATACTACCTAGATGACAATCCTGCATCACACATACTTGCAGCCATACAGAGTCGATCGATTGGAGTCTAACAATATTGATGTAGGTAGATCGCGAGCAGTTCAAGTTAGAGCACCCCTGCACTAAATGCTTGGACCATTCGTCCAAGACGGGATGGGGTTTTTTTAACCGCTAGAATATGAATGTTAAAAATTTTTACACTTTAATATATAAATATATTATTTTACTGCTGCCACGGGTTGCCTGGAAGAGATCGCTTCTTAGCGATAAGACCGCCCATTGTGCACATATAGAATATTTTTAGGCTAAAGTTCATCTGTGTTTTCTGTAATGGTGTACAATAAAGTGTTATCTATCTATCTATAAAAGGCAATGGTTAATTTACTGTGGTCTGAACATTGATGTAACAATTATTGCTACATCAATGGGTCTGAATAATATAAGCCTCTGAGTTGTACATTACCTGTAACACAAGCCTAGCACTGTATCGTATCTCCTATTAGCCTAATACTTAAAGTTAGTTTACGTGACATAATAAAATAATAAGAAATAAATAATAATACCAGCAAAAACAAAAGACAAGAAAGACAGAAGGTATACATTTTTTCAATCCTTAGGCTAGTGTATTTTATTTCTCTAATCTTGCTTTTTTACAGCTTGCGACGGCTGCTTTCTGCGAAAGAATTGTGCAGGAATGGAGAGTATAACCACCCGCCACGCTTGTCCAAAGCGGATAAGTCGGGGACCTAAAACGGCTACTTTTTAGAGAATCGCAACATTAAATTAATCGGGTCTAGATTAGGTAATTAACGTTTATATCGTTATTAAAATAACAAAGTAATACTATTTTCAATTTAATCGGTGTCATCAAAATTCGTATCAACTGCGGTATGCTTATTGCTTACCTATTGATGTTTGTTTACAATCTAACATTTGCCTACACAATGATAAAGTAACCGTAAGGTATTATGTAAATAAAAATCGGTGCAAAATAACAGGTGGATAAGTAAGTATTTTTAAACGTAGCCTGTCGATAGCTGATATCACGTGCCCTGACCTATCCAGTGTTATCACATTCAATTATTTGAGCAATTAGTACAATTCGTAAAGTATGTTATGAATATGACTATTATAATTATACTAAATATCATAAGATAGAATTTTAATAGTAGTTTTATCACATGGTATAATAAATAATAATTATGTACAATTTCATTTTATGACTATACCTACTCAATAAGTATTATTTCTTTTAATATTGTTATAAAACTTCCACGCTTAAAAATAGTGACATCAACTAATGCACGCCTTAAAAATACAATCACTTTATGTCAAAATTAAAGCGCTCTTTGGTAGATAAAATAGAAATATAATGGCAACACGCTAATTTTTTTAGTTAACCTGGAGTTTTTTTTGGCGGGAACTGAAAGGAGACGTTGTGCTGTGCAGTTTTATTTTCTAAAAATGTGTATAATTACTCTAAAATGAACAATAGTTGCAGGATATTGATAGTTTTTGAGTAGAAATTATGTGTTTTTGTGAGAAATGTGAACTGTATAGTCAGATGTGATCTTTCGAGTTTTCACAAGAACTCCATTGAATGGCGTCGGTTGTAGCCTGCAATACAACTGCGCTACTATACGAAGACCTATTAATTAACATGTTTCCGACTGAAAGAGTTTGATTCTATGGTCATGAATAAATTATATATTTAGTTAACCTGGGAGTTTTTGGCGGGAACTGAAAGGAGACGTTGTGCTGTGCAGTTTTATTTTCTAAAAATGTGTATAATTACTCTAAAATGAACAATAGTTGCAGGATATTGATAGTTTTTGAGTAGAAATTATGTGTTTTTGTGAGAAATGTGAACTGTATAGTCAGATGTGATCTTTCGAGTTTTCACAAGAACTCCATTGAATGGCGTCGGTTGTAGCCTGCAATACAACTGCGCTACTATACGAAGACCTATTAATTAACATGTTTCCGACTGAAAGACTTTGATTCTATGGTCATGAATAAATAAATAAATTTAGTTAACCTTGGGAGTTTTTGGCGGGAACTGAAAGGTGATGTTGTGCTGTGCAGTTTTATTTTCCAAAAATGTGTAAAATAACTCTAAAATGAACAATAGTTGTAGGATATTGATAGTTTTTGAGTAGTAATTATGTGTTTTGTGAGAAATGTGAACTGTATAGTCAAATGTGGCCTTTTGAGTTGTCACAAGAACTTCGTTGAATGACACTAGCTGATTACTTACAGTTCAGCTGTGCTACACATAGGCTTATGAAAATGAAGAAACTATATTATAAACTAAGATCTGGCTTAGAGGCCTAGCTGCCAAGCCATAAACCTAAATAAATAATTTAGTTAACCTTGGTGTCAGCACAGGCGCGACGTGTTATTGGTTTCTTCTGCCTAAAATAGCTGTTTAGCCTTGAATTAACAAACAAAACACGGTTTGCTATAATTATGGAATTTACCGACAAAGTGGTGTTGATTACAGGCGCTAGTTCTGGAATAGGGGCCGCTACCGCAATTTATTTGTCAAAGCTATCAGCAAAACTAGTTCTTGTTGGACGTAATGAGAAAAATCTAAAAAGAATGGCGTTGTATTGTGAGAAAGGTAAAGGAATAAAACCATTGCCTATAACCGCTGACGTCACAGAAGACCCGGAGAGAATCATAAGTGCAACAATTGAACATTTTGGCAAATTGGATGTTTTGGTTAATAATGCCGGTGTAATAGAGATGGGCGGCATCAAAAATTCTACTATGGAATCTTACGATAAAATAATGTCGACGAATATGAGAGCAGTTTATCAATTAACAATGCTCGCCGTTCCACATTTGACTGAAAGTAAAGGGTGCATTGTGAACGTATCTTGCATATCGAGCACAAAACCCAGCACTATGGCGTTAGCATATAACATCTCAAAGGCCGCATTAGATCATTTCACAAAATGCGTTGCGCTAGAACTTGCCGCAGATGGGGTAAGAGTTAATTCTATCAACCCAGGATTTGTGAAAACAAATTTACTTAAAGATATTGGATTAACAGAGGAACAGTTGGAGTTGTTTGTGAAGAATGTTGTTGGTAATATGCCGTTAAAGAAACCTGTGGAAGGCGATGAAGTGGCGGCGCTTATTGCATATTTAGCCAGCGACAAGGCAAAAAGTATCACTGGGTCTAATTTCGTGTTAGATGGTGGCAGCTTACTGCGTTAATTACAATAACAACTTTCTTTAACCTAGAGATTGTTTAATGTTGTATAAATTATATAATAGATGAAATAATATGAATTATTATCTAGTCATCTATTGCATGAATGTGGTATTAACTTTTGAAGAATGTTATCCATTTGACAATAATATGTCACTTTATATTGATTGAATTTCCTCCGTATTTTCTTGTTTGAGGCATGATTATGATAGCATATTGTAGCCATATAATTGTGTAGTGCCAATATTTATACTGTTATAATAAAATTAGCATTTATTACTTGTTCAACTGGTAATTTATTTTAAATCTTCTGTATGCATAACTTCCAAAAACAGTAAAACGTAAAAACCTACAATATCAGACCAAATTTTGATTCTCCTATCAAAAGTAGTTAACAATTATCCCCTATGTCGTATGAAATCGTATATTCATCCTCGTTATCGGAAATACACTTACACCTACCTACCTACCTTAATTCATGACAATCAATTCCAACTTGCAAGACATGGTAAAAATAACTTACAAATAAGTATATATATATGTACGTATTAAATTATCGTAAAAATGTTAACAACACTATTTTACGTTACTGAATCAACATTTAATCGAATGCAGTTTATTTTTAGGCCTGTAACTCAAACAGAATTTTAATTCGTAATGTTTTAATTTCGTCGATGACCTTATTTTAAACTAGTTCATCATAACCATCCTTTCACTATTAATCATTATTATCGTACGAAATAATATAGAAACTACTTCAATTTAGAACGAAACGTTAAATTTGTCGTAAACGATGAAATGCTTTCAAAGAAATAATCCAATTTCAAAACATTTTACGAAGTTAAAAAGAAAATTTAGGCTTAAAATTGTTAGTGAGGAAGTATCAAGATCAGTTTTAAGATTCTGAATTCAACGTAACAATAAAACTTACCTTTTTATAAGCTCAATACAAAGGGGATGTAGCTCAGTGGTAGAGCGTTCGCTTTGCATGTGAAAGGCCCCGGGTTCGATCCCCGGCATCTCCAAGTTTTAAAATCCTATTTAACATGCAATACTTATTTTATAAAAAAAACTTTAATTTTAGAGCCAAATTAACCATCGTCATCAACAATCATTTCATTGAACTATACAGAGTTGCATGAAATTGATTTATTTGTATGTGTTGTCGATTTCCAGCCGGTCTAATACATTCTTTTTTCTAACTACATAAAATAAAGCATAAGCATAGTAAGATTGTTTAATATTTATAACTAGCATATGCCCGCGACTTCGACCACGCTTAACTTAAAATTCCCACAGGATTCCCGGGATAAAAAATCACAAATTTTGCTATGGGTCTGAAAAAAATCACATTGGAATTATTTTTTTATCTGGCCATTTTAATACATTCCCGCTGGATTCCCGAGATAAAATGTAGCGCAATTTAAGTCTAAGAATTAGCTGTCGATCAGCAAGAAACGCATCGAAATCGGCCCAGTAGTTTTTAAGTGAATCCCGAACAAACACAAGAAATCTAAAACAAAATCATCGGGTCAGTTTGGTCGATACAACCTTAAAGTTTTGAAAGTTTTTGGACCAAATATACTCAATATTTTTGTTAAAAAAGTTATTATGGTCAGCAAAGAAGAGAGGGCCTCTCCCTACTCCACCCATGTTGATTCAAACACATACAAGTGTACAAGATTATGCACAAAAGAAACTTCTAGGGTTATCTTCGTTTTCTCAAATAACGATATTAACATTAAATTCATAATAAAGTCCGGAATTTACTTCGAATATTCGTAATTCTTGTTTTGTGATCTGGTAACCCTAGTTATAACTGATACCCTAATTTAGACTAAAAATGTATTCAAACATGTTCTCTTCATCCATACGTTATGTCCATAAAACATGCAAAAATACAGCGCAACAATGGTAGGATCGGCTAAAATTATACAAGTGATTGACGGAATTTGTGAATATTCATTTCTTTTACAAGATTGGGTTCGCCATTTTAATTAAACAAAACACAAAACCAAAAAAATTGTGTCACACTCTTGTATTCAAGTCTGAGGAGTACAAATTTAAAAATAGAAAAAAAGATAAATATATATATAAAAAAATGCCTTTCGCATTTAAATAATAAATAAATTATAATACATGGAAGGGAATCGCAATAGACATAAATGTTGTATCAACCAGTTTATTTGTTTACACTGAAAATAATTTATCAATTATATTTAAATCTTAATTTTTCTTACTATTTATTTGAATAATTCCACAAGATATCGATTGGAAATACACTGTGTATTGTTTTAATTTAGCACATATTTTTCACATAAAAAGAATGGAAACATCATGTCACTCACTATTACCGATGAATCGATTATTTATTTCATAATATTTACAATGGATAATCGATTCTTAATCAACACTTGAACACTATTCGAAGACACCACTTGCTTAGCGAACGCCTATTCTAGCAACACTAGGTATACAATGAACACATTGTAATTTTGAAAACTACCTATAATTTATCGTTTAATTAATTAAAACAAATTACTTAAAATCAAGAGATTTCATAAGCTTAAAAAATAGAATTAAGATAAATATTACACGACCATAAATGTAAACATTGTTTACAAACAAACAACGTTTAAATATTGTCCAAAACATTATTGACTGTAACAGCCCCTTTATTAGCATTCGTTGAAACTAGTGCTGTGAACGGATCGATGTGTTGTCCATGTTTTTAATTTAAACTTGAATTATTAAATCAGTTACTTCGTATATCGTTTAAACACTAACTTAGTATAACTTGATTAAATTAAGCCATTACATCAGAACAATTAGAAATTCTTGTCATACATGCATTTTTTTAAAAGAAGTCAGTTTACATTTAGCCGTGTAATCTTACAACTGAGACCATACATGCATTAATAATTTTTAAATTATGACATAAAATTATAATAGTTTCGTTAAACTACGACTGTCATCAGTCTCAATTTTACCCTTTCTGTACACCTGTAAATTTTGCTCGCGTACGGTGCGTGTAATCGTGTAAGGCTAAGCGCGAAACACAATATATCAGTACCGGAAGAGCTGTAAGTTTAGCTAAAAGCTTACGCGCACCTTACGCAGGAAAAAATTACAAGTGTACAGCCGGGCTCAGACTAAAAATATCAATCTCTGAAAGAAAACGATTTACTTTCATTCGGGGTAAAAGATTTTATAGTATTAAAAAAATCTACTGTAATCTATATCCCAGTATAAACTCGACGCCAAACGGTATGGTTATGGTTAATTAGTTATGGCTTCGCAAGTGTTTTTACACAATATCAGTAACAACTGAAACATAATTAATGAACATTAAAATGTTTAAGGTAAACTTGTAAGCCAATTTTTTGCCGTGCAGTTTTATTTTCAAGTAAGTTATTTTATTTAAATAAATTAAATTTCTAATTAGAAGACAAACATAATGTATATCCATCCCCAAGCTAAACAAGATACGCTTGTTTTATAGGTATTATACAATGGACCATTATGAGGCCAACCGAGACCATAGTAAATAACAAAGTTTCTTGACGAAATTTACTATGCCAAGAATGGAACCCGGGGCCTATGCGTTCCAGTGGCAAAGGTTTAAACCAGTCAATTACAAAAGCCGTTATAGTAGTTTAATTATATTGTTATTTTTATCAAGTGTTGTTGATATGAAATCTTCGGGCTACCACAAGTAATATAACTTGGCTGAGGGAGTTGTGCGAGTATGTATCTGGCCGGTTATCCTATATCACTGGTTAAATCTGTAAATCATGCTAAGACATGTTTAAAAAACAAGGTTCGCACAGAACATAGTATAATTATGTATTCAATATCGATAAATAACAGAAAACTTTTTATCAACGTTTCGTCAAATATATCGCTTGTAAATCTTTCTTTCAGCAACTGAACATTTTAGTCCTCTACCTTAAAAAATAGTTACAAGACTGTAAAATTAGAGAAAAGAGTTTGTTCATTATTTCTTCTCAACAAGTTATCCACTTGCATTATTAAGACTGAAAAATCAAAACCCAGCAAGTGGCTAGCAAGAAATAAGAAATATATCTGAGAAAGAAAATATGCCATGAAAGTAAACAAAAGTAAACAACTTGAAACCCAGTTTAAGTCCACTGGAGTGATAGCTTGTTTATAGCTCGCCCAACTTACCTGTGAAATGGCAAAAACGGAACTACAGCCGCCATGTTGAAATTTCATACGAATTAGAGCCGCCAGTTTTAAAGTTATTTGGTCGTTAACGGCTTTATCGTTGATAACTATAACATTATTCCAGATGGAGCCCGAGCATTATAATGTATAATAATAAAATATATCTTAATGTCATATATTCAAATAACTTCAATGAGTATTCGTAGATTGGCAACACCGGAGCGCTCACAGCGACACTCTTCATTTCACAGATAAGTTGGAAGCACTATACATGTTGACAACCACTTCGGCAAATACTTAGCGAGACAAGCAATACATAAGACTCATTTAAAAAACCACCAGTTGCGAGGTTTTGAAATGACATTATTACTCCGCGCCAAATGTTATGGCTGCTCCTATTACCTACTATTGCAACAAATGGCTGCGCAAGACACTTTTATATGTAACCATCAATACCGCGCAGTCTTTTGCCACTATAAATTGTGAGGCTATAAAGTATAGTACTAACTATAACACGCCTGTATTTCCTTAGAATATAAATCACACGTTAATGTAATCATTCCTGTCTAAATTTAAAATTTGCATTTTTTTCATAATTTTGAACTATTTTTTTATACAATTTAGCTTAAGTCAATTTATTAACACATAACAGACTATTCTTATTGGGATACCAGCACTGAAAAGAGCAGGACTGTAATACCTTTTAAAATGTATTCTTAGAAGAAGAATATTATGAATAATCGCCCAAGAACAAAAACACTCCCAAAAAAGCACTGAAACCTACATTTGTACAGGTCTCAAGACCCATACTTTCTCTCACGTAACTTATAATTAATTTATGATTCGATTTACGTGATTCTTTTTTTGTTCGACGCGGAATAGCTGCCATGTGGTCCCCTAAAAATTTGACATAGTTTGGCCCAGTAGTTTTCATTTTACGATAATTTTTTTGTTCCCGGTTCTTGGGACCTATATTTTTTAAAAAGCGCGGCACCATTCGTATGTCCACCCATACATAGCTAGAAACTAAAAAGTAACAAATAAAAAATAAAAACTTCGTTTAAAAAAACCGACTTCAAAAACTGAAATACTAAAATGTATAAAATAACTTATTTCTAAAGCTATTAAACATTAATATATATTATCTAAAACATCTTGAAGTCGGTGCAAAGCAAAACATAAAAATTACTATATTTTGAAAATTACTAAGCACCGACTTTAAGATGTTTTAGATAATATATATTAATATTTAATAGCTTTAGAAATAAGTTATTTTATACATTTTAGTTTTTTAGTTTTGAAGTCGGTTTTTTTAAACGAAGTTTTTATTTTTTATATTTGGAATATTCGGCCAGTTTTCAGTAACGGTAATCATGGAAGATAAGGATATCTATCAATTGTCTATGAGTAGTATTTAAGCTATTATTTAGCCTATCCCCAACTTATTCATTTTAATCATTTAATATTTTATTTTTTGTTTATGGTTTTTATTTAATCTATGGGGAAAATATATTTGTCAGGCATGCATGTGTCAAAAAATCCAATTTAAAAATGTACTTATACTAGTAGATATATCATTCTTATATTTCTTTATGACAGCCATAAAAATGATAGAAACTACAATTTTATTTTATTTTAAAAAAATATTTCAGTGTAACTCTCCGATTAGATCACCAGACCCATGTGTCAATAAACTGACTTCCTGGAGAAGGAATGTGGTTAAGACAAAATTCAAAATGATTTCAAACTACTGCTAACACTCGGCGGCTCTTATTTTATTCCTATTAAAACATGCTGCACATTTTTTTGTAAATATTTGATAAATTTGATTGCATACGGTCTTCAAAATTAAAATATCGTGTCACTGTAAAATTTTACTAACTAAAAATACTACTAAGTTAGAGATTATTTGTTTGCCTGTAGGCAAATTGATACAAGGTCCACCTGATGTTAAATAGTCCAAACACTGAAGGAACTCGTGCATTGTCTTGTCAAAACTTTTAATATTTACAATATAAATATCAAATTGAATGTAATTTAAGATTATTAAAATTTATTGTATTGAAAATAATAAATAATAATAATCAACACACAAACAAATGTATATTGGCAGCCTAAATAAATTTGTTTTATATAACGGACATTTATGACTGGCTAATCAAAGGCCAGAGTAAATCAATCCTGAAGCCACTGCGTTTTAGTGCACTAAGCATACCAACGCTTAGAATACTAGACCGTCTAATAACATTTCTTACGTACAATCGAGTAAAACGGCGGTGCACCACACATAAGGATAAAAAACTATCGTTAACAGCAATGACACGCGCACAAGGAAAACATCTATTTTAAGGGTTGGTGTTTTATTGTTACTTGTTTTACAAGGAGACAATAAAATCGAAGTCCGTAAACAAAGCGAGATTAGAATACGAAAAAGAAGGCCGTTGTCAATCAATAAAGTGCAAATTGCATCGAAACACGAGTAATTGTTTGCTTTAGTTAAAACATTTCAGAAACACCCTGAGTTTTCCTGTCCTGAATAATTGAGTGAGTGCATGGACGTCGAAACTATGAGCTGTTCAATGCAAAATGTTAGACAACTGATCAAGGAGGAACTTTGTTGACCATACAGCTGTATAGATTCACGTTTGACCACTATCACCAAGCCCGATAGAATAGAAAATATCCCATACATTTTGTAGTACGAGTATTCGTTTAGCTTTAATGCCACTTGCTAACAGAGCATGATGTTGAATGATGTTGCGGTCAAAGGAAACAGTTAACCTAGAAGCTAGATACCTATTTACTTGCGACTTGAAGACTCCTAGATCGCATTTATGAAGAAAACGTACTCCAGCAAGTTACTGCATTTTTCGGCAATCAATAAAACAAGAGTCGCCGAGAAAACATATAGATACAGTCCTCACGGCGTAAGCTCTGCTTTGGATTTGTGTGAGTCATTGCCAGCTGTAGGCAAGGAGGTGAGGAACGTTTCAAAAAGCAGTACAAACTGGTTTATACCATGCGACAAGCCGTATCTCACGCAACATTATCTGTGTGCACTCACACTAATGCAAAGCTGAGGTTACGCCGCGACGACTATAAATACATAAACATCAGCTATATTAAAATTCAACATTTCACAAAATAAGCTCTTGGTCGTCCAACGTCCGTCCATAAGCGCGCGCACTCATTCACTGCGGACTCGACAGCATTATCAGGAGGGGGATGGCTCTGCGGTCTGCTGCGGTTGCGGTTGGAGTCGAGCCGCAACCGCACCGGCGGCGCTAGGCGCGCGGCTCGATGGCCTGGTGTGTCTGTATCGCGTGCGGTCGGCCGTCGCCGCACACGCGGTTGATATCGGCGATACACGCGACAGTGGCGTCGGGGGGCGAAGGGTGGGGCGTGAGTTCCAGCGACGCGAGTGACGGCACCGAGCGCCGCTCCGATGCGGCCGGCGACGGCGCATCAACATCATTCTGGAATGATCCAACGCGCTCAGCTGGGGCGCCGCCCGCTATAACACCACACGCCGCGGACGGAGGCGGTTCGGTCGGATCGGGGATCGGGGACGGGCGGAGGGGAGGAGAGGGGAGGGCACCGTTACTCACTCGCAGACTAGTGGCGTCTCACACGCGTGTTTGCTCTCTCTCTATATATTTCCACTTAGCATGGACTTCTTGGTAACAGTAAACATTTCTTAACAAAAGAAATATTTTTCAACTAACAGCTCGTTCATATCATACTAATCATTCTTTTATCTTACTACTAATTAAAATAAGAGATAAACTTCGTACAAGTAATATCAATACCGATGCTAAGGTAAAGAACTGAATACTGAGGTATAGAAAGCCGGCTACAGTCTATAAATAAATTAAATAAACACAACACATTTTCAATTCATATTAAATGTATACTTTATTTTTACGAAAGCATAATGGTATGTAGATTAGAAAAATGTGTTGTATTTATATCGATTCCTTGATTATAATTATCTAAGAGTAAGATTTATAGCCGGTTTCCACATCTTACTAAACATTCACTCGACTTAGCATTGGTTAAAACTTGACAGAACTACATACAAATAATGTTAATTTCCTACCAATGGTAAAATGAAAGAAAAAATATTAAAATATAGATATCAAATGGGGTAAACTATACCATTATTGACACTCCACCCCAAGAATTCGCACCCAGTCAATTTATTCAAAGAAATAAAAATCTTAATAATTTCATTTTATTTTGTAACCATACAATAATATTGATATTATCATTGTTAGACTACAAATAATTGAAAAAAAAAACTTATTGTTTTGAATAAAATAATAGAGTGCCAAAGATTGTAGTAGAGGCCCAAAAAATGGTATATATATTTACCCAATTAATCAAAATAAATTCCATCTCAAGAAACGTATTCGTTTAGATACCAATTTAGTATGTAGATAAATCACTATAGACATGTAACATTAATTAAAAGTCATAACTAAATATTTCATTTTATTCGTCATACCGATATTTGTCTCTCTCTCTCTCTTTCTCTCTCTCTCTCTCTAACTAACTAATTGAATGTGTAAGAACGAGATAGCAAACACAAGTTTGTAAAACGCCACGTAGCCAACTAAACTAGTGCTGATGATTTATTAATTACGACACTAAAGTGGTGATCTGTGATATATAAGAGAATCTTATCGTAATAAAACTCAAAGAGAAAATAATCCCTATAATTATATCAAAATAAACGTTTTACAAATATAAAAACTTGACTAGAGTATGATACCGTCTTAATTTTAAAGGGAATTTAGTCGCAAAAGCAATTTAGGCAGTGTTTAGCAGTCGATTTCATACTTTTATAATGCTACCGTTATGAGAATGTACTAATGAATGATATTCCCATGAAAGAAAAACTTTCTACGTTGTATGACTTTAAATCCATCTAACCTGTTACATGTTAAGTATTTGCGCAGACAATATAAAAAAATTGACTTTCTAATATTTTAGAAAAAAGAAAACATTTTCATATTGGTAAGGTGTTGAGACATATTTCAATTCAGGGTAGTACTGTCTTGAAGTTCTAAGTTTTTGAGCTTTACACGCCTATCAATTACGCATTTGTTGACAGTAAACTTCACATGTAACAATTAGCAGCAAATGATGTAGTCCAAAATGTTATTAATAAATTTCAATTTTAAATTTAAAAAAAAACGGAACATTTACATACTGTATTTAATAAAACTACGTTTTAACGGTTTTAAGCGCGGTAATTTATTAGGGTTTGGTTTGTCCGAAGTTTCGGCCGCTTTTCAGTGGCCGTGGTCACGGACGACAAAGGTGACATTTGTCCAACGAGTATTGTTAGTTTTATTTAGCCTACCGGCAACTTGTTCATTTTAATTATTTAGTTTTAATTTTGTTTATACTTATTATTTACTTTATGGGAGCCTAATAAAATATACTGTATTATTGTATAATAAGAACATAATAATTGTAAAACTACTTGTTTCATGCCAAATGAATGACTGGCATAACTATCATACTTTATTGTTCACGGCTAGCGACATAGCAATACAGTTGTGATTCATCTGATGCACAGACTATTGAACTCGTGTCTAAAAACTTTAAGTAATCGTTTAGAAAAGATATTGTTTTAAATATAATTATAAAAATACAACATTTTTTTAATTTCATTTGATTTTTTAAAACTAAACATTAATAATCCGTTTAAGTGAGGTTGCATGGATTTAAAACATAAAACTAACAACGCAATGACGAATCAGCACGTTTCGCGAGCGATTGACAGGTGCACAAGGTTACGCCCGTCTAAGAGGCGGACAGACGAACATCATAAACGCATGCAAATTATGATATATTTGGTTTGAGATGAAGATGGTAAATGCTATTGAAAATATTCTCTATACACAACCTAATTGAAGAAAGAAAACTTGTTAATGAATATAATGACATATAATTAAAAGTTTTCTTACAAATAATACGCATGATTAATTTGAAATTATCTTTCAAAGCCGCCGACATTACAATAAAAACATTCCTGCACAGTACGCGCAAAACTCCTTCTTTCATTGCGAAGCTAGTAAACCTCCCTGTTTACCAGCTTCACCCGCCAAGCTCATGAACAGTGGTTGGTTTAAAGTGGGATAGGGAAGTAAGAAGGATTAGGCAGGAGGAATGGAATAGAGGTGACAGGAAAGGGGGTGGGGGGGAGATGAAGAGTGGGCCATCAGAACTCTCATACATCGCACGAGAGAGCGTGGTATCACACTGATCAAACTGGCCCTAAGAGCTGAAATCAAGATGGTGACTCCAGCATGGCTCTACTAGGTAAATGCGCTTCGAGTGGAATTAGTTACATGAGTTTGTGCAGGTCCAGTCAAATGTTGGCGTATCATACACCTTACGGTGTTGCGCAGAAGAGATGGCATGCTATTACGCATAGCGGCCGAACGCGAACGCAACACTCTCCCTTCTCTGTTCTCTCTGAGAACTATATAACTGTGTTCTGCACAATGACGCGTACGAACTTCAAGGACGCAATTAAGTTTTGTTCGTACTATACATGAGAAGTATTTTGCTGTAACTCTGAAATGAGAATTTTACAGGAGAGTCGGTTAAAGGTAATTTTCTAACAACAGTTTTAGGCATTGTCAAAGTAATCCGTTTTTATCTGTGCAGGAACGGAGAAAGAATACAATTTCCTGCGACCGGGCGGCCTGTCGTAAGAGGCGACAAAACAACCCACAGCCAGGTGGTAGGGCATTTGCCCGACTGGATGGCGACCACCCCTGGTCTAGAGTATGCCGCCATAACAACCTTGTGTTGTGTTCCGGCATTAGTGACCAGGTTCCAGGCTCCCTAAAGAGAGCAGCAGCGCATTCGTAGCACATTTGGTGTTGCAAATGTCCATAGGCGATGGTAACCGCTGTCCATCAAGTGGGCCGTCTGCCTGTCTGTTGAACTCCTGCAATAAAAAAAGAATAAAGAAAATGTAAACTATTGTAACACCAAGATTTTATCGATAAGCACCAACCTCGATGAAATTATGTAGTGTTCATGATGTCAAAAGAACACAATTCACTATGTCTGCTATATAAGTCGTGTCTTAATATTAAATACAAAACTTAAAAAAATATTGTAATTATAATATTCAAACTACTAAAGTGGCGCCCAACGTCAGGCTCAAACCAACGACCCTGAGATTAAGAGTTTCATGCTCTACCGACTGGAGTACTTTTACTCTATTAAATAGTTTTAATTTTCGATATGAATAATTACCTTTAATAGGCTCTCCTGTTAAATATGCAGTTTAGAGTTACAATAAAACAGTTTTTAATTACAGAATATATAAACATCAAATTAATCATGCGTTTATATTGAAACATAAAAATGCCTTTTTGAAGAAATCTTATGAAACTATTACCTTATTATTCCATTAATTGAAAAACCTCAACCCATGAAAATGTTAGTAATAAAATTATAATAAAAACATTGAAAAAGGCTGATTAAAAAAATATAATATCATGCTGTTAGTAGAAGGTTAGTAAAAATGAGTCATATTATTTACATAATTATAAATAAAATAAATACATATAAAATACATTATAAATATAACAATAGTTATTAACAATACACTCTTACATAAATATACTGGCAATACTACAATATTGTGAATATTGTACTCTCTATAAACGAATATTCTAGTTTACATGATACAAGCTTAACCTTTTTGGCAAAATTATATATTGTTCTATCTACTATACTTTATTTATAATATTTTCCTAATGAATATAAATATTTCTTAGACTATTCAAACACACAAAATGTTTTCAACAAGTACTCTATAGATATCTATATTGAATATTTAAAATTCCTATAAAAATATAAGTATTTATTATGAAATACTTGATTTAGGAAAGGCTATCACACTAAATACATTAATCATATATTCTATCTAAGCTATCCATGCCACTTTTCAAAAATATTTTATAAAAAATGTATATATTTGCAATTCGAAATCACGACTTATTATTTCAATAAATAAATTAAAAACCATTCAACTTTGTGTCTAAATCTATTTTAAGTAATTTTAACACATAAAACATTCAAATCGCTGTGTACCGAAAACAATAATCTCGAAATATATATTTTCTTTCAATCGACATTCAAAACCAAAAATCTATATTACTATAATTTCAAAATTAAATACTTCATTTTGAACACTAGCACTAAAATGTAGCACGTCTGAAGACACCTGGCTTTCTATAAAATCGTTTGAGTAAAAATATACTATTAAATATTCTAGTCTCTATAGCTTATATTACACAAAAAACACTAGTCTTGGACGTCGGGTTCGTTTAGCCTCACTATATGTATATATACGCCCGTTCCGTCTGTTTGTCACTACGCACTTACTGTGAGCGACCTGCTTACAACCCAAGTATGCCCGTCTGAGGGCGCTTGTCACTTTACCCTGATAAATCAGTTATAACCGGTTGGATTATTTGCAAAAATGAAAAAAAAACACAGTTCTATATACGATATAACAAGTTCAAATGTTTTAATATATTATTAGAAATGTTTATGAAGATTAAATTTTGTATGCACTCCAAATTAATTCTATGGAAAATCAAGAATTGTAATACATTAAAGATATATTAAGAGACAAAAAATGATCAAGTCAAGAATTAATACTACAATAATAGTGATCAGAAATATAGGTTCACTTATTAGAAGAATATAGATAAACCGCTAAGCATGTTAGTCAGAGTGACTGAGAGTTTAAAGATTAAAGATTAGGTTAAAGATTTTCATTTATTTATCTTTTAAAAGATCAAAGTTTTTATTTTAATAAACTAAAAGTTTAGAAATGACATGCTGTAACGTAATAAATAATAATCTCACCACACTAATTCCAGATTTAGCCTGTAATTGACAACATTCCATGACTCCTACTCATTGAAAAATATTCTTAAACTATTCTTCGAGTATTTAAAAATTTAATATATGGCAGTATTTTTACCGTACTCTTTACGATAATAAATAACTATATATATAATATATAACAGTAAATACAAAATTCATAAGTAGAACACAAACAATAAAAACGTTATAAAAAATGCATAGATACAGCTTTGTTTGTTACCTTCTAGTTTTTGGAAGCTCTTAATCCGAAAATTCTTAAAAAATCAATTTAAGTCAAAAAAGAAAATAAAACTTAAGGTTCCAAACAAAAGTACGAAAACAATAATAAATAACATAATGAGAAATAGATAACATAAAATATGGTGCTTCTAACATAACTGGATATACAATTTAAACATACAATTGTGTATTTGTAATATATATTTCAAAATACATAAAACCAAAATTGATTAAATATTTCAAATAAAATATAATATAGATTAATTGTAACATGTTAAAGAATTTAGTCATCTCTTTCAAGATGGCCGACTGATGTCAATAATAAAATAGTTATCCAGTTACATATAATGTAGAGTGCAGTTCTTATGATTACAACTTATTTTCTGAGTAATAATTTTGATAAGATTTAATATTTTTAGTAACTAGGACAAAGTCTCGTCTAGATTTTAAAATATGTCAACAAAATAAATATATGTGTTGCCTAGGATGAAAATTATACTATGCTATAAAAATATCAAAATTTAAGTCGGTAAAAATGTCAATTAAAAATTTGCAGTTGGATTAATTATTTTATGGTCTCTTTCTAAGAGAAAATCAGTAAAATCAACAACCATTGTATTCATTTTAATTTAATTTTAATTTAATAGAAAAACAAATGCACAGTCTAAGTGATGGCAAGTGACCTCTGTAAAGTGCCATCTACAAACTGCTTATCATATTTTCACCTTTATTTTTGTACTCAAACCGCTGATAGTCCTAAATATTCTTTGTTCATACGTGACAAAAGTAATTTTACGAGAAAACTTCACAGCACTGGAAAGCCGGACTTGTTTTTCGAAAGTGAGATAAACATAAAAAAATTCTTATAAAAAAATTAAAATTCAATTAAATTCGTAATTATATTTTACAGGAAACATAACCTGTGGCATGATTCAAGATTTTGCCCATTGCCACGCGACATGAGGATAGATAAAAAGTTCAAGACACGGACGGTTGTATCGCCGACATTCCAGGTTTTAACACTTTTTTTATGCTAGAGTACAGCAGACATGATGGAGGCCCACTTCATGGAAAGTGGTTGCTGTGGGGAATGGACATTTGCTACGCCTAATATTATACCAAAGTGGTGGTGGCCTTGAAGCGCTCAGAAACCAGCCATCGATGCCGGAACACAACTCAAAGTCATTTTGGCGGCATACTTTCGACAAGGTTGGTGGCCATCTAGAGGTTTAAAAGAAACTTCCACCTGGTAAAAATAACTGCTTAATTTGGCATTTGGTTTTTATACTCTTGTATTTTTTTTTATCTGAAATATTAAATTATTATTTTTTTATATTGACTCTATTCTATTTTGCTTCTCTGTACTTTTTATATTTCCTCTCATTGTGGATTATTTTTTATTAAATATATATTTACATATACTTTTAATAACTTTGTTTAAATATAAAAAACTACTAATCCCTATAGGGAATCGAGGATCTACAGTACTGTATCCTATAGGATATTACCAATTCGATATTAAAAATAATTAACTTATCTCCAAAACAAAATATAACCAAAAAATCATAAACGAACTGCACTCACAAAGTGATGAATGTGTATTGTGATAATATGATAATGTCAAGACCACAGCCCGTACATGGTGCATATGAGTGAGACGAAGGCGGCAATGAGCCGCAAGAGGTTCGCGAGTTGCGCACATAAAGACGCAAGGGCGGAGGAGAGCGTTACCTTGAGGGGCACTGGCGGCACTTCCAGGTGGTAGCCGATGTCACACAAGTTGCGGAGCAGCTCGATGCCTGAAATTACACATTTTATATGCCTCATTTTTTTATTTAATTTATGATCTGGAAATAAGGCTTTTAATCTAGATATGTTAAAGTTATAAACTAGACTCATTGTACGATTAGTATAAATATTTTTTTAATCAATTTGTTTTGAACAATTATTTGATTTTGATTTATTGCCATGCTCAGTTTTGAACAACTCTAGAGCCAGTCCTGGACACCCAGACCATAATAAACAACAAAAAGTTCGTTTATAAAATCTAACCAGGAATCGAAGCCGGAACCTCTGCGTTCCAGTGAACTAAGGAGGTAAAGGCTTAAAATCACTAAACCACAGATACCGTTATAAACGACGCCTCATAAATAATGACAAACTCACCAGGATCCCTATTCTGTCCGTATCTGGTCTCCCACGCGTCGAACAGTCGATTGTAGTACCTTGGTCCGGCCAAAAACGCGAGATATTTGTGAGTTTCCCTAGTAGGGAATACGCGCTCCATGTCACCCGATTGGGTCAACTCGTCCTCGGCTTGGATCAAATGACGAACGTCGTCCGGAGTCAACGTCGATAGAATGTCTCGTAGATACTGAAAACGTACACTCGTTGGCTTAACGCACTACTTATGTTCCCTACCTCACTCACACTTCACCATATATTTGAAGATATAAATTGATCGATGCTACTAAAGACAAATGCGTATTACATAAATCCTAACAATAAAATTACCAATGATTCACAAAAAAATAAACATTTTATTTTCATATATGTGACATTTGAAAAGATTGAGGAATTTGCCAATAAAGTCACTGAATTTCTTTGTAACAAGAATAAGTCTTAAGAATCTTTTAAAATTGACACACACATGCAAAACGGACATTTAATAAACACACTTTTAACATTGACAAACTGAAAAGAAAAAAAAATGTGTGCGTGTACACACGTAAGAAGTGAAACTTCTTTATGACCTTATTTTTCGAAAAATGATCTACTATATGCAACTTTACAGAAATTGGTTAAATAAATAAAGCCCTTGGTAGGGGCAAGAAAAACCTGCCGCGTAACGGAAAAATGTGACGCGTAACCGAAAAATGTGACGGTAATTAAAATATGCTCGTAACGAAAAATGTGACGCGTAACCGAAAAATGTGACGGTAATATATTTTTTTCCAACGCCGATAAAGAAGTTTCACTTCAAAAAGAAATTGTGGCTTGACTATCAAGCCTGAAGACAATCCTGTGATCCCACATACATATTTCTAAAGATATATGACTATCATCATAAGCAAATACGTCTGTAACATCAACATTTTATTCCCCGAAAAATACACTTATAATAAAACAAAGTATAGGAAAACTTTAATATAAAATAAAATTAAATACTGAATAGTCTCACCATGTCTCTTTCTTCCATATTTGTATAAATAATATGTTTATCCCTTTCTTCCTTTGATAGATACACTGTATACAATCTGCTATCATATGGTAGCCCAGCCTTGGAACAAAATAATTAATTAATAGCAGCTCTCAAATATCCCACAGCTGGATTTGAGCCGCCCCAAAATAGCGCCATGGATAGTATATTATCCGCCACGCTCGTTTAAGATGGATTGGCAAGTTTCAAACATGTTATTATATAATGATTTATACAACGTTATGCCCAATAGACTAGTGTCTATACACTATCCGACAATTTATTTCAATTTTCGTTCCGTGGAGGAACAGAGAAAGAATACAACAAACGGTCGGTTGTAAGAGATAGGTTGGTAGGGTATCTGCCGACTGGATGGCTACCACCCCTGGTCTAAAATATGCCGCCATAACACACGCCATAACATAATTAAATGTAAAACTGTGGTAAATTAGATTAGGCTCCCATAGAGTAAAAAATAACCATAAACAAAATTAAAACTAAATAATTAAAATGAACAAGTTGGCGGTAAGCTAAATAAAACTTTAACAATATTTGTTGGACAAATGTCACCTTTGTCGTCCGTGACCACGGCCACAGAAAAGCGGCCGGAACGTCGGACAAACCAAAACTTAATAAATTACCGCGCTTAAAACCGTTAAAACGTAGTTTTATAATTTTTTTATAGTTAATGTCACATGCTTAAGATTTCGTCATGATATATAAATTTAATCGTTTTGAAATGAAAATGTTTTAATTAAAAGAAAATTACACAGCATTTATTTAGTTTTAAAGAATCGTAATTTTACGTTTATTTCACATTAAAATATAAACATGTGGGTTATATTACTTATTTATTACGAAATTAGCAAATGATATAGGCGCAAAACAAACTCGATTTTTTATATACAGAATAGAACAGAATCAGTAGCGCTTCACATGGTACATAAACAGGGCTTGCAATACCAGTTAACATATAGTATGTGTACTAAATGTAGATATTGATAAAAAAATAATTGTCGTTGTAAAACTTAACGCTAATTCTTGACCATTTTACCGTTAACTAAATATAACGGTGATATTAATTTTATTGATAATTTTACCGTTACAACTGTTTAATTATCATCTCTACCCTCGCAAAGATCTGCTTATCCACACGATTTATGATCAAATAATATTGCAATTGATTTAGAGTTGTGTTTGTTGTTTCGGTGAATTATTCGGGTACCGTAAAAATACCCGTAAATGTAACAATATAAACATACGATTGTTAACATTATATTTAACTTTAAAAATATAAATGTTACTTAAGTAATGGTACAAAATCGTACCGCTATGCCAGTATCTTTTTCGAAAAATACCGATAATTATAGTTATTAATGATACTAGTGCGGTAAATTAGTTTACCGAATTGTGTGGTGCGTAATTTTTAACTTTCAAACAATATATATAGGCTTCGTAAATGCATTTTTTGAGCAAATGTGTTGAAAAATATAATTTTAAAGTGAATTGATAACGTTATCAAGCCCTGCAAGCATTGCATAATGTCAATTGTTATCAACAATATCATGTGCAAGTTCCAACAAGACTTCTTCCCCAAAGAGTGTACAAATAATTACTTGAAAAAAAACCACTTACCAATTTATTAGGTTTGTCTTTTGACAACATTTCTAAATTTGTTTTCAGTGGTACTTGGAACTGTGCGATATTAAGTACCGTTGACACCAACGGACCCTTAACGTGTATATCTAATGGCGATGCGCTATGTAAACTCGGGGATATGTTTACCTGTAAATAAAAATAATCACATTTAATGCGCACATTATTGCCACATTTTTGAAGATATTAATAGACATAATTTACTTACGACAAACCTTGGCAACATACAAGAGAAATAGAATACATAATATTTCACCATAAATTTGTATGAAAATTATATGGGGCCACATAAATTACAGTTTAGAAATTATAATATAGTCAAAATGCCTTGCCATTTTTGGCGTGCAAACTTACAAGAACAGATGGTGCAATATATGTATACATTGAGACAACAAACATAGATTTGTAGATATAGTAGGAGTAGGTAGAAATAATCTATACATATAATAAAACTGTAGAGGTCGAATTTTTGTACAATGAAATTAAAAACCGAGTCAGGGGGATGAAAGAAGTGAAATAGAACTAATTTAGATTTTATTCAATTTTTTTGTTTCTCTGTTTGTCTGTCTTTTTGTACCGGCTAATCTCTGAAACGACTGGACCGATTTAAATGAAATTTTGTATGGTGGTAGCTTATATCCCTAGTCAACATATAGGATACTTTTGATCCCGAAAAACGGGATAGTTAAAAAACCGCACCACGCGGACGAAGTCGCGGGCATCAGCTAGTACAATATAAGATTGTTTTAAAACAATCAACAATTATTTGTCATTTGCGAAATCCTCTTATATAATTATAGTATTCTATTCTGTAATAACATTTAATAAAAATAATAACTTTCCAAGTTGTATTTTAAAAGTAAATTTTCATTTCCCTTATATTTTTGGGAATATTATTGTAAAATAAAGGGCTCATGCCCAAAATACTCAGTCAGAGAAAAAACCCATACTTATAAGTATTTATGTGAGCCGAACACAGTCGTATCCGCATTAATAACCGCATTATTAACAGCACACTAATGATAGTATCATTAGTAGCAGCATTTAATATATACCGTAGATTACGATCTAATTATGACAAAAATAATTTTTTTTAACTAAAATATTAAATGTTAAGCCAGCCATTAGCCACGTGACAATGAACGCCGATCAGAGCGCGTGACGTCATAGTGTGCAAAACACAAGAAGTTATCAATGACTTCTCAGATAACACTTCAATGAAACAGATGTTTGTTTTGCACACTGTGACGTCATGCGAGACGCCATGACAGCTTGATGCGTTTTTGTGACGAAATGTCAAAATATTTATAAAATTGCTAAATTAAATATGTTCATGTTGTTTTATTGGTGAAATATTACTATTTTGGCTAAAATAGACCATAAGGCTCAAAATAAACCTGTTTCTCAAAAATTGACAACTACCGAATTCTAGGTGTTGACATTCCGCATTCCACAAACGTACCTCCAAAAGCCACGGCTTCAAATCCTCATCAAGCAAAACGTCAATCCCGAACAACTCGTAGCAGTTATATCGCGACGTCACGTTCGCCTTCGTCAACGAGCTAATACTGGCCTCGCCCGATATTATTGTCTTTATCACCAGATCCTTCATCGAGTCCCAAAGCGCTTCCGTGTCTACATGTTTCTCCGTTTTCAAGTATGTGAATAGGGTTTGTAACGTCCTGACAGATAGAAAACAGTTGATATATTTTATAAATTGCTAGAGATTTTGGGACGCTTCATAATAGAGATGATATCCTGTAAATATCTCAATTTCTATTCCATAAAAGTAATCTATATTTTTTGGTTATGGAAAGTAAATATGTATATATAATACATTCATGATACTTATAAGACAATAAAAAACAAACAAATATAAAAAAAACACTTAAAAAAATAGAGATCGAAAGACTATGTGCTTTAACTTTTAAAGTTATTTATACAGAAAGAAAAAAAACGTTTTTCTGCCAAATGCGACACAGACAAATTATAAAATAGACGAGATAAAATATGCTTGCCTCCTCTTGCAAAATATTTAAAAATATAAAACTAAATATAATATTTAATTATTATTCACTGAGTAGTTCATTAGACATTTCATTTGTTCATGTTCAAAAGTGTAAAGAACAAAATTGAAATATTCGGACAAGTCTAACCACATTTATGTATGTTACTAATTTTTTTACATCAGGTAGGTACTTATGTAATATTTGCAAATATATTTTAAGAAAATGACTAATATCTTCGTGTTACATAGGACACTTACCACTTGTGCCCCTCACAGGCAGCAAAGTCTTCATTAGGTGTGTAGTTTTTGGACAATCTATTAATTGAATAGTTTGTCAAATGCATATACCTGTCATTGAGTGACGCCGGCTCGTCATTGTACTTCACTGAAAATTAATATGTGAGCAATGGATAAAACGATAAATGTGAAGAGATGCCACATTTCTACATCGGATTGAAATACAATTCATGAAATAGAATAATTAATTCCAGTAGATATAGTACAAGCCTCGGTCTATGTATATCTACTGATAGTTTTAATTCCAACCGAATGGCTTTGGGACACATAGTCTGCAAAGCAATATAATTGAAGGACATACAGCATTCGTTAGATTTTTTTTATTGCATGAGTTCAACAGACATTTGATGGAAAGCGGTTAGCATCGGCTATGGACATTTGCAACACCAAAGGTGCTACAAATGCGCTGCTTCTCTCTTAAGGGAGACTGGAACCTGCTCACTAATGCCGGAACACAAATCAAGGTTGTTATGGCGACATACTTTAGACCAGGGGTGGTAGCCATACAGTCGGGCAAATACCCTACCACCTGGCTGGTGTCGAAGTGAAATGTGTCCGGACTAAAGCCGGCAGGAAGGGGCTGATGAATGCTTTGGGAATTAATTTGATGGACGTGGGCGTTTTCCAGAGCATTTTCTCGCGGCCATTTTCTGCTTTAATATATAAATATGTTGATATAAATTTTGTGAAATTATATGATTAGGGTAAGATCCACCCACCATCACTAAAAGCCCCTAAAGAAATTACATTTCTTATTGTGTGACATAAAAATCGTGGTAGCGTAATGGCTATCGCACGTGTCCCAAACCCAAAAGGTGCAGGTTCGATCCTGGCCGGAAAGCAGTCACCAATTAGTCAATTTTCTGATCTAATGTGCATATTGTCACAAAAAAACAAAAAAATGCTAGTAACCGTGAAGGAAAACATCGTGATGCAACCTGCACATCGAGATAACCGATATGTCAAACCTGCCAAGCCGCCTTGGACAAGCGTGGAGGAGCGAACCCTGCAGTGGGACATTTATGGGCTGCTATTATTATATATGTGACATAAATCCTAAACAATGACATTCCTGTTTAGAGCGAAGGAGAGAAAAGGGTAATTCATTGTAATCCCAGAGTTGTAGGTTCAACTTTAAGGAGTTTTGACACTTCATTACCTGACGCAAATCTTGCTAAGCCATCCTTATACAAATATATCCTCAACGGATGTATGGACGTAACTAGCACATACAGCCTCATATCGAATTTGTTCCCATTTATTAAATATGGTTTGGATACATATTTTTGTACTACTACTGGCCGCTTCTTGGGTATTTGTGTCCAACGGGATACAACTTTGATACCCGTACCGCGGGCTGAAGCTGGCTGAAAACATAATTATAAGTTTGATATAAAAAAACTTTTTTAAGAATTTCTTTTAAGTTCGGTTGCCTGGAAGAGATTTCTTTTAGTGATGAGGCCGCCCGTTGTTTTGCCAAAAAGTATTATACTTATATTTTTTTAAATTCTTGATTATGATAATTAATAAAGTGTTATCTATTTATCTTTAAAGCGACTATAACTTTACAATATACAGTATTTTCAATAATTTGTACATTTTACTTCGCACCAACTTCAATATGTTGTAGAAAATATATTTATTTATTGCTTGATTTCAGCAGACAGGCAGACGATCCACCTGATGGAAAGCGGTTACCATCGCCTATGGACATTTGCAACACCAAAGGTGCTACAAATGCGCTGCTGCTCTCTTAGGGAGACTGGAACCTGGTCACTAATGCCGGAACACAACTCAAGGTTGTTATGGCGGCATACTCTAGACCAGGGGTGGTAGCCATCCAGTCTCGGGCAAATGCCCTACCTGGCTATGGGTTGTTTTGTCGCCTCTTACGCCAGGCCGCAGGAAATTGTATTCTTTCTCCGTGTCTCCAGGAAGTTATGTATATAATGTATTTAAAGTAACAAACGATTGCACAGCACGAACACAAAATCATAGACCCAGTGAGAAAGTGCTGCCGTCTATACGTAAAAATGTAAAACAAAGGGCAACGACCCTGTGGCTATTCAGCCAAGATCAAAATTGTTTACTTAGCAAGATAACAGTAAGATTCCTAAAAAAGTATAATATTTTAAAAGGAAAACGCGGCAGAATCACACGTATGTCTGCTAATACATTTAAAAAAAACTTACCGGTTTTATAATCCATTTTTCATTATTAGCCGCGTACTTCTCCCAGTCGTGTTTCAGTAGTTTGAGATCGTGCGGCAACACATAAGTTTTGGGCATAATACCAAACTCGTTGACGCCATATTTAGAGGCTAACTTTTGCAAATTACGCCAGAGCCTATCCTTTCGGCCTATTTGAAATGTGCCCGGGAAATGATTCATCTTCTGTCCGTCCTTTATTGCTCTGAACATAATCGATTTCATATGTTTACCCCATATGCCTACCCATTCTACTGTTTCTGCAATTTAAGAAAGCTTCGGATTTAGTCTTTTGAAGTGATTACTTCTTGTGGGAGGGGAAACCGGTTCGTTACGTAACGCGTTACGGCGCCAGTCTGTCTGGCTTCCCTTTCTCTCACGCAAATTATCACTTCTGTTGGTCGTCCCTTTTTTTATTATTATCCAATATGCTTACATCATTGGTGAGATGGATTTGTGGTGTTACGAGAATGGATAAGGTGAGAAATGAGTACATAAGGGGGTCTTTGAAAGTTGCACCCGTCACTGAAAAGTTGAGAGGAAGAAGACTAAGTTGGTATGGGCATATAATGAGGAGGGATGAAAGTCACATGACAAAAAGAATGTTAAACTACAAGATGGATGGGTACAGATGTAAAGGTGACCAAAAAAAGATGGATGGACTGCGTGAAGGATGATATGATGATTTCTGGTGTGACAGAAGAAGTATGTTGGAATAAAAGAGTGTACCCCAATTAATTGGGATATGGTGAAAGAAAAGAGAGATGCTTACATCATTAGCAACAGATTTGACTGTGGCACAGAAACCTCATGGGTTTATTCGTGCCGCAGAGAGTCGTGTACACAATATTGTTATATCAAAAACAGGAGCAGAGGCGAGTAATTGTTATCATCATTCTAGTGTTTCGTTAGAGTTAGTCTAGAGATAGTTTATAGGCTAAGAGCTCACTGTTTAATTATTTTGTGCATAATAAGGTATTTTTTTAAGATTTTATAAGTCGCCATAGCTTCCTACATTTCTTACAAGCATAGCAGTATCTTTGAAAGTTGCACCCGTTCCTGACAAAGTGATAGGAAGAAAATTAAGGTGGTCTCTTTTTTCCTTCACCATATCCCAAAGAATTGGTTTAAAATCAACAACGTAAGAAATCTGAGAAAAATTGAGAGGAAGGAGATTAGGTGAGGAGAGATGTAAGTTAAGTGATAAAAAGAACTTTAAACTGCAAGATTGTTGGGTACAAAGGTAAAGATAGACCCAAAAAAGAGACGGTTGGATTGTGTAAGTGATAATATGATGATCTGTGGTGTGACAGAGGACATATGTCTGAATAGAGGAGTGTGAAAGGAAAAGACGTCTCCAGTGAAAAATTATCTGATGATGATGAAGACCATTCAAATACCCGTTGCGTGGTGTAGGAGTTAGTGGATATAGCAACAAGGAAATCGACTTTGTTTAATAATATTTAAAGATTCTAAAAGCAAGACTCTAGTCTGGGAATTTAGCACTTACTTTTTTACATATGATAAAGCATATTAAATTATTCATTTATATATATACTAGAGATTTCTTAACATTATATACCTTCTTGGGGACACTCCGCCGTGTCACATTCACTCTTGACCAATCTGAATCCAGAGTTTGTGAGGGTCCGTTTAACAACTATCGGTGTTATTGTAGTCAATTTCCACTTCAAATGTTTTTGTATCGGCAACGGTATCTTCAAGGCACAGCTCTCTTCGTGACCCACAAATCGTAGGTACGGTGGCACCCTGGGAAATATTGATAACCGGAGGCAACTTAACACTGTATCCGGTAGTGCTAGAGGAGATTCTGAAATTAGGAAAAATTCTCAAGTCATTCTATGGCTATATATATGTATTAATGAAGTAACATACAATTCTGAGCATTTACCATTCGTATCGTTTGTCTATATATGCCAAAAGGGTAATAAAATGTGTTTCTACAGACGCAGGTGTGAATTTGTCTTTTGTCGGCATTCAGGTCGTAATAATATTATATTGCTTAAAGATTTGTGGAAAAGAAAATTAAATCTACTGACATGATAAGAAAAAATTTTTGCACAAAAAAATATTCAGTTAGGAGCAAAATATGAAAAAAATATACGTGATAGCAAGAAACTAAAACCAGATCTAAATTCACCATGTCAAATTCTATATATTTATCGAATTTTTAGAGGATTTGGTTGCCGACCAGTGATATCAGAGAGGATACGTCGCAGAATTATAGGGGCTGATAGGGCCGCCACTAATTCCAAAACGATGATTTCTACTATAGTTTCAAAAGCAATTAAATTATAGTTCCGAGATAAAAAGCGACTTAAAAGAATGTCTATAGCAACAAGTTTCTATATTCACAATTTAAAAGAGAACTACTTAATTAATTACTTTTCTTACTGAAACCTGAATGAAATTTGTCAGTTCTACATTCTACAGTTTAATTTTGTAAACAGCACATACATACTGCTATAAAAAACCTAATCTATGCATCTATATATAAGTAGTGAATACTTCAAAGAAATCCCTACTGCTTTACATCTACTAAAATAACAGTTTTTAACCTTTGAAAGGCGGGAGTGGTTTGAACGGGTTTATAGTGTGCAAAGCTGTCAAGAACATTTGATCTGCGTTGAATTTCTCTGCAAAATAATACAACATATTTTCACTTTTATCTTATCTTTTCTTTTTAACTTGTGCTAATTATTTGGGGTTGGCACAATGTCTTTTTTCCATACTCCTCCATTCTGACATACATCATCTGTCACTGTCACACCAAAAATCATTCTATCTTTTTGTAGAGTTCTTCCTTTCTTCTACTTTCACTTTTAATAATATGTATTAATAATAATAATAATCGGCCGACAAACACATATTGTATATGCCCTAATTAAGCAAGTTACGCTTGTGTTATGGGTAATATACAAGATACTACTCTAGGGCCGATCCCAGACACCCAGACCATGGTAAATAACGGAGAAAATAGTTTCCAAAATTTACTATACCAGGAATCGAACCCGGAGCCTCTGCGTTGCAGTGAGGCCAGCGAAGGCTTAGCACGCTCAACCACAGAGGCCGTCAAAATAATATGGAAATACTTTTAATAACAATGCACATACCTTTGGAAACAATTTTCTTCGGAGACAGAACTATTCCATTGGATTTCGCAGTTATCTTAATTACAGAATTGTGTTCAATTGGTTCTTCCTTCTCCACAATTGGTATTGGTGGCGGAAGTTTCTCTAGTTTTTCTATATCCATAGCATCGGTTTCCATTTGCCATGCTATCGTATCTGGAGAGGGTGATCTACTATGTGCACTGAAAATAGATATTTAAAACGGATTTTAGTAAACACTAAAACACTAAACATGCGAGCACTGCGCAAAATCTGCGGAGTGACGCTCGCGGACCGCGTTCGTAATACCGAAGTAAGAAAGAGAGTTGGTCTGAAAGAGAGTGTCGGGGTGAAAGTAAGGAAAGGAATGCTCCGGTGGTTCGGGCATGTGGAAAGAATGTATGATGAAAGAATGACTAAACAGATATACAATGCAAAAGTGGATGGATGCAGAAGTCGCGGAAGGCCACGACACACCTTCCATGATCAAATTGATCGTGTATTAGCAGAAGGTGATGTCAGGAGCCTTAAGAACAGACGAACGTGCATGACAAGAGCTATGAATGTCAAAGAAGCAAGTGAGGTGTGTAAGATTAAGCCTGTATGGCGCTCTGTTGTTCGTGCCTACCCCGCAAGGGACCTGGCGTGAAGTTATGTATGTATGTACTAAAACACTTTTGTATTAATAAATAATAAACAACGTTTTAACGATTTAAAGCGCGGAAATTTTAAACCGTTAAGTTTAACGTAGTTTTATTATGTAAACAAGTCGCGAAAACTTAAGAAAATTCTTCTCAATTATTTTTAATTTTCATGAAATTAATTATAAAAGTAATAAAACTGTTTTATTTATTTTTTATTGAATGATTTCAGTAGACAGGCAGACAGCCCACTTGATGAAAAGCGGTCACCATCGCCTATGGACTTAAGGGAGACTGGCACCTGGTGACTAATGCCGGAACACAACTCAAGGTAGTTGTGGCGACATACTTAGTCCAGGGGTGGTAGCCATTCAGACAGGCAAATACCACCTGGCTGTGGGCTGTTTTGTCGCCTCTTACGACAGGCCGCCCGGCCACAGGAAATTGTATTTTCTCCATTCCTGCACGGATAAATTTAATTTATTTAAACGCGTTTTTATTTTGTTTCCTCCATTTTGTACGTCTCTATTATGACACTTTACAGAATCAATGATCACAGTATCTGTGGTCTGTGTGTACTTAAAAATTTAATCTATTTAAACACCAGTTTCATTCAACATAGTTTACAAAGGAAGAGAGAAATGAATAGTTTACCCAATGCCAAATATCTTCAAATACCATGTGAATATATAGTTTCTAGTAGTGATAGAACATTGATAAAAAAAACACTTATCGGACCAGTTACAATGATCGGAAACGACTGTAACATTTCACGGTCGTGATTTATTGTCGCGTCGAGGCTGATATAAAACGGTGACAATATAAAATACATTATAGTTATTCTATATAGCTCTATAATTTTAATCACTACTTTCTAGGTGTGCTCCATTTTAGACCATATTATCTTGAAATTAGACGGGATTATGGTCAAACGCGAAATTATACATACATATTATCACGCCTGTTTCCCATGGGGGTAGGGAGATACTATAGATCTCCACTTGCGACGATCCTGACAAACAACTTTCGCTTCATCTACTTTCATTAACCTCTTCATACATGCACGTTTATTTGATATGCTTTTTACCTGACCTCGTTTTAACACTTCTGTTATTTGATCATGGTGTGTACGCCGTGGTCTACCGTTACCAACTCTACCATTCACAATACTGTCATACACTTGTTTTGTTATTTTATTTTCATCCATCCTCTCTTCATGCCCAAACCACCTTAACATTCCTTTTTCAACTCTTGTTATTACATCTTCTTGCAATCCACAACGCTCCCTTATTACATTATTCCGTATCATATCATTCATGGTTACCTCACATATACCGCAAAGCTCTCATTTCAACTACATTTATTCTACTTTCATGCTTTTTCTGCCACACCCAACTTTCACTGCCGTTCTTTAGTGTTGGCACCAACACCCCTTGATGGACAGCCAAGCGTGCCTTTATAGACACTTTTTGGCTTTCATAAAAGAGTTTAGCGCCCCATTCACCTTATAACCTGCAATTACTCTTCCTTCGATGTCACTTTCATGCTTTCCGTCCCTAATAAACATGCAGCCTATGATACACAAATTCTTTGACTCGCTCTAACTTTTAGCTTCGTACGTGTATATTACAAATTGTCATGTTTTCATCTCTTCCAAATACCATAACTTTCATCTTGTTCACATTAATTTTTATACCCTGCGAAATGATACGAGACTGAACATTTTCTTAAGTTATTATTTCGAAACGTTGGAATAACAAAAATCAAATAAATTACCGCGCTTAAAACCGTTAAAACGTAGTTTTATTATGTATACCAGACTGAAAAAGAGATTATCGGAATAAAGTAACTAACTGACAATTCATTGCTAAATTATTTGACTTTTCATTTAAATCAGGACAGCGGATTCGAGAAAGCAACTGGAAATATTTTAACAAGTTTTCTTACATTGTATTCAATTGTATGTAATTAACTTTTTAAGTTGTAAAAATATAGTACCTATGGAAAACTAACAATTGAAAAGGTTAGTGTGAAAGCAATCAATTTTAATTAAAAGAAAATCTCACACAGCTGTACGTAAGCAACGGCTTGTCGCTTGGCAGATAACGTACAACGCTTCAAATAACTGTTTACATAGTTAAACAGTTTAATAGTGTTGAAAGCATTCTACTTATTCTCGTAGGCGGATGTAATATTTTAAAGAATATATTATTATACTGCTTTACACTTTAAACAAATAACATAAATGGCATACCTTCGTTTTATAGTGTGTATGTAAGTTTTTATAAGAAATTATTAGACTTTTGGCGGAAACTGAAATAAGAGATGGGAGATGCTGTGCTGTGCAGTTCTATTTTCTAGAAATGTGTAAAATTACTCCTAAATGGACAATAGTTGTAGGATATTGATAGTTTTTGCATAGTGATTATGTGTTTTTGTGAGAAATGTGAACTGTATAATCAAATGTAGCCTTTCCAGTTGTCACAAGAACTCCGTTGAATAGCATCAGTTAATAACCTATAGTTCAGCTGAGCATAGGCTAAGAAAATGAAGAAACTATATTGTAATCTAAGATCTGGCTTAAACGCCTAGCTGCCAAGCCATAAACCTTAATAAATAAATAAGTAATTATTATTTTCCTTTAAGCTTCATTACGTGAATAATGAATATGTTAGTACATATCTCTTGCAAACCTATTATTTTCGTTTTGATGTTTCTTTTCATACAAAAGTTACATGGTATAATTCTCATCCAGCGATAAAACCGCCCATTGTACTCGTTACAATCATTATACCAATTTACTTTGTATTAATTGAATTCAAATACAAAAGTTTTTATTCAAAATAAGTTCCACTGGAGAACACTTTTTGAAGGTCATACATATAAGTTATTAAAAAAACCGACTTCAAAAACTAAAAAACTAAAATGTATAAAATAACTTATTTCTAAAGCTATTATTATTAATATATATTATCTAAAACATCTTAAAGTCGGTGCTTAGTAATTTTCAAAATATAGTAATTTTTATGTTTTGCTTTGCACCGACTTCAAGATGTTTTAGATAATATATATTAATAATAATAGCTTTAGAAATAAGTTATTTTATACATTTTAGTTTTTTAGTTTTTGAAGTCGGTTTTTTTAAACGAAGTTTTTAAAATTTTATTTGTTACTTTTTAGTGTCTAGCTATGTATGGGTGGACCTACGAATGGTGCCGCGCTTCTTAAAAAATATAGGTCCCCAAGAACCCGGAACAAAAAAATGTTCGTAAAATGAAAACTACTGGGCCAAACTATGTCAAATTTTTAGGGGACCACATGGCAGCTATTCCGCGTCGAACAAAAAAAGAATCACGTAAATCGAATCATAAATCTCAGAGTAATTGGTGTACATATGGAACGGAGTGAAAATTATTTTCATGAAAAATGTTCATATAATGAAAACTACTGGGCCAAACTATGTCAAATTTTTAGGGGACCACATGGCAGCTATTCTGCGTCGAACAAAAAAAGAATCACGTAAATCGGATCATAAATGACGGAGTAATCGGCGAACATATGGAACGGAGTGAAAATTATTTCCATGAAAAATGTCCATAAAATGAAAACTACTGGGCCAAACTATGTAAAATTTTTAGGGGACCAATTGGAAGCTATTCCGCGTCGAACAAAAAAAGAATCACGTAAATCGGATCATAAATGACGGAGTAATCGGCGAACATACATAAAAAAAGGAACAAAAAAAAAAAAAAAAAGATTCCGACGAATTGAGAACCTCCTCCTTTTTTCGAAGTCGGTTAAAAATGTAATTGTACTGCCTAGTCTATGTACATTGTTTAATGAATATTATATTCTATAATTTTTTTTGAGAACTTTTGTATTCTGTATAAACATCCCACTTTAACACGCCACGTTTATCTAAAACGGATTAACGGTTTTCACACATCAGTAGTCTGTGTAAAAAATCTACAGACGTTTTCGTTCACAGTCAGCACAAGACTTGTCGCTAAATAATTATTTATCCCTTAATTTTTGGAAAAATAATGAATAAGTCATAAAACACTAACTCTTCAGCTTCCCCTTCGACGACGCTGCATTCCACCTTGGTGCTGGACTTCATCCTCACAACCTTGGCTTTCGGCTTTGTTTTCTTCTTGACGGCCTTCACGGATTTCTTGGCTACAGGTATCGCCGTCACCGAGCTCACTGGCAACGCTGGACTCACCGCTGGGCATGTGGGCGTGGGCGTCTCTTGGCGAGGCTGCAATGACAAAAAATATATCTACTACTAACTAACTACATAGCGGTTCTCTGGAACATTTATTTCGCGTAAGTCGAATATTTGGAGGAAGATGGTATGTAAAGTATAGATAAAAATCATTGTTATAAAAATACTAGTTGTCCCGGCAGACGTCGTCCTGCCCGAAAAAATAGGTGTTGATCGTAGAGGGTTCAAAATTTAGGATTGTATGTATTTTTTAATGCTGTAGCATAAAAAAATAAAAAAATATCTAAAAATTTAAAAAATAATTTAGGGGTGGACTACCCTTAACATTTAGGATGATGAAAAATAGATGTCCGATTCTCAGACCTACCCAATATGCACACAAAATGTCATGAGAATCGGTCAAGCCGTTTCGTAAGTGTTTAACTACAAACACCGCGACACGAGAATTTTATATATTAGATATTTAGGTAGACCAAAACGATATGGAAAATGATCTGTAACGTGAATTTCTCTATGTTGATATTTTTTTAGTAGTCGGGAAAAGTATATTTTACTCTGAATAATTGACTAAAAACCCGTGGAAATAGTAACGATGTGATTGATGACTCATGCTGTCAGAACTTTTCAGAACAAAATTGCGTGGTAGTTTGAGATAATTGATTATTACCAAGAGTGATGTACATGATCAAAAGCGGAATCAACAAATTGCGTGTTTGAGAGTATTAAAACTTTATTAGCAGAAATGTACACATTTGATGTCTTTGAATGAAATTGTAAATAATCTTCGGTTGTACCTAGGAAATGATTCCTACTAGAGATGACACGAATAGTAGTTTAGGCAAATACCGTACATTCGGCCACGCTCTCGGCCGAAGCGTGGAATATTCGGCTACCGAAAGTTCTGCGTGAAGTATGTGCAATTCGCGGTTAGCAGGTTAGTATTGAAAGAATAATTTGCAAAGTATTTTCTTACTGTCTCGCAAATGATAGGTACACATCATTAAAACTATTTTTAACGGTTTTGATTTTATATGATTTTTTATTTGATTCTGACGTTTTAAAAACTGGCCGATACGTAATATTGAAATTGCATTTAACACTGTCAAAACGTATATGGAAATAGTATACATATGCAATTTTGAGAAATATTTGCGGTTTTTGGTATGCGGCCGAATATAGTGTACTATTCGGCCGAATACCCGAATAGCCCGAGTAGCAGCCAAATATTCGTGGCATCTCTGGTACTTACACAAAAGTCACTCAATGCTCAGCGGGCAAGGGCAGGGAGTCATGTTGGAAATTTGTTATGTAGAAACGAGAATAGCCCTGAGAGAAAGTAATTGATGTAGCCTGTAAAATTGACAAGCTCCCATGGCCCACTTCCCTCTCCCCTATCTCACTACCTATTCCATCACCCTATTTCTTTCCTCCTGTCTAGGCCCTCTTTCCTAAACTTCAAATGGATGCTTTTATGTAATAAAATCATACAAGTAATATAGTAAACGATCTAAAAATTACAACACGGATATAAAAATGTTCCGTAAAAATACACAGACTGTTTTAAACTTCCGGCAATGATTATTTTGCTTATTTATTTGCGTCAGAGATACGTTTCTGTTGAATCTTTCTAGACAGGCAATGCTATAATTTATTGCTAAACGATCCGAATGCATTACAAGGAAAGATGGACAGCCATACATAAAAATTATAAGCTTTCTGCAATACCACTATGTCATTATTGGTCGGTTCCCCATATTTTAGGACCATCCACATATTAAAACTAGTTTTCCCCGAGCAACGCGAGCCGCGGTACATGCCCTAGAACGTGCCTCTAGTTTAAAGAGCAAAATTAATACAAGTTACTTTCTAGCTAGCTAACTAGCTTCTGCCCGCGACTTCGTCCGCGTGGAATAGTTTAAAAAAAACCGATTTTGAAACATTCTTCATTGGTGCTCCGCTCCTCTTGTTGTTAACGTGGTGATATATAGCCTATATATAGCCTTTCTCGATAAATGGGCTAAGCACTGAAAGAATTTTTCAAATCAGACCAGTAGTTCCTGAGATTAGCGCTTTCAAGCAAACAAACAAACTCTTCAGCTTTATATATTAGTATAAGATTATTCATATTTATAAAAAGCAGTAGTCTGTGTCAAGTCTGTCTATCATCTGTAAATAACAAAAATGGTAAAATGAAATATATAAAAAAACCTATCCTACTTTCTGGGATAATCTTTACATAAATCTATCCCTTTCCGGGATGAAAGAGTTTCAGCTAAATTGATCTAGTAGCATTTGCGTCAAAACGTAACAGACAGATAGACTGACGGGCAGACAGAGATACTTTCGCATTTATAATATTAATAGGGTAATAGGGATTTGACATAACCTCCACACAAGTTACGTCAAATTTATACTAATGGTCAGGCAAGTTTAATCAATAGTAACATATAGGAACCGGCTATAATATGATCATGGGATTCTTTAATACCGAAAAACACGATAGTTTCATTGAGATACGGATACAAAATTGAGTAAACCGGTCATCATGAAATTTTGTAGGATATGTATATTCCGTAACGGAGATGGATATAGCGAGCATATTTGCCTAAGTAAATTAAATAATTTTAATAGAATATTAATTCATGCAAGTGAATCGACGTAAACGACTCTCACATCAATACTAATGATAGAAACTGAAGTATCAGTCTGAAATTCCGGTATAAGTGCTAAAATATATTAAAGATTTGTATAAAACGAAATTATAAATGACCGTTTTAGATTTGTGAATGAATGAATGTGTCGATCTGAAAGTTTGTCTTGATCAAACTCCGAAACGTATAAATGAATTCCAAAGAAAATTTACAAATTAAAACAGGATTTTTATCTGCTATTTTCATGTATTTCCTTTTAACATCTAATGAAAAACAGCCCATAAGCGTCCCACTGCTGGACTCGAGCCTCCCACTATAGGGGAAAGGACAGTATACCCGCCACGCTCGTCCAAGGCGGTTTGGCAGGTTTGACACATCGGTTCTCTTGAAGTGCAGGTTTCATGACGTTTTCCTTCACCGTTGTTAGAAGAAGAAAAAGTATTTATTTAGAACAAGATACAAAAAATCTTATACGATAATACATATTATTACAATTAATTGTGATGTCCTAAAAAGGCTCTTGCTCAGCATAATGCTAGTTTCACAACTGTTAGCACATGATAAACAGTCGGTAAACTGCCTAAGCGGCACCGCTTATTGCCGATTGCGTTTCGAATCCCTCGAATCCGCGCCCTATTACTTTGAGAGGCATATGCTAGCCATTTTTTTATTTGCAGGAGGTCAGCAGACAGGCAGACGGCCCACTTGATGGAAAGCGGTTACCATCGCCTATGAACATTTGCAACACCAAAGAAGACTGGAATCTGGTCACTAACGCCAGAACACAAATCAAGGTTGTTATGGCGACATACTTTAGACCAGGTGTGGTAGCCATCCAGTCGGGCAAATCCCCTACCACCTGGCTGTGGGTTGTTTTGGCGCCTCTTACGACAGGCCGCCCGGCCGCAGGAAATTGTATTATTTTTCCATTCCTGCACGGATATTACGCTACCACGCCTACTACTTAAACACCTGGTGGGTTTCATATGATGTCCAAGCATCACGCGACTGAGAGGTGCGTGTACAAACAAGTACACGAATGAGCATGTTAAAATAATTATACAAAGGAGTATGAAAACACTTACGAATCAGACAATACGTTGTAATTCGCAATATGTTTCTGCAATACAAACACTTGAAATATCTACAGATACAATGGAAAATACGAAAAGATAATTCGAGTCCCGGCAAATAGAATTAACAGATATAAACCGTCAGAGATTATTAGAAATGTTGGAACAGTGCTCGCTTTAAAATAGGTACTTTCAATAAAGACGTTTAGCGCTAAAATCTAATTATATTACGAAGTATAAAATGCAACACTTGAGAAACATGATACCCTGCCACGGTCACGTGTCACGGAACCCGGCAGGAAATACAGGTATGACATTTCTGCCAAGTGGCATTCCAATAAATGCTGACAATATACAGAATCGGCAGCCATTCGCAGACCACTGCTGGTCGTAGGTCTCCCCAAGTCGGCGGCACTCATCCCTGTCCTCTGACTTCCTCATCCAGCGCCTACCGGCGACCTTGCACATGTCGTCGGTCCATCGGGCTGGAGGGCGTCCGACACTACGTTTACCGAGATGCGGTCTTCTCCACTCCAGGACTCGTCTGGAGCAGACGGCAATCGGTCCTGCGGCAGACGGGACCTGCCCACTACTACTTCAACTTGCTAATTATAATATAACGTATATAGGTATTATCCATAATCTTATACTAATATATAAAGTTGAAGAGTTTGTTTGTTTGATTGACGCGCTAATCTCAGGAACTACTGGTCTGATTTGAAAAATTCTTTCAGTGTTAGATAGCCCATTTATCGAGGAAGGCTATAGGCTATATATCATCACGCTAAGACCAATGGAAGCGGAGCACCAATAAAAATGTTTCAAAAACGGGGGTTTTGAGAAAAAATTCACGCGGATGACGTCGCGGGCATCGCTAGTATTACAATAAAAGATTGCGGGCCCAATTTTGGTATTACTGTCTCGTCAAAATCGACGCACACTATCGTCTTAATCGTAGTTTTGTCTGATTTCGGTATTCTGTTAATTCCAATGGCGGAGACGTGGGAAGCCACTCTATCTTTATAAATATTCAGAAGCGCAACCTCGCGAAGCTTTTCAATTTCTGCTCGTTGGCTTTTGTAATACTAATTTCTTTCTACTATTATTCTGCTGCGACGATATCGAGATATTCGAGAAGTAGAATACAAATCATTGACACTATGACAATGGAATCGTGCTTTCAATATCTTCGCAGCTTCAGCATATGAAATAGCAGCGTTGGGCCCAGGTAAAAACGGATTAAATGCCATGCGAAATGTGCATGTTTCGCATACGGGACCTTCCATTTCGCGCAACATGAGCGACATTTCGTAGAGATTTATGATTGTAACGTCCACAAGCAAGTGGAACGGGAAATATCGCGGTCGTCAACGTGGTCGTTGTGAGACCCTTCTGGGACGTAGCCATAGACGTTTGCAACGCTAAAGGCGAAGGCCAATGCGTTGCCGGCCTTTAGAATGGGATAGGAGGGATAAATTAAAAGGATTAAGAGGACGCGATAAAGAACAGAGGGATCAGACAGAAGGGACGAGATAGGTGAATGGAATAGGGGAGGAAACGTTTGCAACACTATGGGGGAAGGCCAATGGGTTGCCGGCCTTTAGAATGGTATAGGAGGGATAAAATAAAAGGATTAAGAGGACGCGATAAAGAACAGAGGGATCAGACAGAAGGGACGAGATAGGTGACTGGAATAAGGGAGGTGGAAGTAGGCCATCTAAACTCTTACTCATAGTAAGAATCACGATTAGTTCACAGGTAACCTTTTCACGGCAATATTATGTGAGACCGTGATATCATATCGATGGAGCCGGCCCTAAAAGCTGTAATCAATGTTGTTAATAATGTTGATTTAGTGGTTAGTGATGTTGTGTAAATTGTAATGATTCTAGCATGGCTCTACTAATGCCCAGTTTCTGAGGTTACCAGTTATGAGTTCAATAACAATTGATTCCATAAATTTATGTAACAGATAAACTTAGGTTTACTGTTAACCTACAACTAGTACCAAAACCCGCCACTAGAGGGATCTATTTAAGAAGGAATATCTAATATTTATTTACATCAAACAAAAACGTCAAACCAAAGACATGGAACATAAACGCCTCATATTGGTCAGTTAAGTTGAACCTAGTTTAACTATCGTACGTGTCGTATCGTGTTCAAATACGCAATTTTATAAATTATTGAACCGATAGCGTTAACGAGCAAATAAACGACAGTTGAAAGTACCTCAGAAACCGGGCTAAGTCGGTATAATCATTAATAGACACTAAATAAACTGCTCATTGTAATTATTGTAACCTGTACAATGGGCGGTTTTATTGTCCTCACAATATATCTGAATAGTCAAACTACTTTTACTACCCAAGACATAAAACGTAATAATACCCAGAAGCAAATATCTGTTAACATTTTAACAACATCAAGAATTTAAACAAAATATGTCTCAATGATATACATACATTCAATGAGATACAAACGCCTATAACGAATCGAATAAATTATGTAAAATGAAACGAATATGTGCCACCAAACAATTTCATTTCGCCATTAATTGCTTTAATGGGACTGTTGAATGGGTTGCTTCAAATTTTTTCATGTCAGTAACTACGTCTTTGACATTGAAATTTAATTTTATGAATATTTAGTAACGTATATTATTGAAATTTTTACTTTTAATTGTAATGTGATCAATTAAAGAAAAAACACAGATAAAAATGTGAGATAGCTACTCGACATTCACTGCATATGGACCTCCCAAAATACCGTAAAACAACAGCGAGAGATAACAGGCAGTGAGTAGCCGAGTGTGGTGGAAAGATGTGCTGCAGTTTCAGCGAGACTTCGTCCGGCTTCATCTTTAACAGCACTTTCCACAGCTAGAACTCAAATGTTAGCTCTTAACATTTTTACTATGTGCCGGCTGGTTAAGGAAAGCACTGAGGCGAGGACCTTCGTTTGGCTTCACGGAGTCGGTTACCGGGAATCGAATATTGTTAGTTATAATTATAAGATACCATGAGAAAAGGAAGACGTGAAACATTTTTTGAAGCAAGAAAGTACATACATCTATTTTTATTCGCATTTTATTGACGTGTATTTCTGAGATCTATCCAGAGCTTTAGTTTCCTTGTTACTCGAAGTTTCGTGAGCGAAATATATCAATCAGTGTAACTATAGCGCTTATCTTCAAGTACTCGTGGATACAGGACAAATAGCCTGAGACAAGTTGATCAGTGATCAGACACCTATTTGCTCAAGTTAATGCGAAACAAGGGAATTGTTGTTCAACATCGCCGAAGCTTTTTTAAAATAATGTGAATAATCTGACCGCGGTGTTTAACAGCAAAAGTGCAAAATGTCAGACTAATTATGTTATTCAAAACACAACATTAGGTTTTACAAGTCTAAGGCGCAAATTCATAATTTGAAACTTAAATTAGGAAATTTTATAACTGTAGCACATTGTAAAAAGAAGGTCCAAGGGAAGTTGGGAATTATGTGAGAAAAATAAAGAGTAGCAGATTCTAGATCATTTGCAAAAACGCGAATTAGAAAGTGATGGGCTTGCAGTACTCTCACTCGACAAATGCGCATCATGACTAGGTCAAGGCTAACAATTTTACGCTAATTGATGACAGTGTGGTCGGAATCTATGCAAGTAGGCCAAATTCTAGATTTAGTATATTTCTTCCCAATCAAGCATTCATAGATAGACGATCCAATAGAACAGCTAAATATTACAGCAATGAGTCATGATAAAGGTATTGTTCAATGTGTTACACAAATAAATCCAATTATAAATCAGGATACGCACTCATTGAAAATAGGTCGGTCAGAAATAATTTAGTGGAATTCCTCTATTCACAGCCACCTGGAGAACATACACAACACGTTTTGGCAACCATCACTGGAGTTACAATGACTTTTTTTAAATGCACACAATAACACTTTAGTGTTGTTATATATTTCGCACCTTGAACGGAACACGTTTTCGAATATAACTGCACTAAACATGTCAAGGTTGGCTTTCTTAGGTTACGACTTAGCGAACACTGAAGGGTTTAGATGCTCCATAAGTGTTAATACTTTAACCACTACAACAGTTTTTGATCTTACATATTTAATTCACAATTTCGCAACTCCTCGTAATTAGACACAGGAAGTGACTTGCACACTTATGAATAATAAGTTAGCACAAAAATTCAAATTCTACATAGATAGCAAAAATAATTTCGCGGCTAACATGAGGCGAATCGATTAAGAGATCGGAACAGCACGGTGGCAACAACTATAATGCATCGTATTGACATTTCGTACAAGTTGGCCACACGCCACGATCTGATGAACCCATGCCACAATAAAATCTAAAGTGTAAAATTAAACGGACAATATAACGAGGTTGAACAAGATGTAACCAGCCGTAATAAAACGTTTACCGCCCACACTATTGTGTGATACATTTTTATTTCGCCAAATTTTTCATCATTTTTATTATTACGAGAGAATCTAATTTGTTATTATTATCACACATAATAATCGGTTTTATAAGCAATTTACTAAAAAAAATATTATTTAATAACTTTATCTCGATTCATTATAAAGAAACAAGAATATAGAGGCATGAATGATTGTTTTCTATACATAAGTCAGCAGCCCTTATAAATGCGCTGATGAATCAATATATACTGATTAAAAAAGTGTATATTTATCACGGCTTGATTAGGAAACCATAGGATCTAAATATGAAAAACAACCTATAAAATGGCTCCTGTGGCAAAGTTTTATAAAGATTGCCGATTGCTCAGTAAACCAAGTCTTTTAATGTCCGGCGAGATTCTAAATTCTAAATTGTAATCATTATTATACATAACGACTGATTAAGTAAACACTAATAAATAAAAATTTCTTTATCCTAACTTAGTAAACAAAAGGAAAAACAATTTAAATAAGTTGATAAACCTGCTAACCAGAGTTAGCAGGTTCAGATTGTGAATGTATTACTTTGGTAACGACAGCAATAGAAGCAACATTAAACTAATCTTTATAAACAAAATACCTTTAGCAAAATTATATACTCAATTTCTCAATAAATGAGGTCTTGATTGTTAGCTATATACAAGCGTCTGCTGCTTGTCATTCGTGTTTAGTAAAATCAATAACAAGATTAAATCACTGTTGCACACTACCTATAACCACATTAGGGGTAATCTTATTTGAAACCTCCCAAGGTTCATTTTGTTATTTTAACCCGAGTATAGATTTATTCACTCAGATATATTCAAAGAAAGACAACTGATATGAATAAAACATAAATATATTATGAGCCTCAACAAGTAAAGTTGGAGTGTTCACTGTTTTTATATCAATATACTTGCCTTGTTGAAATTATAATCTCATGAATTCAGGAGATACAAGTCGGTCGTTTTATGGATAACATAAAAAATACAACATAATCAGCCTCCACTGCTTTATATTCCTTGCCGTCTGTATCAATTGAATTGAAAGATTATTTCGTTTCCTAACAAGCTTTAGATAAGGTCTCACCACAACTACAAATTATTGTTAACACTTTACTAAGAAATATAAAATACTTTAGCTTCATCTGCCTTAGTGTTAAAGATTTAGGCTGTGGCATAACATCGTTAACGCATAGCCTCATTAGTGTATATACATACGTCATCTCTCAATATTTAACGTCATTAACAATATCGCATCTCGAATTGCGCATGACACTCATCGCCACATCTGCGTGAAACGGCCTATATCTTTATCCGAGATGAAGCCGCACCATATACATAATACGACATTATATTTCAAACTGAAGTTACAGATTTAAAAACTTTTAACTGTTGTATTTATGGCAATTGAGGGATATAAAAGCAGAACCGCTTAAGTCGTAATTCTGTTTTTTTCGACCATACATATATATACATACATAAAATTTATCATTCAATGCTGAAACATTTTAACGTAATCAGTTTAAAAAGGCAAAATTATAGACTGACACGGTTTTGCTTTTATATCCCGCAATTATACAATTATAATGTGAAAAGCAAAGCATAGCTCACCGTGTCAGAAAGCCTTCTTATAATTTTCTTCAGGAAACCCATAATTAACTCAGCTACGGTTTGGACGCGTCAACGACCGAACTACAACTAAACGTCACGAATAACATGAGAACTACTGAAGATCATGTATGTATGATACACTCATGTACACTGACTGACAACTTGTTGCATAACACAATAACTATTGAACACGTCACGGATATGAATGTGTCGTCACTTAGTTCGGTGTGATTCAAAAATACTTGCGGATTTAAAGGATTTCATCGCGACTGCACAAGTGCGACTATTATTTTTCATTTTGTCTTTCAATCTATGGGAGAACAAAAATTCTAATTTTACAAATATTTATCCTTAATGTTTTAATTTTTTTTATTAAACGAACATCACAATGTGGAGATTTTACGTTCCCCGTAGCCATTTTGGCAATGACAATATCTAAATTTTTTATTAAATTGAATGTAGAAAGGAAATAATTTTATATAATATAACATAAAAAATATAAAAGTTTACATGGGTACCTACATACTTATTTTAATTTGGAAGTAAGACAGTATTTTATTGTTGGTGTAATTAAAAATTATTTATTCGATTTATGAATTAAATATTACATAAGTAGAATTAGTTTTATTAATTATTATTTAACAAAATTGGGTCATTTTGGTCTTACGCCAAAAGGAAGGTTCGTACTGAAAATCAGCGTTGTGTCAGATATAATCCCGGCACAGCAATATGCTGAGTGCAAACCTTGTTTGCTAAAAATGCGGCATACAAATTCTTCAAATATGCTCTGTGTATAATATATATATATATATAATATGTATAAGGAATATAATTACGTCGCTATTTCTTCAAATAAAGTTTTTCTTTCTGTCTTTCTTCATGATGCTACTGCTTCATCTGGGTTAATGTTATAGTTATTGACCGTTTCACGCAGATGTAGCGATGGGTTTAATGCGTTATTTGTGATGCGATATTGTTATTATTGTTAATGACGTTAAATACTGACAGATAACGTAGGTATATATACACTATTATTAACGCCTTTGGCCAATAACCATAACATCACCGATAGCGAAGCCCGAGCATAACAATTATAACGTGGCATCAATCTTCGAGCGACAATAGCATCGATCCCGGAAACGCAAAGCTAAACAATGCAGCATTAAGTGACAAAACAAACATTGAAACACCACCATAGATAGATCTGCAAATTGATGATACTAGCAATGGTACATACAAACAACAGTACACACACAACGACAGTACAGTACAGCAATGGTACGACATCGTTTCCAGTACATATATGTATCTTTAGAATCTACTCTAATAAATATAATTAAAACTACGTTTTAACGGTTTTAAGCGCAGCATTTTATATGGTTTTTATTTCGACGTTCCAGCCACTTTTCAGTAGCCGTGATCACGGACGACAAAGATGTCACAAAAAGCAGTCGAAATAAAAATAAAACAAAATACGACGCTTAAAACTGTTAAAACGTAGTTATAATTATGTGTACTAGTCCCGAAAACTCGTAGGGAGAAAAATTAAGGCCAATTTCGATGCGGTTTTCGCTGGTCGACAGCAAATTCTTAAGACTTGAAATCTGCCCTATTATTTATCCTGGGCATCCCGCGGGAATTTTTCTGAGAATGATTTCAAATGGCCAGATTAATAAAAAACTAATTCCAATGTGATTTTTTCACTGATCCATAGCAATATGTAATAAAGTGTGTGATATTGTTCATTCCGGGAATCCCGCGGGAATTTTCCCGGGAGCGGTTTGTAGTCGTTCGGGTTCATAAAAATTAGCTTACTCCGACACAGTTTTTACTAAAACGATAGGTTACTTTTTATTTAAATGCTGCGGTACTTAGTGCCCCGGTATCCCGTGGGAATTTCAAGTCAAGCGTGGACGAAGTTGCAGGCATATCATAGTATTATATAATATAGATATGAAAGTGAGTTCTTTCGGATATACAATATTTTCATGTTACGACTGCTTATTTATATTTATTGAACCTACTGTTTTCTTTATGATAATCGCCAATTCAACTAGACAGTAAAGTTTGAGCTGAAATCTTAAAATTGATAATAATAATAAATTGGCAGACAAACACACACATGACAAAAGTAAAGCAAGTTACGGCTGTGTTCAAAGGTGCCAAGTTACTGAGGCCAATCCCAGACCACAGTAAATAAAGAAAGTTTGATTACGAAATTCACCATGCCGGAAATCGAGCCCGGAGTCTGCGTTCTAGTCACCTTAGCCGGCAAAGGCTTAACAGAATCCTATGTGGTTACGCAGGCCGTCAATTATAAATTGCTAATTATAAAGATAAATCACTAAAACACCGTTAACCGTACAAAAAATTCCACAATAGCCACAATGTTTGATCACCGACAGTATAATTGTGTAAACAAATTAGCTTGTAAGATTTTCAGCTTGACTATAAAGTGTTCTCATGTAAACGATTCCATTCTTGGTATTGGAGCAATGATGAAGGAATTTTTGTCGCGTTATGATATACATACATACATAACTTCACGTCAGGTCCCTTGCGGGGTAGGCACGAACAACAGAGCGCCATTCAGGCTTATTCATACACACCTCACTTGCTTCTTTGACATTCATAGCTCTGATCATGCACGCTCGTCTGTTCTTAAGGCTCCTGACATCACTTCCTGCTAGTACACGATCAATTTGATCATAGAAGGTGTGTCGTGGCCTTCCGCGACTTCTGCATCCATCCACTTTTACATTATATATCTGTTTACGCGGACGAAGTCGTTAGGCAGCGTGCCGTGTCTGTACATTGAAGCGTAATCACACTGCTTTTAACATCTTACTATCGATTAATTTGCTTTACTATTGGTTAGTATTGACATAAACTAAAAATTAAAATTCAAGGCACGAGTATGAGAAAGTAACTGCTATAAAACAAAAAAAACTGAAATAAACTGTATAAACGATGGAGAACACGATGTTTTTTTTTTAGATTTCTTGTCTGTTTGTTCGGGATTCACGTAAAATCTACTGGGCCGATTTCGACGCTATTTTCGCTGATCGACAGCAAATCCTTAGACTTAAAACTTGTAGTACTTTTTATCCCGGAAATCCAGCGCGATTTTTTCTGTTAATAATTTAAAATGGGCAAATTAAAAAAAAACGAATTGCAATGTAATTTTTTCACTGACCGATAGCAAATTTTATGTATTAAAATGTGTGATAGTTTTTTCCGAGAATACCGCGGGAATTTTCTAGGGAGCGGTTTTTCGATGTTCGAGTGCATAGAAATTAGCTTATTTCGATAGTTTTCACTAAAACTAAAGATAGCTTCCATTCTTTTTTAAATGCTGCGCTACGTTGTGACCCGGGAATCCCTCGAGAATGTCAAGTCATACGTGCACGAAACCGCGGGCATATCCTAGTTTTGATTATATTAAAATATATTTAATCCTATTACTTTTTAATAGTAATCTTATACTTGGGATCACGATGTTTATTTCCCAATTTACGTAATTTCTACCATAGAGCGAGAGATTTAGAGCGATCTCTTCCAGACAACCCGGGCTGTGGATTGTGTGAAAGGAATCGAGAGTGTATGACGGTGGTGTGCAAATCAAATACATGTAATTAATAGGATACATAAATATTACACAATACTTATAATTAAGAAAAATAAAAATAAAATAGACTGGGTATTTCTTTTATAATAAAACGTATTAATTTTATACTGTTCTATCTATAGTCAGTTTAAGAGGTTCGCATTATATTGAAAATCTTAATGGGACACGTAGAGCTACAACTTTGAGAAATACTGGGATGTAAAGAAGAAATCCGAAAAAAGATTTTCTGTAATGATTGAAAATTCCTTTACACCACTACAATAAGCGGAAGCTTCTTAGTGATCTGCCAAATGGGTTTTAGAACATGAAAGACGCCTACGTATGTTGTTTACCAAATGACCCATATTCTTAATTATAGACATGACATATTTGATGAATATTATGAATAATTAAGAAGCTAGACGATAGTGTGTGTCATACATGCTTAGTATCTGTCTGAGGGCACGTCACTATGGGATCAGAGTTGATTTTTCTTTCATGAAATGTCACACTTAGAGAGCATAATGAATGATTAACCTTTTTTTAACGAGGGGAAGCCCACCACGGGGCAGATCGCGGCGTGTGTGTGGTGTCACCACGTTAGAGTGGTAACAGCACACCCTAGGGATCGAGTCGGGTATACCCACTAAAACCCCTCGGTATTCTGTCTGAAGCCTTGGCAAGATAAACGATTAACCAAAAAAGCAACAAAAACATTATTAAACAAAATATTGGCCAATCGTTCGCGGGTAGTAAAAGGCCCCATAGATGATGTCGAATTTAATCTGTTTAATTTTTGTCATTTGGCTACCGAATCAATTTTTTTTAACACTACCGGATCGAATATACAAAAACAAAACGTATCATTGTTGAAAGTGTTTTTTAAGCTCTACCACCTTGATTTATTTTACAATTTCCCACTTCATAAATCGAAAGTGAGAGGGACATTGGGAGCTAATTACAAAAAATTAACTAATTGTTAAGTAAAAATGTTTAATGACTTTTATAATGAAACGTCCTAAATATCAATGTTTAATACTGTTGCAAGCCGTTACTAATCCTTTGCAGGTGTCTTATTACCCCTTTGAATTTGAGTGATCTATTGTTCACGCCGCCGTAAGATGTCATAAAACCTTCTTTCCTCTGTTGGTTATGACATGTGAATTCTTAGAAACCATTAACCTGACATATAACGATTTCAAGAACCAGTGGGCGGCATGTTGCTAAAAGGCCATGTCTAATTTACAAATGAATGACAGTCGGTCAACGGGGAAATGCGGCAGTCGAATTCTGACTGCGAACGAGGCGTTACCTAGTGCATATGAGGAGCAAATATCGACGATTGTAAATATCTGTGAATTACGTGTGTGTAGTTCTAATAAACCATAATTTCTGATAATTCCAACGACATGTTCGAATTTACATCCTACAAATTCGTAACAGTACCTAACTATTGTATTGATGAAACCCCCCTAAACGACCATGTATACTGAAAATGTTTTTCAATATTTAGTTACAAACATACAACAGTTACCACTTATCTTAATTTGTATCGCGAGTTGACTACAACATTGTATATAGTGTAGCATATTTTAGTTTTTATTCATAACCCGAAGCTGATAGATTCTGAATAAAATGACTGAAAAACTGAAGGATAAACGGACATACAATAAAAAATAAAAACTTCGTTTAAAAAAACCGACTTCAAAAACTAAAATGTATAAAATAACTTATTTCTAAAGCTATTATTATTAATATATATTATCTAAAACATCTTAAAGTCGGTGCTTAGTAATTTTCAAAATATAGTAATGTTTATGTTTTATTTTGCACCGACTTCAACATGTTTTAGATAATATATATTAATAATAATAGCTTTAGAAATAAGTCATTTTATACATTTTAGTTTTTGAAGTCGGTTTTTTTAAACGAAGTTTTTATTTTTTATTTGTTACTTTTTAGTGTCTAGCTATGTATGGGTGAACTTACGCATGGTGCCGCGCTTCTTAAAAAATATAGGTCCCAAGAAACGGGAACAAAAAAATGATCGTAAAATGAAAACTACTGGGCCAAACTATGTCAATTTTTTAGGGGACCACATGGCAGCTATTCCGCGTCGAACAAAAAAAGAATCAAGTAAATCGAATCATAAATCTCAGAGTAATTGGTGTACATATGAAACGAAAAGGAATTTTTTTTCATAAAAAAATTTCATAAAATGAAAACTACTGGGCCAAACTATGTAAAATTTTTAGGGGACCAATTGGAAGCTATTCCGCGTCGAACAAAAAAGAATCACGTAAATCGGATCATAAATCACGGAGTAATCGGCGAACATACATTAAAAAAAAACACCAAAAAAAAAAAAGATCCTGACGAATTGAGAACCTCCTCCTTTTTTCGAAGTCGGTTAAAAATATAATAGTTCCGTTTCTAATATCTTTTCAAATAGAACAGTATAAGAGAAATTACTTCTACTAATAACAATCGTGATTCTAAGATTATTATTAAATGGCAACATGGTTTAAAAAAAAAAAAAAATACTAGCTTCTGCCCGCGACTTCGTCCGCGTGGTGCGGTTTTTTAATTATCCCATGGGATCTCTTTAATTTTTCGGGATCAAAGGTATGCTATATGTTGACCAGGGATATAAGCTACCACCGTACAAAATTTCATTTAAATCGTTCCGGTACAAACAGACCAACCGACAAACAGAGAAACAAAAATTTGAAAAAAATCTAAATTAGTTCTATTTCATTTCTTACATCCGTTGACTCGGTTTTTAGCATTATTTTTCGTTGTACAGAAATTCGACCTTTACAGTTTTATTATATGTATAGATATCCAGGGTTTTAAAGCCTGTTTCAAATATTTTTTTATGATTAATATATGCTTTATAAACATAAAATAATAAACGTACTTACCGTCTCCATGCCACTGTCCACAGTATCACTGTTAATAGCAGTAGTCCGCAGCACATGCATATTATGGTCTCCCCTCGTCACTATCACTTGATCTTTGCACAAACATCGCGATGTTTTGGAGTAATTAGGACTTTTATTGCTAGGCGTGGTGGTTAGAGAAGCTACAGCTGTTCCATATGAATAACCAGAGTTGTCTTTTGCCCGTTTCATGTTGTTTGATAAGTAGTTTAGGCGACTGCAAATTCAAATTGGTCATATTAATTTTAAAAGCATTATTAGAATAAACTGTGAGCTACGGGATTTTCTCTCAACTTAACTATGGAGATTTGGTATAAAATCCCAGGTGAGGTTCCACACAGCATTATAGCAAATATGTGATTTTTCAAAGGAGTAAAATTCTTCCCAGGCTGGCAGCACAATGTTAACATTCCAAAGAGTATATAACACCAGTGTGCTGTAATTGTCCATAGGCAATAGCAATCACTTTCCATCAGGCTGTCTGCTGTACCCAAGGGATAAGAAATTGAATGTGTAGTGTAGTGGTATGCAAGATGGCCACTTATGTATTCTAATTGGGGAATCTGGGATCAGCTCCAGATGTGGCTATTGTATATTAACTCCATAACAGGAGTGTAACTTAGCTTAAAAATGTATATATTTGTTTGCCAATTTATTAAACAATTCTCTATTTATAATGTGAAAGTTGACAGTTTATTCACACATTTCAACTCTGTACCAGAGACCTTGATATAAATAAAAACAAGCAGATAAAGTTTTCTTGAATTAAAGAATTGAACTTATTTAATGCTTGCTCTTATAATATCAAGAGTAGGAATTTATTCAAGACATTTTACAAATATTACAAGAGAATCATAATTCAAAGTTATAAACTGAAGGAAAAACAAAATTATACTGATACATGAATAACAAGTAGCCATATGTTTAAAACATGGGAATAAATAATTCAAGTCCCCTTGTAGAGTGCTGTAACCTTAGATTATTACCCCTGAACATTTTAATTTACATAAATTGAGAACAGCCAAGTCATAAAAGAAATGAATAACTTCTATAAACACCTTAGCTGCAATGCTAAGTCAACGATTATAACTCAAAAGGCTTAAACCAGCCAGTTAAATTCAGTTCCTTTATTGGAAGGACTGCCCTTGACTGCTAATACTTAGTCTACAACATCGTTTCTCAACCTGAGGGTCGCGTTTATTAACAAGGGGGGGTCACAGTCTGTTAAAAAAATAAGACCTATACACAAATCAAACATGTAAATAAACTATTAATTAAAAGATTCTGTATGTCTTTCAAGATGGCCCGGACTTTTAGAGGGCTTGCGTGGGGCCATGAGAAGGCCAACACGTAGAGGCCCCTTGACAAATTTAATGTAAATGTGGTCTAACTCTGACCGGCGATTATCCCTGTCTACACATATACTAATGCACCCAAGGACAAGCCCCGGCCAGTGTAGGACTATTGTGGGAAATGAGATCACATTATTATCATCTAGTAATGAAGAGGTCGCAAGATTTCTTATTTCCCTTTTAATTTTTCCGTGGGTCGCGACTTAAAACTCGTTGAGAAACAATGGCCTACAAGAAATCTGCTTATTGTATAAACATTGATTGCATGACAACTGATTACCTTACAAATAAAAAATTGTTAAGAACCTATTGCCCAGTTATTTTTACTCCTCTCTAATACACATTTTAAGTCGTAATTAAATATTCTAGAATATCAATCAAATTATGATACCATAATTTAGGTTAATTAATAACAATTAAGTTGCCATACGACGATTTTTCGGACCAACCAGATTTTAAATCATTACTGTCTCTTATCTCGGTCAAAATATGTCATTCACCATTGCTTTCATACTGATAAGCTATCTAGTACCATATCTAAAATAAAATAATTAAATTGAATGTATAATCTTATGTTCAAAATACCAGCATCGAAAACAATCACTCAGTATGCGTACATAATTTTTTTGTTAAGCAAGAGTAGTTGAGTTATGAGCAAGCCTGTATCCTTCATAACATGTAGATTTAAATCCAGGACAGAAACATAGAATAGGCTACTTGACTGTCAAATCAAGTAAAATATTTTTTATCATCACATGTACTGTAATAATATTACAATAAGGATGCAAACACATATTACAATGTTTTTTATTTATTGCAGGAGTTCAGCAGACAGGCCGACGGTCCACTTGACAGAAAGTGGTTACCATCGCCTATGGACATTTGCAACACCAGATGTGCTACAAATGAGCAGTTCGACGGGTGCAAAGTAAAAAGAGATATCTGCAAAATAGCTACATTACAGGAGTGCGAAAAGATAGTCGTATTAACTTCGTAGTATTTGAAAGAACATACGTAGCTGGCTTTTTTTACGTACGAAAATTTATTAAAATAATGATATATGCAAAACAAATAATGTCATATTGTAAAGAACTGTTTTATTAAAAGGATTGTACAATAAACTAAAAATCATCATTTTGTAGATAACATTATTTACTTTGCACCCGTCGAGCTGCTCTCTTAAGGGAGACTGGAACCTGGTCACTAATGCCAGAACACAACAGCCGCCCGGCTGCAGGAAATTGTATTCTTTCTCTATTCCTGCACAGATAAATTCTCATATTTTTACATATTAAAGAACAGGCATTGAAATAACATCTTAACTTTTTAAAATCAGGATAGACATCATTTTAATTGCTTTTAAACAATAATTAATGTACTATTTTACTACTATTACTTTTACCTACTTAGGAGTCATAAGTAGATAACAATGCTTGTAATAACTAGATATTCTTATACAAAATCTGAGGCCACTTTTGTAAGGTAATAAAAAGCATATCAATTAATTTAACTATCGGATCCCCTATTCTAAGAAGTAATTGATTATTCTTTAAATAATACTAGTGGTCACCCATGGTCGAAATTCAATCATAATAATTCATTTGAATTATGAGTTTGTCAAATATATAGTAGTGTGTGCAATGTTTTTTTTAATGATTTAATGTTTTTTTTTCAAAATTTTAAGAAATATTGTCATTCTGTACGCCTTCTCTATATAGTGTGCGAAATTTCGAAAGCTTTGTACCCCTTTTTAGTAAAAAGGGGTACAAGCTTTTGATGTGTTTTTGCTTCATGTATTAATATATAGATTTAAAATTACTCCTTACTTAATATTGTGAGCAATCCACATACTGATAATACTGTCCATTCAGATAAAATTGAGAGGCAAGTTTAAAGGATAATGCACTTTACACTAACAATGTAATTGTTCTGTGTACACATATACAAAGTAGTAGTAGTGCTGATCAGTTATGAGCAGCACCATGATAAGATAGATGCCCATTTTTGGACTAGGTTTCTCCTACTATAATTTTGGATAATACAATAATTTTAAATTAATCAAATTTACTCCCACAAGAAACTTATAGTCGTGGGCAACATCACTGATTGCACCACAAGTAATATTTACCAATAATTTATAATTTTGCTTAATTTTCTTAGTTGTGTAATTGTTTGTTACCCTAAATTCCTAAATAAATAAATTAAGCTATATTTTTATGTCTATTATAGGTTTTACTATGGATTTATAAACAAGCCTAATAACCTAATTTTAGATAGAAAGTGAAGTAAATTTACTTCTTATTACAAGCTTTTATTTTACTTGCAATGGATGTACCTATGTATGTAAGTATGTATATAAGATCGGGTGGAATCTTGCAAGTTAAATTTGACCAACTTCCCGGTTTAACAATTGAGCTGAAATTATGCACACATATGTATATCTTGTGACAATGCAATAATAAAGTGCCATGGAGCTGATCTGAAGATGGAGTCAAAAGGTGGCCATAGAAACGCCTGTACTAAACAAGGTAGACCCGTCGTGTTTAGCCTCGTTTTACTTGTCTTGGCTAGCACTCTGCTGCTACATGATATCCAGGATCTCAAAAGCTTGTATTTAAAACCTTTTTAAAAAAGCTTATTGTGAAATAAAATAACTAATCTAGTTAAAAATACTCACCTATCATAAGCTGATATAGGGGATGCAAGATGATAATTACAATACAAATTATCAGACTCACTACATGCTCTTTGCCTTCTTCGCCCTTCCAAATTAACTTTAGAATCTTGATATGACCTATTCTTAGGTTTTTTAAGTATACCATGAGGAGGTGATTTCGGTAAAGGATTATTGAGTATTGACTTCAAAGGCTGTTTGGCAACTTGTATTTCCATCATTTCTTGATCAACTTTTTCAAACAGTTCTTCAACTTTAGGTAAACGGCTGTCATCCACTTTTGTATTGGATAATGTTGTAACTAATATGGGTCTGGTTGGACTGGTTCTGTACAATTTTGATCTGCCTTGTTGGTAGCTGTTAATGAAAGAATATTACCTTAATAATACAGAATCACATTCAACCAATTAATACATCTATTGGGAGTAGTATGCTACTGCAAAAATTTGATAAGTAATCTGTTATCTTTTTTTTCTATATATTGAATTTGAAAAAAAGAAATAGGAGGAAATCTTTGTAAATCTAAACTATAATTTCTTTAATGTATAACTATTTAAGATAATAAATGAAATATATGCTATTGTATTATTTAACAGAACACTTAAAAAGGTGCCAGAGATATTACAAACTTAGGGGAAGATTCTTTTCATAAAAAGCATTTAATAGAAAATTCCTCATAACCCAAAAATGACTCAACAGAACTATCTATTCGAAATGAAAATTGGCTTCAAAACTAATTCAAGCCGATTTTTAATTTAAAAAAATCAAGCTCTATGGCTTTTTCAAGATCTACAAATATTGGGCTCAACTTTACAATAATGGACACTGAATTTTTACGAAAATCAAGTTTAGGGGTATACATACGCCTTATATATAGACACTAGACCTCTTATTTGGACTAGGAAACAAGTTTTTAGGGTCCACCAACAAGTTTTGAATGAATAATGGGAAAAACAAAAATACGTTTGATAAACAAGGTTATGTCACTTTTGTTGAAAAAAACTTTGATTCGTCTTTAGGAATACACTTACACATGATATATAAACACTAAAACCGTTTTTTAGTTTAGTAAACAAGTTTTGAATTAATTATTATAATTTTAAAGTACATAATAATAAATCACAGTACTGTCACTTTTTTTCACTTTACAAAGATAAATAAATGTTACCAAATCAGTATGTCAATAATATCGATTTTTTAATTCGAATATCATTCGATATTCCAATAATATCCATTTTGAAATACAAAAAATATTGTTATTGCTTATATATTACGAGTTTGAATGAGTAGTATTTGTAATCGATTTATTTTTATTACAAACATCGATGCATTAGGCGGCACTATGAATATTTTGCCGCCTTTTTATTTTTTAATAATGAGCGACTACGAACTGGTGCAAGGACAGTGTTTCTCGCGACCAGAACGGTGAGTTGGTTGGGTTGGGTTAGTGTTTAGACCAAAGCGCCAGAACCGACTGGTCACCATTTATTTATTGATAACTATTTAAATGGTGGTTACAACTCGGTTGTGACATTTGTTGACCGCTGTCATGGCACACTTGCTTTGCTCGCTAGGCTTGAGGCTTTAGTCCGCGTTTTTAGACTGTATTAAATGTTTTTTACATTGACTACTAACTTTTCTTCTGCATTTATCATCTTTAGACACAAGAAATAAGTACACCATTTTGAAAAAAAATTGTAAAGTTATGTTTACAAAAAAAATCATATCTCAAAAACTACATGTCTCCTAGACATGGGGGTTGCAGGAGGGAGAAGTACTCTTCCCCCCCATCCCCCTCCCCCCTCCACTACTTAAAATTCAGTGTCCATTATTGTAAAGTTGAACCAAATATTGTTTAAAAGTTAGAGAGAAAAAATTGGTGACTTTTTATTAGTAATGTCTTATCATCTATTTGACTTAAACAATTCAATAGAAAATACTATATGATTTGACCACTCCATACAACTGTCTGTAAAATAAATTAATTTCTGTAATTTCTAGAGATATGCCAATTATGCCTTTCGTCAGATAGTTGGTGCTCTTTGCAAATAGTCGCTGACTATTGTAGTGGACAGATAGTCAGCTTTATCACTAGTCAGCACATTTCTAGTAATTTCACTACACGATTGTGTAGTAGCATATAGAATATACCCTCCAATACAAAATTATTCACAAAGTCTGTCATTTTGTAAAAACTAACCATGAAAAACAAAATCAGATTCACAACATGATGATTTCATAAGCTTTTAGATAATAACAAAATGGATATAGAACCCTAAAAATTATTAGGTTGTGAAAGATAAATGCATAATAACATTGTTATTCATAATTGCAACAACACATTGATTTCTGTTACATCAAGACCTTGATATTTGAATTGAATTTGCAAGTGTTCAGGTTATTCTGAATATTGTAGTTAATTTACACAATCTAGGTTATTTCATTCTTATACAGCATGGAAAAATGAGCACATGTAGTTGTGCACATTGTAGTAGAATAGAAGTTAAAGTACATGGTGATGACTCACAATAAATTTTTAATCCTTGAAATTGTTGGAATGATTGTATATAACTATTTAAGCAAGAAGACTTAGGACGCAACATAGAATGCAAGACCTCTTGGTCGGTAGGATTAATTGCATAAAAGCTGTCTTGTATGCTGACATACAAGTGTGTTAATTATATTAAAATCATGAGGAAGGTTCTATAAATGCATAGAACATTATATTTTAATAAGGCTTCTACCTTGTCACACTGTCTGTATAACTAATCATGCTTGTATGAAATGTATAGAACTATTTCTGCTGGCATTACGCTGACAGAGTAGTTGAATTTGTTTAGATTGAAAGTAACAATTTAACATGTAATTGTGATAATTTATCATAATAACAAGTCTAACCCATGGAATCTATCCTGTTCATGAGCCATGATGTAATCGCCGTTTTGTGTTGTATTGGGCAGGGAACACTCGTGCCTGAACGGGTCGTAGTGGTCGGCGTTGAGCGTGAAGTGGCCCCTATGGGACAGCGCGCGTTGATGTCTGGGATGGCTGTCGGCTGAGCGGTGTTCGCGGCCTCCGCCACTCGCATCCTCGTACGGCGAGCGATCGACGCCTTCGCTGCGGCAGCGGCGGCGAACGATACGCGCCGGCTCCCGCCTTGACCACTCCAACAAAGAGCCCGCTGAGCCCAGCGGATCACACACGTCGAACCCGGCTTCGTAGCTTGGGCACGCGCGCCTGCTATCCATATCCAACCTCACACGCGACTCATCGTCGTACGTCCACATCAACGCTTAAGACCACTTCACTATTGCACTGATAATTTTACAGAAAACTGATGGAAAATGAACTTATTTCGGCATTGACTAGACCAGCAAGAGGCGACAGGTGACAGATCGTCATTCGACGACTGCGAAACAACGTGCTGAAGATGCCAAAGCTCCCGCCAAAATTGAAAGAAAACCTCGATCTTTTTATAAATTTCCCGCGAAGATCCTCCAAGAAGAACAATAATTACAACTTTTCAAAAAACGAAGGTCCAAACTTAATGTCATTAAATTACGCCTATTTATAAAATAATGGCGAAAGCGAGCGTTTTGATATAAACTAGGCAAGTGGAATGCCGATTTAAAATCGATTAATCAAAGAATCGATTTTATCATGTGACTTGATTGATTTCTTAGATGGATCCGAAACACAGATCGGTTCTGTGAATTAATCAGTTCCTGAACCCTCAAATCAGACCAGTTCATATTAGTGCGAAAGAAGACCCAATACTGTTGTTAATATCTCTTCGAAGTCTCCGAAACACTATCGTTTCAATCGTATGTTTTCCGGATTTCGGTATTCTGATAATTCCAACGGCGTACCCGGCGGGCGCCACTCTATCTTTATAAATATTTAAAACCAAAACTTGTGAAATCATTTTTTTAAATTTTGATAGCTTTTCAATCTTTATTTTGGCTAACACCATTTCTGCTAGTTGTAATACCAACTTTTTCTAGTATTATTCCACAATGATAATGATTTAGTAAAAAAAAATTACACTATCGCAGTGGAATCGTACTTTGAATATCTTAGCAATGCCAAGATATTGAAATAGAAGAATTGGGCCCCAGACTGGTAGTGACACCTTTTTCGTGACTTATGTAGAACAATAGTAACAGCAACACTAACACTGAGTTACTTTAATCAAGCAACTTGGAGTTTTTGGCGGGAACTGAAAGGAGACGTTGTGCTGTGCAGTTTTATTTTCTAAAAATGTGTAAAATTACTCTAAAATGAACAATAGTTGTAGGATATTGATAGTTTTTGAGTAGTAATTATGTGTTTTGTGAGAAATGTGAACTCTATAGTCAAATATGTGGCCTTTTAAGTTGTCACAAGAACTCCGCTGAATGGCACTAGCCTTAGACTATTCAACCAAAGGACGAGCCTCGTATGAGCATACCCCTCCGCCAAGGTACAAGATTTTAAAATCTAACGCGTTTATAAAAACTAGTTCAATAATCGATTTCTAACAGTCTTAGTATCGTTATCGCTGTGAGGAGCGCCTCAAAAATGCCAACCTGTGCTGTTAACGTGTGCGATAAAAAGTCAAATACTTCAAATCTAGAAAAAGATAGTGTAAAATTTCACATGTAAGTATTTTTTTGTCTAATTATTGCTTATTTTTAATAAAATAACTTATAGTTGTTTATTAAACTTGATGTTTAAAACATCGATTCTATAATAGAATTAATGAAACATCTCGCATCGACTTCCGACGAATCTCTGTTTTACTTTGAACTTGTTACTGCGAATAAATTGAGTCTATATTTGTATAACAATGCCCAAATAACAAAATATTGAAAGTGTTCTCTCTCTAGCGCACTTCACCACACGCACACACACGAGACTAATGCGAAATCCTTTAAGAAATTATAGCCCTTGTTGCGTTGGAAACGTTGGTTCCTACTACTAGATGATTACGATTTATGGCCAATATTATGTTTTATTAATTTAATAAATTTTATAATTTGTCACTATATCAATTCTTTTATTTCATATCAATCTTCGGCTTGAGTATGTCATTACTAGACATCACAGCTTCCAGCTATGGTTACCCGGGAAAAGGGTTCTCGCCCGCCGTTATGCCGTCGAGAAGATCGCGCGGCGTGTTCCGCATATATAAAGTACTCTGTGGTGTTCCGCGCGCGCTCTTTCCTTTCCTCCCGCGAGGCGCGTTACAAACCGCCCACAGAGTACATTGAATATATGGATAAAACCGCCCCACGCTCGGATTAATATTTTTTTAAACATTATTAATTGACATGTAACCTCGAGTCAAACCGTGATCATAGCTGCTGTAAAGTAGCCGAAACGTTGGCAAAATAAAGAAATATCGCGCTTAAAACCGTAAATAACGTAGTTTTATTTATGTGTAACAGTCGCGAATATCTAAGAAAAATACTATAAAATAAATAAATTAAACTTTAGTTTTATTCCACTGTCATCATATCCATAGTATTCAAAATTATTTTTCCTAGGAAAAATATCGACATTAAAGTATCGATATTTACTATCCCTATGAAATTCACAGTTTTGTACAGTAGTAATACCAGCATTTTTTCCTCAAAATATAGGGCATTTAAATTACGTTGCAAGTAAATATTTGAATTATATGTACATAATTATATATTATGTTCATAGATGCTTTTAGCGATTAGGATTTACATAAAATTGTGAAAGTGTTAATAAATATCACACATCACGATTTTCATTTCAGTTCATCACACAATAACTAAGATCTTATTTCAACTAGTGCTAGTTTAATAAATCATCAATGTGGTACTGTTTAATTATTACAATATTAAAGTTTATTTCATAATCCAATATTATAATAAAAAATAATAATGAATATTTAGTAAATTATGATTAAATTTCGAGGCAAATTGAATAATGATATGGCAATTTCTTGTATTTTGAAATGTGTGAGTCCTTTGTGTGCGTAATGAGTGTAAATATACGCTGTCTCTAAACTAGTTTTGAAGATTTGTACATGTTTGCGTTTATGACAACACAAATAATATTTGGATGTATGCGATTGTTTCAATGTGTGCTTTACTCTTCCCCCCGCAGCAAATGGCTGAATTGTTTGTTAGCTAAATTAGACGCGAGCCTCGTCCTTTGGTTTAATGGTCTAAGGCACTAGCTGATTACCTACAGTTCCGCTGTGCTACACATAGGCTTAAGAAAATGAAGAAGCTATATTGTAAACTAAGATCTGGCTTAAAGGCCTAGTTGCCAAGCCATAAACCTAAATAAAAAAATCAAACAACTTCATTGTCCCCTCTCAACATTCACGTATAGCCAGTTCCTGGCTCCTGCATCTTAATATTCATTTACTTGCTTTGCCTCACAGAGTACTTTATATATACTGGTACTTTGCCTTTTCTGTGTTATGTATTAAACTATCTACAACAAAATTAGCAGTTAACAAACTGCTAATTTTGTTGTAAATATTTTAATATATGTTACTGAGAAAACTATTATTATCAAATAAAAAATCCATTTGAATTTGAGTTTCCATAATATAGTATGGTCTAAATGTCTGGGATCGGCTTCAGAGTTACTGGTAAAAGAAAGGTACTTGCTTATAGCTTAGGAGCCAGTGATCGGCTACCTGTATGTATTTGACCAGACCTGAGGTTTTGTACATTGAAGCACCTATACCTACCATGCATGGTACGGGGACTCACTAAGCTCTAAGTGGTGGACGCGACGAGCGTTGAGGTAAGACAGTATCGATTTTTGACGAATTTTAAATCCATTTGACCAGGGCTGTCTTTTTGATATTTGAAAATATAGGCTTATTATTATCGGAAAATAAGAATGGCAGACCATTATCACGCGGTTAACTTTGTGGCAACCATTTTGAAAATGATAAAAAAATTTGAAAGTAATTGACCAGATCTGCCATTGATATATTTTGTTTATTATAGTCTTAAAAACGTATATTGATCGCGGCAGACGATCAATTAAGGAATCTATCTCTTAATACTCAATTTAGCGTTTATGATTCAGTCGAATCGAGTCTTTTTTAAATGAATCGGCTTGCTTAAATTCCGTTAAAGATAACTTGACTTGCATGGTTACCAACAATCAAATTTTTTTTTTTATCAATTTTGTTTTTGTTACCCATCCGTATAACATATCATGGAAAAAGATCATCAAAAGATTTTATTTTAGCGGTAGATTGTGTTCATTTTGACTGTTATTTCAAAACAGTAACATTTACGTTTTAACGGTCATAAGTGCAGTATTTTATTTGATTTTTATTATTTATATGTATATAATCGAGTCAACTTAAAGGAGAGTACTCTGTGAGGCAAATACATTACATCAAATGTGAACCATAGACAAGATAATATACTTGATTACAGATAGGCATTCATGGAACTGGCATTTTTTAGGGTGAAAAAAATAAAACGCAATTTAGAGAATCAGTATTCTTTTTTACACATCGCTAAACCTAACTTACATCCGATGCCATTATACTTAAAATATAATACGAATCTGACTCTTATCTATGTAAGCTATATTAATAATATTAATTAAAAAATCTATCTGTGAGAATATTACATAATATAATAATCATTTTCCCCGATTTCAAAGAATGCAACTACAACCGCATAGTGCGTTCACTATGTAAAAATAAAATGGAATTTAAAACTTAAAACTAAGCTGGTTTATTTAATATTACGCACAGTAATATTTTATTTTATTGTGTCATTACAATTAACAAATACATCATAATTCGCCAAATACAAGAAAAAGTAATGATGGAAAAATAATAAGACGGCCAGTAAAATATATACTCTGAAAAAGACACATTGATTCCACATTTCCAGACGACGCCACAATCTTACTTTCCTTGCGTTTTGTTATAGCATAAAACCAATAAACTTTCATTTTTCCTATATTTTTAATCACAAACAAATCATTAACTAAACTTGTATTCAATTATTTTTTTAAAAATGTGGGCGTGTATTAGTGTGCACACGTAAGAAGTGAAACTTCTTTATGACCTTATTTTTCGAAAAATGATCTACTATATGCAAATTTACAGAAATCGGTTAAATAAATAAAGCCCCTACCACGGAATCGACCGTGGTAGGGGCAAGAAAAAGATGGCGCGTAACCGAAAAGTGACGGTAATTTTTTTTCCAACGCAGATAAAGAAGTTTCACTTCAAAAATAATTGAACACAAGTACAAGCTAACACTGACCTGTCATTAATACCACTGGACAGAGTGTTGTCATGTTACTTTAGTGGCTACCTGATTTGAGCCAGTTTAGGCGCTGATAGTTAAGGCGTTGAGTTGCGACAGTCCCAATGTTTTTATCCGTGCAAGAACGGGAAAGAATACAATTTCCTGCGGCCGGGCGGCCTGTCGTAAGAGGCGACAAAACAACCCACAGCCAGGTGGTAAAGCATATGCCCGACTGGACGGCTACCATCCCTGGTCTAAAGTATGTCGGCATAACAACCTTGAGTTGTGTTCCGGCATTAGTGACCAGGCTCCCTTAAGAGAGCAGCATCGCATTTGTAGCACCTTTGGTGTTGCAATGTCCATAGGTGATGGTAACCGTTTTCCATCAAGTGGGCCAGTGCAATAAAAAAAATAGTACTGTAGAGGGGCATTTTGGTGTGCAAGAAATGAAAACAAGATAATAAACTGTAAACAATATACTTCGTCATAATTTAAGTACATGGAAAATAGAGCAGTGCGCACAGGCATTGCTTACCGACATACTTAAACGACTAAACGACGGGGCGGCCGGCGATTCCTAAGAGGACGAGAGGGGCGGGAGGCCGTACCATCGGTACCATCTCGGCCAGGTGGCTGGCAGGGCCTGCGAGGAGGAAGGGCGCGGGAGGCCGTACCATCGGTATCAGGCGACCGAGCAGGTGGCCGTAACACGTGAGGCTCGACTGGGATAACGTCGCGCGCTATAGTACTAATATTAGTTCCAGAGACTGTCGCAAGTAGCGCTTCAAATTGGTACAAAAATAAACTTGTCATTTATATGCAAGCTAGTCCGGTGGTGATAATAAAGGTGAATGGACTAAAAATAATTTTCAAATAATTAAGTATTGATTAAGCGTGGCAACATTTTTATGTATCAAAACACAAAAAAAGCTTGTGACGTCTTATGGACATAATCAGGCTTAATTTTTACTGAACTAATCATCTATAGATTCTTCTTCCATAAAGTAACATTCTTTTTCAAATTTGAATAGACATAATCATCGCATTTCACTAAATTTATTTACAATTTCGATTATTTTTTTCATTTATCAGTCACATGAAATAAAATTGATTCCGACTTCTAGAGCCCACTTTTATTTAATTTTCATTTAAATCTCACTTTTCTGTCACCATGCATTATCTACGCTCACAGAGTTATGTGATCAAAATTATTTTAAAACTTCAAAATTTTAAAAAAAGAATCGGTTAAGTGTAGTATTAATTAGGTTTTATAGTCGTGAAAACCAAAAGACTATTCTTTTCAACATAATACATAATACAACATAATACATAATCGACAAAATAATATTCTTTTCAATTGTTAGTCACAAGTCCTGATTTGCATTGGTTTATTTACATTAACATACCCAAACTCTTCATGATGATAATGGATATAAATTGATACACCACACAGCATTGATGCGTATGCGCATCGAAACAAAGTGGTAACTCGATTATCCGAACTTCAAATATACGGATTCGCGACTATCCAGATTGGTACTAATTGCATTATTAAGACAGCAATCTAAACTATATCTGCAAATGATTCGAATTTGTACAATGCGCTTCAAATCTTTCTAATATTATAAACGCGAAAGTTTGCATGTATGGATTATGTTTGCTACTCTTTCACGCAAAAACTACTGAACAGATTTTGATGAAACTTTACAATAATATGGGTTACACATCAGAATAACACATAGTGTTGTTAATAACAATAACACAATGTGAATAATCCAAAATATAACGATTCTCCATCACCACGCGGGTGGAACCGCGGGTAGCAGCTAGTGTGAAATAAATCAGGGGCTAATGCAGACCAGCAGATTCCGAAAATACATTTTTTTGAAATTTGACTGTCTATCTGTCTGCTAGAGCACCACGTGAAACTACTGAACAGATTTAAATGAAACTTGATATAGTAGATAGTAACTTAGGATACTTTCTATCCCGATAAATTACGTCGTTTCCTTGGGATAGACGAAAATAGTGAAAAAGATGGCGCTGAAATCGCATCTGTTTTGTCAACTAGTGAATGTATATGAATGAAACGCGACGTAGTGCTGGCTTATAACCCGAGCTAACACTTAGGATACATTTTATCCCGATCAATGACGTCAGTGCCATGGAATAGACGGTTTTTTCAATGTACTAACAAATACCTTCGTTGTCATAAACAACATGCCATTCATTGCATTACTTCAAATCAGGTTGGCTTCAACTCATCTCTATGTTTTACTGGACAGTAGTCCAGACAAGATTAAAAATTTATTTGTTAAAATTAGGTTTAAAAAATTCGCTTTCCCCGTTCGTCTGTATATCCGCTAACGATTCTTGAACCACGCAACGGATTTAATTAAATACATTTTCATTAAAGGTTTATACATACACCTATCTAAATTTTTATGTACGTAATATAGAGCTACTACCCACCGTTTATCATGCAGCGTACCCGCGGAGAAAACGCCAGTTTAAACGAATATGTATAACCTCATAATTTAATAATACTTTTGAATAAAGTGTAAGCGAACTAAATAAGTTATCTTTCTAAAATTAATAATATATACAAAAATAGATATTATTTTTCATATAATCAATTATCCGGATCTTCGATTAGCCAAAATGCCTTACGACACCAATCAGTCGGGTTAATCGAGCCTCCACTGTACTTTTCAATGGACTTCTTATCATCACAACCGTCTATTGACCTAGATCAGGGTATATCAAACTTATTTAACATCGGTGACGTAGCATTTACTGGGGTCCCAGAAAGTGTCACGAAGGCGAAATCGAGTCTTATCCAATGCCGTAAGAAATAGGAAACAAACAAACATCACTTACATAGCTAATATATACACAAACATTGTTAGCCGGCATAAAAATACCATGGGACGAAATAATTAATTTAATTATTTTATTTCTGTGTGATGTGACAATCAAATATTAAATCTGATTAATGATAATAAACATTTAAAATTTTTTGACGCAATTATAATATGTTAAATATATTAAACATTTGACCGCTCTTCTAGATGGAGGTAGGTAGCCATTTTAAAAGTCGGCTAATTAGCGGTTGGACACAAAATAGCCAAGGTTAAGTTGTTAACGACCTCGCCAACTACACCACAAGTTGACGGCTTAGCTGTCAGCTGCCAGTTGGCTAGTCTTTCACCCATCAGCCAAAAACCGTCAGTTTTGACCGGCTAATGAAAAACCATTAGGATGGATGGCAAGTTTATAGAATTTTGGATAGATACCCACCGCTACTTCTAGCTATCCTGGAGACGCCATTAAGTTTATCATAAACTATACTAGACTCACAGAATAACGGTCTGAAAAAAAACTATGAACGAACCATAGTATACACTATGGTTCAAAGTCAAATTTTAAAATTAGAATGCTTCACATTATGACATCTGGACAAAAACAATAAACATAAATTAAAAACAAGTTTCTCCTTATAAAGTACTGTACCATAAGCTGTACATAATAACAGTCCTGCACAGAAATTCTTATTTACTAAAACATTGCAACTTTATAAAAATAAACCTAAAGACAACTCTACAGACGATTGCAGTTAAACAAATGTATGACAACTGTGTGAAATGCCGTCTATTGCGAAGTTATACGTAGCTAATTAAGAGCGGCTATGATGTTAGAAATCAACTGTACATTTCAGTTATTTGTAAAAGGGTGTATTTTTTAATTTCATTAGTGTAATTATTATGAATGAAACCATTAAAATAAAAACACGGTAAGCTGTTTAACCGTCTGCCGCAATTTCATTGATAGAAATATCTTGGAAACCCTAGATCTTGAATAAAAAGTAATTTATATTTATGTCCGTTATTTGTGAAACGAAATAAAGCATACCAAATTTGGCCATAATCCAGCTTAAAGCCTTAGATACCAAGTCATAAAGGGTGCGGTATAGTCATATGGCGCATTTTTATTATCAAAGATATAAAGTGAATTTGGGGATGGTTTTAAAAAAATAATCACAAAGCCTACGGCGGGATCTCCGCTTCGCTTCGCCCCACCTTAGCCAAGCTTACCTTCTAACCCATATTAAAAAAGTTCGGATCTGTTAATAATAAATAAATGCGCCATATAACTACCCCACCCGCCATAAATAAAAAAAATGCCAAACCGAGTGACAATCAATTCGTAGTCAGTTGTCAAGAAAACCCAAAAAACCAACTTCTTTATACATTAGTAAAAACAAATACATAGATTGTACGTTTTCACATATTTAAAAAATCAAAAAAATTTGTTTCAAACAAATTTTTAAACACATTTTATTGAAAAAAAACATTAAAAGGCAATTTAAGTGTCATACACAACTGCAACAATCAATAATGTTGTAACTCTATTTCAAAATGTCTCTCATTACTTCATTTATTATTTCCCTTTCAAACATCAAAATAAACTCAAAAATAAAACACGCGTAAACTAAATCTTTAGCTGTAATTCTATAACGATTATTTTTATATTACAAAGTTTATGTCAAATTCTATGTTGCAGCAGCGCACCTGGCGACAGTGACAGCGCGGAGTTTGCGACTCTGCCCACCAGGGGCGCTGCGGAGCTATCTGTATGAAAAAGTATAAAACCACAGAAGAAAAACACTAGGAATGACAATCGTCCAAATACAACGTCTGAAAAAGCCTCTAAATACTATATTTCCAGTGGGTATCACTATTTTTTCTTCTCTTGTCTTTTGATAGAGATAAACACTTCTAGACTCCTTAATTAAGACATGTCTAACTTTGCGTACACACTGAACCGACGAACGTTCACCGCAAATTAAATTATTATAAAAAAACCATACATTTGACGAAACGTACACATTGAACCAGCTAAACTCGTCGTTCATTAGCTCAATGTGTACCCGGCATTAGACCAAATTAATCACAACATTAAACTATAAAGAGTCTCATCTAATGTTCGGACTTCACCTGGAATAATATTGTAGTCATTTTCTGTGACAAAATGCGTCTTATTTATAGCGTTAAAATAACGAATAACTACATCAGTGTATATACATATGTTAATGTCAACATTTAACGTCATTCACAATTAATAACAATATCGCATCACAAATAACGCGTTACGCCTATCGCTACATCTGCGTGTAACGGTCAATAACTATAGCATTATCCCAGATGCAGTAACAAGTAATCTTGTTACAATTTTTGACATGCTGTAAAAATATAGTAAACTCAAAACACAACAGGAGTATGACTAATGACTTCTTTTAGATGTAGTTTTGTCACAATTGTATATTTTCCGAAGTGACATCATCCCTAGGATTCTTCTTCATTGACGAAACGAAACTTTGTGAAATGTAACAACTTGATATTGTACCGACAAACGTTTTGAATGTAGACCGTGATAAATAATTAACTTAAAATTAACGTTGAATTGTCCCTCACGCAGACTGATATACAAAGTTGTAAAAAATATACAGTGTCCTTCACAACAAGTCATTACACAACGCCGCGTGGCGCATATTTGTGGCCTTTTGTTGCATTTTGTTGTAACTTCATAACCAATAACAGACTGCGGTGTATAATCTGAAAGATGAAATAGATTTCAATGAGACACTATCATAATCGATAATTCGAATTCTTGCGCGATTGCATGCACCACTTACAGTTTTGAAAGAAAGAAAAAGATTTATTTAGAACTACAATAAACTCACTTAAACTATTTAAATAAAAACAATAAGTAAATATAGTCCTCAATTGGTCTTCGCTCAGCGAAATTGCCGCCTAATATAACCAGCGCTGATCTTCCACTATGGCCATAGTGACATACGAGTATAGGCAAATGAGAAAAATATATATGAAGTGAACATACAACAATTTAAAAAATACCATAACAACATTAACTAAATATTAAAAGACTGTTTTCTGATCATGTACATATTGTTATAATGACGACGTGCTAACGGTGAAGGAAAACATCGTGATGAAACCTGCACATAGAGATAACCGACGTGTCAATCCCGCCAATCCAAGCCAATAAATGGGAAGCCCAAGCCCAGCAGTACGTCGTTTATGGGCTGTTATTTTTTTTATTATTAAAAAAACTGTGAAATGATAGATCAACCAGGTGATATTTCCGAGGCTGTATCACAGGGCCAACGAAAGCTAACCAACCGAACGAACTTTCTTGGGCTTGTGTGTACGCGGCCTAAGACCAGAAAATGGTTTTATATTTTTTTGAGTTATGTAATAATTTTCATTAATTCCAGACGTCGATTGTAAGTTTTAGTTGATTTTTTTGCTTACATAAAATAAGGCTGCTGGTGACGCCAACTATGTCGTATGGTTATACTCTGGTTTTTTTTATATACTTGGGGCTCAATTCTGCTATTACTACCTTGTTAAAATCGCCGGATACTATGGTCACAATCATAGGTTTGCCTGATTCTGATATTCTGTTGATTCTAATGGCGGTCCGTGGCACGCCACTCTTTGTAAATATTTATAGACGAAGAGTCGCGAAATAAATCTTTACATTTTTGGTAACTTGTCAATATTCATTTAAGCAAACGCTATTTCTGCTAAAGGTAATATCAATTTTTGTACTATTATTCTGCGCGAGAAGATAGTGGATTTAGTGGAATACGAATTTTCGTCACTATCGCAATAGGGTCGTACTTTGAATATCTTTGCAACGCCAAGATATTAAAACAGCACAATTGGGCCCCTGGACTAAAATGACAGCTGCGACCAAACTTTTATTCATTTTTATTTTTATTTTATGGCTTGGTTTCTAGACCTTTAAGCCAAGTCTGTTTTGGATATTCGGCACTTCACAGGTTTTTCACAATTTATTGAAAGTGTTTTTGATATACTTGTATAACGGGTAGAAACACTTTTTGTATTTTAATAAATCACACAAGTGGCGGGGGTCACAATTTAAATCCAATTCACACAAGTCAGTTGCAAGAATTAAACGCTGCAGAGAAAACGCAGGACATGAAAATAACAAGTGTTCAATGTCACATAGTGGATTAGAGCAGAAATCACATTTTGTGTCACTTCTTATTTTCAAACGATGGAGATGTACCGGTGTGCATAAATGTCCCATTCTAAGGCGATTTATTGTTGTAATGAAGTTACGGCCAATTGTCTTTGTAGATTTCAGGTCATTAAACCATGGCTTAATTGGTAAGTCTTGCTGTATTTTCCCATACCATTTGCCCTTTACCTCTTGGTCAGTTTTCCAAAAATCATACCATAAGTGCATTATGCTCTTTTCAATGAAATGATAACAATCAGTAAATGGTAATTGCATAACTAAGCTTATGTCTAAAACATTTATGCCTTCATAAGCTGCTCTATCTGCTATTTCATTGCCTGTTATTCCCTTGTGAGAGGGAATCCACATAAATGCAACCTCAATGTCTTTTGCCGCATATTTACACAGTAAAACTTTAATATTAAAAAATCAAGTAATTAGTCTTAAAATCTAGTTTCAGATTAACAAGGCATTGAATTAGACTTAAGGAGTCTGTAAGAATAAGAAAATATTAACAATTATTAACATAATCTATGCGTTTCAAAGCTTCAAGGACAGCATAAGCTTCAGCTGTAAATATAGAACAGATGGAGCTTAAGCTGAAGCTTTGAACAAACTTTATTTGAGGATCATATACTGCACTTCGCACATGTAAGTCTGTTTTACTACCATCTGTATAGAATCTATAAAATTTCTTATTTTGTTCCAAAAACTGTAAATATTCTATATTATCTACTACTCTTTCTTCAATAATTTTAACAGAACATATTAAACGGTTATAAGATGTAAGATAACATGGCCAAGTTCTGCTTGTAAAAATATTTGCATATTTGTTTTGAATTTCCAGATATATGTGACTCATTTTTGGAAAACTACCTTCAAGCAATTTACTACCTGAAGTCAGTGTTCCCTCAGGATGGACAGCATGTGGGAAAATTCTTTTTATAACTTGCAAATTACTTGAAGCTGTAAGTTTTACACAAAATCTTTCTGCAATCAGTAATCTCCTCAAACAAAGCGGCATAATCATTGATTCAACCTCCATTGCACGAATGGGGGTTGAACACATGGCACCTAAAATAATTCTCAAAGCTTTATTCTGAATGATATTTAACTTATTGACAAAGTTACTATTAGCATATGCTAAACAACTGTAGTCAAAGTGACTTCTTACAATAGCTTTATAAAGTATGGAAAGTGTCTTAGGATCATCGGCACCCCAAGACACCCCAGCCAGACAACGAATAATATTTAAGCCTTTTAAAGCATTTTGTGAAATGTACTTGATATGCTGTTCAAATGTTAGTTTTTTATCTAAGATAACACCCAAAAATATATGAGTGTCTGTGGTGGGAATAGTAACATTATTATAAGAGATAGGTGTTGTGGGGGCATCTTTACTAAATACCATCACATTACTTTTAGTGGGGTTAATTTGTAAGTTAAGCTCTGAATGATAATATGCACACATCTCTTTTAGAGCAATATTAACATTATTTGCAGAAATATCTACATTGTAGTTTATACTGTACAATACCAAATCATCTGCAAACTGAAGAATATTTACATTATTGGTGTTTACATATTTACATATTTCACTAGTGTACAAATTATATAGAAGAGGGGATAAAGTTGCACCCTGCATGGTACCTTTTGATGTAGATTTTGGACCATATAAAATATTATTATGTTTTACATATACCAATCTATTAGTTAGAAAATTATATATCCACTTACAGAGCAAGCCAGGTATACCTAGTCTCGATAATACTTTCACCAATATTCCTGGCTGTACATTGTCAAATGCTCCTTGAACATCCAAGAAAGCACAGACAATTGATTTGTATTTTTTCCCATATTCCAGGTCTGACACAAGAGAGATGAAGCTATCAGCACAACTCCTGCCTCTACGAAATCCATACTGTACATTTGGAATAATGCTGTTGGACTCAACAAACCAATCAAGACGAATCTTGATCATATTTTCAAATATTTTACCTAAACATGATGACAGTGATATTGGACGATAAGAATTTACATCATCAGGAGGTTTATTAGGTTTAAGTATAGGTATCACACATTGGGTTTTCCAAGATTCAGGTACAATTTGTTTAAGCCAAAGAGCATTCAGAATTTCTAAAAATAATTTTTGAATTGATGAATGTAAGTTTTTAATCAAGAGATAGGGAAAACCATCCAATCCTGGAGTAGTATTTTTACGTGATTGTAAACTCAATTTGAACTCTTGAATGGTAAATGGTTCTAAAAGGAATTTTGATTTGTCATTTGTATTATGAAGTTCAAAACAATTATTTAAGCCTTCCACTGTCATACAATTACCTGACAATTTGTCTAAAAAACCAGTAACAAACTTTTCTGTACAGGACTTGTTTTGAGTCTTAATGTGTTTAAACATTTTGATGTAATTCCAGATTCTACTAATGGGAGTAGTTCTACTAAAACTTTCACATAATCTATTCCAACCATTCTTTTTTTCTTCTGCAATTATCCTCTTTTTAACTGCATCTAGCCTTTTGTATTTAATAAAGTTTGAAACACTTGGATTATTGCGATAAAATTTTAGTGCTTCATAAGAAGCAATGACAGCTTGTTCGCACCTCCCGTTCCACCAAGGAGCAGGAGGTTTACTTTTGAATGAACTGGTTTTAATAAATGTTGGAACACACTCCAGTTTCAGATTGTTCAACCTATCACAAAAAGTATTATATGCTTTTAATGGATTACACATATCCACAGTAATGTTTTGAAAATGTTTTTCTGAAAGCTGACTATACAACTTCCAGTCTGTCTTATTGTAAAGAAATTTTTCTGTGGGAGGATTATACTGATACCTATCTACCTTCAAAGTAATATCAATAATAATTGGAAAATGATAACTACCCATATTATTGTCATACACAGACCAGTTACAGAGTGGAGCTATACATGAACTCACAAAGCTTACATCAATAGCAGATGGATTTGTATTTGGGTAGTGAATTGTAGTTACAGTGCCATCATTAAGTATACATAAATCTAATTCATCTATTATATCATATAACTGTTGGCCACGTCCTTTAGTTGTAAGGCACCCAAAAGCAATATGATGTGCATTGAAATCTCCAGCTACTAGAATAGGTTTGGGTAAATCTTGTATTATGTTACGCAATTTGTTTATACTAGTATTTCTAGGAGGACAGTAGCAACATAAAATTGTTACAGCACCACATTGTGTTGAAACCGATAATGCAATAGTTTGAACATCTTCATGGAAATTAGTCTGCAAGAGTTTGTATTTAATAAAGGGTTTAATCAGTATGGCAACACCACCATGTCCATTACTGGCATTTTTATAATAAATGTTATACCGAGGTATATGGAAAGAACTGCTTGAGTCTTTAAACCAAGTTTCGTTAAGGAGACAGATATCAATATTTTCCTCCTGTAAGAATTTAATTAATGACACCTTTTTATTTTGTGCACTTTGTATATTGTATTGAGCAATACGTAAGTGTGATTGTATGTGAGATGTACAATCCATTATTTAAGATTTTTGAAAAGCATATCTTGTATACTGGCCAGTCGTGATTGGATAATCATCACGTTTGTTAGCCAGGTCCACCAAAGTACGGATGATGGCTGCTGTTAATTCCTTATCATTTAACAACTGTTTTTTAATATCCTCCAACTTTGATGGAGATGGTTTATTTACATTTTGTACAGATGAAGAAGTATTTACACTATTAACAGAGGTATTAACATTATTTACAAGTGATGGTTTGTGCATCGACTTTACCGGTTTAGTTGTCATTGGCAGAGGAGGGAAATCAAAATCATTAGTAACCTTTTTAGTATTAGCAACAGTAGCATATGTAATCTTATTCTTTTTTTCTTCAATTTTTTTTCATTTTAATAGGACATAATTTTGAAATAGCCAGATGTGGGCCACTGCAATTTGCACAACAGAGGTCATTTGGTCGATCACATTCCCGATATATATGCTCACCGCCACAGCAGCTGCATCGTTGTTTGCCATTACATATTTTTGCTGAATGATTGAATTTTAGGCACCGGTAGCATTGCTGCAACGGTGGAACATAATCAAACACCCTGTATGAAAATAGATCATATTGCACTGTATCTGGTAGTACATTAGATAAGAAAGTAATACTGACAGTTTGTAAAGGTACTCTTTGGTTATTCACTTTTTTTAATAAACCTTCGGATTGCTATGATTTCAAATCGAGATGACAGCTTAGTATATAAGTCTTTATTCGAAATATTCGCCGGGACAAAGCGTATAATGCCCGTTTTTTCTATTTGTGCCGCCGGAATAAATGCTTTTATGTTGTGTCGCTGAAGAAAGTCTGTGTTATTTAAAAAGTTATTCGCTGTATTGTATTGTTTAAATATAAGAACTATTTTATTCGCATTCACTCTATGAATAGATGCAACACCTTTTATTTCTGGACAAGAACTAAATATATGATTTAAATAAATTGGGCTTTTATTTCCAATTTTTTCTGTCCTCAATACTTGTACAAACACTTTAAACTCTACTTGAGTTGAATTTTCTGGATAAAGTCTCTTATAATTTGGTTTGAGATATGGTAAAAAAGAACTTTCCTCATCACCACTGCCGGAGCTGGCATCAGTCCCCACGTCTAGTCTTTTCCGTTTTTCGGGATTGGGAGTATTACCCCCAATCCCTTCGTTGCCAACCATACAAGCTACTTTTATTGAACACACTGAATGTAAATACTAATAAAAAGAAACACTTTAAATAGAAAAATAATGAAATAAATGTTTCGACAAAATATTAAACTCCCGCTCAGCTTGAGTTTCCCGCCGAAAAAAACACTTTTATTCATTTTGTATATGTGGAGCATAGTGGTGTGGTATGGCTCGATCATAAGTGAGTTCTCGATTCGACTCCTCACGAAATTGTATAGATTATTGAGTGGGCGACTATCGGGCTACGTTCTATTAGTGGCTCACAACGACCACGTTCACGATCGCGATGTTTCCCATTCCACTTGTTTGCGGACGTTACAATCACGTTACAATACAATAAACTCTAGTGGAACGGTTACCTCTTGACGTGGGTGAGTTTTTGGCGGGAACTAAAAGGAGATGTTGTGCTGTGATCTGTAAAATTACTCTAAAATGAACAATAGTTGTAGGATATTGATAGTTTTTGAGTAGTAACTATATGTTTTAGTGAGAAATGTGAACTGTATAGTCAAATGTGGCATTTCGAGTTGTCACAAGAACTCCGTCGAATGGCTTCAGTGGTTCAGCTGAGCAATGCATAGGCTTAAGAAAATGAAGAAACTATATTGTAATCGAAGATGTGGCCTTAAAGTCCCTAGCTGCCAAGCCATGAACCTAACTAAAAAATAAAACTTGACGTAGGTCGTTGTGAGGGTGATCAAAAACGATGGCGTCATTGGTGGACCGTACCTTAGCTGGTGAGCAGCGCGATGTTGATCTCCTTGACCATCTTGACGCGGTGCAGCATCTTGGCGAGCGCGGCGCGCGACAGCGGCTGCGTGGAGTACCACACGGGCGAGTCCGGCACGCACGACCGCTCCGGCTGCAGGTAGAACACGTCGTTGCGCGTGCGCACCGACTCCGGGCTGAGACCACACAACCAACCAGACCACTCATTCACTCGTGTACGCCGATACAGGAATATGCACAACGGAACTGATTCTACTTTTGACCTTTGCGCGTCTATCAAGTTACATATTTCTTGATAGTAAACGACGTAATAGTAATTGATTTTCTGTGAGTCATGTAACGCACAGCACAGACTATTAAAACATCGACACTATACGTAAATAAAGACAAAGTAATCGATAAAAAAAAAATAGAAACGTGTACGTCTCTGGACGCCCGACAGAAGTGATAACTTCTTATGGGAGAGTAAACCGCTTCGTTACGTAGCGCGTTACGGCGCCAGTCTGTCTGGCTTCCCTTTCTCTCACGTTAGATTAGTTTAAGTTATCACTTGTCGGGCGTCCCGAGACGCACACCGTCTTTTTATTTATAAGTGAAATAAATTCTTATAACAAATCATTACTAACAAACATTAAATAAACATTACTAATTGATCCGTCATCAAACTGTCAAAATTAATAAAAAAAAGATTCGAAAGGGTATAAACAGTTTTATAACCTAATGTGCATATCGTTACAATTACCAATGCCAACAACGGTGAAGTAAAATAACGTAATGAAACCTATACATCCAGCTAAACCATGTCAAACTTGCCAAGCCGCCTTAGAGGAGCGTGGCGGATATATTGTCTGTTCCCCAATAGTGGGAGGCCCGAGCCCAGCAGTGGGACGGTTGCGGGCTGAAATTATACCTCTATATGTAACTCTTCTGTATGTATGAATGTCACTGAACTCCTCTTAAACATTCGGATCGAGACATTTTTTATGTGTGTCCAAAGTGGATTCGAGAATGGTTTAGATTCACAATTGGACCCGGTAATTGACGCTGAAATCGCGTTATAGACTTTAATTTTTTTCATGGCAGGACAACGTCTGCTGGGTCTGCTAGTTATTATTATAATTATATCTATTTATGCACAAAGGGCGGTCTTATCGCTAAAATGCGCTCTTCCAGACTACTCCAAGCATGAATAGAGATAATATGGTAATGGTGGTATACATTATACACGGTATATACTCTTAGTAGAGACGAATCATAGCCGAATTTTTAAACTTTTATGTTTAGGCGTTCGCAACAACTCATCACTAGTTCATGTGTGGGCTAAAGCTCGTACGTTTTGGTCCTTCGAGCCGGATCGACCACACACGCGTTTCTTGTTAGTTTTATGTTTTACAAATTATGTTGGAAGGCAATCTGAATTATTTTTATATTTACCCGTACCGGCATGGGGTCTATTTGAACTAAATAGTTGCACCCGAGGATTTGCCTATAGGAAGGTTTGCTTTAAGCGTTAATTATTCTCTCTGAATTCTTAATTATTCGTTCTGATAGTAATAAAAACTATTTTAGTCATGTTATAATAAAATTATTAAGAATATCGAAATAATTTAAGAATAATTTCTCTATTAGCTATGTATTAGAATAATATTGCAAATAGTCTCACAATTATGATATGAAAATTAAAATGTGGCTATATCCACCATAAATTTTAATACAGGGTTTAGTATTGCTTAGTACGGTTACTTACCATTTTGAAATATAAAATTCATAAAGTTTGACAGGACAACGAAGTGGATTCTCTTCATTTTCCTGTTGCTCATATACTTTCTTTTTTCTTGAATTCGCTTCTGTAATGAATAGTAAAATATTTTATGAGTAAATTGTCAGTGTGTGTTGTAAAATCTTGTTAGTGTAAGTGGTGTTCTGTTATATGAAATTTCATCTATCAGTAATAATTTATTAAAATTACTTTGATAAACCTTGTACGAGTATTTATATTTATATGTATAAACTATATTTATTAAAAGACAAATAATAATAATTATGAATGAAAGATGTTGCTGGGGAATTTGTTACACCGCCTCTTCTGCTTTAACAGTAAATAAAATTACTTTGGAAGCATTGGTAGACTTGTGATTTTCAATAAGGAACCTGTAAGATTCCGTTTTGAAATAAATACATTCATTTTCATATAGATGAGTGAGTTCCGTTGGTCTACTTATACTTAACTTACACATTCTCGTATTCCGTTCTCTCTATAACATTCCACCTGTCTGATCTCTCTACTCCATCCTAAATATTGGCAACGTTTTGGCTTCACCTCTGGCATTGTAAACTATTAAACGTCTGTGGTGCCTGATATTTTATTACTCGAATATCACACTGCTATTACGTAAATTTATTACATTATAGCTTCTTAGCTTCTTCATAGGTTTTTTAACTATTCCACGGGAACTCTTTAATTTTTCGGGATCAAAAGTATCCTATATGTTGACCAGGGATATAAGCTACCATCATACAAAATTCCATTTAAATCGGTCCAGTCGTTTCGGAGATTAACCGGTACAAACAAACAGAGAAACAAAAAATTGAAAAAAATCTAAATTAGTTCTATTTCACTTCTTACATCCCTATGACACGGTTTTTAGCATATTTTTTTATTGTACAGTTATTCAACCTCTACAGTTTTATTATATGTATAGACATTATAGCAAACAAACGGGCGATGCCGTCGCGTCGCACAGACACATGCGACGGCGAGCTGCGCTTGCGCATCCTAGTCGCCGTTTGTACCTACGACACGCTAAGACGAAGGTGTGATCGTTTTATTATCCCCGCATATTGCTAATGCGCCTGGCCGCCATTTTGGTGACGTAACCGTAGCCGAACACTCGGTACTGTTAGCATCGCTGGCCGGCGAGTACGCGTACATATCGAGTTGCAGATGACGTCACGTGAATGTTAATTTGACAAGGTTCCAGGGCATTAGCAATTTGCGGGGATAATATGTGACTGGAGGCCACAATGGTCTATAGGCAATGGAAAGCACTTTTCAACACATGGCTTGCCTGTTTGCCAGCCTCAATAAAAAAATAGTAGGACTATTGTAAGTCTTACCTAACGCCGATTGCGGTGGATAGAAGCGTAATAGTACATTCCTAGAGCCGGGTATCTTGGCCTGGCCCGGTTGGTTCGGATTCCTTTTCCAATGCTTCATTATATGGGAAAACGATAGCTGCATATGTTCTTCTACCGTCTACATGAATATAAAAAAAATACATTTATATACAAAAATCGGTATTAATAAACTCCGTATTTAATCGATCGCCAATCATTCGGTTCATCTTAGCTTTTATTCGTCGTCGAAAAAGTGGTGGTAGCGTAATGTTAAATTAAATATTAATAAGTTGGCACACGCGTACCAAACGCAAAGGGCGCGGGTTCGAATCCTAGCCGGAACGTATGCACCACTTTGGCAGTTTTCTGACCTAATGTGCATATTGTTACAATTGTCATATTTAACAGCGGTGAAGTAAAACATCGTGATGAAACCTGCACATTGCAGATTCGCATAAATCGTGGAAATCAGTTAGTTCAAAATGTTATTGAATAATGTTTCCTAAATTACTATAATTATTGTGATTAACAATAACAAGTGCTCTCACCACGAGGTTAAAGTGTTTAGTATTGAAGAACATCAGTGTAGATAGCAGCACGTGCGGCGAATGCGCCCCAAGCTGCTTGCTCTCCCATAAATGTTCCTCTTCTACTCGGGTTACTATGTACTCTGTACACAAAAATAATAACAATAAATATTAATAATCGGCAGACAATCACACAAAATTAAGCTTGCAGAGTCGCTACTTTTACCTATACTTGATTATGCCGACGTCAGCTATCTAGATTTAACTCAAGAACAACTTAATAAACTTGAGCGCCTCCAAAACTTTTCCATAAGGTTCATATTTGGGTTACGCAAGTATGACCGTTTCTGAATTTCGAAAAAAACTCAAGTGGTTGCCAATTCGTTTTCTCCTGAATACTCACATTCTTCCATTGCTTTACAGTATTTTATGCATCCCTACTACTCCACAGTACCTTAAAGAACGCTTCGAATTTATTTCTTGCTCTCACAATTTACGCCCATCCAGTCAACATAGACTTATTACTCCTATCCATAATACAACATTCTTCAATAATTCTTTCACGGTTAAGGCTGTCTAACTTTGGAATTCATTGCCTGTTGCTGTCAGACAAGCAAAATCCCTAACAACATTTAAGAACTTGGTCAGAAAATTCTATCTGCAATATAATGATATGTAATTTTATATAATTAATAGATATTATATTGCATATATTTATATGCTTATTATGTTTAAATAGTTGCATATTATCACAATATCTTGTATATGTATATAACTTATGTGTATATTTGTATATATAGTATAGTTATATATTTATTATTAAAATGTATGTAATCATACAATAATTATGTATACCACCATCGCCACTCCCAATCAAAATATTCTTGCCACGGGTTGTCTGGAAGAGATCGCTTTTTAGCGATAAGACCGCCCTTTGTACCCAATTAAATTATTACTAGTACATAAGTTTTCTGCAATGGTGTACAATAAAATGTTATCTATCTATCATATTGTATATCGCCAAATTAAGGAAGTTACACTTGTGTTATGGGCAATATACGACGGACTACTCTGGGGGCGATCCTAGACACCCAGACCATTGTAAACAACGGAAAAATTATTTTCCGAAATTTACCATGCCAGAAATCGAACCCGGAACCTCGGTGTTGCATTGAGTTTTGGCTTGGCCTACTCAACCAAGAGGCCTCATTTATCCTAGATTCATGCTTCTTCTGCAAATGTTAATAAACAGCTACTCTTTTTACAATTCACCAACAAACACAATGTATATTCCCAAAGTAAGCAAATTATCATTGTATAATAGAAAATATACTAAACATAATATGCTAAAACTTCAGGGTTGATTCCAAATATCTTGACTACAGTAAATATCATTTTGGAAATTTAGTGATAACAAATCGAATCTGCCAACTCTGGTTTCCTGTAAGCTAGACTGGCAAAGCATGATATTATATCATCTGCAATAATGGAGATATTATTTAAAGTTGCATGATTTAGAAATGATACTCACGTGAATCATTATATAATACAGAAAACTTCCTCGCCACTTCATCCAAACAGTCCGTGAATTTCTCATAATATGGATCTGTAAATATGTTGTCTATCCTACCATTTTCAAATAGATATTGCTGTATACCTGAAAAACAATGACAAATATTATAACTAGCATCTAATTAAAACTGTTTTAACAGTTTTAAACGGAGAATTGGCAAAAATATATTAGCCAAAGTTGGAAATGTCCAGAGACTGCTATCAGTCTCTGGACATTTTCATAAGCCAAACCATAGGGTTTGGCTTATGAAAGTAGTAGGGATGGGCCGATAATTGGTTTTACATTCGGTTTGACCGAATTTCGGCAGCTTGAGCCGAACTTCGGCATTCGGCCGAAATTCGGTTTAAATGCCGAACATTCAATGCAAGGAAAAAGTACAATACCTACTTGCGCTATTTTGACTAAAGTTAATTGAAATCATATCTATTATAACCGTAATATAAAAATTGGCATCTACAAACTCATGGTAATTTTATTTTAGTTGGGAACATGTAACCCTTGACGTGCAATGCGATAAAAAATAAATAAAATTAGATCTTGATTGAAATTAAATAGACATCAAATTAAAACAAAAATAAAATAAAATTAAATTATTATTCCTCTAAGAAACCACAGTAAGTAGTGCAACTGCTTAATTATAAGTTATAGTATAAGTATAAGTATAAGTTCGTATTCGATTCAAACCACATTCGGCCCATCCCTAGAAAGTAGAGACTGAAAGAGTGCGGGTAATTTAAAATAATATCTGCATGGCCACTCCAAATCCCCATTGCATATTTATAAAATATGTAAACATGAATTGTTTTTCTATAAAAAAGTTTTTAAATTAATTTACCATGCTCAATTTTATTGCCGCGCTCTTTCAGTCTCTACATACATTAGCCGAACGACACTCACCTAAAACCAAGTAATAAATAGTGTCGGGGGCGTACTCGCTGCCGTTGGGCTTGCGCACCTCCTTCACGAACAGACATAGCGAATAGTTGAGCTCGTCCGCCGTCAGCTGGAGTATTTCCGACTTGAAGGGTTTCCTTCGTATCGAACTCTTCTCTATTTCGGCATTCTTCGTCATCACCCATTGCTTCCATGCGTTCACGCCGAACGTGTACTGGAATATTATCATAATATACAGTCGAAATTGGATATAACGACATTGAAGGGACCGTATAATTCGGACGTTATGTCCGATAGTTGTTATAAGCAATATACACAAGTACATAGTCATGCCTCTTTGTAGTATGAGGATAGGTTATATAGGTATAATAAAATCAACCTACAATTGTCGCGGTCAACTATCGTACTGAATAAGTCGTAAAACATGCAAGGTTAAATGGCAAAAAGCGAGAAAGAGGTTCGGATAAGGTAGGAGCAAAATATTCCTTCATATTATTAGTATAAAGGTGAAAATTGTTCATGTTTTGTTTTGCTGGAATTGGTAAGCGGTTGGTTGTTATAGCCGATGAATTTCGATAAAGTTTCGTCGTTTTAAGCGATATGTCGCTGTATCCGATGTCGTTATAGGCGGTATGTGTACTTATTAGTTTATATAGAGATTCGGCCCGGACCTTGCCATTCGGTTGTTATAACCGATCTGTCGTTATATTCGGTTTCGACTGTACCTAGATATGCGGCTTACTCCCCGCTTGACTTGAAATTCCCGCATAAAATGTGTGATATTTTTATCCCACATTTTCATCATTATCAACCCCATTATTCGGGGTAAAAAGTAGTTTCCTTGTCCACCTTGAGTATAAAATTTACATATATACCAAATTTCAGCCAAATTGCTCCATTAGTTTTTCCTTAAAAACATAACAAAGACAAATATATTTTTAACCCAGGAACTATTCCATTTTTCGGGATAAGGAGTATCCTACGTTCATCCTCGGCATCGAAAATGTACACTGACTTTCAGCCAAATCGGTTCAGTAGTTTTTCCAATGTGTATATCTGTTTGATGTGAAAATAAATGAACAACACCAGACACCGAAAATATGGCACCTAACTGAATGTTTATTTATTAATATTACGATGCATGGAATCGAACACGCGACCTTGCCGTTCCAGTGGGCTAGGTGGACAAATGCTTAGTCCACACAACCACAACTTTGGCCTCAAAGCGGCCACCACCCTCTTCTCTTCTAGCATCATCAGGATTCAGGTGGTCTGGTGCATTAGTGCAAATGGTAGTTCACCTTGGGGGTTTTTGGCGGGAACTATAAGGAGATATTGTGCTGTGCAGTTTTATTTTCTAAAAATGTGTAAAATTAGTCTAAAATGAACAATAGTTGTAGGATATTGATAGTTTTTGAGTAGTAATTATGTGTTTTTGTGAGAAATGTGAACTGTATAGTCAAAGTGGCCTTTCGAGTTGTCACAAGAACTCCGTTGGATGGCTGCAGTTGATAACCTACAGTTCAGCTGAGCTATACATGGGCTTAAGAAAATGAAGAAACTATATTGTAATCTATTATCCCAGTAAATTGCTCATGCGCTGGAACCTTGTCGAGTTAACATTCACGTGACGTCATCCGCAACTCGATATGTACGCGTACACTCCGGCCAGTGATGCTAACAGTACTGAGTGTTCGGCTACGGTTACGTCACCAAAATGGCGGCCAGGCGCAATATGCGGGGATAATAAGATCTGGCTCAAAGGCCTAGCTGCCGAGCCATAAACCCGAACAAATGAGTGGTTCACCTTCAAGCACATGTTGGCGTCGGGCTTCTCGGCGGGCTCCCTCGGCGGCTCGGGCTGCGGCGGCGGCGGGTTCTCGCGGCGGCGCTTCGAGGAGCGCGAGCTCCTGGTGGTCGCCGGCGGCGCGACGGCGGCCCGCTTCCTGGCGGTGGCCGCGGAGGCGGCGCCCGCCGACGACGCCCGCAGCGCGGCCACCGCCCGCTGCTGCTCCAGCACCATCAGGTGGTGGTGGTGCAGACTGTCACCTTCTAAATCTGGACAAAACGAATTTCTCAATAATATATAATTAAAACGCCCGACAGAAGTGATAAACTAATCTAAGTTGAACTATTTAATATTGAAATTGTTTAACTTGAGAAAAGCAATAGGTTATTACTTAAATTGTATGTATCATAATATGATAACTTAAGAAAAGGTTATTTATTAATAAAACCTTTTCTCGATTATAAAATATATTTTATACTTATAATTAATTAATTCTTGAATATATATATTAGAATTTTGTGTTTTAATCTAATTACCGAAATACGGCTAGCACTGTGACGCTGTGAGTTAGAGTGAGAGAGGAGGAGCCTGCCTAACGCTGCCGTATGCGTGAGAGAAAGGGAAGCGAGACAGACTGGCGCCGTAACGCGTTACGTAACGAAGCGGTTTACCCTCCTATAAGAAGTTATCACTTCAAAAAGTGTTCTCTTGTATGTTAATGTACATATAGATATAAGTACTTATATAGTTACTATCAGGCCCAAAGGACGTTATGTTGCCCTAAAAAAAAAAAATTACCCGATTGCAGCGCCACCTACCGAGTCCAACTGTGAATCTAAACCATCCCGGGACCTACTTGAACACACACACATTAAAGTTCATCTAAATAAGTCTAACTGTTTATGAGGAGTTCAGTGACATTACATGGACAAAAAATATTCATATATACATATACACCACCGTCTGTTAGAAATTCATAGAACTTACAAATAAATACATACTATTGCCATATAATAAACATTTAATTTGCAATAACAAATATTTAAGTTAAATATCGAGATAAAAACTAGCCTATTTTTTAAGTTAAACATAGTTACACAATTTCATCAAGATCGGTTTAGTAGTTTCAGATTTTATCCCAGACTTAGATTAGGATGGTGGTAACCACCATCCTAGTCAGTTAGCTACCGTGGGCAAATCTTTGTTTCAGAGAGCACATAAAATCTGTAACGAGAACCACGTGGCTTCAGTGGCAATCAGCTGAAGACTCCACACCAACGTCACAAAGGCCCCAAACCACCTTCAGTTGAGCGGTGCCCTGTTACCCTACCCTACATCAAGGGGGTCACAGACAGAATTGGTCACATCCTCAGGCGAGCTTCAATCAAAACATATTTCAAGCCGCATAAAAAGATAACCCAATTTTTGAGACCTGTGAAATGCAATATCCCACTCCAGGATGCAGGTGTTTACAAGCTCGATTGTGAATGTGGATTATCATACATTGGGCAAACAAAGAGGAGCATAAAAACACGGGTAAAAGAACACATTGCTGACATGAAACACACAAGGTCTACGAAGTCTGCGATCAGTGAACACACACTGGATAAACCCAACCATTACATCAGATTCGATAACCCACAAATCCTCGCGAAAGAGAATCGTTTCATACCAAGAATGATGCGTGAGGCTATTGAAATCAAAAAACACCCAAATTTCAATAGAGAAGATGGTTGGCAGGTACCACCTGTTTGGGATCCAATCATCAAAACTATTAAGACCCAAACCCAGCAAAAACCAACTGCCAGACCTCAAGACACTGTGAGCTCTTTCTGCGTGCAACGAAACAAACCAACTTGACTGATAATTTCTTTTATTTTTTCCTTCCACTCATTTTAATATTATATAAAACAATTTTTTTGAACTAGGCATGTTTGCTGAAGAGTTTCTTGCGCCGCTTCTTCTCTTCAAGCCACAACATGTTGTGAAGCGGTGGTAAATTAGATTAGGCACCCATAGAGTAAATAAAATCCATAAACAAAATTTAAAACTAAATAATTAAAATGAACAAGTTGGCGGTAGGCTGAATAAAAACTTTGACAATACACGTTTGACAAATGTCATCTTTGTCTTCCGTGACCACGGCCACTGAAAAGCGGCCGAAACGTCGGATAAACCAAAAACAAATAAATTACCGCGCTTAAAACCGCTAAAACGTAGTTTTATTATGTGTACAAGTCGCGAAAACTTAAGAAAATATTATATAATAATATATTTTTTATTTACATTATGCCTATGACGACAGGTGTATTACATCTAAAGTATGCCACCATAACAATATCGTGTTAAGAAATTAGTTCTCCCATTGAAAAGCCACACATGGTAACCACTTTCCATCAGATGGGCTATCAGCCTGCCCTTTGTACTCCAGAAATAAAAGAGGTATCTTTCACCACTGGCTGCTTGAGCGTAGTGTTGTTCACAAGTTCATAAAACAGTAATAAGTCTGCTGCACTGAGGTGGTATTAATGAGATAATTTCATCATAAAGACAAACGTGAAAATTAAAACCAGCAAAAGATAAAGATTTAAGATACTTACTGGGCATGCCAGGATGTGAACTAGGCGTGATGGTGTTCGCAGTCATGGCAGATTCCAGATCAACCGGTTGATCTTCATACTCTGTGGCCATTTTGAGGGCCATTTGTAGCATGTCTTCGCCAAACGCGTTGTTGCCGTCCATTCCGGCCACCGGACTGAAGCTTTCCGCTGTGTAATTTAATAATCAATGACAAAGTGTCACAATGCTGATTACAAGAACCAAGATGAATCAATTAGGTTGAAAGGTACAAAACTGAATGGACACGATGGTATTCCATTGAATGGTCAAGTTAAAATTTTGGTTGAAGGGTTTTAATGCTTGCAATACACCATAAACCGCTCAGCGGAACGTATCAGTGTCGCGTGTGAAAAATGACTTTAGTGACATTAGCGCCACCAACCTAATTGTTAAAAACCTTCAAAATTCAAGTACGGAGCGAGCGGTGGAGTTTTCAAATTCAAATAATTTAATTATATGCGACCTGAACGCCAACAAAAGACAAATTCACACTTGCATACCTGTAGACATTTTATTACCCTTTCGGCATTTGGACTTCTTTTGTTTACTTTGTGTTTAAAATTTGTGATTAGAAAAACAGCCCATTGTGAATTGTAATCTTTTATGGTAGTCCTTAGCCATGTGTGATTCTAGGAAATTCAGTCCACGCGGTCGAGCAGACATATTGTATTTGTACAGTATAAAGCAATGCCCCAATTGAGAGATGAGGCAGTCCAGCGATAACCACAAGCGGAGCAAGACTTGTGTACATTCGGTAATCTATTTAGTGACGGACTTTGCGACTGTTATTGAATCGTGCATTACGTTTGGACTGGCTGTGTTCAGTTATATTTATACCTGCGTTATACGTGTTTGTATAGTTCTAATAATTTCTATCGTAATTCTAAAGGCATTTTAATTCGAGTCCTGCAACTCCTAACAATATTTAGGTGCCAATCTGCACATTGGTTAATTCATCCAAATTGAAAGACAAATAAACCGTTTAATGTGAACTTAAGCTATATTACGAAAAAGTAGGAGATGGCAAGGAGAGAAGATATCATGTAGAATGTTAAAAATACATTAAAATTTAGTTAATTTATGTTTTGAACACTGTGAATATCTTCTTATGCAGAAAATAGTTCTACTATAATATACCTTTCACTTTTGTAGAGTTTCTCAACATTTGTTGATGTACAATGTAAACTGAGAAAGGTATGTACAGGTAAATTAGCTACGAAACGTTTTTGCGTTTGTAGTAGTGTACAGTCAGCACATAAATAAATAAACCAATACTTTTTATATATTTTTTATAGGCAGGTACTTAATAAGAAACTAATAATATTAAACGATATTAAAATTATAAATATTGATATTAAACATAATTTTTAATAGTAAATTTCCAGTTTACAAGTCCTGTAATTATACAAAAACTACTACAAACGCAGATGTCTCAAAGCTTATTTACCTATATATCCTTCATGGGTATGTTAAGCTGACTCAGATATCATTATTAGCCTTTCAAAAAATGTAAAATTCAGGTGGTTTTAAACTCTCGTATTTGGGTTGCGCAAATCGTCTACAGCAAGTATGTTTTTGCAAGTGCTTAGTGAGAGTTTTCTACTACTTGATCACGTTCAAGTTAACGCAATTTTGTATGGCACGACTTATGTTTCCCTTCACGCTCACAAGATGGCGCTAAATCAATCCCATACAAAGTTGCGTCAAACTGAACGTGACCGAGTAGTAAAAAATCTCGCACTAAAGCTCGCTGTTCCAAGATTAATCAAGAATTTAAACTTAAACCCTAGAACTTGGATGTAAGAGTGCAACTATTTATTAGATAATTACTAAACTAAGAGGCATTTACGCCTACTCCGTGAGCTTTCTTATCCGACATCCTAAATTATAATACTGAATACTGATCTAAAATTAAAAAAGAACCAAAAATACATACCATTCTCATCCTCCGTGTCAGAGTCACTCTGATCCTTCTTCTTATCACCCGCGACCATCTCCGCCATCATCAACAACTCCGCTTCAAACGGATCCGTCGGCATTTTGTCGTGTATCTTATTGATCTCCTTCATGATACCCTTCGCCGAGTTCCTAGTCGTCGGAATGAATATCGGAGTCGGTATGGGTATCGGTATCGGTACCGGCACCGGGAACGGCAGCGACCACATCGCGCAAGGAACGGGAACGTATATCGGTACCGGAACTGGTATTAGCACTTTCCGTTCTAAACTCGAATCCGTTTGACATTCCTTCGTGCAAGGATGCGGACGACACGACACGCCTTTCGACACCATCTGGGGCTTGGACATCGTCCCCTTGTTGGCAACTTCTCTCGGGGGTAGCGTTTTGACGATGACATGGTTGTAGATTTTAGGTGGCGGGGGCGGAGGGGGAGTTGGCGGTTTCGGGGGAGGCGGGGGAGTTTTCGGCGCACGGGGAGGTTCTGGTGGTGGGGCAGCCTGCTGAGCTTGTTGCTGGGCGAGCCGTTTGGACTTGGACCGAGTGGACGTTGGCGCCAGTGGGGGAGTGGCTAGCGATTGTACTTTCGATATCACTGGGAGATTGCTGCTTGAACGCGTCTGCGTTTTTTGTACAGCTGGAATTATAAAGTATAAAAATATTAACACTGTAATCAAAAAAATTCTTAGGATGGATGTGTAATTCTTTCACACAAAAACTTCTGAAGAAATGATCACGATCTACAGTGATATAGCTTATACATCAGAACACTAAACTACAATTTATAAAGACATTGTTTAATTTGGTCAAAATAAACGATATTACGGACAATCCAGAAAATTATATAGATCTAAAGATTCTGAGGATGGCATAAAAGAAATCTATGTTTTGAATTACTACATAACATTTGTTTTATAAAACGATAAAATTATGTGATTATCTCTATAGCAGCATTTCTCATCGCGACCCTTGTGGTGGACGCAGTCTGTTATAAAAAAAATATTTATATATAAGTTAAACATAAAAAAGAGTGCGTGTAACGTTCACACGCGATTGAAGTAAAACTTTTTTGGCATTGTAGGAGATGGCAATTAAGTTAAAAATCAATACATTATATAAAAATTTAAAAAAGCATTTATTGATAATGTAACACTAGTAATATATACATTAATTAACTTCGACTACTGTACATTTTAATACAGTAATTTAATTACTATCATACTTCAAATGTGATATGATTGGTTTATGATAACTGAAGTGAGAGACATAAATTCTACTCTGCAAATTGTCTAAATTTCTCGAGAAAACTGCATCAATAGTCGTACCATACCTTGTAGTTGATTGAACTGGAGAATTATTTATTGTTAAATTTAGTTTATTACCTAAAAAAACAATCAATGGTCGAGATTCTTCTGAACGAAAATTGACATTGAAATCTCCAGCAAGAATTAGTGGTATCTCACTGTAATTACTATTCAAAAGACTTGAACCTTCATTAGTGAAGTCAAGTAATTGCTGATGAATAAATTTTATGATATTCGATATAGTTTTATTAGGAGAAATATAAAGAACAACTATAATCAATGATTGATCATGTATGTTTACACAGCGGACAACTGCAATATCACCTACTTGAGTAATTTCATCAGAAATATCCAGTAGTATAATTGGCGCAATAAACTGCATAGGAGTTGCATTATGAAGTGTATCTGTACATGAATGATACACAGCTACAACGCCTGCTCTTGAGTTTGGTCGCTTGTATTGAGTAACACAGTAATAATTCTCAATATCAATTCGTTCTTCATTATTTATCCAAGTTTCAGAAAATAACAAAAATGTACAACTTTGTAGTACTTTATCTTGAAGATCAGGGAAATGAGATCGTAAGCTTTGATAGTTGAACGAGAACAGTGAAATATCATTCAAACTTATTAAATCACACAATTTTTCTTGTTGTGTTATCAGTTTACAGGTTGAAAGTCTTTGGAACTCAGTTTGTAACTCCATTATTCCTGCTAGCCGCTTTCTTCCATGATAATTTTTTTTGTCGTTGTTTTTGGAAACAATAAACAATCCATTAATACTGGTAACTCGAGGTAATGCAACATATAAAAGCAGTTGATTATGAGTTTTTAAGCCATCACTTACGTCAATATCAGTTGTTATAATGTAAAATGTATTGAGAACTAAAATTATTTCATACGGCAACCCTCCTGTATCAATAACTGATTTTTTATGGAATTGCTGACGAACGTATGCTTCTTGATCAGCTGAATGACAACCTATATACATATCTGTAGCAGTAGATACAACTTTGTCTTCAACGAGGTTCAGTATAGATTGATTATATTCCATGACAGATTTATTCTCTAACAAAGACTCTAAAGTCTTATTCCATGAGGACATAATTCAGCAACCTCTTCTTTCGTAAAAAAACGTTACTCAATTAATGAAAGTTCATTTTCATTTAAAGTATCACCATTGCCAATTTTCGTTAATATAGTTGCGAAAACTGCATCACTGACGCATTACTTGATCTAATTCTTAATACTGTAAGCTACGCCATAAAGTCGCTCCTGCCAGTCCTCTTTTCGATTGTTTATAAATAGGGGTAGCTCGTACTGGTGGTAGTTGTCGTAAATCACCGATAAAAAATACGTCAATTCCAGCAAAATATGTATTATTTCCACTAATTTGTTTCAATCGAGCATCTATTTATGACAGTAATTCAGCGCCAATCATACTAATCTCATCGATAATTATCACTTTAACAAATTTGAAAAGGCAGTTATATTGTTGGAGAACTTCAGAGTGATGTGGCAAAAATGTTGTGAGAGGAATTTTCAATGCTGTATATACAGTTATTCCGTTGATGGCCACAGCTGCCTTACCAGTAGATGCACAAGTTATGTAAGCATTGCAATAATTATCAGTATCACAAAATCTGTTGTAAATATCCATTAATAATTTCATAACAAAAGTCTTTCCACAGCCTGCAGGTCCAGTAAAAAATATTTGGAGAGGATAACTAATTTCATTTCAGCGAGAATATCTTTTTCTTTACTCCGAAATGGAAAATAGAGAGTGACCATTTCTCGTTTATATTTTGTAATATCATTATTTATATCGTAATTTCTATATCTTATGATTCGTCGTTCTTTACGCTTACAATACTCTCCGTTTGATTTTTTAGTATAATGAGCAACAAACTCTGCAAGTGGAATATCATCTAAGTTTTTTGGCCGCTTTTCATATTTGTCCAAGAAATTTTCCTTCCAAATATTAGTGCAGTCATCTTCTATTCCTAATTCATCCAATTCTTTAAGAGTTTTTTTAATCCGCTGTCTTTCAATTGGCCAAACTGTTGGGATGTAAGCGATTTCTTTAGAAGCTTTAGACATTGGCTCTCTTAATAAAATCCAAGCAGCTTCTTGACTGGAAATTTCTACAGTGTTAAGTAAATCGATGCTCATTTTTCTAGTAATTTCAATAATATTAAATTCTGGATATTCATCTATGATTGTAGTAATTTGTTGTTGTAGATTACTGATGCCACGATTAGTCTTATTAACATATTCAGCAACATAGATAGCACACGAATATTCATCTGTGATAAACTGAATATCCATGTTGGATTGCAAAATGTTAAAAATGAATGGATTAAAATTATTATGCCATATTTCATCAAGTTCCCGTTTAATAAATACTCTTGGTCGATTTATCCCTGCTCTCAAAACATTGTGGTACATATCATCGGAAGTTATACCATTATCTCTGTAAAATGTATCAAAATCTGAATAGTCATTGTTTTCTAAATTAAATTTTGTCCTTTTGTAAATTATTCGATAATCAGTGAATTGAGGTTCTGTTTTCTCCATAGGAGTTAAAATTATTGTTGAACGGCTTGGCATAAATGGATATTCAAAACGACATTTTTGAGCAGATCTAGACCTTGTACCTTTGTAACAGGTGAAGGTATGTTTGTAGTTTGATTTTTCCAGATGCTTCTGCAGTTGAAACACTAATTAATTTATTTATCAATGAAGAAGCTTCTTGAATATCAGCTCCGAATGGATTTTTCGGTGCTTCAGCCAGCCACAATAGAATGTGTGCATGTGGGCTTCCTCGATGTTGGAATTCAATCCTTTTGAAATAGTGATGAACGTAATGATTTCCGAAAGGGCTAGATTTCTTGGACTCTAGTATCTTTATTAAGACGTTAACTAATTTATTAAAATAAATAGCACATGTAACAGCATCGTCATTTATAAGTGTAGTTTTTTGAACAAAATTAAGTAGATTGATGTCTTCTTCAGATATACATACTCCATTGTTTTTCAATTTATAAAGAATTTGAAGTAGCGACGTCCAACCAATTTCATTTGCACTTAAAGTTAAAAATATTGTTTGTTTGCCTAACTGTCGAATTATAGCAAACAGATCTTTTTTACGTTGAGACCAATACCAAGCAGAATTAGGTATACATCGGAGAAAGGCCAAGTTATTTTCTAAGCAGCAATTAACGTAATCATCTTTCTCAATTTGTTGTCTAGTGATGTTAGTGTTGTGTCCGATATGCTTAAATGCAACACTTAAGCTATCTTTTACTCTTATTCTTAGAATTTTCATTGCCAAACAAAGAAGATGTTGAGGAGTGACTGCTCTGCGATCAGATCGCCTTAATTCACTCGTAGCCATCATAAACGGAGTAACATGTAGACTTTCTTTAAATTTCCGAATCTGACCGAGATATATTGTTGGAAAAGATAATTCTTCGGCATGCTCATCAAAAAGTAAACTGATTGGTACGTTCTTACGTTCTTTTCTCCTGGAGCAATACTTAAATATTTATCATCATTCCACAATAAAGTCTGTTGTTGTGCTACTAGAGATTCTTCAATGGGGATAGGCTCGCTAATTTCATCTCGTTCTGTATCATCCATACTACTGTCTTGCCCAGTGAAAAATGATTCATCAATTTTCACATTATACATTTGATATAGAGGTGTTGTAACCAAATATTTAAGGCAAGCTTTTATATTTCTTTTATTTATCAAGCCCTGCACATAGCTCGATCTATGAATCATTTTTTTTTTATGTGAACGTTAATGCAATGATCATCGTCAATATTACGTGGTAATAAATTAACCATATTATTAACGTCAACAGGCACATTTATTATTTGCCCAAATATTCCAAATTGTCCATTTGCATGACGCAATCGTCTAATTTGCATAAAACACAATCGGGGTGAGATTAACCTTTCGGATACAATATCAAGTTTAGGAAGATTGTTCGGAACAGGTGGAAATACAAATCCGTTAAATTTACACATAGTAGGTATTTTGCCAGAATTTAATGCGTTTCGACAAGAATGACATGCCACTTGATTATTTGAATGAATATTCGGAAAACCATTATGAAGAATTTGTTTCTGAGCTTCATTTAAAATTTTTAAGTCACTTTGGAACCAAAGTCGATCACACACAAAACATGCATAGCCAAAGCTATCATTTATAAATTGTTTTTCAAACATTTTTCGTGCACCCTTAAACAAATTGAAGTCCTTATAAGGAAGTTGTAATACTTCATTTGATTCTTGCAAAAGATTATTTGTCGTCTCGTTAACATGTGATGGTTGATTATTTAATAGCGAATCTTTATTTTGAAATTGACATGATGTCGTTGCTGCATTTGAATAAGTTACAGCAGTACTTTCATCTAAAAAGATAACAGAATAACATTTTCAATTTTGAACTGTTTTAGCGTTTTTCAAAGCTAAATAGTGAAAAAAAGACTCTTACTCATCTCAATGGTGTTGACATTAACATCTGGATTGATACTTGGCTCAAGATTTACAAATAAATTAGTAGCACATGATGGATTTTCTTTTAGTTGTTTTCTTTGACGGTGCAATCTCGATCTTTCGCTGCTTGTAAGAGCCTTTGAACCTGTATCAATATTCTTAATTACTATTAGGATAAAGCAATACATTAATCTTTATCAAAAAATACAGAGAATTATTTTTATTATCATGTTAGTAGAGGTTAGAGGTTATAAATAACGCCTAAAGAGATTGTTTTCACAATTTCACTAATCATGTAATTGTGTTTGAAGAACTTCATGTAATTAAAATTAACATACCTTCATTGACAGCTTGTTTTTTTTGACGCTGGCGATATAGTTTCATCCTTTGAGCAACTGTGGTATCTCTCTTACCTATAAAAATGTTTTCGAATATAATTACCTTAAGGATATATAGCAACTTTGAATAATAATAAAATAGAAACTTACGTTTCTTAAACGGCACGACATCTTTAGATGTTTGATTTTTTTAATTATAATTATTTACAGATGACGGTGTAAAATGTTCTTGAGATTCAGACATTTTCATTCAATAAAGAATCACTTATTATTTTTATAATATGATTTTTTTCAAATTCCTTTTTATCACTTGCACTTTTAGAAAATATTCTCTTATAAAACACGTGGACGTACAGATGCTATAAAATTAAGGTTATATTGGGTCAGCTGCATTCTGAGAGGTACGGAGTATCCATAGCTAGAATACCAAAATAGCTTACTTCGGTTATTCCCGACTTAAACATCGGAATATACTTACATCGACTGTACAAGCTAGTATACTGAAAAGACCTTACTTACTTGTATGTATAATTAAATATTTATACATAATTAATTCTATTGTATAATTTTTATTATTATTATTATTCAATTTAATATTTTTTACTATAATTTTTTATTTCAAATTTTTTGATTGTTTTTTTATAAACTATCTATTGACAAAAAAATATTTGAAAACCGCATGGTACAGAAACGTGACGCCATATTGCCGTAACGGACTTCCGTTGCATTGTCGTCCAGTTACCTCCTAGTCGCGCCTAAAGAAGTTTTACTTCAATAAACAATTTAAATATTGTACTGTAGACAAGACTTTATCTTCTTGGGTTCTTTTGTGGGGTCGCGATGTAAAAATCGTTGAAAAACAAAGTTCTACAGCATTAATTACTAGCATAGTGTACTTAGACTCCAATGCTAGTAGAAATAAATTCTTAACATTTTTTATATAAATATTGGGCCTACCATTATTTTTATTATTGCCGACCGTGTAAGTTCGTCGCGGTGCGCCTGTGGGTACAGCCTTCTGTTGATCAACTGCTTCTCCCGGCATTATCGGTGGTGTGTCTTTTGAATATTGACCCTGAATTTACAAAAATGATCTATATACAGTGTAAACTACAACTACATAACGACAATGAAAGGATTGTCTGACGTCTTTTGCTGCACCAGTAAGAGCAGTCCACTGAGTGCAGTAGAATGTAGACCACTTTTTAACGTATAAGTGACTGAGTAGTGGTATGATATGGATATTTTTTTTTAACAGAACTTAGATTGAATAAAGACTTTTGAATTTGATTAAATACGATCAAAAATCATGATAATCAATTGATAAGGCCTTGAAGGAGTAAAAGGCAAATATCTAAAAAGTTACCATTACGTTTCTATATAACTATTGAATAATCGAATTAAAAACCTATAAAAAAATTTTTTTTAACAAAAATTGCAATGACTGAATAATCAAGGTTTTTATTGCTAAAACTGAAACTAAAATAGTGGCACCTGATGGAAAGTTATGACGAGCATGCTGCCAACCCAAAAGAATTTAATAGCACATTCTTACAAGCGCCTTATTATAGTCATGGGAAAACCTGGGCTGAGAGTTTATTCTAAGAATAGTAATTAGATTCATGGACATTTGTTTACCTGGAAAGACATCACACATTGGTACGTGCAGAAATTTCTGACAGTTGCGTCAGACATTGTCAGATGGTATTGAGCCAATGAAGTCCTTTTGCACATGTCACACTTTGTCCTGAAAAGTTGAATTTTACTTGAGTATATGTAATTTATGGTAAAATACAGAACAAAACTTAAAGGTGTCCTTGAAGTTCGTACAGATCACCTGTTTCGAACATTACACCATAGAGTGTATTAAACGTTAACACTTGACTGGCACTAAATTCACTCAAAGCACATTTAAATATTGTGTGTACCTATGCCTTAATAAAAAATACTAAACTTACGACTGGAAGTTTCAAAACAATATTTATATTATTTTCTTAGGTTTTCACAACACAACAAGTACACATAATAAAACTACATTTTAACGGTTTTACGCGCGGTTTTCGTTTGATTTTAACTTTTATTCTGACGTTACAATCACTTTTCAGTAGCCGGGATTACAGAAGACAAAAATATCAAGTCTTAATAAATGATGTAAATGTTTATTGTTTAGCCTAGTGGCAACTTGTTCATTTTAACTATTTCATTTTAATTTATGTTTATGATTATTATTTAAATGAAATAAAATACCGCACTCAAAACCGTTATAACAAAGTTTTATTAAATACAGCGTTAACTCTATATAACGACACAGAAGAGTGTGCATTTTATGACGTTATAGAAGGTTGTCGTTATTTAACCATTTGGAGAGAAGATTGTTATTTTTGGCTGACGTCTTTTGCGGCACCAGTAATTTTGATGTATTTTTTTTACTTATTTTATTCATATCTTACGATATTGAGGTATCTTGGTGATAAAGGAACATACACAACTGTGCAGCTTTTACTAATTTTAGCCACTTAAAAGTTACTTTTTATTTCTAAATCGTTGTCGTTATTGACAGTGGGTGTAATACTATATAGACTGTATCATTGTATGGAAGACAAGCTAAAGCAACCAAAACGTGATTTAGACGCTTAAGGGGGTTTGTTGTTTAATTTAGAGATGTTACATGGGGTTAACATGTTAAAGTTTATTAAGTTTCAGATTCAATAAGTAAATTTTACTTGATCCATGGTTAATAACATGAGCATTCTAGTTAATAACAGAAAGCCAACTCACCGTCTCGAAGATACAGCATTAACCGACACCTTATAGAGATTCAAACAGTTCAAAGAGCACATCATAACAACTTGTCCGTTGGCTTGAACTTTCTTTATCATATCAAAGTTGTACTTTTTCACTTTACACCAATTGCATCCGACTATGTGCCTCGAATTGCTAATGAAAACGTTCATACAGGCCTTTGAACAAAAACAATTCGGGTTGTTGCCTTCATAAATTGTGAAACATTTCGATTGTTTGCGTTCAAAATACTTTTTACAGCAACGACATTGATCTGAAAGTGGTAATGATAATAATAAATAAATAAAAAATCTGCAGATAATATAATAATAAATACCACACAATATATATCCCCAAGTTAAGCAAGTCCTGCTTGTATTATCTATCTATACTAATATCATAAAGAGGTAGTTTGAGAAGTTGTAGGGGGTAATAGCTGGATCTACTAAACTGGATTTTGAAATTTTTCACCAGTGGAAAGCTTACATTATTCCTGGGTAACATGGGGTATATTTGATTGTGATTAATATTTCTTTTTCTGATCCCCAAGGAAGTGAGCACGGGTCTGCTAGTAATATTATAAAATTGTAAAAGGTTAGTCTTGTGGTTGTGTTGATTTTTTGTGTTTGTTCAGGATTCACGTAAATACCATGATTTCAGTGCGGCTTTCAATCGATAGCAGTATCCCGGACTTAAAATCTGCGGTATTTTATATCCCGGGAATTTTCTTGGCAGCGGTTTAACGTGAACCAGTTGAAGAAAAATTGGAATTCCGATGTAATATTATCACTGATATCGCAGGGGGCCCGCGAAATTTTTCATGGCGGCGACTTCAAGTTGCTAGGACACATAAATTAACTTATTCCATGCAATGTGGACTAAGTTGAAGGCGATTTCTATTAGTAGTAGGTAATATATAATATCTATTCGAGGCTGATCCCAGACCACAGAAAATAACAGATTTTGTTTACGAAATTTAATATGCCAGCAATCAAACCCGGATCCTCTGCACTGCAGTGAGTCAGGCCGGCAAAAGCTTAGTCCACTCAAGTCGAGTCCATTTAAGCTATTAACCCTTTAAGACAGAACCACGAAAAAAAATTCTCGAGTGTCACAAACAGCTAATTGGGAAGCACTACAAGTTTGTCTTCAAATACAGATAATTGAAACAAACGTTGAACTGATGCTTTCTCCCTCAACTACATAGAATTTGTATTAGAGTAAAAGAGACAATATAATTCTCTTGGTTTTGGCGCGACAACTTTGATGGCAGCTTTGGACAAAAATAATATTAACTTTGTACCCTCAAAAGGGTTAAAAATAAGAAGATGCAAGTAATATTCTTAATCACTCACCTGGAAATATGTTGTTAACGAATTTGAATGCAGCAAAACAGGGATCAGAACAGAGTCTCTGTGAAGCGTCTTCACTCACTTCCACTTCAATCGTGGTTGGCTTTTCCAACGAACAGACCGCGCATTTCGCCATTATCGGAGGCGGAATAGGGCCTTTACTCATCTGATCAAACTTCGTCATACATAACTGCGAACAAAAATCCTTAAACTGTCCCATATCTCCCACAGGAGCGAGAAAGCCTTGATGCCCAACCGATATATCCCTTTGACAATAACAACATATTTTCAAACCTTTTTTAAACTCCTCCAAACACGACCAGTTACAAAACTGACGTATATCATAACCGAATCTAACACAGTATTTTCCTAAGCTTGTATGTACCACAGCATTCTTACAATTCGCACAACGGGAACCAATAGTATTCTGGTATTTTCCTAAACAAGCACCATCACAGAAATCCATAGTTTCCCAAGATAACATACTTTCTTCAGCATTTATTAATATAGAACAATTGCTGCATCTACGCAAGAAAGTACGTTCTCTCTCTTCCCTTGCTGCTTGTATCATGGCCGGTGTCTTTGTTTGTATTTTATATGCTTCATCTAAATATTTATCCGTTGCATTACTTATCACTTTTAACTTCAGCAAAGGAACACCTTTCTTTTTTTTAACTATATATCTGCCATTTTCTTTTTGGTTCAAGGTTTTCACACAACTAAGTTCACAAACAGAAAGTACATGGCCATACCGAACCATGTTATAGGAACATTGTTTAGTCTGTTCACACACTATACACTGTGCTTCTTGTGGAGATTTCTCATATATATCTATTTTTTGCCTTTTGAAAGTATATTTGTCCCTCTCGTCCGCCATCATACTGTGTAAACATTCCAATGAACAATAATTTGTGTCTTCACCATCAAAATTATAATAGAAATAGCAGGTTTTACGTTCTTCACATTCAGAGCAGATCAATGTTTTAGGGACTATTTCATTGATCACATATTTTTTATGTGTCACTGTGCCATGGTGCTGCTTTTGGTACACTTTGAGGCATGTCTCATTACAAAGATAACATGTTTCGCCTTCCTTGTTTTTATACTTATATACACAGGTCTTCGAAGTATTGCACTGAATGCAAATCTCTACAGTACCAGTAATTCCTTGAATAACATTTGACTCAGCTTCTTGATCCTGTTCTCTTTCTGCATCTGAAACAGTTTTTGGTAGCTACAATGCAAAAGCTTAAAAAATATTAGGCAAAGATCTGAACATTGTAATAGGTAAAAACGAGCCAAACATTTATATGTGATGTGAGTGTAATTATACATGTAAAATTTCTAGTTCAGAAACTAAAACTTTGGTACTATTGTAGTAATTAGTCATTATTCCAGAGAAAAACAAACTTTATCACTATTAAACTAATATAATAAACTATGTATAAACTAGTACACAGACTAAATATTGTAAATATATATAATAATAACAGCCCATAAATGTCCCACTGCTGGCCTCGGGCTTCCCACTAAAGGGGAATGGATCGTGTACCCGCATTAGGTCAGAAAAATGGCTAAGTGGTGCATGCGTTCCTGCTAGGATCGAAACGGCGCTCTTTGAGTTCCGGACGCGTGCGCTAACATTACGCTACCACGACTTATTGTACTTGTAAATATGGCTTTATTAAATTTTATGCAACTAGTATTCAGCAGAAATTATTCAAGGAGAGTATATATGTGCATACTTTGATATGTTTATTCCGGTATTTATTTATAAATAATCATAAATTTATCTTAGCTTAGATCTTAAAGCCTTAACTTTATATGGAAAACCAAAAAAGTTCAAATCACCTCCATTTTCAGTGTTTTCCGCATCATCTACACCTCCATCTACATCTGTACGTGCAGTGCTATCACTAGTGTTTTCTTCTCTATTAGTCTCTGTTTCTGCTACTTCATTCTCTTCTTTGAGTACTGCTGCTTCAGCTAAAATATATACAAAAATTGATATGAAGTAAGTAATGAAAATGTCTTGTCAAACAGATAACTAACTACAATGATAACTAGTTTATTGCTTACCACTAAGAACAATTCCATAAATATTTTATTTTCTTGGTAAAATCATAGGTGATCAATATAATCACCTAAGAGAGAGCAGATTCCAAGAAACTTATAGGATATTCTCAGCTAATACCCGTGCGCGGAAGGTTTGCCGATAGCCTCATAATGTCACGTGGGTCAGTAGGGTTGACAAAAAAGGTTAAATAAATAGTTGTTGCAATAAATTTATTATCCTTATTAATATTATAAATGCGAAACTCTGTCTGTCTGTCTGTCTGTTCCGTTTTCACGCAAAAACTACTGGACTGATTTGGCTGAAACTCAGTATATATATATATTTTCGATGCCGAGAATGAACATAGGATACTTTTTATCCCGAAAAATGGGATAGTTTCCGGGATAAAAATATATTTGTCTTTTTGTTTGTTATGCTTTTACGGAAGAACTAATGGACCGATCAGGCTGAAATTCGGTATATGTGTAAATTTTATACCATGGGTGGACACGGGATACTTTTCATCCCGGATAATGGGATAGATTTATGTAAAGATTATCCCGGAAATTAAAATAGGTTTGCGATTTTGTCCATTTCGTCCACTTGGTCTACTGGGTCCATTGGGTCCACTTTGTCCACTTGGACCATTGTGTCGACTTGGACCACTGGGTCCACTTGGACAACTGGGTCCACTTGGATAACTAGGTCCACGTGGACCACTGGGATCACTCGGACAACTGGGTCCACTTTGACAACTGGGTCCACTCGGACAACAGGGTCCACTTGGCCCATTGGCTCCGCTTGGACAACTGGGTCGGCTTAGACAACTGGGTCCACTTGGTCCACTGGGTGCACTGGCTCTACTTGGTTCACTAGGTCCACTGGGTCCATGTAGTCCTCTTGGAACACTGGGTCTACTTGATCCATGTTATCTATTTTGTAATTTTTGTCAAGTTTTGTAATTTATGTTGTTAACAGATGGACGGAGGATGGTATAGTTAGCGATATAAAATGAAGTGAATCTTCCGGGAGCAAATACATAAAAATTTAATAAAATATAACCTGTACCGCTTGCTCTATAAACAAGAGACACACACTAGAGGTTAACCCGCGGCGCAGCCGCGGGCTAAACTCTAGTTGTATATACTTTACATAAGTATATACAATAACAGTAAGTAGTTATCGGCAAACCTTCTGCACACGGCTTATAATCTGTATACTTATTTTATAACATTAAAACATAAAAGAATATGAAATAAATAACACACATGAATAGAACATATGTGTACAGGAAGGAGCCAAATAGCTGAGTCAACGCCTTATAAAGAAAAGTTGCTTGCAGAAAATGAATGTGACAAATTGAAGAATGGGCTTAGAGGAATCTAGAAAAGACAAAAAATTAAAGTCCAGCCCAGTGCACTTCAATATGGTGGTAATGATATAAAATATTATACCTTCAGCCTGTTTTCTCTTCTCAGCGAGTGCCTTCTCAGCCTCCGCCTTATCTGCTTCAGAGATCTCTCTTTCCATATCTGGTAAAAGGCAAACTTCCTCATCTGTGCCAGGTGCTTCCAATTCTGAGGCACTTTCGTCGTGTGGATGGTCATCTGCACAACATTTCAATACAATACTTTTTATTATGGAAGAAAAATCAATTAAATGAGATTTGTCTACAGAAACAAGACTTCTGGCCTTCTCTGATAATATAGGATTTATCCATAATTTAAGAAAAGAAAATAATTGTTCCAGAAAGATTTTTGGACTCAGATTAAAAATGCCATTAGAATTACTATAGAATTTATTAGAACTATACAAACATGTATAATACAGGTACAAATATAACTGAACACAGCCAGTGCAAACATAATTTACGATTCAATTACACATCACCTGTTTGATGATCATCATCTTCTTGAGTGGCACGGCTTTCATTGTTATGATCGTCATCATCAACTATAGTCACTGGCTGATTCACTTGTGTACTAGATGTTTCTGTTTGCTCTGATTCACTTGTATCTTTCAATAGGGCATCAAATGGGTCCAAGGCCTGAAAATCTCTTTATTGTTAAACACATACAGGATAAATGCACATTTTTATTATTTAGCTTTCCTTGTGACATTTAATATTCTTTTCTATTCAAGATTCATGTTTATTAATACTATTATGAGAAAAAGTACCAAAAATTAATTATACATATTTTATCCCGACTTGAAAGGGCATTACCCTGTATAATTTATATTTATAAACAACCATTTTATAAAAAAATATTTATAATATGTAATTGACAGACAAACATACAAATTATATATCCCCAAGCTAAACCAGCCATGGTTATGTTATGAGTAATATACAATAGACCACATTGGGCCTAGTTTTATCAGACAATCTCCAAAATCTTGAATACAAGAAGAGACTGTGAAATCACTGTACTTTTATTAAAATTACGGAAGTCCAGCCTCAGATTTTGTATGAGTGTACCCACTTATGATGTCATACAAAATCTATGAGAAAATTGGAGCCAAATAGGGTATTAATTACTGTTTAAAAAGTAATTAAAATTATTTCTATCATAAGGTTTGTTGATAATGTTAGGTGAGGTTTTAACACCTGTTCTTTTATGCATTAAAGTATTAGAATTTATTGTAACATGTGTCCCGACTCCTCTACTTTGACTTAACATCTTTCTTCATAAAACAGGTTATATAATTTCACTTTTATTCTTATAAAAACTTATCAAATTAAAATTTTACCTGTGTATGATCCTCATTTGTATCATCTATTGACACATTAGGTGCAGTTTCAAATTCTGGTTTCCCTACTTCATTTTTTTCCTGTTCATCATTTCCTTTTTCTCTATTATCTGCAGCATCAACTGCATCTTGGCTAGTGCCATCTTGACTTGCCGATTCTTCCTTTAGTATGTCTTGTGATAATGTGTCATCTGTAAAAATAATAATCATTGTTTCGTAGATATTTATTCAAAAATAATATTTAGAGGCAGTGAGATGTTAAACAGTAGACTGTCTATATTGAAAAGTACCTTTGAATGTATGTGTGTTATTCTTTGTCATATTTACATTCCAGATGTATTCTAAAAGACCATTTTTACTATCCTATTTCTAATCTTACAGTTGAACAATCAAAATAATAGTGAAAAAAATCCAAATGTTGGGCTTTATAGAAGAAATGAAAAATAAAACTGATAATAATGAAGCAAAATAGTGTTGATAGCTATAAAAACTTTAACAAGATTTAACTATATACCTCCATAAGTTTTTACTTATGGCCACTGAACCCGCCTAAGTCAATTGGTCTCTATGGTCTTGAAAGAACAATAGATATTATTCATACCAACACTAGTAATATATTGCAGTAAAAGTTGGGTATGGCAGAAGAAGCATGAAAGTGGGATAAACTCAGTTGAAATGAGAGCTTAGAAGTATATATAAGCACGAAAGCTTGGGGCTATAGTTCAAGACCCATGCATGGGGTTCGCCAGGTTGGGGTGGCACTAGCATGCCCAGTCAGCACTGGTACCATTCTATTGCCAGTCTGAAGTTAGGGATACCAATTAAAACCACTGGGTGTTCCATCCTGCTCCATATGCCAGAGTTATGGAAAACAGGAGTAGTCCACTCCCCCTATCCCTCCTTATGCCAATCCTATATCCCATTCCTCATGTCCGCTCTCTCTATGTTATCCTCTTGTCCCCAAACCTTGTCATGCATTGGTTTCACCCCTAGTGTTGCAAAAGTTTATAGGCAGTGGTAACCACTTTCCATGAGTTGTTTGCCTATGTACCAGGCACACAAAAAAGGTTGATTTACTATAATGGTAGACAAAGAAATTAAATCCATTTATCTTAGTCAGATATTCTGATCATTAGTATCAGGTCAATCTAAATATCCTATCTATTTTTAACTAACACCAAACAATGTAGTTCTTATGGCAACTTGTCAGGCCGAATTTCACTGAATGGTTTGCAACACAAACAGATATTTCTTGGTTATAAGCAACTCAAGCTTAGCCAAGTGTAGCAGAGCTACCATTCATTATCTCAACAAATGCGAAGAACTTTGTCTAGCCATAGAAGTAGAACATTTAAGGGAAGATAAGTTTGCAACTGCGGTATGGAGTTGTTCAATAAAATTAAATACAATTTACCTTTTTCTAATGATTTATCTGTGTTCTCAAGTTGACTGTCTTGTGATTCAGTATCCTCCCGTCTTTCAGAGTCTACAGAATCATCCACCTTTTCATTATCACAATTAGCACTAGAACTTTCCTCACTTTTTACTTCCTGTATATGATTTTGTAGATCACTAGTTTGATCCACATTGTCACTATTCACTTCAGCAGATTTTTCAGATGCCTCAGACAATTCGCGTCCTTCACTGCCACCTCGGGATACGTCCTCCAACGGCCTCTCAGGAATACCATCTTTTTCATCCATTTTTCCAATCTAATTGGAAAACTTCTTTCATTCAACAGATTATATACATCTGAAACATTCATTTTGGATTGAGAATTTTAAAATAATATGCAGTTTACAGCGTAAAGCCGGCGGAATCATTTTAAGGTTATGATGCTTGCAATAACAAAATCTCATAAACGGAGTGAAATTTCTGATAATACAAGGACATTGACTGCAATTAGGAGTAATCGTAAAAAACAACACAAAAAGGGAATGATGTTCGAATTGAATAGAGAAAATAAATGTATGTGACGCCAAAGAAATGTAAAGGCCACACGTCCCGCGCTTATTTTTGATTCAATTTTACATTGTTATGTCAGGTTAAGTTTATGTGATATGTACAATAATTAGCAAGCAATAACATTAAAGCGTGTTTTGGGATTACTTTAATAAACATGCACCCAATTTTAAAACATATATCAACGAGGATGTTAGAGACGTTCCTTTGTAAGCAGTCAAATAACGAAAGGTCATTTATAAATACTTCAAGGAGAATATGTTATTCCATTTTCCGTTATGATGCACTTGTAAAACAAATTTTGTCGTTCACAATTACCGTAGAATTCACTTGCTGGGAAAAATATATTCACATATCACTAGAAAGCACAACAAACGACCACCATTTTGGAATCAACCTGCCTCTGTCTGTCGAACTGAACCGGATGTATAAAGTACTCAAAACTCTGATTATTACATTTTAATGGAATATTTAAACGAATAATAGCTAAATTTCAACAATAAAATTAATTTAATTTAAAAATATAAATAATTCACTTAATTTATAATATGAAATGTAAAAATAAAAAGCCTATAATAAATTTGTTATGTCGTTTTTTTCTATATATTGGCTACTCTAAACTCTACTATTAGCGCTTCCTGTAGTGATGTGAATAACGCCATAATTACTTGGGCGTGCTCCTCCTGTAGCTCACAACATACAAAGTACTCATTCATCGAATCTATATAGTAGTTCCACACATACTCGCACCTACAAGTACTACGCAGTATTAATACATAATTTTATAATAAGTTTGTAAGAGTAACATGACATTTTGGACTGAACCAGTACAATGTACCACTTCAAATGAGGCGAGGACTTTTTGGACGGTTTGTACCATGGCAGTACTTTTGAAGCGATGAGGCTGGTGAGGCGATGTGCGTCATTCCCTCATTTCTCCCGTTCAAAACTAGTTTGAACATTTTCGTTGGGAATCGGATGTGCTCGGCCTCGGTCACCTCACTTTACTAAAAGTCGTATTATGTCGTGATCCTGTTGTCCCTCTTTGTCATATCGGTAGAGGCGTTATCGTACTGTTCCATAAGCCTTGTTCCGTCCTTCCATCGTTTGTTTTGAATAGTAACGTGACAAAAAAGTGGTACATTTTAAATTTTGAGCCGTAACAGTACAAATGTATTTTGTACGGGACAAATCTACTGACTCCTCTTAAACTGCTCATCACTGCATTCGCAACAACCACGCTCACAACCGGGATTTTTCCCATTCCACTTGCTTGGAGGTGTTACAATCGTAAACTCAAGTGGAAGGGCTTATCAACCCACCTGTAGATATGGGTCGTTGTGAGCGCTGTATGTGCAAAAATCATGACATTTTCGCGGCGACCACAATGACCGAACTCTCCATGTGAAACAGCTAAACGAATATTTTGGGCGTTGTGAGCTTTAAGAGGAACGCGCTCTTAGTGATGTACAGCTTTGTTCAACAAATTAAGCCCTGGTTTAAAGGCCTAGATGCCAAGCCATTCATTTCTGTTTCTTCTTTTTATAGCTGAAGCCAATGAGTACATTGAACTTAGACTAAGACATTGAATATATAAAGAGCAGCATACAGGCTGACGCCCCAACTGTGATGGAAAGTGGTTACCGTCACCTATGGACATTAGCAATACAGGAGGTGCTACCAATGTGCTGCCGGCCTTGAAGGAGAAACTGGAACCTGTTTACTGATGCCGGAACACAACTCAAAGTTATTATAGTGGCATACTCTGGACTAGGGATGGTAGCCATCAAGTCGGGCAAATGCCCGACCACCTGGCTGTGGGTTGTTTTGTCGCCTCTTACGACAGGCCGCTGGGATGCAGGAATTAGTATTCTTTTTCTGTTCCTGCATGGAAAGGTTTAAATTGCTACCGTAAACGTGTCATGTAATGTTGGTCAAAAGATAACTTAATTCATTTTATTATGCTCTCTAGATATTATAATCTATTTATTACTTCTTTTAAGATTATCCGTGGCCCGTCCTGGAAGAAGAAGGTCTTTAAAATATTACGCTTCGTTACAATTGCGGGCAGGGTCCATTAGCCGCGGCTAACGGATGCGTCCATCCGTGTAGTATGTGAGCACCTTTAGACACAGTGATAATTAATTTATAGTCTTGAAAATTGCTATAAGGTCTAAAACATGATTTTTTTGGCGATATTCTATCTTATTTGTATTCATTAATTATATACAGAGCGAATTCTACATTCTTCTATTTCTCATTGATGCAAATTATCCATTACAAATAACTAAATACGGATATAACAAAACTAACTTTCATACAAACAGTGATTTTTAAAAGTTTGCCAAGAATGTTTTGTGGAATTTAAAGCAAAAATCTTTCCATCATATTTTGATATTTGAGTAAAAACCACTAACGACAGGAGTTCTACTCATAAATATCTGTCGTCGTTGGTTTTCGTCCGATCAGCCGAATAAAAAAGAACAAATATTTGTTTAAAATTACATTAGTATAGTCTGAATAATATAAAAATAAATGGGAAATGCTATAGAAATAAGACTTAAATATATAAAAAGTTCTAAAACGAACAACGAACAACGAAAGACGTTTGAGAGTAAGCCCTCAGGTTTGTAATGGTTCGTTTCGCTTCTTTTAAACTAATACAATTGCTCTACAATACATTTGCACTGAGATACAAAATAATATATCACACAAAAAACAACTTGATAGTTGAACCATGTCTGACGATACTAAAACTAGTATAGTAAGAGTAGTAAGTATCAAAAGTGCTCTTGACATAATATTTGAGTTGCTAGAGCTTAGACTTTGTGAAAGTGATCGTAATATTTCTCTGTTTGTCCCGCCTGTGCTTTATGCTTCGGGAGGCGTGACTAACTTAAAAATTAATTAATTTATAAAACTTTATCAAAACGAGTACTAGTAATTTTAAAAATGCATTTATCGGATATATGGAAACATTTTCAAATTGTCAAACATTATTGACAGCTCTCCTTGATAAATAAATATGTTTTCTGTTACAATATTTATTATACATATTTCTATTGGCAATTCTATAATTGTTCAAATTTGTTATTGGCTTGAAGAAAATACTTTAAAATGTACACCAATCACAAATCAAAGAAAGATATCTGCTTGTTGTCAATTTTCAATTATGGCGGTTTCATGTTTTTTCAAGCTAAAATACGAAATGAGTAGTTATTTGCGCCGTTCGGGCGGCGACATTGACAGCGGTTTGTCGAATATTTTCGTGCGCCATTTTGTGAATGCTATGGAATTTTGTGTTAAGTAATCGGCAAGGTGGAAACCGAAAATCCTGTGAGTGGTTCATACTCGGATTCCCTCTGTATTCTAATAGATATTCCTTTTAATGTTCGCGATTTCTGTGCGATGCCACGGTGCTTGCGATATTTAATCAGTTTCGTCGTTGTTTTGTTTTATTTTTCAATGAGAACGGTGGAATTAATCCTTCGCGTGGTGCTTACTCATACCTGTGTTTGCAGTGTTATATCTTGGTACTATTTTCAGGTATTCGTAGGATGTCTGAAAAGTTAGTGGGCAAAACGATACTAAAGCGGCATGAGGTGGCTAAACCAGTGCACATTCAGAGGCTGGAAGCCGCCTTAGATGTGCGACCATTTGTGGCTCAGGTTGAGAAAATCCTTAACTCTGATGGACCCACCGAAATCGACGATGATTCTGACACCAAGTCTACTTACAATGAAATGTCTAAAGGAGATAAACTGGTGCATGGTGTAGTTACTACTAAACAAGGTAAGACTTTTGTATCTAACCTATTAATTTCTTTATGTACCTTATTCCACATATAGCCAAGTCTATGTAAGCAGTATTTTACACTTCAAGAATGAACATTGGTTAACTATTAAGGAACTGTACCAAATTTATTATAATTATTATTTATAACTTATGATTAAACTGAACATACATATGGATTTTTAATAACAGTAGTAGTATGTAGTCTAACCGTAGATAGATACGTAATACTCATACTAACACTGCTCATATAGAAGAGTTAATTGCTGCTACTCAGATATCTGGCACACAAATTTTAAGCAGTGGGCAGAGTAGATAGGGGATATACATACCCTTCCTGCAACCCTTATGGTCTGGAGTTCTTGAAATATTAATATTTTATAAACATAACTTCATCTATTATCTCACTAATTAGTAATTTCACAAGTAAATTCATATCTATCGAAATTTGTATTCAATGCATAGGTCAAGCAAGCACATACAAATTTTACTGAGTAGGTAATATAAATTTATTTATAGCTGAGTAATTATGACTACAATTTATTAAAACAATTATAAAATTATATACTATTGAATAGAATGTAAGAAAACTTAACTTATTTGTGTTGTATTCTACCCATAGTCCCTCAAGACTATAAGTAGAATACTGAGCCCAGATCACTGTCTTCTATGGGTAAGGTGCCCAGAAGGCTGGCTACGTTTCCTCGCTGGATCGCGATACTGATTCATTGGCCGAGGTAGGCACCAGCCTTCTGATCACCTGAAGAGTTAATGAGCCGTTTTGTTAAATTTTGGTAGAGGCTCATGGCCTCAGGACCCCACGGTCCAAGCGTCTCTACAGCAAATGGCACAAACATATAACTCTCACTGAGGGTTGCATATTTGCGCCGCTTGAGTGATTCCGCTGTTTCCGCCGCCGAACCGGCCGATCTAGATGTGTTTGGTAAATGGGATGCGGCCAACATCTATGCAAGTCACATCCCACACTAAAGGCTTGCCACGCTGCCAGGGAATTAGTCAGCCATCAAATTTTACTTATAAAGAAATAAATTAATACTTCTTACTGTTTAAATTAAATTCATGATGTTTTTCTCTTTATTTATATAATTTTCATGTAACATTTTATGATTTACCTGACATTTTAAAATCTTGCACTTAAGGCATTGAGAGTAGTGAAAATTATGCTCTTTATACATAAGTTTGAAATGTCAGATAAATAAATGTTATATAAAAATGAGGTAAATAAAGAGAAAAACATTTTGAATCTAATAATAATAGAATAGAATATACTTTACTGTACAAAAATGCTACATATAATCAAGAACATTAATATACAACTACAATCAGGGTCTTATCGCCCATGGCAATTTCTTCCAGACAATCTTTGGATGGAGTATAAGAAGGACAGCTAAAGTCGGTAGTTGTTAAACCATAATTTAGTTTATTAATTAACAAATTGTAATATATAAGATAATTAAGTAATAATTATGTCTCTTTTAAAAAGTAAGATATATTAATTTATTTCTATATAATTAAAATTGTATCTAATTCATAGGTCAAGTATAAGGTATTTCTATAAGTGACATCCTATGGGATGCGTCTGCCATACGGTTGTTTTTGAGACAGACATTACACTACTAATTTCAGAGCGTCAAAGTGACCGATTGCGTCTGTACAATTTCTCTGCTGTGGGTGAGGAACGTCAGTGGCTGCGTGATGTCCTTTTGTCATCGGATTCAGAGACCAACAGTGATGATGATACACCAGCTGGCAAAGAGCTAAGAATAAAGAGAATGTTAAGGGAGAGGAGGCATCACAATAAGTATGCCAAGAAGTATTACAAAGATACAGGGGTGAGTTATTAGTTAGCTGTTAAAGCTTTAAATTAATTTACTTACTCTATAGTAGAATTATTTTCTCCGTGCCATTTGGGTTATAAATAATCGGAGCGGTGAAGCAAGTATTTCGCTCTCTCTTCCACTCACGGGCCTTATGGGCAGGCATAGTGATACCATTATTGTTGTCGATAAGCGTTATGGATAGTGTATTTAGTTTTGTCATTTTGTGGGTTAGTGATATAAATGAAAGAAAAAAAAATAGATAAAACAACGTATTTATTAAAATAAGAACAATAATGATTTAAAATAAATTATTAATTAGGTACCTATGTATAAAAAAACTATAAGTACAAAAGTTTAAAATGTAACAAGATGTATTAAAAATAAATATAAATACTTATATCTAAGTTTAAAATTGACAGCAAAAAAGATAATAATGATTTTTATAAGAATGATAATCTTTCTTTGATAAGAATGAGTTTTTATCGTTAATGGCGTTGCGCCCGCGCAACATGCTCTAGCCTAGCCGGGCTGAGGCCAAGTTTGATTTATGACCCAAAGTGCACAGAGAAAATAATTCTACTATAACTGTAACTTCTTTTTACTGCCCACGACTTTGTCCGTGATGATGATATATAGCCTATAGCCTTCCTCAATAAATGGGCTATCTAACACTGAAAGAATTTTTCAAATCAGACCAGTAGTTCCTGAGATTACAGGTAGCGTTCAAGCAATCAAACTCTTCAGCTTTATATATTAGTACAAGATAAGATGTGAAAGTAAGAAGATATATATAAATAGTAGTATAGATGTACTATAATAAATCCTTTGGACATGTTGAGTTTGTATAATTAATTTAAAAATGCAAAGGCTAATTTGAACCAAAATGCAACTTTAAGAATTTATGTATGGCTATGAAAGCCTTACATAGAAGTTACTTAATAGATTTAAATAATACTGCTTTTTATAGGCCGTTCACACTTATCAGCTCATAGGGTCGGAGCTATCTCCTCCATCCCTATCCATGAGCTCGACACTTGCTAGCAGTTTGCTGGTGTGTACACAGAAAGGACACTTTTAAACATGAAGGGCAAAATTAACACAGAAATTTTGATTCCTTTTGTAGAAGACAAGAGTGTGAAATGTTCAAATTTCATTTAGCTCGGCAATGATTGGATAGACCCAATATTTTCTTTTTGTTTTATTCTGTCTTCTATTTCAATACCAAAATATAACTAAAAAGTTATCTGCTTGTTCACTGTATACAAACACCAACTCACAACTGCCAGACAGCGACCCCCAGTGACAATGTTCATATTAGAGGCTTAATTGTGTTTCAATATCTTGGTGTTGTGAAGATATTCAAAGTACAACTTAATTGCAATAATGTTAAATAAATAAATATTTATAAATAACTAAAAACTAAAAATGCCACTTTGAATTCACAGAATACCCAAAATCAGACAAATCTATGATTTAGATGTTAATGTTCTGTGATTCGTTTGTGATGACAACTGTGTCGTCACAAACTATTACTGAATCGCAGAATTGGGCCCCAGGTCTCTAAAAAGCATACAACTTAATTTCCAGTAAATTACTTCTATATAAAAGGATATGACAAAAAGAAACACTAAAAAGCTTCATTTCATATTTATAAATACATTTTTAAGATAGTCATTGTATTGTTACGAGTTGCAGGACTCAAATTAAAATGCCCTTAGAATTACTATAGAATTTATTAGAACTATACAAACACGTATAACCCAGGTACAAATATAACTGGACACAATCAGTCCAAATGTAATGCACGAGTTAATAACACGTGCAAAGTCCGTCATTAAATAGATTATCGAATGTACATAAGTCTCGCCTCGCGACTGGCTATCGCTCGACTGCCTCATCTCTCAGTCGGGGCATTGCTTTATACTGTACCTATACAATATGTCTGCCCGGTCGCACGGAGAATTTCTTATAATCAGCTTGTATTTTAAATACGACACACCTGGCAGTGATCACAATACAACAGTAGGCCCTAAAAGATTACAATACACAATGGGCTGTTATTTTTAATTACAAATTTTAAACACAAAGTAAACAAAAGAAGACCAAATGCCTAAAAGGTAATAAACTGCAGGTGTGAATTGGTTTTTGTCAGTCGAAATAGTATCAAAATACACGAGTGTATAATGACAGTATTCCTTTGTTTATAGAATTCCCGTTACATGTATTATGGCGCTGGTCTCTTGTCCACTGTTGATCGGTACCCTGAACGTCGAGTCAGTAGGCCTATAGGCCAACCGTTGCCCTCTAGGGGCCGCAGAGGCAGACCAGCAGAGAGAGGCTCCTCCTCTACCAGAGGTTTGCAAAAGGCAAGGAGAGGCAGAGTCAGAGATGGCCGTGTATGCAATGAAAGTTCTGATGTGGTGAGTGGATATGCTAGAAATGTTCTATTTCATGATTTATCTTAGTCTGTTGTTGTCCATTCACATCTACATTGTTTCAATGTGCATATTATGGTATACTAGTGCTTGTTGCATTTAATTTATGCCAGATAATAACACAGTAGCCCCGCCCCATCTTTTTATCTTTTCTTTCAGCTTCTCCCATTTATTATGGGTCGGCACAATATGTCTTTACCTTCCATACTTCTCGATTCGGACATACATCCTCTCTCACACCACAAATCATCATGTCATTGTCATCCTGCAAAAAATCTACCTATTTCTTTTTGATCATCTACATTTTTACCTGTCAATTTTCCAGTATAATCTTTTTTGTCTGACTTTCATCACTCCTCATTCAATATTTATAACAGTAAGAACAGTATAGAAACATTGGGCAGCGAATTTGTTTGTAGTTATATACAATTTTAAATTATTATGAACTTTAGTTATAATTTACGGTTCAACTTTACAATAATGGACACTGAATTTTAAGTAGTGGAGGGGGGGGAGGGGGAAGGGGGGGAAGAGTACTTCTCCCTCCTGCAACCCCCATGTCTAGGAGACGTGTAGTTTTTGAGATATGATTTTTTTTGTAAACATAACTTTACTAATTTTTTTCAAAATGGTGTACTTATTTCTTGTGTCTAAAGACGAGAAATGCAGAAGAAAAGTTAGTGGTCAATGTAAAAAACATTTAATACAGTCTAAAAACGCGGTCTAAAGCCCACAAGCCTATCAAGCAAACCAAGTGTGCCATGACAGCGGTCAACAAATGTCACAACCGACTTGTAACCACCATTTAAATAGTTATCAATGAATAAATGGTGACCAGTCGGTTCTGGCACTCGCCGGCCGCTACCGCGGCACGCTCGCTTCGCTCGCTCGGCTCGTGCGCTTTGGTCTAAACACTAACCCAACCCAACCAACTCACCGTTTAAGTTACTGGTCGCGAGAAACACTCCTTGCACCAGTTCGTAGTCGCTCATTATTAAAAAATAAAACGGCGGCAAAATATTCATAGTGCCGCCTAATGCATCGATGTTTGTAATAAAAATAAATCGATTACAAATACTACTCATTCAAACCCGTAATATATAAGCAATAACAATAATTTTCGTATTTCAAAATGGATATTATTGGAATATCGAATGATATTCGAATTAAAAAATCGATATTATTGACATACTGATTTGGTAACATTTATTTATCGTCGTAAAGTGAAAAAAAGTGACAGTACTGTGATTTATTATTATGTACTTTAAAATTATAATAACTAATTCAAAACTTGTTTACTAAAGTAAAAAATGGTTTTAGTGTTTATATATCATGTGTAAGTGTATTCCTAAAGACAAATCAAAGTTTTTTTCAACAAAAGTGACATAATCTTGTTTATCAAACGTATTTTTGTTTTTCCCATTATTCATTCAAAACTTGTTGGTGGACCCTAAAAACTTGTTTCCTAGCCCAAATAAGAGGTCTAGTGTCTATATATAAGGCGTATGTATACCCCTAAAATTGATTTTCGTAAAATTCAGTGTCCATTATTGTAAAGTTGAGCCTAATTTACTCGTAAATCTCAGACATGCCCACCTGATGGAAACTAGTTACTGTTGTCAATCAATGTTACAACACCAGAGGTGCTAGTACATTGACGTCTGGCTTCATTCGTAATAATCTTATCAAATTAAATTTTTGTCAGGGCCTATCCTCATATTTGTCTATATCTATTTGTTAAAACTATTGACTTCTTCGACTTGTTAAAAATTATCCCAGCTCACTTTGATAATTTATCTGAGATTATATACAGGTATAATATGCATACATATTGTTTTTTTTTGATGTTTCTGCTTCATGGCAATCTTTTTTCCAACAATAAGCCACTTCCCTGTTTGATTTCTCAATTTTTTTTCCTCGAGAGCCAATCTTGTATGAAAATTCTTTTCACACGACTCTCTTGATGTCAAGTGGTAAATCTTTTACCTAGGCTCGGTATATTACTTCTTTTTAGCCGGGTATGCTGAAGAGCACCTTCTCCACTCAGAGTGTGTGCCAGTTCTAGCACATGCATACATATAGAGAAACATTCTTTACAAGTTTTCCTTTTTAATATTTTTGTCTTAAGGCCGATGGAGTAGACTGGGAAGAGCAATTGCGGAATGTCAAAGAGGAAAATGACACTGACGATTTTACCATAGCAACCGATAAACCGGGAGTTCGGTAAGTCTATTCTTAAACACAATCCTCTTAAGTATACAAATACATAATCCTAGTGGCTTACTGGCTAAGGCATCCACAACTTACCACATTTAGACAGTACAGTGAAACCCGTGCATATTGTCACAACTATTATAGATAGATAGATCATGAGACAAAAATAAACTGACTAAAACAACATATGTGATTGTGCATGGTAGAAAGTTTTATCGCTTTCTAGCAAAAAATAATAAATATTATATGTATAATATCTATTATTATATATGTATGTCTTTGACGACCACGGGCCATAAAAATGGCCCGGACATTTGGTGGGCTTGCGTGGGGCCATGAAAAGGCCAACACGTAGAGGCCCTTTGACAAATTTAATGAAAATGTGGCGTGACACTGACCGGCGATTATCCCCGTCTACACTATATACTAATGCACCCAAGGACAAGCTCCGGCCAGTGTAGGACTATTGTGTGAAATGAAGACAAAAAGTACCGGGCTATTGGGGTGAACTGCTAGTGGTACTAAGGGTCTGGGAATATGGGGACTATGGCGTCTGCTCGTCGCAATGTTCGGGGAACATGGAAAAATGGGCAGACGGTGACTCGCCACTCCCTGTATGGGCCCCAAAAAATGCCATAAAAGACAGAGGCAACATGGGTGTCAGTGGCTAAGGGGTGTAGAAAGGTGGGTTGCAGGTTCGCCGAAGCTACTTCCGACGTTAGGCCATTTATCACTTCCACCCCTGGAGCTCGAGTCTTAGCTCTAGCGATCTTATTATATATATTATTATAAATATAATATGAAAATATCACTCTCTAGTGATCCCGGGAATGAATTGAGGTGATAATAATGACGGTGTTATTTATAGTAACATAGTACAATTATAATAAAACTACGTTTTAACGGTTTTAAGCGCGGTAATTTATTTGATTTTGGTTTATCCGACGTTTCGGCCGCTTTTCAGTGGCCGTGGTCCGTGACCACGTATACGTAATAAAACGTAGTTTTATTATGTATACAAGTCGCGAAAACTTCAGAAAATATTATAGTACAATTACTTACATTTTAATAATGAATACAAATATTCTATAGTACCAGGAAAGCAAAACTGTGTGAATGAAATTGAAGTGCGATCGAGATCACTGATGTATAAAACCCTATTATCCTTCTTAGATAAGTGTGTCATGTACATTTCCACTGTATGAATAAACATAGTTGTTTTCCTAGTATTTCTCTTTGATAATACAAGTCAGTGCCGTTTGAATGAAATATTTCACTATTTCACACAGGGGTCGCAAGAAACTATCGACGCTGAAAAGTCCAGAGGCCTTGACGGCCCGTAGACGCCGCCATTGGTTGCTCCTGGCGAAGAAGGAATTGGGCAAAGTGCAAAGAGCGAGGACAGCTACGCACAGAGAGGTCATGCTGCAAAGGAAACGCTTGGCCACACTGTGCTGCAAACATTGGAGACAGGTTGCTATGCAGGTAAATAGATAACACTTTGCTGCTCATCAAAATAACAGACAATAATGTATATTAGTTACAATATTTTTAGGTAATCTATCCATGCAGGAATTGAGAAGGAATATAATTTCCTGCAGCCAGATGGCATGTGGTAAGAGGTGACTAAACAACCCACAGCTAGGTGGTAGGGTATTTTCCCGTCTCGATGGCTATCACCCCTGGTCTAGGGTATGCTGCTATAACAACCTTGATTTTTTTCTGGCATTAATGGCCAGGTTCCAGTCTCCTTTAAGAGAGCAGCAGCGCATTTGTAGCCCCTTTGATGTTGCAAATGTTCATAAGCGATGGTAACCGATTCCCATAAGGTGGGCCGTCTGCATATCTATGTATTTAGGGTATCCTTGGATAGCTCGTGAAAAGTCATAATAATATATTTAATAATTCTTTTATCGTGGTCTTTGAGGTGGGAGATATTTACTTTTAAAAATCCAGCTTCATCATACGCACCACAAAGGAATGGTAATCATTGCCGGAGTCTGTCTTTCCCGATACTTATAACCTGGGTGTCTTCAAGTCCCGTGTGAATAGGTACCTTCTAGGTAAGCGTGCTACATCCTAGACCACAACTTTGCTCCACATAGGGCAAGATTGTGGTCAAACGCGAACCTTATACTACAATAAAAAAAAATCTTTTAAAATTATATTTTTTCCTAAGGATGCTTTTAATTAAATAGTTCTTTTACAATACCAAGTGACAAAAATAGTGAACATGAAATCCTCTATGGAAGTAATAGGTATGCGTGAATTGATACGTGATACTTGGCTTTTTGTAATAATTATGGCTTGCCAACTAGGCCTTTAAGCCAGTGATACTTGGCTGATTGTTAATATTAAGTAGTGATGTATCGTGCCCAGTCCCAGAAGAACATGAAGGAGACGGTGTGGCGCTGCAAGCGGCTGAGCCGCGAGATGCAGGCCTACTGGCGGCGGTACGACCGCGCCGAGCGCGAGACGCGCAGGCGCATGGAGAGGGAGGCCGAGGAGCAGAGAAAGGTCTGTTTATGCCCAGTACAACATCATATCAAATCATTTTTATTGTTAACTAAGTGTTCATATTATATACGATATCTGTCTAATCCTAGGACCCTGCGTGGTGATTGAAAATAATCATAATTCCAAAATAAAAGAATTTTTCTAAAATAAAAGTAACTCCTTTTCTAAAAATAAAACTTTCCTAAGTTACTCCTTATTACATCAGCTACCTGCCAATTAAAGTCCCGTCAAAATCGGTCCAGCCATTTCAGAGATTAGCCGGAACAAACACATACCGACAAAAATTGTAAAAAGTTATTTTGGTGTATTTACCGTATATATATTCATATGCATGTAGTAAAAAGCGGTTATTTCAATATTACAAACAGACACTCCAATTTTATTTATATGTATAGATATCTGTCGAATCCTAGGACCATACTGGACCCCAGTTACAGAAGACCGAGCTCAATGAAAAGAGTTGGAGAAGGCTTACTATGCCAAGAGGCACGCCGAATTGCGTGATATATTATAAGAAATAAAATAGAAAAAGAAAATTGCATGCATGTAATTCGGAATGAAAGGGCTTTATTTTTATTATTTAAGTGTTACATAGGTCTTATACAGTACTAGCTCTGCCCGTGACGTCGTCCGCGTGGAATTTGTTTTCAAAACCCCCCGATTTTGAAACATTCTTCATTAGTGCTCCGCTCCTATTGGTCTTAGCGTGATGATATATAGCCTATAGCCTTCCTCGATAAATGGGCTATCTAACACTGAAAGAATTTTTCAGATCAAACCAGCAGTTCCTGAGATTAGCGAGTTCAATTAAACAAACTCTTCAGCTTTACATATTAGTACTAGCTGTACCCGGCAGACGTTGTCCTGCCTTTAAAAAATAAAAATCTAGAACCCGATTCCAGCGTCATCTACCGGGACCAAATGTTGATCTAAACTATTCTCAAATCCACTTGAAAAAACAAACAAAAAAAATCAAAATCAAGCCCAGCGTTTAGGAGGAGTATCGCGGCGCCACCTACTTGGTCTAATCGTTTATTTAAACCATTCCGGGACAAACTTCAACACATACAACAACAAAAAGAACACCTAAGTTCTGGTACCCGATTGCAGCGCCATCTACCTGGTTAAAATTAAAATATAAATATTTTTTAATGCTATATCAGGAAAAAATTAAAAAAAATATATAGGGGTGGACTACCCTTAACGTTTAGGGGATGAAAAATAGATGTTGTCCGATTCTCAGACCTACCCAATATGCACACAAAATTTCATGAGAATCGGTCAAACCGTTTCGGAGGAGTATGGGAACGGACATTGTGACACGAGAATTTTATGTATAAGATAAGATAAGATTTATATATTAATGTTAACTCTGCCGGGTTTCTCTTGGTCGCCTCTTATTTGTGCAATAACATTAATGTTCTGATATTATATTTTTAACCATGCTAGATGGACGTGGAACTGATGGAAGCGAAGCGTCAGCGTCGTAAACTAAACTTCCTGATCACCCAAACGGAGTTGTATGCCCATTTCATGCAACGCAAGATGAACGCTGCTGAGGAATGTGACAGTGGCACTGACAGGATCCTAAGGCAGTTAGACGAAGACCGGGACCCAAGGTTGGCGGCCATTGATCACTATGATGGGTGAGTTGGTTCATTATCATCATCCGGTTATTCTCGGTTGTGTCCGGACTGTCTTCTATAGCGGGCCTGATGGTGAGCCTCGCTTTGCATGCACTCGGGCGTCGTTCAAATGAAGGAAACACGTTAAAATAGCATATTGTTACGAGTTTGCGAGACTCGAATTAAAATGCCATTAGAATAATTATAGAGTTTATTAGAACTATACAAACACGTATAACACAGGTACCAATATAACCGAACTCAACGAATCCAAACGTAATGCAGAAGGTCGTAATTCAATAAAAGGCGCAAAATCCGTCACTATTATATTACCGAATGTACACACGTGACGTTTTAATATTTTCCTTAGCTTAGGGGGTTTCCTGGAAGAGATCACTTTAAAGCGATAAGGCCGCCCTTAGTTCAATCAACATTTATTGTATCTAGTTTTTAGTTTTTAAGAAGGTATTTTTAATTTAGGTGAACAATAAAGTGTTCTCATTCATTCACTGTTCTTATCTCACTTCTTGTACATCCAAAAGTTGTCCGGAAGAAATCGCTAATAGCGATAAGACCGCCTATTGTATTGTAAATTTTTGTTTCTGTTTAATGTATATTTTAAACACAGAATAAAACATACTCATTGAACATGCGACGAATGGCCAATTCTCAAGCAAACCTGATTTCCATTAGCGAAGCAATGAAGGCTCGCGCGTCACGCAACGCGCGCGAAGCGTTCCGAGCGGAGAGGGCGCGGACGCAGCAGTTCGACGCGGCCGCCGGCGCAGGCGCAGACGCGCCCGCGGCCGACGGCGACGGCGACGGCGGCCGGCGGGGCGGCGACCACGACCAACCCTCCATTTTCAGGGGCACCCTCAAGGGATACCAGCTCAAAGGGATGAACTGGCTGGCCAACTTGTACGATCAGGTATGTGTGCAGTGGCACTGTACAGGAAATTGCTGTTAATTTTTAATATGTACAATTGTAGCTCAAGTGTTTTTGTTTGATCTTAATTTATTAAACGTTTATAGCTCTGAAGGCCCACTTCAAAAATTCACACAGTTTCATTGTTATTATTATATTGTTACGTACGAGCGGGGTACGCACTTATGGATTGGAAGAAAACACCGGTTTTAAATTTAAAAGCTTTTATTAACTCACACAGCCGCACGTAGTACCTCTCTGCAGGGTTCCCCCTATACGCACGACCAACGATGCACAGTCTCGATGATAAGTTGTCACACCCTCAATACCGTCGCCGATATTGCGTGGACCACCTCCGATATTATCGCGGGTAGCTTGCTTCTGGTTCCTCTTTCGAACTGCGCTACACAGCTCTTCACGTATCTGTCCACCAAACTGCTCACTAAATTCACCACTTAATTCGTCTCTGTACTCTATTAACCTTCTCTGATAACTCTTTAGTATCGCACTTGTCGTTTCACCGTCTTGGACTGAACTCAACTTTAAACTCTAAAACTGCCCGGTAGGCGCGCCTTACGCTGTTTATATACCCGGAAGAATTTTCTAGAACCCGTCTATCTGTCTCTGTCTTTTCTTTCCCGAACCTTCTGTTCGGGAACTTTCGTTTATACGTCTATCCCTTTCTAACATCTATCTATCTCTTTCTCTCTTTTGTCGTCTATCTCTTTCTAACATCTATCTATCTCTTTCTTTCGTTTATCGTCTATCTTTTTCTAAATATATCCGTCCTTGTCTTTTCGTTCTTGATTTTTCTAGAGTTTTCCAAAAGTTCTAAAACTAGCTAGATGGTTCCACCATCGTTCGCCACAATATTCTATTATAATATAATAATAATAAAGAAACTAAATTGATATAGCCTAGAGCAGTGTTTTTCAACGTGGGGGTCGTGAAGCCTCTTTAAGGGGGTCGCGAAGCTTCTATAACGGAGTTGCAAAAGGTTGAGCAAGCTTATGCTGTAAAATCTGCAATATCCGTGGATTTATCAATTGCAAGGACACAAAAGTACTTTCTTTTATTTTTTCCTTGATTTGATCACCAACATCAGCCGCCATATCGCTTATCCTGCGTTGAATGGTGTTGTCAGACAGAGGTATACTTTTGGGTTTTCCGACCTCTTGTTTGCCAAACATAATCTCCGTCATATCTAAAGCTGCTGGTAAAATCAAATTTTCGGCAATAGTATGAGGTTTTCCTGCTTTAGCCATGGGAAGAGCTACTCGATAACTAGCCATCAACGCCTTCTCATTTACGAGGGGCGGAGGCGGGGCGGCCGGCATCGGCCGTAGTCGTACGTATGCGCGTAAATTGCGTCACCTACAGGTGACGAATTCGATGGAAATAAAATGTTTTTTTACGTATTTAATTATGTATTTATCTGAACCCTAATTATGAAAATGATTAAATATGTTTGATCGAATATTTGACACAAAATAAAATACATGTAAAAAGCAACGGGTAACTAGGGGGTCGCGAAATATTTCTTCATACTAAAGGTGCCGTGTCATGAAAAAGGTTGAAAAACACTGCCCTAGAGAACTGCCCAGCAAAACAGGGGTGAGTCGAAACCAACCGGATTTGAATTAATACAATGAATGACATGTTGTTTATGACAATGTTGGTGATTGTTTGTAAATTGAAAAACGCGACTGCAGCGGCATCTATTTGACTAATCCGTCCATTCTTAGGAAACGACGTCATTTATCGCGATAAAATGTATCCTAAATGTAAAATCGGGTTATAAGCCAGCACTATGTCGAGTTTCATTTATATACGTTCAGTATTTTCCAAAAAATGCGATTGCACCGCCATTTTTTTCACTTTTTTCGTCTATCCCTTGGAAACTATGTCATAGGGATAAGAAGTATCCTAAGTTATGCCTCGGGATACAAGTTAGCTCTATATCGAGATTCATTTAAATCCGTTCAGTAGTTTTCACGTAATACTCTAACAGACAAATAATAAGATAAAAATTGTCCCGCTTGATTTTTTTCAAATTTTTAAACGCATTGTACAAACTCGAATCTTTAGTGATTTATATTATAGTATATATAAGAAAAGTAATAAAATTACCCAGTATATTAAGACCGGTTTTGTTATTTATCAGGGCATAAGTGGTATTTTGGCGGATGAGATGGGCTTAGGGAAGACAGTACAGTGCATAGCGTTCCTATGCCACGTAGCAGAAAGATTGGGGGTTTGGGGCCCTTTTCTGGTGGTCTCTCCTGCCTCCACCCTCCACAATTGGCAGCAGGAGATGCAGAGATTTGTACCAGATTTCAAAGTGGTAAGTTTAGTGGTTTTTTATTTATGTAGTCCTTAAATAGCTTTTTCATTTCTCACATCCTTAAAATACACTTGGAGTTGCTTGATCATAGATCACTCCCTTAAGAGAGCAGTAGCGCATTTCTAGGACCTTTGGTTCTGCAAATGTCCATAGACGATGGTAACCTCTTTCCATCAAGTGGGCTGTCTGCCTGTCTGCTAAACTCCTGCAATAAAAGAAAAATACATCCGTCCGATGAACGGGTTTGAAAGTGAAATGCTATTTATATCACTGGACGCTCTTTATGAGGTCTAAAATTATCATTAAGCCTTGTCCTTATGTTTGCGAGTGTAGGTTCCGTACTGGGGTAGTCCGGGCGAGCGTCGTATCCTCCGGCAGTTTTGGGAGAGACGGGACCTTCATACCCGTCAGGCAGCCTTCCACGTTGTGGTGACTTCTTACCAGATCGTAGTCTCCGACTTGAAGTACTTGAATCGGGTTTCATGGCAGTATATGATACTAGACGAAGCGCAGGCCATCAAGAGCTCGGCCAGCATGCGATGGAAGCTATTACTCGGGTTCAGCTGTCGAAACAGACTGCTTCTCTCTGGTGAGTTCATTTATATTCATATTAATATGTGAAGAGAAATCTTTCTACTCTCTTTTAAGGATTTTATGTAGTTGAAGTTTACAAGGACAAAAGTGCAGATAATGTTTTATGTGAGTTACAAATACAAAGCCTCAAACGGGGGGCAAAAAATTGTTTTTTCCAACAGCTGCTATCAAAATTGCCGCGCCAAAACCAAGAGAATTATATCGTCTATATTATTCTAATACAAATTCTATGTAGTTAGAGGGAGAAAGCATCAGTTCAACATTCGTTTCAATTATCAATCTGTATTTAACCACAAATTAGTGGTGCTACCCAATTAACCGTGTATGACAGTTCCGCAACATTTGTGGTGGTTGTCTTAGATGGTTAAATAAATTATTACATGACAGATAATTTTCAAACACTAGTCTGTAGTCAAACAATCACAAACAATAGATATTAAAGTCAGTTTTGAAATGTTGTCTAAAATTAAGATACCTAATAAATTTCGGTCGAATTTCGACTACTGGTCAACCACTTATAAATTTATTTCGATCGACATTTAATATACAGTTGTAATTTGTTGATAGATCAAAATCAAATAATATTAATTTCTATCGTAGGCACACCAATACAAAATAGTATGGCGGAATTATGGGCCCTATTGCACTTCATAATGCCAACTTTGTTCGATTCACACGAAGAGTTCAATGAGTGGTTCTCAAAGGATATTGAGAGTCATGCCGAAAATAAGAGCACTATTGATGAAAGTAAGTATGAAATATACAATGGATTTTGGAGGTTTGACCGACTTGGGGAGGCCATGGGTATAAAATAAAACTATTAAGATTATTAAAAAAATCTTAATATTGTTACACGCCGACAAAGTGAATGCACATCTGCAGTTTATTACCTTTCCCGCATTTGGACTTATTCTGTTTACTTTGTGTTTAAAATTTGTAATTAAGAAAAACATCCTATTGTTACTGTACTCGTTTATGGCCGCAGGTGTGCAGATTACGTTTTCTTGGAAAATTCAGTCCACGCGGTCGATTGTTGTATAGACTAGTTTAGTATAAAACAATGTCCGAACGGAGGGGTGAGGCAGTCAAGCGACGATTACGATAAGCTATATAGTGACGGACTTTGCGCGTGTTATTGAATCGTGAAGTTTTAACAGGTTGTGTCCAGTTATGTTTGTATAGTTCTAATAAATTCTATAGTAATTCCAACGGCATTTTAATTCGAGTCCCGCACTCGTAACAATATTTTACTTATTCTTTATTACTCTTGAATAAGTTGACTGGGTACCAATAATGTTATAGATTACCTTAGTTAATATTAAATATTATTTTTCAGAACACCTTTCCCGCCTGCACATGATACTCAAACCTTTTATGTTGAGACGAATAAAGAAAGATGTAGAAAATGAATTGTCAGACAAAATTGAGATAATGGTACATTGCCCGCTTACAATTAGACAGAAATTATTGTATATAGGTAAGTTTGATATAGTTTTCTGTCAAATTTAACAGTTACGTTAAAATAAAAATATTTGGTATCTATTGATAAGGCCCGTAAGATCAATAGTATAGTTAAAACTATGCATTAGGTTGCACTTCGTTTCCATTTGTTTTGTAATATCAATATTATCGATTGACAACAGTTTAAACCATGTAATAGTTTAAGCTTGCCCAGAGGGTCGCAAAAACTCTCCCGCTTGGATTAAACGACGCATTTTTCGTTGTCAATAAAGTTTTCTCATTTCTTCAAATAGCCAAACAAAGTACAACATCAGCCCAGGACATAAAAGATGGTACCTACCAATTGAATAGCAATCTTATACTAATATATAAAGCTGAAGAGATTGTTTGCTTGAACGCGCTAATCTCAGGAACCACTGGTCTGATTTGAAAAATTACACTGGTCGGCAACCAAATCCTCCTTTAAATAAAAATTCGATAAATATATAGAATTTGACATGCTGAATTTAGATCTGGTTTTAGTTTCTTGCTATCACGTATATTTTTTTCATATTTTGCTCCTAACTGAATATTTTTTTGTGCAAAACGTTTTTTCTTATCATGTCAGTAGATTTAATTTTCTTTTCCACAAATCTTTAAGCAATATAATATTATTACGACCTAAATGCCGACAAAAGACAAATTCACACCTGCGTCTGTAGAAACACATTTTATTACCCTTTTGGCATATATAGAGAAACAATACGAATGGTAAATGCTCAGAATTATATTTTACTTCATTCGCCACAAAATTACAATAGAATACATAATAATGGAGAAAACTACTAACTGGAATGAGTTTATTAATTAATTAGACATATGATTTTGATGATTTTAAATGTTTTCGAAGGAATTAAATGAGCTATTGTCATAATAATTCAATGTGCATTTTTTATGTAAAGCAAAAAAAGCGCTTAATTTAAAACATCAATTACAACAAAAAAAATTACTTAGTACAAAACTTTTAATACTGTATTTATATTAATAATTGTCGAAATTATAAAAAAAATTACAATAGTTACAAGGAGTGAATTTTCATATATTTTTGCCGACCAGTGTTATTTTAGTGTTAGATAACCAATTTATCGAGGAAGGCTAAGACCAATTTTTTTTTTTATATTCCATGCGGACGAAGTCGCGGGCAGAAGCTAGTAAATTATTCGACCAACCCTTTTTTCCCAGTGTCACTAACAATATAATATTAGCCATAATACTAAAACTGCTTCGAAAGAACGAATGAAATGTGAATGAAATAGACAATGTTGCCATGTAAAAAGCAATATTCGAAGTTTAGTTGATCTCTCCATATTTTTTCATTGATCTTACGACATAGCTTTAAACCTTTGATCAACTTTTTCCGCAGATTACGAAACCATAGTTTAAACTGCATTTGAACTTACGGGCTTAAGAGGCGTACATGCTTGTGCATAAGGCGTGCATGTCTCATTTTTATGACTTGGGCTTTCTGAGCCCAGGTCTCTTTTTGTTTATATCAAGAAAATTTCTAATAATGTATTTTTGATTCCAGCTCTTAAAAAGAAAATAAAGATAGAAGAATTGCTACATTACTCTGTGGGTGGGGGGGAATCTGGGCATAATGTTGATAAGAATTTCACGTCGAATCTTATGAATTTAGTCATGCAGTTTAGGAAAGTAAGTAATATGTCAAACAAAGTTTACCTGTATTGAATTTTATGTTATGTTTCCAATAGAAATTTGAATATCTATATGATCTGTCAAAGGAGCTATAGTTGACATGACTTTTTCAATTGAATGGCAATTGGCTCTTTACTACTACTAGACTAGAGGTCCCGGTAGACGTTGTCCTGCACTGAAAGTATAAAAATCTACAACTCGAACCCAGCGCCACCTACCACTTCCAATTGTGAATTTAAACCATCCGGAGATCCACTCAAACACACAAAAAACCATCCAAATCGCTTCAGGAGATTAGGAGATTCCTAGAACCCGATCCCAGCGCCACCTACCTGTCCCAATTGTTGAATTACTACTGAATTGATCTTTTTTTGAAGTGAAACTTCTATATAGAGGGGGTCTTATGGAGTTTTGACTCACGAAAAGATGTCACAGTCACGTGATCACCGTCACTAATTCTTACATTTTTAAACTCGTGATATCTTTCGAATGGAATGTCCGAATTGAATAATTCAAAAAGTTATATAAAGGTATTGAAGCAGTCTTGAATATGAAGTAATTTATTTTGATAAGGATGAATATCAAGATACAAATAAAGTGCCTGTTCTAGCGGCGGCATTTTAATTAATTTTTTATAATAAAAAAACGCTTATTGTGGCATAACTATAATAGTTAGATATATGTTCTCGCGATACTTTTTGTAAATAATGATGTGTTCTACAAAGTCGTAGTACATTATTTTATTTTATCATCAATAGTTTTCGCAGCGCACGCGATTTTAGGTATTTTTTTTATACCTTGAATTAAATTACTGGAGTTTTAGTAATGATCCCTATTTTTTTGGAAATATAATATACCCTATGTCACCCGGGGATAGCGTAGCTTGCCAACAGTGAAAGAATTTTTCAAATCAGTTCAGTAATTTATTTTGTTTGTTATTTTATCATCAATAGTTTTCGCAGCGCACGCGATTTTAGGTATTTTTTTTATACCTTGGACTACATTATTGGAGTTTTAGTAATGATCCCTAATTTTTTTGTAAATATAATATACCCTATGTCACCCGGGGATAGCGTAGCTTGCCAACAGTGAAAGAATTTTTCAAATCGGTTCAGTAATTTCGGAGCCTCTTCATGCAAGCAAAAACCAATCTTATCTTTCCTCTTTATAATATTAGTCTAGATATTCATAAATATATTTATTATAAAATTAATTAGATATTTGCATATTATAAAAAGCGTAAGATTTTGCGCTGGAAGTTGCTTAATAAAATTGGGAGCTGGGTTGCCCTAAAAAGCGCTATATCTAGCTTCGAAAGCGCTAAAGTGGCAGACTTGGTGAGCCGAACCGAACGCCGGGGAAGTCCCGCAAACGAGAAAGCGAGCGAGAGAGCGAGCGAGGATATACCTCGTTCTCCGACGACCTCGTCCCTCTAATACCTAAATTCGCATTCTGCGCATCGGAAAGTGGGATGTTCCAATAAGGAAACAAATTAACAACTAGAAAACTTTGCCAACGGTTCAGTTTTTCGAAAGTCACAACGAGGTTAACGACAAAAGTGTTGACAGAAAAAAATTGTCGGTGCGTGTGTAGTGTATTACACTATACAGACAACATATATATAGGAGTTACATCTGCTCTGTTGGTATTCTCCGCGGTGTGTAAGTATATTTGAAATATTTTTTTGAAATACTTTTTTTCTGTCACTAAAAATCATCAAAGCCGCGTGTTCTAATACTTTTTAAACTCGTGATATCTTTCGAATTCAATGTCCGAATTGAATAATTCAAAAAGTTATATAAAGGTATTGAAGCAGTCTTGAATATGAAGTAATTTATTTTGATAAGGATGAATATCAAGATACAAATAAAGTGCCTATTCTAGCGGCGGCGTTTTAATTATTTTTTTGAAATAAAAGGACAATTATTGTGGCATAACTATAATAGTTAGACATATGCTGTCGCGACACTTTTTGTAGATAATGATGTGTTCTGCAAAGTCGCTGTACATTATTTCATTCTATCATCAATAGTTTTCGCAGTGCTCGCGATTTTAGGTATTTTTTACACCTTGGGTTACGTAATTGGAGTTTTAGTAAAAAGCGCTATATCTAGCTCCTAAAGCGCTAAATTGGCAGCTCTGGTGAGCCGAGCGCCGGGAAAGCTCTGCTCTCCACGTGACAAGGCATCACTACCTCTATTTGTGGTATGTGTAAAAAAATATAAATAAATAAATAGTTTGTTGAGGAAACAAAAATAACAACAAGAAAACTTTGCCAACTGTTCAGTTTTCGAAAGTCATAACAAAAGTGAACGACAACGAACAACAAAAGTGTTGACGTAATTAAAAACTTCGTTTAAAAAAACCGACTTCAAAAACTAAAATGTATAAAATAACTTATTTCTTAAGCTATTATTATTAATATATATTATCTAAAATATCTTAAAGTCGGTGCTTAGTAATTTTCAAAATATAGTAATTTTTATGTTTTACTTTGCACCGACTTCAAGATGTTTTAGATAATATATATTAATAATAATAGCTTAAGAAATAAGTTATTTTATACATTTTAGTTTTTGAAGTCGGTTTTTTTAAACGAAGTTTTTAAATTTTATTTGTTACTTTTTAGTGTCTAGCTATGTATGGGTGGACCCACGAATGGGGCCGCGCTTCTTAAAAAATATAGGTCCCAAGAAGCGGGAACAAAAAAATGTTCGTAAAATGAAAACTACTAGGCCAAACTATGTCAAATTTTTAAGGGACCACATGGCAGCTATTCCGCGTAGAACAAAAAAAGAATCACGTAAATCGGATCATAAATCACGGAGTTATCGGCGAACATATGGAACGGAGTGAAAATTATTTCCATGAAAAATGTTCATAAAATGAAAACTACTTGGCCATATTATGTAAAAAATTTAGGGGACCAATTGGAAGCTATTCCGCGTCGAACAAAAAAGAATCACGTAAATCGGATCATAAATCACGGAGTTATCGGCGAACATACATAAAAAAAAGGAACAAAAAAAAAATGATCCTGACGAATTGAGAACCTCCTCCTTTTTTCGAAGTCGGTTAAAAAATGGTCGGTGCGTGGGTAGCGTATTACATACACCATTAAAATGTACTTAACCTAACCAAATCATAATTTGCAGTAAACCTGCGAAAAATCGAAATGTGTGCTGGGACACATATTAGAAGTGAAACTTCAACGGACAAGTGGAAAAACGAATCGCAACGGACAAGTGGAAAAACGAATAGCAACGGATAAGTGGCAAAACGAATCGCAACGGACAAGTGGAAAAACGAATGGCAACGGATAAGTGGAAAAACGAATCGCAACGGACAAGTGGAAAAACGAATCGCAACGTACAAGTGGAAAACGAATCGCAACGGACAAGTGGAAAATCTTCAACTGACAAGTGATAAAATGAATCGCAACAAAATTTTAACTTGAAGTTTTACGGGCAGATTGTTAATGTACTTGTCCAATTTGAAAACCTGCCCGTAAAACTTCAAGTCAAAATTTTGTTGCGATTCATTTTATCACTTGTCAGTTGAAGATTTTCCACTTGTCCGTTGCGATTCGTTTTCCACTTGTACGTTGCGATTCGTTTTTCCACTTGTCCGTTGCGATTCGTTTTTCCACTTATCCGTTGCCATTCGTTTTTCCACTTGTCCGTTGCGATTCGTTTTGCCACTTATCCGTTGCTATTCGTTTTTCCACTTGTCCGTTGCGATTCGTTTTTCCACTTGTCCGTTGAAGTTTTTATTAGATTGACTTTTTACTTATATAAAGAAAAGCTGCTTCTTCTTATATATAAAAATGAATGTTGGTCCTGTTGTCCTTTATAGAATCGTAAACTATACATTTGATCATGTGATGATTTTTAGCAAAGTTTTTGAACATGAGCCAGAGAAGGTTTTTGAGTTGGTTCACAATTGGACCCGGTAGGTGGCGCTGATGTCGACATATCTATTGAAGCTTTTCCGGGCCGGACGACGTCTGCCGGGACTGCTAGTATTAATATATAATGTTACTTTATTTGAAGTGGTGAAGGTAAGGAAAGGAATGCTCCGGTGGTTCGGGCATGTGGAAAGAATGTATGATGGAAGAATGACTAAACAGATATACAATGCAAAAGTGGATGGATGCAGAAGTCGCGGAAGGCCACGACACACCTTCTATGATCAAATTGATCGTGTACTAGCAGAAGGTGATGTCAGGAGCCTTAAGAACAGACGAGCGTGCATGACCAGAGCCATGAATGTGAAAGAGGCAAGTGAGGTGTGTAAGAATAAGCCTGAATGGCGCTCTGTTGTTCGTGCCTACCCCGCAAGGGACCTGGGGTTAAGTTATGTATGTATGTTACTTTATTTGAAACAAAAACGTCACGTTGTTGCCCAAATATATGCATTTGTGCACTCCAATGGGGCAAAAGATGAAGTCATCCATATTCCCCAACTATGTTACCATTTTCTTGTGCAGATATAGGATTTGAATTTGTTATATGTCTTATTAGGTATGCAACCACCCAGAGTTATTCGAGAGGCGAGATGTGAAATCGCCCTTCACGATGCAAATAGACGACTATCACATACCAAAGATATTAGCCGAGGACTGTATTGTAATACGTGCCATTCCCTCGAAACGCCATGTTTACTACAATATACTGTCACTGTTGGAACCGGATTATATACATCGGAGTTACTGTGAAAATGGGGAGTTCTTTTCCTTCTTGAGGTTCATAGACGTGTCGCCGATGGAGTTGTACAGAGTTATGCTGTGTGGATGGTTGTATGCGTGAGTATATATAGATAGATAGATTGGTAATTAATAAGGTCGACTGGAGTACCATACCTAGTGTGATGTTTGACGGGGCAATCATTCCTTTTAGTGATAAGGTAAAAAACCTTGGCGTTATATTTGACAGTGAGCTGTCTTGGCGACCTCATATCACCGAATTAAGTCGGCGGCTTTATATCTCATCCAAATCCCTTAGAAGGTTGAGGAATTTCTTACCCACTACCACCAAAATTAAGCTAGCAGAGTCCTTATTACTTCCTATCCTTGATTATGCTGACGCCAGCTATCTAAATTTAACCCAAGAACAACTTAATAAACTTGAGCGCCTCCAAAATTTTTGCATAAGGTTCATATTTGGACTACGCAAATATGACCATGTCTCTGAATTCCGAAAAAAACTCAAGTGGTTGCCAATTCGATTTCGCCGGAATACTCACATCCTTGCTCTTCTCTATAGTATTTTATTTGTCCCTAGTACTCCTGATTACCTTAAACAAAGTTTTGAATTTCTTTCGTGATCTCATAATTTACGCCCTTCTACTAAACTTAAGTTGAACACTCCTGCGCATAACTCAAGTTTTTATAACAATTCTTTTACTGTTAAGGCTATACAGCTCTGGAACGCGCTTCCTGTTACAGTTACAGACAAGCAAAATCACTAGCGATATTTAAAACTATGATTAAAAAATACTACCTGTCGTTGGAATATGATATTTAAATTCACTTATAAACATTTATATATTTTGTAGATATGTATTTGTATGGTATGTATATTAAGTATATATCTATGTAATATATAAAATTTCTCCATATACTTATGTATTATGTATTTATTATTAAAATGTAAGTAGTTTGTACTATATGTTACGTATACCACCATCGCCATTATCATCTTAATTCATTCCTGGGGTTGTCTGGAAGAGATCGCTTTTTAGCGATAAGACCGCCCTTTGTACATAACTAGATATAATTTAGTCTTAAGTTCATGTTTGTATTGGTGTACAATAAAGAGTTATCTATCTATCTATCTATCTATCTATCTATCTATCGCATTTTTTTATTCCTTCCATTCCAATCAACCATGCTGCCCGTCCTTATTCTCGCCGCATCAAAGTGAATATTCCACCATCTTTGAAAAATTATATTAAAAACGCAAGACGAGAGCCCCCCTGTTCCGTCTCAATACGTCATTCACACCCCACCTTTAAATTTCATCGCTCCGCCGTTGTAAAGAACTGCCTTTATTGCGCACGTCACGCGAAGTGACAATATAAATATAAATACATAAATAAATTAAATACCCATCAATCTTCCAGTTTTCATGTAATGCATTTCTCATTTTTGTATATCATAAACATCACTTCACTATAAGTTCAAAACAATCCAAATCTGGTAATTTTCTTGTGAACTTTTCATTTAATAGACTTTACACCTAAGTTAGTGTTTTCCTGCAGAAATACGGACTGCTAATACTAAATACGGACGTATATCCTCACCCCTCCAGGTGCAAGCTAAGTGGTTTTCGTCTGACGCCAAACAACTGAGGTCTTATGGCAACTGGCAAAGTCACATTGTATTTAATAATTGAAATTTTTTACACTGTCACAATTCTCACATCCCAACCCACACAGAAACATTGAGTTGTGTTAAAGTGCATATCAGAGAACAGTGGCAAGAATATTTTGATGAACGATCACTTTCGAAGGGCATATGGTACAAAACCATCCAGTGTCGGCTCCCGCGATGTCCGTGGTTCGCTTTGTCATCCATAGAATTGGACAGGAAAACTATTGTAGCTCTACTAAGACTTCGCTCCAGGCACATTCCTTCAAACAAGTTCAAATATATGATGAAGGTTTCGAATTCACCAAATTGCTCTGAATGCCAAAAAATTGAAGATATTTATCACGTGTTGGCGGAGTGTGTCCGGGGCGAGGCGTTGCGGCGTCAGCTTCCGGTCGATTACAATATGGGGAGGCCAGAGTGCTCGTTCAGTTATTATATCAGTGTACTTAGAGTTTAAGGAATGAGAAATGATTGTAAGATTGGACGGGGTGACATTATCAGAAAATGACAAAACCTCATTTATATAATAAAGATAAAAAAACTCACATAAGAACAATCTTACAATTATTGCTTACTTTAAACAAAAATTTAATACTACATGCCTTTCAGAATGCATCACATAGAGCAATGTCTAGAGAAATATGAAAAATTACGTCACAGACGGACTTGGTGGGTCGATGAACAAACATCTGCAATCAAACAAGAAACAGAGATAGATTTGTATCCGAATTATTATGACACTGTGAATAAGAAACATACTTTATTAATATGCCCTGATGGTGATGTATTAAACAAGAGGAAAGAGGATTGTTTAATGTGGAAAGAGTTGATTTTCACTGATCCGTTATGGGTTGATGGTAAGTTGGAAATAGGCTAGAAGTTTTACTACAATCTCAAGTTTAGTTTTCTAGATTATTGACACATATGAATGCCACATTGTGTACACCAAGATTGCACTAAGTGGTCTGTCCCGCCCTTTAGGAAATAAGTAGTAATTATAATCGGTAAACAAATATTGTATATACCCAACAAAGTAAGTTAAGCGTGTGTCTTGGTTAATATATAACGGACCACCGGACATCGATTTCAGATACCCAGACCATAGTAAATGATGGAAAGTTAGAAAGAAAGAAAGAATCTATACTAATAGCCATGTATGTATTTACAACTACGTTTATAACTCTCATAGCAATAACAAATTATTCATTTAATGATGTTTGGTTTGTGTGACATAATTTAAAACATATTTCACGAGTATATCACTTTTGTGGCCTTTAATTTTATACAAATGTAAAAAGAAATGATATCTGTATGAATACATTTTTTAATTATTTTTTGAAGAAATGCAAAAAAAATATATTTGACATTTTCTAATCTATATTAGAAAATAATCTTCAAATAATTTAAGTATGAGCAAAAGTTTAATGCATCCGTGAACTTCGTTCATGTCATCATTGCGCAAAACACATATTATAAGGTTCACGAGGTAGTACGTACAATACTGTGAGGGAAGTGTTGTTGTTTCTCTCGGCTGCTATCCGGAGTTGCATGCCGTCTCTTTCGCACTACACACTGTCGGGTGTAATAAACGTTACCACTAAATTTTGCGCGTACTGTACTCGGAATATTGTTTTTATGTTTGAACATATTTTAGGTGGCCCATTCTATACTCATACAGATAATATCATACATTATATGCCAGAAACTATAGAGCACAGAGCGATGCGCATGCGCAATATGGGGGATAAAGATGCAAATGTGAGTGAACAATAATAATACAAATTGCCTTCTGGTATGTCCACGTGTGTTTTAAGTTTATTTTACTTGTATGCTATTATTCATGTTTTTACGGTATCTCAAATTAATACTTCACTTTATTTTTTACTTTGAATATTTTGGACGTCGATTTGTTCGCATAGAGTTGATACCTAGATAAAATATGTTATTTTTGTGTTGAACAGTCTGAGATGTTGAGTGAGATAAAAACCGAGGAAGGTGGTTTGGTGCAAGTGCAATCCGATCCACCGGAATTCCCTCACATTGAGCGACCATCAGTTGTCTATCAAGATGTGGCCACACCACTGCCTGCCTTCTTGTATTTCGCACAACAGAAGGTATGTTATTATCCAAATAACTACCAATTATTTTTCATACTTTTATATATATAAATATTGTTACAACTTAGGCCCCGACAAAGACAAATTCCACGTACAGATCTGTAAAAGCACATTTTTTACCTGTCGGCATTTGAACTAGTTGTAATACTTTTATGATCGTCTTCTTTGGTCCACTTATTTATTGGCATACGTTTCTAGTTATTGTGGAGAACAGCCTATTGTACTCGAACGGGAGCATCATTAGCCATGTATTGCGGATTACAAGTACAAGCCAATTCTAGGAAATTGTGTCTACGTTGCCGGGCGGGCACATTTGCATTTGTGAAGTATAAAACGACGGCCTGATTGAGAGAGGAAGTCAGTTGAGCTACAACTACGATTTAGGCGTGACGTGTGTACATTCGGGATACTAATAAATCTAATAGTGACGGACTTGGCGCGTTTTAATGAATTACGACCTTCTGTATTATGTTAGGGATTTGTTGTGGTCGGTTATATTTGTACCTGGGTTATACGTGTTTGTATAGTTCTAATAAAGTCTATAATAGTTCTAACGGCATTTTAATTTGAGTCCCGCTAACTCGTAACTATATATATATATATGTCTTATACTAATATATAAAGCTGAACAGTTTGTTTGTTTGTTTAAACGCGCTAATCTCAGGAACTATTGGTCTGATTTGAAAAATTCTTTCAGTGTTGGATAGCCCATTTCTCGAAGAAGGTATAGGCTATATATCATAACGCTAAAACCAATAGAAGCGGAGCAGCAATGAAAAATGTTTCAAAATTTAGGGGGCTTTGAAAACAAAATTCACGCGGACGGCGTCGCGGGCACAGCTAGTGTATATATATATATATATGAAACTTCAAATGGGGCATCTTAGAATGGCTCAAGTATTATAATTTTTTTTGGCCAATGTCCGTTTGGCTTTGCCATGTGAGTAAATGAATAATGATTTTAGGTTTGGGCGAGTACTATAGTGCCGTTCGCTGTGTCTCGAAGCTTCGCTTACCATCTGAAGCGGCATCAGCACGGCGAGTGTGCCGACGGCGCCAACACGTTGGCCAAATTGGTGGCCAACGCCAGGCCGCCAAGCGGTTGGGCCTCCTTGCAAGTACCAGGTAATATTACTTGCTAATAATCTATACTAATAAAATAAAGTATGCCATGCCGTTTATAATACTGTGCCTAATAATAAAAGTGTCTGACAGACTGTTTAAATGTTTCATTTGAATAGGCTCCGGAATCTCCAAAATGGATTCCTAAACCTGACAAAGTCGCGAGCACAGCTGTTCCGCATTATCTATCCGATACCTGACAACTTTGTATGTTTTAAGGGGGCACATTTTGAAAATGTGTAGATTTTAAAGATCTAAATGATATTTTATTAAGTTTTCGCGACTTGTACACATAATAAAACTACGTTTTAACGGTTTTAAGCGCGGTAATTTATTTTATTTCTGTTATTCCGACGTTTCGGATCGAATACAACGATGTCAAGTGTCAACGAGTATTGTTGAAGTTTTATTTAGCCTTACACTTGACATCTTTGCCTTCCGTGATCACGAAACGTCGGAATAACAAAAATCAAATAAATTATCGCGCTTAAAACCGTTAAGACGTAGTTTTATTATTAAATCAAAAAGGCATAATTAATAAATAAACTATGTATCATAGTTGAAGAAGATGAACATGTATAGATTTTATTAGGAATTCAGGCCCCTTATATTTCTTGAGACATAGCGATGAAAAACCCATCATGTTAAACCTCCACACAAAATATCGATTAAAACACTACACTACAGTAATGTCGAGAATTTGAAATGGTTTCTGAATGTACTACGGTCAAAATTTGTCGATTTAAGTTTTGACAAAAGAAAATTCAAAACTCAATTATATTATAATGACACCAGATAGTTAAAATATAAATATACTACTTTGTCTTGTAGATAAAAATCAATTAGTAAGCGACGCCGGCAAGCTGACTGTCCTTGACTCGTTGTTGAAGCGATTAAAAGAAAGGGGACACAGAGTCTTAATATATAGTCAGATGACCAAAATGATTGATTTGTTGGAGGTATGTATTTAGTGGTTAAAGCATACATACATATTATCACGCCTGTTATCCATAGGGGTAGACAGAGACGATGGACCTCCACCTGCCATGATGTTACGATTTATTATAGGTTCTTCCTACTTGGGCATTCTCCAAGATATCTGCAAGACATGATGTTTGTAATGCCTGTTTATTTTGGAAAAAGTATATTTTTTTTTATAATGAATAGTTTAGTTATGATTTCATCTTGACCCTCTGTATTTAGTAGATAGTCTTCATACGCCTGCAGGTTTGCCGAGTAAGCGTTCTCCAACAGAAGGTTCATAGACGCATGACGCAGCCTTTATTTGATTGTTTGATTTCAGTATCACATATTTTATTTATTCTATTTTTTTTAATAACCCTTTCAAGTATAGCCATAGTCAAGATTTGACTAGTTGTCGAATATTCTTTGATTTGATTTTAATTAAACATGTGTTGATTTTTTGTTTTATTTTACTTGCTATTCTATGTACATCGCTTTGCAACGTCTTATTGCTGTTAAGGTGAAGAAGCGGCAAGAAACTCCCCAGCCACACGTCTAGCTAAAAATTGTTTTTCTTTATATTTCTTATTCTATTTATATCTCATTTATGCTCGATGTTACTGATGCATGTCCTTTGGCATCGTTTCATACTCCAACTCCAAGATATAAGAAAATATTCTAGTGATTAAATAAATGTAACAATTTTAGGAATACATGTGGCATCGTAAACACAAGTACATGAGGTTAGATGGTTCCAGCAAAATTTCAGCAAGACGAGACATGGTTGCCGATTTTCAGGTATAATTTTTCTTTTTCTGTTCTTATTAAAATCTTTATAAATGAGTGGCATTAAGGGATTTTTTTTTGTTATAGGCTAGAACGGATATCTTTGTATTTTTATTGTCTACACGTGCTGGAGGATTGGGTATCAATTTAACGGCTGCTGATACTGTAAGTAAACACATATTGTACACTACTGAAATATCTTATAGTACATAAGAATACTGCTAAATACTTAACAATATTGTGACGAGTTACGGGACTCGAATTAAAATGCCGTTGGCATTAGTATAGACTTTATTAGAACTACACAAACACGTATAAAGCAGGTACAAATATAACCGAACACAACAAGTCCAAACGTAATGCAGAAGGTCGTAATTCAATAAACGCGCAAAGTCCGTCACTAATAGATTACCGATTGTTGTACACACGTATCGCTTTGATCGTGGTTCTCGCTCGACTGCCTCCACCCTCAATCGGGCCATTGCACTATACTGCACAAATGCAATATGTCCGCCCGACAGCGTGGACCGAATTTCCTAGAATCAGCTTGTATTTTAAAATCCATAACACCTGGCTAATGATTACAATACAATAATAGGCCGTATGCCAATAAGTAAAGAAAAGAAGACGATCATAAAAGAATTACGATAGTTTCAATGTTAATAGTTATTAGTTCAAATGCCGACGAGTGATAAATGTGTTTCAGATATGCAGGTGGATTTTGTTTTTGTCGGGACCTGCGTTGTAACAATATTTTTATTTTATTTCAGGAGTTCAGCAGACAGGCAGACGGTCCACTTGATGGAAAGTGGTTACCATCGCCTATGGACAGTTGCAACACCAAAGGTGCTACGAATGCGCTGCTGCTCTCTTAAGGGAGACTGGAACCTGGTACCACTAACGCCGGAACACAACTCAGGGTTGTTATGGCGACATACTTTAGACCAGGGGTGGTAGCCATCCAGTCGGGCTAATGCCCTACCACCTGGCTGTGGGTTGTTTTGTCGCCTCTTACGACAGGCCGCCCGGCCGCAGGAGATTGTATTCTTTCTCCGTTCCTGCACGGATGAAAACAATTAACAGTATAAAAATATTCACAGGTGATATTCTACGATTCAGATTGGAATCCGACCGTGGACCAGCAGGCGATGGACCGCGCCCACAGACTGGGCCAGACCAAGCAGGTGACGGTCTACAGGCTCATATGCAAGGGAACCATCGAAGAGAGAATCATGCAGAGAGCCAGGGAGAAGAGCGAGGTCAGAGTTTTTGAAAGAAAGAAAGAAAATAATGTTTATTTACAGTTATCTCAAATTATAAAAGTATACATTTTAACAGTTTAATAGAAGGCAAAAGTTAACAAACTCTAAACAGGCCCTAACTCGGCAAATGCTGCTTGATAACAACCAACGCTGGTCTTCCTTTGGTGCGAAGGTGCGAAGCAGTAACGTCACCTTCACAGAAGAAAAATATAAAAAATAACTAATGAACATTTAATATTTTTAGTTTTCATATTTCATTTTATTTTTGGGATATTTTTAGCACATCCTTTACCGTCGTTTGTTTTTCCTATAATATACGATTTAGGTATCTTTCAAGTCTCGCATGAACAGGTATCTTCTAGGTTAGTAAGCTCCATCTTAGACTGCATTTCCATCTGTCCTCAAGTGCAATGTCGGTCAAACGTAAACTTTCACTTTCAGCTTTTCATTGTTTTAGTCTAAAAAATATTATTATCAGTTTTAATTCGGTCCAAATTGGACCTAGGCTTAATCATTCGTCTTTTTGACTCTCTAATCTGTGCTGCACAATGTAAAACTCGTATCTCATTCTCTCGCTGGCTTAGCCCTCTTTTTAGTGTTGCTTTTTCGTTTCATTAGAGTTTCGAATCACAATGATTCTAAAGAAGTTTCACTTAAAAAGTAATCGGATAGACGCCGCCTTGTCAATTAGTGAACATCGCGTTGTCGAGTAGTAGACGTCGCGTTACTCACGATTAGTACTAGATATATACGTGAATTACTCCGAGCTTCGGGTTGTCATCAAGTGGTTCACTCGCTGTCCGCGCGTAGACATCTTGCAAGCGAGACGATCCGGCGGTACTGGTTGGGTGCTGGGTTATTCTAATGAGCTATTATGACTTTTTGATCTCACTCTGAGGGATTGTCTGTCTGTGTTTTAAATAACGTTTATTTTTTCTTTAATATAAAGGAAACGAACAAACTTTTCGAACTTTTCGAAAAGGGCGTAAACAAATATTTAAACTCTCAACGAAGTAGGCAACGCTCTCTTAGTGATTCATATGTCCATCGGCAACAGCAACCGCCCACCAGCAAGTGGACCGAAAAGAACTAATAGACTAACATATAACCCTTTTTGAATGTTTATATTAAAACTCCCCTCCCTATTCATAGTAATGATGTGGGGTTATTTAAACGAAAAAAAAACCGTTAACAGATTCAAAGAATGGTGATTAGCGGTGGTAACTTCAAACCGGACACGCTCAAGCCCAAGGAAGTGGTTTCGTTACTTCTGGACGATGAAGAAATTGAGTTGAAATGTAAGTACTCCTACAATTGTTTGTTATATTGGGGTTAGAAAGAGGAATACTAAAGAATAGCAATCAACTATTAATAATGTAACTCTATAAACAGCTAGTAACTAAAGAAAGAAAGAAAGACCTTAGGGATGTAATTACATTCCTTATACACAGAGCATATTTTGAGAATTTGTACGCCGTATTTTCAGCAAACAAGGTTTTATTACTTAGCATATTGCTGTACTGGAATTACATCCGACACAACGTTGATTTTCAGTGCAAACCTTTACTCGAACTATCTCTTGCCTAAGTAGGTCACTTTCACTCCTCGTTTAACAATCTACTATATGTGTAAGCCTTGTATGCTTTTAATCGATTTTTAAGAAAATATCCTTGGCGGAGGGTTTAAATCGAGTATTATATATAATCTATTTTCTTACAGATCGACAAAAATCGGAAGAGAAAAAAATAATGGAAGAACGGGAAAGGAAGAGAAAGTTGGGAATCCTACCTGCAGTGGTAAGTATTTATAAATTGCTTTCCACGTGGCTTTGCCGGCTTAAATTATGGCGGAAATCTTGCAGAATAGTGAATGTGTATGCCTCAAGTTATATTTATTTGAAATTTTTATTACCCAGAGAATTGTACATGTTTTTTTCGACGACCGCTGTGGTTGAGCGGGCTAAGCCTTCATCGGCCAACCTCACTGCAAACCAGAGGCTCCGGGTTTGATTCCTCGTATAGTAAATTTCGGACCCGTATTTTCTCCGTTATTTACTATGGTCTGGGTGTCTGGGATCGGCCCCAGAGTAGTCTGTTGTATATTACCCATAACTGACTATGCGTAACTTGTTTAATTTGGGAATATACAATATGTATGTTTGTCTGCCGATTGACGACAAAGGCCGTCAAAATGAGAAATCGGACCTTGAAATAATAATAATACAAGCAAATCGAGGGCTTCATAACAAATGGGCGTACAGACGAAAGTGCATTTTTACGCAAGGGACAAAATTGTGAATAAAACAAAACTAGTTGATTGTATAAGGCTGAAATTTGGAATACCCTTCTATTTGGGTATACTTCCATACTGGTAAGACTTTCTGAATTGTAACATGCATAGATTTTGGTAAACAACAAACAAATGGCATTTTTGCGTAAACTCCCATTTGTTATGAAGCCCTCGATGAATATATAATAACTTGCTGTCCCGGCAGTGGTTGCCCTGCCCTAAAGAAATAAAATTTAGAACCCGATTGCAGCGCTACCTACCGGGTCCAATTGTGAATCTAAATAATTCTCGAATCCTCCTGAACACACACAAAAAACTCATCGAAATCGGTGTAGCCGTTTATGAGGAGTTCAGTTTTTATCCGTGCAGGAACGGAGAAAGTATACAATTTCCTGCGTTGGGGCGGCCTGTCGTAAGAGGGGACAAAACAACCCACAGCCAGGTGGTAGGGCATTTGCCCGACTGGATGGCTACCACCCCTGGTCTAGAGTATGTCGCCATAACAATCTTGAGTTGTGTTCCGGCATTGGTGACCAGGTTCCAGTCTCCAATAAGAGAGCAGCAGCACATTTGTAGCACCTTTGGTGTTGCAAATGTCCATAGGCGATGGTAACCGCTTTCCATCAGGTGGGCCGTCTGCCTGTCTGCTGAACTCCTGCAATAAAAATAAAAAAAGTCACATACACACGTACATAAGAGTTTTATATATAAAGATGGCCTGTCTGTCTGTGCGTGTAGCAACCGGCGCCAATCGAGCCGAAGCGCGTCCGCGAGTCGGGCTCCGAGCCCGGCAGCCCCCTGCAGGTGGACGACGACTGCGACAACCTCGTCGTCGATGTGCCGCCGCAGTCGCCCATATGTGAGTTGTATCTAATTATAATTAGTACTTTTAAGGCTTTTTAACCGACTTCAAGAAAGCAGCGGGTTCTCAATTCATCCTGAAAATATTTTTTTATATTATTCAGTCATAACTTGTTTCGTTTCTAAACTGACTTTTATTATTCTTTTTGCGTTGAATTCGGTAAAGCTTCGAAATTATCCCATGTAAATTTTATTGATATCGGACTTCGGGTTCCGAAGATATAACAGATAAGAAATTTCTAACAAAAAGAAACAGACTTGAAGAGTAATTTAAAAGCAACAAAGGGTATATTTTTCCATATCAGTTCGATAAGACACAAGGTTATGAAAAAAAAAACCAGTGATTTTTTAAAACTGTTCCACCACTTAAAAAAAATTGAAAAATTCATGAGTAGAAAGGATTTTAAAACACATAATCTGAAAAAAAGATGGTGATAGATAGTTTCAAAAACTCGAGATAAAAAATATTTTAGTTTTATTTTATAAAAAAAAATCATCCGGGAATTACAACAAAAATATTGTTTCATGTCTTTTGCTCCCAAGTATACGTAAAAAATTCGCCATGAGTTTATTTGTAATTTTACTATTGAAAAAAAAAATACACACGAAAAATAGCTTTTTCAAAAAAACTCGAAAAATACTTAAGATAAAAAGCTGAAAATTTGGGTGAATTGATTTTATTCGATAAAAAAATGATCCCCATGATAATAGCAGAAAACGCCACGGGGGCAGTATTTACTTAGAAACCCTACTATACCCTTTTCTACAACCAAATTTTCTCTGAAAATTGGTTACAATTTAGCTGTAACCACTTTCCATTCTTTGTGAGCCCTCTGCCAGTAATGCATTAAAAAAAGATACATGTTCTATTCCTATATAGGCACCTGTGGGCCCGACAGACGCTGTCTTACTTTGAAAAATAAAATTCTAGGTCCAGATTGCAGCACCACATACTGGGTCTGATTGTGGGTTTAAACCACCGAGGGACCAATTAAAAGAACACAAAAAAAACTCGTTAAAAAATCCCGGAACCCGATTCCAGCGTCACCTACCACTTACACATACACTACTTGAATCCACTTGAACACACACAAATTTTTTTTATCAAAAGCGGTCGAAGGGTTTAGAAAGTTTAGTAACATACTCGTAAACACGAACAGAAGAATTATCATTATAATACGTGAAGCAAAAGCAAAATGAAATTTTGCATAGCTATAGTTGATATAGACAAGAGGTGCAGAATACTAATATATTTAAAAAATATGCACAAAAAATACAATAAATCAATAAAAAATCATGACACACGCTTGTTTGACACACACAAGCATATATGTACTATTTTGTTAATTGTTAAAGTCAAATTAGCAGCCTATATAGTCTATGACAACAGAACTATAATAATGTTCAAACTTATAATTTAAATTAATTATGGTCGAATTTCGACCACTAGGCGGCCACTAGTATATATGAAGATGTATAATAATAATAATACTTTCTTTATTTCATAAAATCACAACACAACATTTTACCATTAAAAGTTAATAAATTAAAATTCAAATAATATTAAAGTCATTTCAGTGTAATACGTGTATTTTGCATTTACGTTACGGTGCACAGAATGCCAGCTCCTAAAAATTGGGACGTCAAGGCCATCTGAAAACGTGCGGAGAATCGCATTGCCCGAAGCCCAGAGCCCGGTATTTATGATGAATTTATGCCTAATCTGTTCGCAGCGTATTCGCCGCCGGTCCGCTCGGGCCCTTGGGGCGTGTCGCGCGGCAGCCGCGGCGCGCGGCGCGGCCGACCGCGCGGCTCCCGGCATGCGTTTTCGAGACGCCCGGAGCCCGCGCCGCTCGACAACGCCGTCGCAGTCGCCGCAGGTATGTGTCTTTTGGGGTTCCATACTAAAACGCTAGACATTTGTGTCATAAATGTTTATTGTTCACACACTGAGAATACGTGGCAGCATAAGAATAATATATTCAAACATATTATTTATTCTACTTTCTGACGTACAGACAGACATTAGCTTTTCAATTACTACCAAGTAAATACCTAAAGGCACGGCATGTTTAGAATTTTAAACTATTTTTAAAATTTGGGCAATTTGGACATTTATTATCTGCCGGCGTTTGAGCTAATAACATTGAAGCTATTTATGACTGTCTTCTTTTGTTTACTTTGTGTTTAAAAATTGTAATTAGAAAAACAGTCCATTGTGTATTGTAATCTTTTATGGTAGGCATTAGCCAGGTATGTCGAAAATTGATTGCAAGAAATTCGGTCGGGCAGACATATTGTATCGGTGCAGTATTAAGCAATGGCCCAATGGAGAGATCGGCAGTCGAGCGACAACCACGATCAAGGCGAGACTTGTGTACATTCGGTGATTTATTTAGTAACGGACTTTGAGCGTGTTATTGAATCGTGCATTACGTTACACTAGTTGTGTTCAGTTATATTTGTACACGTATTATCCGTGTTTATGTAGTTTTTATAAACTATAATAGTTTCAACGGCATTTTAATTCGAGTCCTGTAACTCGTAACAATATTATAGATTTAATATACCTTTTAATTGTAACGGAAAAAATAAAATAAAAATAGTTTATTATGAAACTTATATATGATTTTTCCATTAAAATAATGATTAATAAAAATAAAATACTAGAAAATACTCAATTGCAGGGTATTTCCCGTGGCTTCACCGCGCGTCTAAAACCATAACGTATCAATTAAAACAGCTACTCTATTCTTTTCAGGTGCAGCACTGCTCGAGTCGGACGCACCTCTAGAGCCGGAGGTGACGTCTCCGGCGCCGGAGGGCTCGTCGCGCGGCCGGAGGGGCCCCGGCAGGCCGCGGCTCCGGAGCAGCGTGGCCCCCCGCGGCCCCACGCGGCGGCCCCGCAGGCCCCGCGAGCCCCTGCTCGTCCCCCTGGCGCCGCCGCCCTAGCACACGCCGTACTCCCACTATGGGAGGTAGGACGACATCCCCAGTGGCGGAATGGTGAGTGCATTTTGTGGGACTTTAGAAGAAGGAAGGGCAAATCTATAGAAATATCCGTGTAGGATCTGAGAAAAAGAGCCGGCAAAACAACACACAGCCAGGTGGTAGGGCATTTGCCCGGCTGGATGGCTACCACCCCTGGTCTAAAGTATGTCGCCATAACAACCTTGAGTTGCGTTCCGGCATTGGTGACCAGGTTCCGGTCTCCCTCAAGAGAGCAGTAGCGCATTTGTAGCACCTTTGGCAAATGTCCGTAGGCGATGGTAAACACTTTTCATGAAGTGGGCCGTCTGCCTATCTGCTGAACTACTGCAATAAAAAAATTAAAAACCAACAGGCCTGGTTAATACATCATTTGCTAATCATCAATGTAAAATGCATTCCATACATATGTTTAATTAAATCAATGAAGTATTACGGTAACAAGAAATATTATGCTTGTAAGAAAATTGTTACAAAGTGGTTATTACTGAAAACATACAAAGTATGTGAAGAATTTTAATGTATATTGTACACTAGGACATATATGCCCGAGATTTTGTCCACGTTTGACTTTAAATTCCCTTGGGATTACCGCAACACAAAGTAGCGCAGCATTTAGAAAGGTTATGTTTTCATGAAAACTGAATGAATGAATGAAAACTGAATGAATGAATGAAAACACTTTATTGTTCACCAAAACTAAAACTACGTTCTTAAAAACTATATTTTAAACAAAGAGCGGTCTAATCGCTTAATGTGATCTCTTCCGGGCCCACCTCCTAAACTAAGGAAAATTAAAAACATGACATTGACGGTGTAGACAATAAATGATATAAAAACATACAAAATATATGAAAGAGGTAAATAAAAATATCTTTATTATATATATAAGGAAGCAGCACTATTATAGCTGAGAGGGCCAAAAATGATTAAAAACCATGATTTGGAAATATACTGACTTAGCTTGTCTGATGTTTAGTGGCAGTGACTTCGGTAAACGAACAGCCCGTACTGTGAAGGAGTTATCACTTAAGGAAGAAGTGTGTACAGGTTTCATTAAGTGTCGGAATAATGATATTTTTGTGCACCCGAACTAACTACAAAACAATCTCGGGAAAATTCCCGCGGGATTTCCGCGAACAAAAGAATAACACATTATGTTACATAAAATTTGCTATCTTAAAAAAATTACCTGAATTCGGAACAAAGTGACTATCAGACAAGAAATAATAAAAAATGCATTTGTGTTCTCCTATCATTTCTATTCTAGTTGCTTTTTTTAAATAGCTTCAATGTACTATATAATGTATTTTTTGAATTTTATAATATTATATATAAATAATAATTCACCCGTCCATATGTGTTTTCTTATTTAACATATTATTCTTTTCAGACGCAAACAACCAAGAGAAGGAACTGTCTGCTATTGAAATGAACTTAGTGCAATTTTAATTTTATTGACGAAATGACAATTACAATCATTATATTTTATTGACTGCAGTTTGAAAAATCATTGCATGTAAATATTAGAATATTGTTCAAAGTTAAACTTTGAAAGTTTATATTCTCTGTATATAATGATTTCTAGTATGTGTTGGGATCCTACGCTGGAAGCATAGCACTAATAACCAAACCATTGTTAGTCTTCCTGACCAAACACCACGTGCTATTGTGTGAGAAAACACTGACTATAACACATTGATGTTATCCATAATATGTATTGTAAAGAATGAAGAAGATGTATTGGAAAAAGCGTAACTAATTTACTGAATGTACCCATAAAATGGGAATGTAATATCATAGAACTAAGACTGTATGGATGAAGGGATTACAAGTAGATGCCAGATGGTACAATAATTTCTAAAATTATTAATATGTTATAAAATATCATACTTAAAGTTTTACATGTAATAAAATAAACAGAACACAGTATTAATCTATCGCGTCTGCCAACATGAAAACAAATTGTAGTGAATACTGTCTATTATATAATTGAGAAATTTTGAATTATAATCTGTACACAATTACGAAATATTATTACATGAAAATTATGTCAAATTATAGAGAACTAGTCACTCTATAGAAAGCAGGCGCTAATCACAGAATAAATTAAAATATAACATTATTATTCACTTAAGGAAATGGCCGATTGTATCGTTTAGAAATAAGAAGGTATATAACAAAATAATTAACTTTAAAAAGAAACATGACAAGAACAACTATGCTACTAAATACCTGTAACAATGTATAAGAGTGGGCGCTAAAATCAAGTCTAGGTGGCGAAGTATGTCAATGAAGTAAGTTCATGCGCCGCTTGGTTTTTAATAGAGTGAGATCGGATTTTGATTTGAATTGATTGATTTGAACGGGAATTGATTTTAGGAAAGATGAAATTTTTAGGATCGGTAGTTTAACATAAACTTAGGTATACCTGCTACCTGAAAAACGGCCCCGCTTTCAGCTTAGTGAGTATGCATTCCAATTATTTAGGAAATAATGTTTCTGACCGTACATTAAAACAGTGAAAATATAAATGGCATATTTATTACAAGGCATAGTTATTATAAATTATCATTTTTGACTGCGTTGATAACCCCTTCATCCATTCGCGTCTTCAATTTATGTATAGTCAAAATTGATGTCTAATCATATTAATATATAAAAATCGAATCATGCATACGGTTAATATCGTTAAAAGATTTTTTTTATATTTGGTTGTATGTTATAGTAACAACATTGTATATACTGATATTAATAATATTGTAATGTTTGTCGACTGACTATTACTTTCATAATGGTATGGATTATAATAAAATAATATGGTAGTTTTAAATTTGTGTTGTTTTTTTTATTAATTCCTGAACACTACTCCCAAGTTATGGCCGGTTCCTATATCTTCTTAATATTAATTTACTTGAATTTTTTTGATATATGGCTTCAACGAAAATGTATTTATTAATTTTGCTATCGGTTGAATTTTTACATTACTTGCCATGGAGCTTATGTCTATTTTTTACCGATAGTAAGGCAAATGAATGGGCTGTAGGACATAGGAATCTGCCATTATTGGTCTTTAGTCTCTTAGGGCGTGAAGTAACCAAGGTTCTAACATATCGCACCGTTTCGCATTAAAGTGCTACCTTAATGGAGTTCGCTTCTCGCTCGCGCCTTACATTTTTGACAATATTTACTTATGACCAATCGCTATTACACTTACCTCAACCAGGCAAAATTAATATATAAACAATATTCAGAGGCGGATTTACCAATAGGCTGAGTACACTGGATGGGCCGAGGGCGGTAGGTGTATGTCTTACAGAAATTGTCTCGTACTTAATTTATAAGACTTACTAAGATTATTCTTATTAAGTCCACCCAAAGAATTCGACATGTTTGAACAATTATATAATACATTTTTTTTCAATTTAAGTAGTCGCTTTTGGCTACGGTAGAAACAAACCCATTGATCCCCTACTTCACAAACAACTAATAACGGGGGAAAAAAAGGATTGTGTAATTAATACTGTGTGTTCTCGTTTCGGCCAAGACACATTTTGGGTCGCTGAGCCAACGGAGTTATTTAGTAATTCGGTAGTTGACAGTATGAAAAATATACACTGATTTTAATATATATCGTAGATTACGATCTAAATATTAAATGTTAATTGATATTTTTGAGAAATAAAATTGGTATATTGCAGCCATTAGCCATGTGACAATGAACGCCGATCAGAGCGCGTGACGTCATAGTGTGCAAAACACAAGAAGTTATTAATGACTTCTCAGATAACACTTCAATGAAACAGATGTTTGTTTTACACACTGTGACGTCATGCGAGACGCCATGACAGCTTGACGCGTTTTTGTGACGAAATGTCAAAATATTTATAAAATTGCTAAATTAAATATGTTCATGTTGTTTTTTTGCTGAAATTTTGGCTAAAATAGACCATAAGGCTCAAAATAAACCTGTTTCTCAAAAATTGACAACTACCGTATTAAGACGATAGTGCACAAATCGTAAAGTTACAATTTCATTGACAAAGAAATGTGATTAATATGATTGTGAACTAGGGTATTGATTTATTGAGGTCGATAGGGGCGGTGTAACTTGAATAGCCTATAGGCGTCAAATGTCTAAATTCGCCCGTGACAAAATTCAAAACTAAAGCACAATACACACCAAAGCTGCGGACCCGCCATCGCCGTCCTATGTTGCCAAATACTTGTCGGCGGGCTAGTTGACAGCTTCCCTCACTGCCTGCACGCGCGAGTGACATTATTCTTTTCATATAGGCCGCCGGGTTACGTCGCTGGTTCGGCGGCTTGGTGTGTATTGCGCTTTAAAATTACACAGCTCTCTCAAAAGAAAGTTCCTATTCCAAAATCGACTACCTTAAACGGGCTTCAATTTGAGGGTTTAAAATAGAATAGAATATATATTTATTGCCTAATGCATGTACAAAGATGTTACAGTTTTTTATGGTATCAATGCATTCGGCCCATCATTGGGCGTGCAAAATTAAGATTACAGGATTTTATATATCAATGATTACAATATTAAATTATGAACAAAAAAAATAGTCAATGACTCAATACAATTAAAATTAAACATTAATAATAATAATCTGGTATACAATATAATAATAATCTAAATAATAAAATGTCTACTATTAAAGCATGTCAAATATATTTATGTCACTTCATAATATTTTTAAGACTCCGTCTTTCTATTAATGATCTAAGTACGTATATGACAGACAAAATTGAATCAAATGGCCAAGTGGTCACTTTTAGGTCATTCATTTTACATGGGACTGGTTTCATGGCGCGAAGCTTATATACCGAAGCATGTTTTTAAAGCAGCCGTCAAAAAAATCGTGGTTCCACACAATCATGTCATGGGGTAAAAGCTATTTTGCATATAAAGTGTTGGCAACGTTGTTCCTAAATCACGTTTATATCATTAGTGGCTGTCGCAGCGTGTTTCCAACAGATTTATTGCTTAAACGATTACACACTTTATGAGTAGGTAGATTACTGAAAGACATGTTTTAATGGCAGCGAAACAGACGATATACTAGTATATACACTGTTAATCTATTGACGGCCTATGTGATTGAGCGGCCTAAGCCTTTGCCGGCCGTCCTTGCTATAAAGCAGAGGCTCCGGGTTCGATTCCTGCCTTGGTAAGTTTGGTAAACGAACTTTTCGTTATTTACTATGGTCTGGGTATACGGGATCCTCCCCAAAAGTGGTCCCTTCTATATTACCCATAACAAGCGTAACATATACTACCTATAATTTTGGAGATATACAACGTGAGTTTCTCGGCCCATCTTTAAAAATATTAATTCATTGGAGGTACCCATACAAGCACCTGGGAAGAAACAATCGCGCGGCAAAAAAAAGACGGTGTGCGTTTTGGGACGCGCGACAGAAGTGATAACTTGCGTGAGAGAAAGGAAAGCCAGACTGAGTGGCGCCATAACGCGTTACGTAACGAAGCAGTTTACCCTCCCATAAGAAGTTATAACTACAAAAACATATGTAACTATGAAAAGCTATCTAGTAAGATATTACTATTCGGAATCCGATTATGAAAACACTCGTAAGCCTCGTATAGGTGGTTTACGTTCATAATAAGTTATGAATAAGGAGGTAAATTACAAAAAAGGAGATTCTTTATTTGAAAATCAGCGTTGAATCTGGTATAAGTCCAGCACAGTTATAACCTGAGTGCAAACCTTCTTTGCCCAAAATGTGATGTACAAATTCTTAAAAAATTGCTAAATTTTAAATCATTAATTAAATAGACGCAATTTCTTCAAATAAAGTCTTTTGTTTCTGTCTTGCTTTTGTCATTTTGTTATTTAAAACATACTAGTGGTAGCCCATTGGTCGAAATTTGACCATAAGTTTCTGTTGTCAGAAACTATACTTCTATAATCACAGATTTTGCCAAGGCTACACTGTTAATTTGACTTTAACAATAAACAAAAGAGTATATATGCATGTGTGTGTGTGTCAAATTTATGGTAGTGTGTGTAATTTTTTTATTGATTTAATGTATTTTTATGCATAATTGAAAAAAAACTAAGTGTGCGAATTTTCATACTCCTCCGTGCGCACAATTTTCGTAAAAAAGTGTACAAAGTTTTTGCTTCACCCAGTCAGTTTATTAAAATTCACAAATTATTCGAACTTTGGAACATTGTCCTTTGAGAAGGGGCATCATTTTTTTCTTCGCATAACTTAAAAGCAAGGGAAGTAATCCGTGATGTCGAGCTACCGGCAGGGAGGTCCCGCCACGGCTCAACGCTAAACATTTCAATTAGGGCCATGCTATAATACGATACATGACAAACGTGACAACCGACATACCGACAAACGCACGCATTTTATTATGGTCTTGTACTTTATTTTTTATGTTACTATTGTCTCGTTTGTCGGAGTGGAATATGTTTTGATCATTATTTTTTATGAAACGGCTATCATAGTTTCTATTGATTTCCTCTCCATTGATGACACAGTCGTAAGAACAATACGGAGTCGCGGTAGCTTAGGTTAGCGCATTCGCGTCCCAATCTCAAAGGGCGCTTATTGGAATACTGGGCGGAAAGCATGCAACACCAGAAATACTTAACCAACCAATTAGGCAGTTTTTGGCCGAATCTGCATATTTTTGCAATTACGTGAAAGCGCACGTTGAGATAACCAATGTGTCAAAACTGCCTATCCACCTTGGAGTATCGTGGCGGGGTATACAGTATACTGTGTGTTTTTTTGGTGGTCTATTTCCTCTTAGCCATTTGAGGCGGCGAGGAGGTTGGGGCCTTGTGGAAAACCTCTTTGCCCCGGCTTCTACTCGACGGACAACTATCCGTCGGTGGCGGGGCTTGGAGCCATTGGAGCCTTATTGACGGCAGTCTCTCAACGGCTCTCATTGGCCAATCTGCGGCATCCGATGGCCTTCGCGGGCTTTGCGTTGGATTCGTCTGCGGTTTATTTGGCCATTCGTTGGCGTTCGGTGGCCTGTCAGCGGCTTTGTGCTCTTACTGTATGTTTACGATTAACGCAACTCCTTCATCTCTACCAGACCTCATTACATCATACACATTATGCCGCGGTATGGTCTTTTATTAAAATGGGGTTATTGCACAGATTTCAATAGAGCTATTTTGGCAAAGAAAAAAATGTATTAGAGCAATAGGCATTCCACCATATGAATTGTTGAATGTGAACAATATTTTAAAACTCTTAACGTCTTGCCGTTGCCTTGTTTGTATATTTTCGAGATATGTATGTTTGTAAAAGTAACACTGATTTATTTTAAAAAGTAAAAGTTATATATTTATATTATACAAGAAATATGGATAGATTAGTATTTGATTTTGTCCCAAGAACAACCCTTCATGAAAAACTGTTACGCGATGTGCCTACGAATATTAATTAAATTTAAATTACCTTTGTTGTTGCAACAATGTAAAAAAGCCAAAAATATGATTATTGGAAAAAAATGATATAGGTTGAGTACCTATATAGTATATAGTTAATGATTTCCTTAAATATATCAAAGAGATGTTGATTTATTTCGTTTTCTTGACATTTTTCTAACAATCTGAAAATCCACGTAAATCAAATTAATCGCCGAAACAAGCTTTTATATTTTTCTACATTTTTCTTTCCGTTTTTATTTATTTTAAACATTTAGGGCCGCTTGCTTAACGTTGCTTAAATAAATTTAAGGAACGTTATGCAAGCGCCCCTAAGGATGTTAGTTAATAAATTTTTTTTTTTTATAAAGTAATAGTTTTTCTAAATATTATTCTTGATGTGCGTGAATAACGCTGATTTGGTAATTGTTACGGTACAATCTCAGTTGTGGGTTATTAGCACGAGCAGCTCTTATATTTAGTCAATTTGGTTGCTTTTTTTGACACATTTAAAAATAATCCTTTACATTTTCATCGTAATTGTTTCAAAAATACATACATACAAACTGAACTATAAATACACCTTCATGTTTATTTACAGAATATATGAATCAGTTTGAACACGTAAAAACGTTTTTATCTTGCTCATAAAAATTCAGTTTGAAATGTTTAAATAAAGTGCATTTAAGCATAAAATGTCTCAGTCGAAAACCACATTATACGGTAAATACGAAATAAACAGAGCTGATAAATCAGTGGCGACATACATTGAATTTAAATTTCCCTTTAACACGCTGTTTGTCTTTCTTGAATCGCCGTGTGAAATGTATCTTTTCCTCAAACTCGGACGTGGAACAATTTGCTAATAGCTGTAGGAGTCATACTTTGATCATAGACAGAAACAGTAAGTCTTGTAATTGTAGGTGATCTATTTCTATTACTAGGTACTATTTCTTAGCCAGGGCCATTGTAAACAGTAATACAGATGAGAACAATTTGCTAATAGCTTTAGGAGTCATACTTTGATTATAAACAGTAACAGTTAGTAAGTCTTGTAATTATAGGTGATCTATTTCTATTACTAGGTACTATTTCTTAGCCAGGGCCATTGTAGACAGTGATACAGATGTCATTAACAATAACAACAAGAACGTTTCCGATGGTATTGCCATCCCTTACACTTGAAAAAAGGAAAGGAAAAGGCTTGTAGCGTTCCCACATTATTAATTCTACAACCATTGAACTAATTACATATAATATAAATGTATATAATTACATATAATATATAATAAGTACCAAGAGTTAAATTAAATACAACACGGGTTCAAAAAAGGATTATCGGTTTGTGGAATATGTTTAGCCTCGTAAGGACCAGCATCCTTTATATATATTTTTAATTCAACATAGCATTCAGACCCAAGTTTTAAATCGATCACAACGCATGCATGCAGAATATTCTTTTTGTAAATAATTCGATTTAACTTTCTAGCAATTTTAAATATGCAAATACTTTTATATAATAGTCTTAAGGTTCAAACACCCTTCGTTATTAAATTACGTAACCAAAGTTTCGATCCGAATTAATTTGAAAAGTTATTCTTAAAAACAGGTAATTGAATCTATTTACTTCAGAATACTAAATAAATTTTAGGTCTTACGAGGATATTTTTTCCATTGAAGCTTTTTTTCTCGATATGTCCACAACCAGTCGCAGCCCGACTTTAAATTGATGGCTTGTGTGTGTGTCTAAATGAAATTAAATATTTATTCTTGCATAAATATAGTTGTATACAGGTATTATTCCTATGAATACATGGTTCAATACATTTTACCAGTTTCACTGGTGTGCAAGTAAGCAGGATCTTAATCGTCATTACTTAATTAGTTAGTTCCTATTTATTTTATTAAGTACCTTTTACCCAACTTGACTAATATTTATTACCTTTACTTATTAATTATACAGATGTCTGTTTTTTTAATTTATTATTTCAATCTGTGTATGTTAATTATTTAATATCTTGTTTTAAATATATTAATTTGTATTGTTTTTAACGGTTTTGGTAGTTTATTAAATATTGCAGGTGTCATTTCGTTGGAAACACTGTTATCCAACAGTGCCGTATTATATCTATTAACACAGAATACATTTGATTCTCTTTCTCAAATTTTCATGCCGTGGAGGTTTTATTTTAATATTAATGGCTGTGTTTTATGGAGAATTAAGTCCTCTCTTGTAGCTTTTGAATATCTTCTATCTTCAGCCGAGATGGATATGTACCCCTTTTTTTTTTTCTTTTTTTTGACCAGGGGAAATCCGATTGAGGACTAAGTCGCGACAAGGGCAGAACCTTGGGGGATAATTCGCGACCTAGTGTGGGATTCGCCAGATCGGGGGTGGCACTAGCATGCCCAGTCAGAACTGGTGCCATGCTATTGCCACTCCCCAGTTAGGGATACCCACTAAAACCCCTGGGTGTTCCGTCCTTCGCCTTATGCCAGGGCTACGGGTATATGACCTAGCCTCTCCGCAGCCCTGGCAGGATGGATATGTACCCTACATCAACTTGGCTGCCAATTTATTTACCTGCAGAGCGAATCGACATTGGTAGTTTTTTCCATAGAAGTATCTACATATTTATATAACCTAAGTATTTCTGTAACTTCATTAAAATAAATCAAACGACAATTTTCCACCTTCGCACCCTTCACTCCATTTATCATCCAACCCTCGATGACAGATACTAACTGCTGATATGTGCAGTTTTTGTATGCCATATATCATCACAGAACGCCTTGTAGAATTTAAGGTACTAATTAATGCGTTATTTCCGGATCGGTTGTTCAGTTCAGTCAGTCATCTGTGTGGTATGCGCGGGGGCAGCTCGCGGACTGAAGTGGTTGCAGTAGTAAAACTACATTGTCCCGATGTGTATGATGTCTTTATTCTCTTTCGTTTTACAAAATTACAGTCTTATACTACATTAATGCTACGTTTGCAAATACTAAATTATTGTTCGCTGGCCCCCCTTACAATAAACAATGCAAATGCTTACATACTACATCAGCCTTCATTTGGGATGTTCAGAAGAAGTTAAGGAACTATATTTATCATTTTAGTCCTCTAGATCAGTGTCGGTTTTCCTAATATCTTGAGCCAGTTTAGTCGAATTAATACCACTGTACTGTATATACATTAGTACCATTTTGTTCGTGCTGGAACGGGGAAAGAATATAATTTGATTGGGCCGGGTGGCCAGTCGTAAGAGGTGACAAAATAACCCACAGCCAGGTGGTAGGGTATTTGCCAGTCTGGATGGCTTTCTTTTGATAGTATCCTTGGTCTAGAAGTCTAGAGTATGTCGCCATGACAGCATTGAATTGTGTCAGCATTAATAGCCAGGATATAGTCTCTCTTTAGAAAGCAGCGCCTGGCGCATGGTAGAACAACTGTCTGGCTGGCCTAAATCACTAACAATATTTAAGAACATGACAAAAAAGCACTACCTTCAACATAGTGATGTTTGATATTTTTACGTATATTTATGTATATGTTTTTACATATGTATATATTTATGTATGTATTAATAGTTGTCTATTGTATGTATGTCTATTAAGTATAATTCTTACTTTTATAATAATACAATTTATTAAAACAATTATAAAATTACTTACATACTATTGAATACAATGTAAGAAAATTTAACTTATTTGTGTTGTATTCTACCCATAGTCCCTCAAGACTATAAGTAGAATACTGAGCCCAGATCACCGTCTTCTATGGGTAAGGTGCCCAGAAGGCTGGCTACGTTTCCTCGCTGGATCGCCATACTGATCCGTTGGCCGAGGTAGGCACCAGCTGAAGAGTCAATGAGCCGTTTCGATAAATTTTGGTAGAGGCTCATAGCCTCAGGACCTCACCGGTCCAAGCGTCTCAACAGCAAACGGTACAAACATATAACTCTCACTGAGGGTTGCATATTTGCGCCGTTTGAGTAATTCCGCTGTTTCCGCCGCCGAACCGGCCGATCTAGACGTGTTTGGTAAATGGGATGCGGCCAACATGTCTACGCAAGTCGCATCCCACACCAAAGGCTTGCCACGCTGCCAGGGAATTAGAGTCATTCCGTCAGGGCGCCTACCATCATCACGTGCAATATCGTTCGGCTCCAATAGAGCCGGCACGTTAGCGGTGGCAAGCGCCCTCCGCAAGACATCATTCAGGGCGGCGTGGCGTGACTATCTGCCGGCGCTGCGGCGGCAAGAAAGACCGTGGTATCCCGGGTCGATTACCTCTATTCCACAGACACATGTGTGTGGTGCACATATGCGAGAACCTAAGCGCAGATTTATAGCCAAAGAAAAGGAAATATTATCCATTAATGTAAATTCTTACTTATATAATATTTAACATATTTGTTATTGAATAAAATATAATATAATATCGTACAATATTTATGTATACCACCTTTCACAAACATAATCTGTATTATTGCTGCCACGGATTGTCTAGAAGAGATCGCTTCTTAGTGATAAGACCGCCCAATGTGCACATTTAGAATATTTTTAGGCTATAAGTTTTTCTGTAATGGCGTACAATAAGTGTCATCTCTCTGTCTATGTCTACACATGTGTGTATAATATGTATATACACGACTATTTGATTTTACGTACTCACGTACTCATATTTATTTAGTATTCTTATTTAATAAAAATTCAAAAGGATCTATTTATGTACAGAAAGTTAAAATAAATTTCTATAAAACTATTTTTAACCCAAGACAACGATTGGCAAGATGTACTTCGAATGGATTTGCGCTAATTTGTATGTAAGATAGCTTCTATGATAATCGACGAATGCGGGTAGCGACATGATGTTTGCGGGCCAAGTAAATATCATTTTGTGGAAACGTCCATAGTTGGGAAATAAATGTTCCGCGCAATATAATTTCTGAGGCCTCAATTCGATTCGTCCGTGGTCCATCATCGTTGTCAGTATGGGGATAAGGTCGGTAGCTTTTTTTATATTTTTTATTGCAGGAGTTCAGCAGACAGGCAGACGGCCCATTTGACGGAAAGCGGTTACCATCGCCTATGGACATTTGCAACACCAAAGGTGCTACAAATGCGCTGCTGCTCTCTTAAGGGAGACTGGAACCTGCTCACTAATGCCGGAACACAACTCAAGGTTGTTATGGCGACATAATTTAGACCAGGGGTGGTAGCCATCCAGTCGGGCAAATGCCCTACCACTTGGCTGTGGGTTGTTTTGTCGCCTCTTTCGACAGGCCGCCCGGCCGCAGGACATTGTATTCTTTCTCCGTTCCTGCACGGATAACGGAGCTCGGGAGACCATGGCTTGTCCTGCGTCAGAAACACGGGTACATACCACGCTATGCACTGAATGACATAATCCGCCGTGCTCTTGGCACCGTTGGGGTACAGGCCATTCTAGAACCGAATGGACTGTGCCGCGACGACGGCAAGAAACCGGACGGGATGTCTTTGGTGCCCTGGAAGATGGGACGACCTTCATTATTCGCACTGCAAACGAGTGGTACTCACTGCCAGAGACTGTTTTTCCTGAAACCTACAACCTGGGTGTTTTCAAGTCCCATGTGAATAGCTACGTTCTAGGTAAGCGCGCTTGATCTTAGACCACATCTCCGCTCGAAATCGCGCGAGATAAAGGTCAAACGTGAACCTATGTAGCAATTAAAGAAAACGACCCTTAGTGTGGGACGCGACGTGCATTAACACTTTTGCTACGTTCAATCTTCCAGACATGGCCGCATTAGCTGGCGCAAGACAAGAGGACTTATAAAATACTTTGTTATTTTAAATTAAAATAAATACATAACCATATAATTACTTAAAATCTATTGGCACATCCCTGTGTGTATATCCATGTAAAAAATATTACTTGTATGGAGCTTATGTCAAATTTTAATGAGTATATAGTAAGGTAAATTAATTGTTAATAAGTTATTACGACTTCGTAGATTTGATTATTATATTCTAATCTGGGAAAACTAGATATTGTATTGATTGAAACGAGATGTAGTAACAAGAGTTGAAGAAGGAATGTTAAGGTGGTTTTGACATGAAGAGAGAATGGATAAAAGTGGAATCACAAAACAGGTATATGACAGAATTGTGAATGGTAGAGTTCCTGCTGGTAGATCGACACGAACACACCATGATCAAATATCAGAAGTATTAAAGAGAGTTCAGATAAAAAGCATCTCAAATAAACTTTTATGTTGAAGAGGTTAATGAAAGTAGACGAAGCGAAAGTTGTTTGTCAGGATCGTCATAAGTGGAGATCTATAGTCTAGGCCTACCCCCATGGGAAACAGGCGTCATATGTTGTATGTATGTCGATATTGTCCATAAAATCTCTATCTCTATAAATATTATAAACGCGAAAGTTTGTAAGAATGTATGTATGTTTGTTACTCTTTCAAGCAAAAATACGAAATGTATTTTGATGAAACTTTGCAATAATATAGCTTACGCGACAGAATAACACATAGACTATAATTTATAAAGATATAGTGTGAGTTAACCAAAATATAACGATTCTCCTCCACCACTGCGGGTGAAACCGCGAGCACAGCTAGTTTAAAACTAATGTATAAGGATACATACACATGTTTGTATAGTGTTGTATAGTTGTCGAGATACTTAACGGGGCCATTGCTTTCATTAGTTAGCTCGCCCATTCGTGTTCAACTGTTCACAGCCTTTACGAGCTTTCAGTTCATTGAAACCGCACCTATGTATTGCATGTTGCCACCTCCATTAACATAAATCTATATTTGCCGAGTTTTTGAAGTGAAACTTCTATACGGGGTCTTTCGATTTTTCGCTCACGGTTTTTCGCGTCACGGTCACGTGGTCTAATTATTACATTTTTAAACTCGTGATATCTTTCGAATGGAATGTCCAAATTGAATCATTCTAAAAGTTATATAAAGGTATTGAAGCAGTCTTGAATATGAAGTAATTTATTTTGATAAGGATTAATACCAAGATACAAATAAAGAGCCGTTTCTAGCGGTGGCAGTTTAATTTAAATTTTAAAATAAAAGAACACTTAATGTGGCATAACTATAATAGTTAGCTATATACTGTCGCGACACTTTTTGTAAATAATGATGTGTTCTGCAAAGTCGTAGTACATTATTTTATTTTATCATCAATAGTTTTCGCAGCGCACGCGATTTTAGGTATTTTTTTACACCTTGGGTTACATTATTGGAGTTTTAGTAAGGATCCCTAATTTATTTGTAAATATACTCGACGTCACCCAGGAATAGTGTAGCTTGCCAACAGTGAAAGAATTTTTCAAATCGGTTCAGTAGTTTCAAAGCCTTTTCATCAAAACATGAGCAAACGAAATTTCATTGAGTAATTTTTTTTTAAAATATTTTTCTGTTAACATAATTTGATGTCCGAATGAACTTGATGACGAAAGATGCGCATTTGTTAATGTTCCGTTGTATGTGTATAAGTTTAGAGTAGAGTATTGTTACGTGCGAGCGGGGGTACGCACTTATGGATTGGAAGAAAACACCAGTTTTTAATTTAAAAGCTTTTATTGACTTACACAGCCGCACGTAGTACCTCTCTGTAGGGTTGCCCCTATACGCACGACCAACGATGCACAGTCCCGACGATAAGTTGTTACACCCTCAATACTGTCGCCTATATTGCGCGGACCACCTCCAATATTATCGCGGGTAGCTCGCTTCTGGTTCCTCCTTCGAACTACGCTAAACACCTCATTCGCGTATCTGTCCACCAAACTTGTCACTAAATTCACCACTTAATCCGTCTCTGTACTCTATTAACCTTCTCTGATAACCCTTTAGTATCGCACTTGTCGTTTCACCGTCTTGAACTGAACTCAACTTTAAACTCAACTCTCAACTTAAAACTGCTCGGTAGGCGCGCCTTACACCGTTTATATACCCGGAAGAATTTTCTAGAACCCATCTATCTATCTACGTCTCTTCTTTCCCGAACCTTCTGTTCGGGAACTTTCGTTTATACATCTATCCCTTTCTAACATCTATCTATCTCTTTCTTTCGTTCATTGTCCATCTCTTTCTAACATTTATCTATCTCTTTCTTTCGTTTATCGTCTATCCCTTTCTAACATCTATCCGTCTTTGTCTTTTCCTTCCAGAAATGTCTAGTATTTTCTAAAAGTTCTAAACTGATTTACGCTGCTGGGCAGTTCCACCCTCGGTCGCCACAGTATGAATGTTTTTTTGGTTCCGGATCGAATTCAGTGTTTTGTTTGATGAAATAAAATATGTTTAAATAAAAAATGCATTAATTAAAATGTATCTAACCTAACCAAATCATAATTTGCAGTAAACCTGCGAAAAATCGAAATGAGTACTGGGACACATATTAGAGGTGAAACTTCAACGGACAAGTTGAAAAACGAATAGCAACGGACAAGTGGAAAAACGAATGGCAACGGATAAGTGAAAAATGAATCTAACTTTGAAGTTTTACGGGCAGGTTTTCAAATTGGACAAGTACATTAACAATCTGCCCGTAAAACTTTAAGTTAAAATTTTGTTGCGATTCATTTTGTCACTTGTCAGTTGAAGTTTTTCCCCTTGTACGTTGCGATTCGTTTTTCCACTTGTCCGTTGCGATTCATTTTTCACTTATCCGTTGCCATTCGTTTTTCCACTTGTCCGTTGCGATTCGTTTTTCAACTTGTCCGTTGAAGTTTCACTTCTAATATGTGTCCCAGCACACATTTCGATTTTTTTATTTATAAAATACTGAATAAATAAGCAGAATTTTTGCTGTCTGCGTGATGAGAAATTTAATTTTTGACTTATAAACCCAGGACTGTTTTACACGTAGCCACGTTCCACTTTGATCTTGTGGAATAAAAAGTTTTTAATGCGTGAGTTCAGCAGACAGTCAGACGGCCCATCTGATGGAAAGCGGTTACCATCGCCTAGGGACATTTGAAACACCAAAGGTGCTACCAATGTACTGCCGCTCTCTAAAGGGAGACTGGAAACCGGCCACTAATGCCGTAACACAACTCAAGGTTGTTATGGCGGCATTCTTTAGATCAGGGATGTTAGCTATTCAGACAGCAAATGCCACCTGGCTGTGGGTTGTTTTGTCGCCTTTAAAGACAGGCCGCGTGGCTGCAGGAGCTTGAATTCTTTCTCTGTTCCTGCACGGATAAATGGCGTAGCAAAAAAAATAAGGAATGAAGTATGAAGTCCAATTCATTCATAATATACGTCTTCTATAGTAGGTATAATATGTACATATCTGAGATAGTCCAGGAGGCCCAGCTCTCCGGGTTTTAAATGGATTGGCCGGCCCGGGAGAAAGCTGGCCAGCATTCGTTCGGGATGAAGGTGAATACAACATGGGACGTCAAGACCCGTTCCGTACTCGTTCCGGTAGGGATTTTAATTGGTATCCCCGACCCAGGTGGCTATAATATTCCTGCTAGGGTGCTATTGCTACCCTAGGGTGGAGTATCACATACACCTCACCGATTCTTCCGTTTTGGTCGGTACTTAATCGGATTTCCCTTTGTTAAAAAAATGGTGGGGTCTTTTAAGAGCCGATTTCTCAATCATCAGATAAAACTTATTCTTCGAGTAAATTATAACCCGAGTGAATTCATAATGAAACCATTCAATTGTTTTATTCATGCATCTGACATTTAATTTTCTTCCATGTTATAATTTATTCTATGAACAAAACTTTTATCTATTGATTGAAAATTCGGCCCTTAGTTGGATAAGTATTTGTTGGTTTTAGATTTAATAAGGTTACACACACGCTGAAACTCAATTAACTAACAAACATAGCGTGAAGCAACAACATTAATATTGGTAAAATCAAGTAAAAATATACTAATGCTATATTACCTACAAGTATATCTTATTGTCTCTAAAGTACTCTAAAGTTTTAGAATAAAGATTAAGCCAAAAATAGTTTATTTATTATATACCTAATTACTGTTTTCTGACTATTCGGATACATGACCCATCTAAAAATAAACACATTTTCTCCAATTTCAAGCCATATAAAGTTAATAGTGTTGTAGTCTTTGAGAAAACTGTCTGTGGCATAATACGTAATATGATGTACGTCAATAATTATAATCGGACAGATGGACGGCATTCATAAGAAATCTGTTTTTGCTATCTGGCTATAATTTAAAGAGCTAATAACCAAAAATGTCTTTTGAATTCATCTTAATCTGCTAATTTAAAAAAACAACAATCGCTTACGGAAAATCCTGTATAGTTATTTATCTTCGAAAAATCCATAAATAATGCTGGCAGTCATAACAAAATCGTCACGTAAATGAAACACACGTTTTCCAAGTTATTTTGGCGGGAAGGATCTTTGACATTTAGGGTTGGGGTGTCATTCTACACTTTGTTTTTTTGCGTCACGTAACTTTTTAATTCGGATAAAAAGAGGGTGGGATACACTCATCTTTCGAGACAACGATATGATAGTATTTACTGAGATGTGATTGTCAAAGTTTTTTGACGATACATGATTTTTATTTAGTTTGAACCTAGTAGTAAGTTGCATTTATGAGATTTATGAAATTGAAAAGGAGCCAACACTTTGTTATGAATAAATTAATATCAACTAAAATTAAACTATACTATAAATGTAACTAGACTTACAAAATAACAATCTATAAGTAAAAAATAGACCCTAGGTAGCTGTCAGCGGGGAGCGTGCCCAAAATGCTGGCGTTGGATAGCAACGCTGATTCGTTGCCCTAGGACCAAGCCAGCCTTTTTGTCACGCGAGACCTCAATTAGACGCGTTGAGAGGTCTCCATAGATAGGCCAAGACTTTCAAGAGTTGAAAAAAATCTTTTGATGTCTTTCGATCACCTAGTTGGAAGGCCATCGATGAAATTGTATAGTAATAAGGGCAATTACAAGACGTTCTATTTTCAAAATAGCGTATATTATACTATTGGATAGTAATTTTTATTTTAGATCTTATTTCAGTGCATAAAAGTTCGAAATTGTATAATAATATATATAGTGGTCAGCATGTTTTGTTTCGCTAACACTTTTTTCGTCTAGCATCCATCCGCCGAGTAACGTGTGATAAGAAACTTCGTTCCAAAAATATAAATGATGAGAGGTTGGTTGATTGTTTTAAACTGAGATTTTTTAACAACAGTAATGGATCGTTTGTGACAACTGTGATTGCAGAGTGTGTTACAGTTTTACCGGTGAGTATAATCTTCTTCAAACTATTGGTACCGGGTTTTTATGTTTTACTGCCCATTCATTCGCCTTTATACTGGTTAAAATTTCACATAAACTTCTTACAAGTAATATCTATACAAGTTTTCTGCCAGTGGTAAGTAAAAGAATTGATAGTAGAATACAAGTTAAATCTCCCAACTTCCTTTTAATGAAATGCAGCAAAAATAAAAATATTAGAGCTACTGATGTTGGAATCTTGACTGAATCATTTTGAAATAAGTATTTTTATAGGAATTTTTGCAGACCCATTTTTAAATAAGACTAGTTTTTTTAGGTACCTCAATATATGGCCATCTTCAAGGAATACTCCGCCAACTTAATTTTAGGTATTTTCTGTTACGAGCACTCATTAATGTTTTAATGTTATATTTTTAAGATGTCATAAAACATATTAAGATTCAAAAACTTTTTAGTTTCTCATTATTTTTTTATGAAATTTTAGAAACATAGTATTAAGACATTTATGAGTGCTTTTCTCTTAAAATAGAAAATACCTAAAATCAAGTTAGCGTAGTATCCCTTGGAGGTGTCGATCTAAAAATTATATAATTTAGTGTATTCTTTGTAGGTTTAGGAGATGATGGAGGAAAGTCCCAATAAAGTATAGAGAAAAGAAAAATAAAGAAATCGGCATACGTTTATTGTCTATATTATTCAAACTTTGGACACCACATCTGAAAATCCCCTCTGACAAGTCGGCAAGCTTGTAAAGACATCCGTCATCCAGCTCTCTTAAACCATATCTCATGCACCCCCGTGTTTTAAACGCGCTACTTATAACCACCCAGTATATTTAAAACTTCAGATATCCAACGTTTTGGTATAGAGTTGGATCATTTCAAACTGGTTAGTGAAATAGGGACGTAATGTGCCATTTCCTATGAAGATTTCATAAAAAGCGTGATTTTTGTGGATGACTAAAACGGAACCTTATGTTTTAGGGGATTTTTTTTTCTTGAAAGATATATATTTTGATTTGGATGATGATGTATAAATGTGTAACTATCTTATTATACCGATTGCAATGAAATTTATTTTTTTTGTTCTGCCAGAGCATATTTCTGCAATAGGTAGATTTATTTAAATCAAAATTGCTCACTAGTGCCCTAGATATAATCTATCTGGGATATTGGTGAGCATAGTATACTATGTAAAATTATGTAATATGCCCGAAACCAGCAGTGGGACATTATTGGGCTGTCCATTAATGTCCCACTGCTGGGCTCGGGCCTCCCATTATAAGGGAACGGGCAGTACACCCGCCACGCTTATCCAAGGCGGCTTGGCAGGATTGACACATCGGCTATCTCGATGTGCAGGTTGCATCACGATGTTTTCCTTCACTGTTGTTAATACGTGGTAAATGTAACAATATGCACATTATCAGAAAACTGCCTAAGTGGTGCATGCGTTCCAGTCAGGATCTAACCAGTGCCCATTGAGTTTGGGACGCGTGCGCTATCCATTTCGCTACCACGACTGTATAGTATACTATTACTTACTATATAGTAAATTGTATGCTGATACCTAATGGGTTGGCATACCTACGTGAACAAAAATGTCAAAAAAAACAAGCAGAAAAACATAACTCATTTTTAGTGTTTAAATGTATATGACAAGAACCGTTATTTAATTGGCACGTCTATCTACGTATGTCATAGTTATTTATCTTAAAAAATATTAACTTGATATAGACGAAATTTACTAGAAAAAGGTATTCTTGTGCTGTCACACAATATTGTAGTTTAATCATAATATATCACTATGGAGGGTAGAGGTAAGGAGGACAATCTAGTATGGGGGATCAGTTGAAAAAGTGTCCACTTGTAAACAGCAAATTATGGTTCGAAAACTCGTGAAAATAGCGCTAATGTAGGAAAAGGAAATGATATGAATTTAGCAGTTATAAACGAAGTGAAGTGTGGGTTGAAAAATTTAAAAATTATAATTTGGAAAAGTATTGAGACTTTCGCGTATTGAGATGTTGTATGTATATAAATTTTTGACCAATTGAATTTTTTAAATCTATTTCACTAATTAAGATAACTAACTAAATTATCTGAAAATACCACCATGAGGAGACATGCAATAATTACATTTTCGTAAAATGCGCGGTGACAAAGAGGAAGTCTTTCTTTCCTTTTTTAATCTAGTATCCTACTCTAATTATTTGTGGCGCTATTTTTAAATACTTTCCACTTGCTATTATGGCGCCATCTTAATTTGCTGCCCTTCAGTGGACACTTTTTAATATACTGAGATGGTTCTCCTTACCTCTACCCTCTATATATATTCACTATTCGAACTTACTTCGGATGCGTTAACCACGTATACACAACTTCATAGAGGCTTATATTACATAAATTCCCAATATCCAATCAAATAACTAACCAATTTGAATGTCAATACACAGGCTGTTCAATGGCTTCAGTGTAGTTTCCAGAAGTCACACAATGTCAAAGCAATTGCCCTATTTTCCTTATTAATTATTCCACGTTCGAATTGAATTCACTGCTTATCTTATACTTACACAAAATATAACAAAGTATAAACTTACTAGGGTACAAATATTATTTCCTTAGATCATATAAACATCTGTTATATCTGAATGGTTATTACAAAATAAAAATTAATTTTTTTTTTCTTTCTACCGGATGGACAGGATTTGTCCGATCTTTTTTTATTGGGTACTATTTTTTTTCTTGTCTTTTTCTCTTTATTATCTTAAATATTTCAAAGAAAACTTACCTAGGGTTCTTAATTCTACTATATTTTATCCTTACTTGGCTATATTCTTTGTTTTACATTTTTCCTATTTAGCTAATGTTATTTTACATATTGTGCTTATTGATAAGTTATTAGGTTCTTTAAAAAAAATTTACACAAAAAAATATAACATTTAAAACTAAGAAGAAATACTTAGAATCTTATACTAATTCCTGCTACAGCTGGGATAATGTTGTTAGCCAGTGTGGCCAAATGAGTCTGGTTTATACCGCTAAAGTTAACGCCATTTATGATTAATGTTTAACGTCATTAGCAATTTCTTTTATTGCGAATCTGGCTAGCAGGCAGATGGACCAGCTCATGGAAAGTGGTTACCATAAAGAGCAATGTTCATTCTCAAATTAACTACTTACCTAATAAAATGTAAATCTGGATTTAGTCAATTTTTGTGTAGTGTTGTCTTAGGAGAAGTTGTGGTAGCGTAATAGGACGCGCACGCGTTCCAAACTCCAAGGGCGCGGGTTCGAATCCTCCGAACATAGCAATTTTGCTGACTTAAAGTGTATATTGTTACAATTACCACGAGCTAACAGCGGTGAAGGAAAACATCGTGACGAAACCTGCATATCGAGATAAACGATGTGTCAAACCTGTTAAGCCGCCTTGGACAAGCGTGGCGGGTATACTGTCCGGTCCCTTTTAGTGGGAGGCCCGAGAGCACAGCAGTGGGACGTTGATGGGCTGGTATTACTTTATGTTCACTTAGTGAGAGTTACAATGTTTTAAGAGTAGCTGTTATATTAGGCACGGCACGCACTTGGCCGACTTTTTAATATAACCCTGACCCTTTTGGCGTGTGTTTAAACTATCTCATTTAAACTACAACGACAGACATTTCCTATATTTATTTTAAGCGTCTACGAGGTGCGAAAACGTACTGAAGATAAATTATCGAGTTCCGGTTTTATTTTAAAAACACACATAAAAATGTTTTGTTTTTATATTTCTAAATAATGTAGTTTTTATATATGGCTTCAACTCTGTTAGCTTTACTCTTGTCACAGTTTATTTGATGAGGCAGTTTGTAGAAGGAAATTAATTAATACTCATAATAATTTGTCCGGTAAGGGATTTCCCGTACTAGTCGTTAAGGATTCGGCAAATGCAGACGGAAATGATAACGAGCTTTCACCGCCAAAACAATGGATGAATGAAAACAAAATAATAGTTTAAAATATATTTTGCTACAAAAAATATACTTACGTTCAAATGTCGCTTACGATAAAAAATCGAAATGTGTGCTGGGACACATTAGAAGTGAAACTTCAACGGACAAGTGGAAAAACGAATGGCAACGGATAAGTGGAAAAATGAATCGCAACGGACAAGTGGAAAAACGAATCGCAACGGACAAGTGGAAAAACGAATCGCAACGTACAAGTGGAAAAACTTCAACTGACAAGTGAAAGTTTAATTTGAAGTTTACGGGCAGTTTTTCAAATTGGACAAGTACATAAACAATCTGCCCGTAACACTTCAAGTTAAAATTTTATTGCGATTCATTTTGTCACTTGTCGGTTGCCATTCGTTTTTCCACTTGTCCGTTGCGATTCGTTTTTCCACTTGTCCGTTGAAGTTTCACTTCTAATATGTGTCCCAGCACACATTTCGATTTTTCGCAGGTTATCTGCAAATTATGATTTGGTTAGGTTAGGTACATTTTAATTAATGCATTTTTTATGTAAACATATTTTATTTTATCAAACAAAAAACTGGATTCTATCCGGATCCAAAAAAAACATCCGTCTACTCTAAAATTATACACATACAACGGAACGTTAACAAATGCGTGCGTATCTTTCGTCATCAATCTTCATTCGAACCTCAAATTATGTTAACAGAAAAATATTTCCAAAAAAAAGAATTCAAAAATATTTCGTTTGCTCAGTTTTGATGAAGAGGCTCCGAAACTACTGAACCGATTTGAAAAATTCTTTCACTGTTGGCAAGCTACCCTATTCCCGGGTGGCATAGGCTATATTATATTTACAAAAGAAAATAGGAATCCCCTTCTATATAGAGGTTTCACTTCAATAGCTGTGAAGGCTCGATAATACTCGGTAATAATAATCAATAATAACATAATAATCGTCAGAAAAACACACATATTGTATATCCCGATATTAAGAAAGTTACACTTGTGTTATGGGTAATATACAACGTACTACTACTCAGATACCATACCTATGGTCTAAATAACGGAGAAAACACGTTTCCGAAATTGACTATACGAGGAATCGAACCCGGAGCTTCTGCGTAGCAGTGAGGTAGGGAGGCAAATACTTAGCCCGCTCAACCACAGAGGGCGTCGAATCGGCAGACAAACACACATACATTGTATAACCTCAAGCTAAGCAGAGAGGCTAAAGAGATTTACGCTTACGACGTAAGGTTCTCAGTGATATCGTTCTCTCCCGATCGATGTGGCACGTTATCGTAGGCCCATAAACATCCCTGTATCCCGGAAACGTGGGATCCTGACGTATAGGATTGTATAGATACATAACGGGCATGATTGCTTCGGTAAGTATCTGTATCAATTAGCGGAGCGGGAGTCAAACGCGGCCTGCTACGAATGTAGCGCTCCCGTTGACACGGCGCGGCACTCACTAGAGGAGTGTCCCGCGTGGGGACCCCAAAGACACGAGCTAACGTCCGTCATAGGTCGTGAAAGTCGTGACCTTTCGCTGTGTAGCGTAGCGTGCGAAATGCTGCGCAGTGCGAGAAGATGGCGAATGGTCGCTTTCTTCTGCGAGGGAGACGAAGAAGGAGGTGGCCAAGTGATTTAGAGAGGAGGACGAGCTAGCTGAGGTCGAATGCGCTGCTTCGCTCACCTCCTCCTCATGACGTAATGGAAGGTGATGTTCCGAGGTGAGATTGGGGAACCTCCCTAATCAGCCATACCTAGGGGCACCCTATCGTGACGGTTTGCGTCGAGGCGTCGCGGAAAACTGTCCACGACTTACCCCGTGGCACCTAGTCGTAAACGGACGCTGGTAGGTTTAGTGGGTAGTCTAGCTGGCATCCGACGATGCTTTCCAGATAGAAGGTATGTGCAGAGCCGGCCTTTGGGAGCCCCATATCCCTCTTAGACCACTCCCGATGGTAAGACGGGATGCGAAAATGCATTCCCTAGCGATATAAAAAAAGGCCCATGGACGTCCCGCGGCTGGGGTCAGGCATCTCCATGTTATGCGAATCATAAAGGAACATCTACACATCGATAATTTCGCAGGTATTTTCAATAACAATACGCGTAATAAATCAGAAAAACTATTGTTGGTTTCTAATATTTGTTCTTATACATTTAATTGATTTTCGTAGTATCTTAGCAACCTACGTTACCTGTACATAAACCTCTTCATTAGAGACACATTATATGAAGGAGCCTATTTATTATTTTCAACAAAAACTGCTCAAGCAGTGCGTCTAGCCCGGGCCCCAAGTCTGCTATTATAGTAGTGTCAGAGTGATCACTGGTGCGATAGTGATTGTTGTAGTTTCATTAAGACGCCAGTGATCGACCATTCTGAACCTATTGTAATAACAGTCTTGGGGTCCTGGCAGGTTTCTTAGCCAAAGCTATCACAACGATTTCAAATAACGACACTAACAAAAGATATATCATTTGCATCCAGGGTACAGTCGCGCTGCAAAGTGGAAATTTTATGTGCATGGGCGCGCGTGCAATATGGATTTCCCATTAGTTGTGGCAAACTGCTCAATTATTGCCACCGTCGCAGTATAAATTTAACCAGATCAATAGCTATGGAGTCTGCAGTATAATGGCTTCTGTACAGTTGTGAACAACTGACAATTTTTCTAGATTTGGCATGTTCTTTTCTTATAAACTGCGTCATCCAATAATTTTAATGATTAACAAGCTGAATGGGCAGTTTCTTTCTTAAGAATCCATCCTATTTAATGGTGTTTATGTTAATAAAATCCGTTTTGACGCATTGCTTATCGCTTATCTAATCGTAGTAGAGTAGTATCAAGTAGAGGTCATGGCAGACGTTGTCCTGCCCTGAATAAAAGAAAAATCTAGGACTATCGCGCCATCTAGCGGTTCCAATTGTGAATCTAAACCAACCCATTCAAATACACACAAAAAATTCATCAAAATCGGTAAAGTCATTCTTAAGTTATGCGCGTACATACATTTCTACGATTCCTTTTTATTTATGTAGAAGATAGATGTTGTAATAAATTTACAAGTAGAACATTTAGAGAGAAGAAACTTCTATTCTTAACTTGATTTCGACAATTTAATAGATGTTATTTTTTTATTTCTTTGAACTCATTTTTGAAGAGAAACTTCTTTATCGGCGTTGGAAAAAAAATTACCATTACTTTTTTCTGTTACGCGCCTTCTTATTTTCTTGCCCCGGTCGAGTCGACCGTGGTAGGGGCTTTATTTATTTAACCAATTTCTGTAAAGTTGCATATAGTAGATCATTTTTCGAAAAATAAGGTCATAAAGAAGTGTCACTTCTTACGTGTGTACACTAGTACACGCACACATATTTTTAAAATTAGTGTTTACAACAATCTTAATCTGAAATATCAACAGTGATAATGTTTCAATAATCTGGATTTTAAGTTAAGTAATAATTTGTTATATAGCAAGAGTTTGATTCGTTTAAGCTATTTTAATGTTGAGAAGTTATATATTAAAATATAATCATTAAATAATCAGTCTGTAAACGGCCCACTGCTTGGCTGGGGTGTCCCAATTTATTTAGAGGAATGAACCGTACCTATGCTGGCCAAACTTGTCCAGGCCGGCTTATAGGGTTTGACACATAGTTTATCTCGATGTGCAGGTGTCATCACGATGCTTTTTTTTAACCGTCAGCATGTGGTAATTTTTATGATATGCACAGTTAAATATTAGGTCAGAAACATGCTTGAAAATTGCTTTTCCGGCCTAAACTCGAACCTGCGTCATTTGAGTTTTGGATGCGAGTGCGTTAATAACTAATCTAACATGACTTTTTGGAAAAAATGTAAATGTTTCAATTTAATTTTGAAACACTTTTGCAGTCGACAGTTTCAGTATATTGTTTCAGCCATTTATTAGATTCACAGCAACGGTTTGGCTGGAACTTTAATTAATATTGCCATATGAATTAATTACTCGATCGTAGGGTGTAATAGTTATGATTTACGCACGCCATAAACAATAACTGTATTTTAGTGTTTTTTATTTCTATTATGTTGGCATGATTGTAAATTTTATGAAAATATTTGAGACTAGTTTGCCAGCCAATTGTGGCATGACTTTTCAAGTGGATAATTCGCAAGTTGAGATATTGTCAACCATGACTGTGCGAATAGTATTTATTTATAGCCTGAAGCAGGCACAGGCATTTGGTACACCTGATGGAAAGTGAGTGAGAGAGATATAACAATTTATTGCCCAACAAAAGACACAATCAAATCATGCATAATTACAATACTCTTCCAGGTAACTTAGCATAAAGAAATTCTTAACTAATCTGGCGATGTAAGTGGAGCAGAAAATAGGATACATGCATATTATCACGCCTTTTTCCCATGGGAGTAGGCAGAGACTATAGATCTCCACTTACGAGGATCCTGAGAAACGACTTTCGCTTCATCTACTTTCATTAACCTCTTCATACATGCATGTTTATAAGGAAAATAAGATAGGATTGTATAAATTAAATATACATATTTACACTAATTTATAAATTCAATAGATACATATACTCAACTGGTTATTGTAATGTACGTTTGCAACACTAAATATGATAAGTATTTTTGCAAAGCCATAACACAAGCATAACCTACTTGACTTTATGATGGGGCCTCATCTGGGATAATGTTATAGGTATTGACTTTGGCCAAATGCGTCTTTTTTAAAGCTTTGAATATAACGCCGTTATCGAATAGCCAGGTGACGTTAAATACAATCAATATTGAACGTCATTAACAATTTAAAACGTATCGCATTACAAATATTCACCATGAAACAGACAAACAGACATGCGGCCTGCCTGATGGAATGTAGGTACCGTCACCTTAGACATTTGCAACACCAAATATTATTTATTATAAATATGATGACATAGCACAAGTATAAAACTTATCTAGCTTTAGATTAAACAATGAGTGCTGTTTACGAAAAACAGTACAAAAAAACTAGTAGCTAGAAAGTTAAATAAACCGATTTCGTTATTGCTTTAAAAGTTAAATTAGTTTTTTTCCGATTTTCGTTTAATGACAAAACTTTAGGACCCTTGTACACGCTAAAAATTTCACGATGTCTGCGGCAGATAGGATTGGTGTCGCCGGCCGCCACAGGATTAATCACAGACCATAGAATTTCTATGATCTGTTGGATTAATTGATCGTGTATATGACTAGAATTCAGTCAGATCTAGCCACGAAATTTTGTCGTGTCTACTCCAGACAAGATAAATAGGAACGTGTAAACAATGAGATTGTTTTCGGGTAGTCCGGGAAATTGTGTATATAGGGTATGGTAGGGTGGATTAGTCAAGTTTGTTTGAAAAGTATTTTTTTTACTAATGTACTTAAATTATCTGAACCACCTCACCAACTGCTACCAAATGCCCCTCCCTTCATTGCAACAACACAGAGCTCGTCCTGTCTAGAGCAGACAAGATTCTTTTCTTTGTCTGGGCCGGAGCAATGTACAGAGGTCGTGTGTAGAAACGACACGAATTCCTGCGTAGACTCAGCGACTTTTCTTCGCGTGTACAAGTAGCCTTACGTTCATTGCCCGCTTTATTTGTTTGTTTAGCTGTTTCGATTTTCGTGTAAATAAAAATGCAATCAAGATGCAACTAACGTTCACTTTTTTGGGGTTTCTTAGCCAAAAAGTAAAATTGAATTTATAATTGCGTCTATATCACTCAGTTTGTCTGTCCATTGTATTTTTATTTGTTACTCGTTACTTGGAGATTATTGACACTCACTATATTATCACTATACTATATTAGATACGTAGTTTATTAATAAAATTTATTATTAATATTTGTATGCTTCTACGTGAACAAGACACGTGTACACTATAGCATATATGCCAACTGCTTAACCATATTTTGAAAAAATAAATTTGATTTGATTTGATTTTGATTTACGTTCAATAAAATTTAGTAGAAGGCTACCTATCGCTCTACCATAGATATAAATTTGAAAGTGGTAAAGCCCTGCTGTAGTCATTGGCTTGATTACAGCTCTTAGATCCGGTTCGATCGGTGTGATACCACGCTCTCACAGAATATCGGCGTGAAACGGACTAAAACTTTTAGCACTGAGCTAATCGTGTTTCGTGCGATTAATGAGAGTTGCGATGGCTCATTTCCCGCTCCCACCCCATTCCTCCTGTCTAATCCCACTATTTTATTCCCCTATCCCATACGCTTTATTCTATCCCAAAGGCTGGTAACGCTTTGGCGATATTAACCATTTTCCATGAGCTGGGCCGTTTGCTTGTTTGCCAGATTCGCAATAAAAAGTAAAAAAAAAAACGGATTTTGACATTCTTTTAGATTTTTAAATCAGTAATAAAAATATGTAAGTTATAAATAGTAAAAATAATATAATTGAAGACTGTTTAACAAATCGCTGCCAGATAGGTATGTGCAGAGAACGCTGGCTGCGCTGCCGCGCTGTATGGTGATGCTTATTTGTTGGGGGAATATGCGCCAGCGTTCTGATCATGGGTGTCATCAAAGAGTTTATTGCAAATTTCTTTGAATAAAATCTTTGCCGATGGACTCCACGGACCTAATGTTTCAACTCCAAATGGAATAAATAGGACATTAATTTGATTTCATTAGGAAATCCTTTACAGAGCTTCTGTGCTTTCCAACACACCCTTGGCCGATTTAATTTTGTTTCATTTTCGACGTAAAGGGAAATGTTATCATAACTTCTACCTCTACTGACTGTCAACTGCAGATAAAATCAAATGCAAATTTGATTACTGTTATGGGGCTTATTGTGCAGTTAATAGTTTTGTTGTGTATTTGTTATTTCTAGGGTTCACTAACTAAAGGTAAAAGTTTTATTTTAATTAGTGACTTCTTTAATAGTAGTTCTTCTTCTTTAGTAGTAGTTAAGACTTTTTGCAATATACCTATTTTTTATTATTTTTCGACGTTGTGAAAGAAGAATCCATTTTCATTTATTAGAAAACTAAGATATGCCCGCGAATTCATCCTCGCTTGATTTGAAATTCCCGTGGGATTCCCAGGACACAAAGTATCGCCGCATTAAAAAAAAACTAAGCTATCGTTTTAGTGGAAACTGTCGGAACAAGCTAATTTGTATGCATCTCAACAACTTCAAACCACCGCCGGGAAAATTCCCGCGGGATTCCCGAGATAAAAAAAATCACACATTAGTACATTAAATTTGCTATCGATCGTAAAGAATCACATCAGAATTCGATTTATTTTTAATCTGGCCATTTTAAATCATTCCCAGAAAAATTCCCGCGGGAGGTTTAAGTCTAAGAGTTTGCTGTCGATCAGCGAAAACCGTATCGAAATCCGGGCTAGTAGTACGTGAATCCTGTACAAACAGACAAATCGACCAATAGATAAAAAATCTAAAAAAATGCATCTCCGTCCTTTACGCGTATATAGTCTATTTCAGTTTTTTTAATACTTCAATATACGGACACTGCATGTTTAGAATTTGATTATATATAGTGGCGGCTGTCACCACAACCGTTTTTGAGCGCCTGCTATCAACTATAGAATTGTAAATGGCAGGAAATTAGTGTATTATTATGTTTTTGTGTATTATTATGATGTCAATGTTATTTAATAAATAAGCCTTCATTTCTGCGTTCGAGGGACATTAATCAAAAATAGAACTACGTGTATGCAAATACAAAGTCAATAAAGTTTGGAGACGTGATATCTCAGGGTAGTATGGCTGGAATTGTCGCGTGACTTCGTGTGGGAAACAAATAGCAATTCAAACAGTCATAGGGCTCCGAAATCAGTAGTTTCTTTAAAAAAAAAGTATTTTAAATATTTTTCAAACGAAACTTTAGGAATTATCTGTGCAGGAACTGAGAAAGAATACAATTTCCTGCGGCCGGGCGGCCTGTCGTAAGAGGCGACTAAACAACCCACAGCCAGGTGGTAGGGCATTTGCCCGACTGGATGGCTACTACCCACGGTCTAGAGTATGCCTCCATAACAGTCTTGAGTTGTGTTCCGGTATTAGTGACCAGGTTCCAGTCTCCTTTAGAAGAGCAGCAGCGCATTTGTAGCACCTTTGGTGTTGCAAATGTCCATAGGCGATGGTGACCACTTTCCATCAAGTGGGCTGTCTGCCTGTCTTCTGAACTCCTGCAATAAAATAATAATAAGTAAAAAAGGTTTTTAAACACAACCATTAAAAAATATTTGCCCAGTAAAGCTCCATCAGAAAGATGCGTTCTGTCGGTCTATTTATCCATCTATCTAAGTGAAATTTTAAGGAACATATTATAGCCTAGCAAATACATAATCTTCTAGGGTCGATAACGATCGAACGATTTTGAAATTGAGTTCAAACGTTTCTATAGCTATAGCCAAATAACAAAAAGCGGATGTTTTTCTCATACAGAACTCTTTCTAGTTCATGGACTACCACGCTCTCAGTCGATTTAATTTTATAAACGTTTTATGGCAATATCGTAATAACTCTAAAAGCGCGTATTATTGCGCCTTGTTACTTCATAACTAATTTCTGCAATAATACTGTCCAGTCATAATACAATTTACAATAGCTGAAGGCAAATTCATCCCAATTTGTCTATGCGCAGGCGTTTGCACTTTCATAAGATTGCGGTGTAAATATAGAGATATGAATCTAGCTTTAGATTTTGATAGCAAACCGAATAATAGGCCAGTTTTTGTCGTTGTTTGTTAATTAATAATCAGTAGCGTAGGTATGGAGGAAAAAAGTAATAATTCCTGCGGCCGGGCGACCTATCGTAATCGTAATAGGTGACTAAACAACCCCATGCCGCCATAACTACTGAGTTGTGTTCCGGCCATCAGTCGCCAGGTTCCAGTTTCCTCCTTCAAGGCCGGCAGCACCTGTGGTATTGCTTATGTCCACAGGCGGTGGTAACCGCTTTCCATCAGGTGGGCCATCAACCTGTCTGCTGTGCTTCAGCAATAAAAAAAGTAAAAATTTTGAAAAAATCTTGAATTTTACATGACTAGATGGCACTGCAAGTAATTTTGTTACAGCTTCCGACATTTCTTTATTTAAAACATTTAGTGTTTTCTTTTTGAACTATTTGAAGTCTCATGTGTTGTCCTACTTCTTTATTATCTAACTAATGAAGTTTAGCATATAGAATATATAAAAAAACATTAATTTCTGTAAATACAGTGATAAAGTAAATCGCAAGTAAATTATATTGATGTAAAACAGCGAACGGAAAATATATATTACATCTAACTGGGTAGTAGCTAATATTTTATTATTTATTGATGTGTATACGCAAAGTAGACGTCTGCCGCGATCAATATACGTTTTTAAGACTATAATAAACAAAATATATCAATGGCAGATCTGTTCAATTACTTTGTTTTTTTTTATCATTTTCAAAATGGTCTGGCACAAAGTTATCCGCGTGATAATGGTTTTCCATTCTTATTTTCCGATAATAATAAGCCTATATTTTCAAATATCAAAACGGCAGCCATGGTCAAATGGATTTAAAATTCGTCAAAAATCGATACTGTCTTACCCCAGCGCTCGTCGCGTCCACCACTTAGAGCTTAGTGAGTCCCCGTACCATGCATGGTAGGTATAGGTGCTTCAATGTACAAAACCTCAGGTCTGGTCAAATACATACAGGTAGATCACTGGCTCTTAAGCTATGATGTCCAGCGCTAACGGAGTTACACGAAAGCAGATTTCAAAAATGTGGTGGAGTAATAAACTGCAGTATTGTCATTTTTGTAATGTTTATGATAAAATTTAAGGTTAGTAATTTGAAATGTGCATAATGTCATAATTTTAATTTAACACAATTTAATTAAATAAAATTATAATACGTAATATTCATATTGTTATGACCTGAATGCCGACAAAAGACAAATTCACACCTGTATACCTGTAGACATTTTATTACCTTTTCGGCATTTGGACTTCTTTTGTTTACTTTGTGTTTAAAATGTGTAATTAGAAAAACAGACCATAGTGTATTGTAATCTTTTATGTCATTAGCCAGGTGTGATTCTAAGAAATTCAGTCCACGCGGCCGAGAGACATATTGTATTTGTGCAGTATAAAGAAATGCCCCAATGGAGAGATCGGCAGTCAAGCGATAATCACAAGCGAGGCAAGACTTTGAGCGTGTTATTAAATCGTGCATTACGTTCGTACTGGTTGTGTTCAGATATATGCCATCTGTGCTATATATGTTTGTATAGTTGTAATAAATTCTATAGTTATTCCAACGGCATTTTAATTCGAGTCCTGCAACTCGTAACAATATGATGTATTCCAGTGTTGTGTTCGGCTTTTCTTGGTGGAGCGGCGATTTAGCTGGCTACGTTTACATATAGGTTATTGGATTTCTTACGTCAATAATCTCGATGTTAAAGCTTCCTTCACGTTATCAGTGTAACACACATTGATGAAAACATTTGACTTAGTTGTGCACAGCTCGTCGGATATATAATATATTTTGTTCTACGCTGATGATGTGGGCGATACGCTGGTCGTTGTAGGTGTAAAAGTTAACACTGTTAGCGGTGAAAACTTATAATAAATCGACGGACTCTGTGGTTGAGCGGGTTAAGCCGTTGCCGGCCTACGTCACTGCACCTCTGCGTTCGATTCCTGGTATAGTAAATTTCGGCAACGTATTTTCTCCGTTATTTACCATGATCTGGGTATCTGGGATCGGCCCCAGAGTGGTCCGTTGTATATTACCCATAATACAAGCGTAACTTGATTAATTTGGGGATATACAATTTCTGTGTTTGTCTGCTGATTATTATTATTATTATTAAATCACTTTTACATAACAAATACGTGTGCCCTCGGCTACAACCAAAATGGAGGTATAAAGATAAAGCAACAACAGTGTTGCAAGTTTAAAAATAATAATAGTCTATGTTGGTATTGCCAACACAGTTACTACATATTTTTCATTCAAATATAGGATTGTTTAATTTTAGCTCTATTCATTCTATCCCCTTTGCATATTAGATGCGCGCGCGTAGAGAAAGTAAGGCGTGGGAGGAAGGATCGCAAACTAAGTACTTGTCGGGTTACATTTGAATTGTTTACACGTTATAGTAAAGATTTCACCTTGTATAATTGCAATATACCACTGCAGTGTTGATTTAGATAGGATGGGATTTATAGCCTGCGGGTTAATACTGAAAATTTAACCAATATGTATTATTTATCACTACCAAAAGGATAAGTTGAAATTGTCCAAATTCACTCTTAAAGATCGAGATGTAGCGTCTTCGTCCGAGTGGATTTTTTTCGTGGAACTCTAAAAAAATTTACCCTAAGTTACTCATTTTAACATCAGCCTGTGAAAGTCCTGTCAAAATCAGTCCAGTAGTTTTAGAGATTAGCCGGAACATTAAGACAGACAGACAAAATTTTTAAAAATAGATCTTTTGACATCTATATTTAGTATATATGCATTTAGTAAAAAACTGGTATTTTGACATTACAATTTTATTATATGATGGTAAGGAGGGGCCTGATTTGGCTATTAGAATATCGTCAGAATGATCGACCATAGGTGTTAAAACAGTTTTTTAACCAACTATTAAAAAGAAGGTTCTCATTTCGTCGTATGAATATTTTTTTAATCCATAAACAATCATTCTGTTGTCACTAGTCGATAATACTGATGATATTGTAATAGCATAGTTGAGGTCCCGGAAAGTCGTGATTAATGCTGGTGTGCACCGACATTTAATCAACGGTTAAAATAAAATAATCGTTGTTTATTCATACAATTTCATCGATTATCTTATTTTAACCAACGGTTAAATGTCGGTGCACACCAGCCTTAAACGGGCAGTGCGAGCATGTAAACACAGCGAAAATATATCGAGCTTAATAAGGAAGAAAATAGCAAACGACAGAAGAACTTTAAAAAATATTATTTCATTTTATTTTTATATATATATTTTTAAATACTTATAGATCTCGGATTTTTAGTACATTCATTATTTTTCCATTAACGTAGATATGGGCCTAAAGATCTTTTGTATTAACTAGGATTTAAATTATTTACCTGTATGTAAAGCAATCCTCAATATTATGCTGAATATGGCGTATTTGCACTGCCCACTTCCACTGCTACTTTCTTCCTCACTGCCGTAGAAATGAGTGTAATATAAACGAGGGTTAGTAATAAGCCTATCTGTGCTACTTTTCAATAAATGCAGTTCGAATTGGCTTACGAACGGAGAAAATCCACCGGTTAGGCAGTTTTCTCATTTAGTGTGCACAGTATAGTAATATTCTAATGGTGAAACATCACACGGAAACCTGTACATAGATATATCGACGTACAAAATCTGCTAATCCACTTTAGACAAGCTTGATCCTACTGTCCTTGCCCCTAAAATTCGGAACGTTCGACTTCAAAAGATGGACGTTTAAAGGCAGATAATTACACTTAAATTGTTATTCGTTTTAATGTTAACGAGTCTTTAACTGACTCAGAGAGTGGCGATAAATCAGCACATTAAAAGGAACATACCTAATAATGATACACGCTTGACATCAAGATTGCGACTTTACGCGAAATGCAAGTAACACCAGACACTGGTTTGGCAATACGATTTCCTCACAACCGATGCTTGCGATACTCACAATTTCACATATACTCGTAAAATCGTTCTACGCTATGTAATAATGTTATTATTTGCTTAGAAAAACTATAATAATCACTAAATTGTTTGTTTGACTCAATTATTTGCCTATATCAACCTGGATAAATAGCTATTGTACCGTACACGGCGGGATCGGTAACCCGACGGCACAAAGCCACAAGATAATTTTTAGTACTTAGTTGCTAGGTACTTACCGGGTATTCCAGCCGGCGGTGGTGGAAACAGGAACCAGGAGGAACACTAATCTGTCAGTATTTTAAGGGAGGGCGCCCCTTGAGAGGAAATATATAAAATATCCTACTAAACTATTGCTACAAGGGAAACACTACGGGGGATAGATAAAACGTCTGTCCAAATACACCCGCGCCTCGTCCTATTTCGAAACAACCACTTGCTCCCTGATTTTAGTCACTATTATAATGTTCCACACACTTGCACATACATTGTGTATCCCCAAGTTGACAGTAGACGACTCTGGGGCCGATCCCAGACACCCAGACTTAAACATAGTGTTGTCGAGATTTTTCCTTTTCATATACATATTTGAACAACGTACCAGATCAATAAATAATCTTCTACTTATATCACGTATGTTAAATAACGAAAAATCTACATCAGGGACTAGTGTCATCTGAAGAATACAGTGTAACTACTAATTATCAAGACAATATAGATCGTTCTTTGTGAATAATACAAAGACCTTTCTAAGCCCAAATAAAAACCAATTAAAATTATTACTCAAATTTATTCCTAATATTTAAGTACAAATGTAAAAAATCACTACTTTAAAAGTTGTACATAAATCAGTTATTCACTACTTAACATTATATCACATTTCCCTCTGTTGCTGTTACCTTATTAGGAATACCACCAGATACTTATTTTCTTACTTCTAACAATACTGTTTCTAAATTAAAATATTATGCCTTTTCGAAAAACTCTTCAGTTAGCGGCACATGAGATATTTGGTCGTATGTGTAGGCATCGAAGAATCTCTGAGTGACATTCATGGCATAGTCTATCGCATAATCTAATATTGGTCCACCGAACTCTTTGGCAAACGTTTGAGAATCAGAGTTTAAAACTTGAAGTATGCGAGCACCTGTAATAGCGTTAACTTGTATGAATGTCATGATATTAATTATGAATTCAATCAATATCTATTAACACAAGTAAATAATTAAGACAATTCTATTTTCAAAGTGAAAAATTAAAGAAACAGAAGCATGTAAAAGAGTTACTTTTCACGTTTATACAATCAATAAACTCAGTTCGTTGGCCTCCACTCAGCTAGGATAAGAATCTTGCGATTAAAGTGTAGTAATACAAGAATAAATAAAATGTTAAATGAAAACATAAGGGGGTCTTTCAAAAATACTCTCGGGGCTGAAGAACTCAAAAGGAGAATATTAAGGCTATATGGGCATGTACTCGTAATACAACGGATGAAAGTAATGTGACAAAAATAAAGTTTAACTGTAAATTTGAAGGATACAAATGCAAAGGTAGACCAAAAAAGACATGGACCTTACAAGATTACAAGTAGCGTGATAGAAGACGTGTGCTAGAATAGATGAGTATAAAAGGACCCCCAAATGATTGGAATAAAGTAAAAGAAGAGAGAGAGGAACAAAGATAACGAAACTATTCTAACATAAATATACCAGGCAAGGAATAGGTCCTAAATCATCAAATAGTGGATTTATGTTATTGTGCCGGTGCGAGTCGAGACCCTAAGAAGGCCCAGGCGAAGCATAGATTTAAAAAAAATATAAGATAATTCAAGCTACACTGTGCAGCTTGCGGGTTTTGCTCGTCCCCGGGCACCAAGAAATCATATCCGATGATACGGCTTGCGCCCGCCACAGTCTAGCATAAATTATCCATTAATCTACAAAATAAGTTCCAGTCATTTCTATTTAGTGAATTCTAAAATAATCAATACTATTTTCTTCGCTATATGAAAACGGGGAAAATACTCACTGATTTCCGGATTTCCCTTAATAAGATTAGTTAAATTTAACTTTAGGTCAGTACCGTAATCTGCTTTGTACTTATATGAATTAATTTTATAATGGCCTTCTCCTTTGTCATTTAAAACCACCCTTTCTACAACTTCTAGGTGGATATGTTGATTCCCTGCAGACATTTATAATTTGTGATTAAACTTAAGGTTTTACTATAGACCTTCTTACATATTTTGCATCACCAAGCTTCTGGTTGGTGTTTGTGTTTTACAGTTTTTTCTCGTTTGCTTCGTAAATCATTCACGAGTCTCATCCATTATTCTTACTATTAAATGTAAGAATTTTGAATCGCTGGAATTATCTAACAAAAACATGTTATGACTTCTGGAATACTTGAGATTGATCGTTGTTTTCTAAGCGAAACAAAACAGTTTAGTGTTAAAGAAGCTATAAATTATTCCTCTCGAAATATTCATAGCAGCTTCAAGTATACAATACCTGCACGTGTTGGTAGAGTGGGACAGCTGAAACATATTTATATGAAGCATGTTTGTTATACATATAATATAATAGTTGTACAAAATATGCTTATACGTGTTAATTAGGTGCTTGAGGCGCCTAATTAACACGTATAATATTTGTTAAAGCATATTTTTTTTTCAATAACAAAGATGATGTTAGTTTGATGATTTGTAAATATTTAAATATGTAGAATGTCAAGGTTAGAACAATTGCCGTCAAAGAGTAGTTATATTTACTATCCTCTAATAATTCGCCGAAAAAGTGTTATATTATTTCATTTACAGAATTCATTACATTTAAACAAAGGAGGAATTGATGTTATTGGTCGCCATTGTTATAATACAATTGTAGGCTATGGTAGCTACACTTAAGAATTTGATAGTTTGATAATTTTTGACTGAATAAGTTAAGTAGATAGTAGAACGCAAAAAAATGTTGTGTATAGAGATTTATAATTGAAAAGATTTTAATATAAACATATAGACGAAGGGGATGTTACATATAATTGTCTCTTCAAACAAATTTCTTGATCTAAGAAGCCATCGGTAACCAGGTAAATTTTTCATACCTCTCTTAGCGAGTAAGCATATCAGAGTGTAAATGCTATCACAATGTTCTCGACATGCTTTTTACAAGCAGGAACCTATCAAAGATTTGTCTTATTTATAATTATGTGGATATATTAATTTCAACGATAAACACAAACGTAGAAAGATCTATCTTGCAATAAGCGTCGAATTTCAGAAATTTTTACTCACATATTTTAATCTTGGCAGCTCCTTCTGTGTCGAGGTTGAATAAAAGCAGCCTCCCCTTGATACCGTACACGCCACGGACGGTAAAGTTGCAGTGCATGTCGAAGATAAACTTGCGCGTGTCGCGATTAGACCTGGGCAAATCAGAAAAACTACAAAAACAGTTTCTTTACCACCTTACATACGCTAATAATCGCTGCCGTAGACTAAATAGTTACGATTCCAGATTGGAATACTACAAAGCGGTACCACTGCAATTGCGACGCAAGACTGCTGATACTCTATTTCTTTACAAACTCTTAAACAGCAAAATTGACGGCCCCGAACTTCTCGACAAACTAAAATTCGCTGTACCACGAGCTGGATGCCGTTTGCATAATCGTAAAACACTCGCTCTACCAGCATGTCGCACTGTGTACTGTCAGCAATCACCACTTTACCGAATTTGTACTGCCTACAATAATATCTGCCATGAGCTCGATATTTTCAATGCATCGGTTAAGCACATCAAGAAATTTTACACTCCTTTTTAAATTATTTAATTAAGTTCATTATTTATATAATTCTCCTTTAAAAAAAAATAATATGTACTCAATGCCTTTTTTATAATGCATGATGTGTTCGCCCCAAGAAGGCCAGTTAGCAAATATATTTTATTTGTATTCTAGTTTCGTTTAAAAGTAAGCTGAGTTGGCCAGTTTGCGAACCAAACTAAAAAAAAAACTTAAGAAAATTTTATTTTTGTTTATATCCGTGCAGGAACGGAGAAAGACTACAATTTCCTGCGGCCGGGCGGCCTGTCGTAATAGGGCGACAAAACCACCCACAACAAGGTGGTAAGGCATTTGCCCGACTGGATGGCTACCACCCCTGGTCTAGAGTAAGCCGTCACAACAACCTTGAGTTGTGTTCCGGCATCAGTGGCCAGGTTCCAGTCTCCCTTAAGAGAGCACCAGCGTATTTGCGTTGCAAATGTCCATAGGCAATGGTAACCGCTTTCCATCAAGTGGGCCGTCTGCCTGTCTACTGAACTCCTGCAATAAAAAAAAGCCATGGAGCACTTGTGCTTGTCAAACAGGTTTCTTGCAAATCTATTTCAGGCACCAATCTCACAAACCAGGTTTCTTAGTTAATCTGTTGTGTTGAGAAATAAATATACTTTTATAATGTATGTCTTTGAAGACCACGGGCCATTAAAATGGCCCTGACTTTTGGAGGGCTTGCCATGGGGAGGCCAACACGTAGAGGCCCTTGATAAATTTAATCTTAATGTCGCGTGACACTGACCGGCGATTATCCCTGTCTACACGTTGAACGTTGCGGATTGAAAGAATATATAATAATAACAAGAGTTTTAAAAGGAAAGTTAAGGTGGTTCGGGCATGTAGTATAGAGAGAATGGATAAAAGAAGAATCCAAAAGCAAGTGTATGACAGAATTGTTAAAAAGAGATCAGGTAAAAAGCATCTCAAATAAACGTGCATGTATGAAGAGGTTAATGAAATTAGATGAAGCGAAAGTTGTTTCTCAGGATCTCGTAATAGCTTGCGGTAGCAATATTTTAGTTTTATCGTAATATTCAGAAGCGTTTTTTGCCTAACATTCTAAAAGGATGTGAGGAGAGTAAAATTTTATAATCTATAAAAAATAAAAACGTCGTTTAAAAAAACCGACTTCAAAAACTAAAATGTACAAAATAAATTATTTCTAAAGCTATTATTATATATAATATATACTATTAATATATATTATCTAAAACATCTTAAAGTCGGTGCTTAGTAATTTTCAAAATATAGTAATTTTTATGTTTTACTTTGCACTGACTTCAAGATGTTTTAGATAATATATATTAATAATAATAGCTTAAGAAATAAGTTATTTTATACATTTTAGTTTTTTCGTTTTTGAAGTCGGTTTTTTTAAACGAAGTTTTTAAATTTTATTTGTGACTTTTTAGTGTCTAGCTATGTATGGGTGGACCCACGAATGGTGCCGCGCTTCTTAAAAAATATAGGTCCCAAGAACCGGGAACAATAAAATGTTCGTAAAATGAAAACTACTGGGCCAAACTATGTCAAATTTTTAGGGAACCAATTGGAAGCTATTCCGCGTCGAACAAAAAAAGAATCACGTAAATCGGATCATAAATCACGGAGTAATCGGCGAACATACATAAAAAAAAACAAAAAAAAGATCCCGACGAATTGAGAACCTCCTCCTTTTTTCAAAGTCGGTTAAAAAGTAAGAAATAATATAATGTTTATAAATGTAACTCTACCTTATTTCTTTATGTCAGATCGCAAGGTTTCTTTACTTATTTAATTAATTTATTGCCTGTTCCTATATCTAACCAACTACTCATTTGCCTTACTATTGGTTAAGATTTGATATAACCTCCATATAAGTAATGTCAAAATTCAACCGATATAGGAACCGGCAATTAGTTAGTTAGACTAGCATTTTCATAGGTAACTTCTTTATTTATTATTTATATTTATCAATATATGTATATTTTTCCATGTGTATTACACTTGCCATTTCAAAATCTTATATATATACTTTTTATTTCATTTATATTGCGAAACTCACATGTTACACAAATCCATCCTAAGGTTGTCTGGAAGAAATCGCTTTTAGTGATAAGACCGCCTATTGTCTTCTGTACTGTTCTTTAATTTTTTTTACAATCATCATTAAAAACATCATTTATTACACATATGAACAATTATAGAATTACATACTACTGAATACAATGTAAGAAAACTTATATATTATAACATAGTCCTTCAAGACTATAAGTAGAATACTGAGCCCAGATCACCGTCTTCTATGGGTAAGGTGCCCAGAAGGCTGGCTACGTTTCCTCGCTGGATCGTCATACTGATCCGTTGGTTGAAGTAAGCACCAGCCTTCTGGTCACCTGAAGAGTCAATGAGTGAAGTCAACTTCTTTAATTATATCTTAATGTTATGCAATAAAGTGTATTCTATTCTATTCTTTTACCGGAACTAATGATTCGTTACTAATGTATGGAGTTGCACGGTCTTAACGAGGAGTCGCAATAGACTCAGTTACACGAGTATTGCGATTCATTCTTAAGTGGTTGTATGTAAGAAATTTACCACACACATTTTGAAGGCACCGTCCGTTTCACAAGTCGTTGCATACAGACTGTTTATATTTTAAAGTGTTAAACAATATTTTCGTCATTACAAAATTTATGTTTATTGTTAGTATAGGTCATAGAGGAGAATTCTTTTGTGTGACATATAAATCAATTGACATCTTAAATTGTTTGTCATACTAAACAGAAAGAATTGAGTTATAGACGAATGCAATAATAATTCTATGACCAATAAATGACTAAGTGATTAACAGCCTAGAAGTTCATAAATCTTTAGTTTCTAGACTATGATTTTAGGATCTTGGTCTTATTGAGTATGCACTGTTTGCTACAACTCCATTATTCTTCAAAAAGTAATTCTGTAACATACTTCTGTATAAAAGAACTTGAGATATAAATAGTATAAGAAATATAAGGAAAAAAGTTCTAGCTAGACGTATTGCTGGGGAGTTTCTTGCCGCTTCTTCTCCTTAACAGCAATAACACGTTGCGAAGCGGTGTATATAGAATAGGAAGTAAAATTTAAATTATATGTATGACCTTCAAAAAGTGTTGTCCAGTGTAACTTATTTTGAATAAAAACTTTTGAATTTGAATTTGAACTTATATATGAGGCCATGAGCCTCTACCAAAATTTATCGAAACAACTCATTGACTCTTCAGGTGATCAGAGGGCTGGTGTTTACCTCGGCCAACGTATCAGTATGGGAATCCAGCGAGGAAATGTAGCCAGCCTTCTGGGCACCTTACCCATAGAAGACGGTGATCTAGGCTCAGTATTCTACTTATAGTCTTGAGGGACTATGAGTAGAATACAAAACAAATAAGTTAAGTTTTCTTGCATTGTCTCCTATCATATGTAATTTATTGATAGTATAGTTTCGTTTATATATTCGATTTATTTTGTTTATATATGTAATAACACTTGAATATTAATAATAGAGGAAAACCAAATTTACTTTTGCCTATATACGTAAGTGAAATCGTAGATATGCCAGTGATACTAATATCGAATTGGAAGCTATATTTATTACATATAGTTGAACCGTGCCCACTTTGCTGGGCGTTATTAAAACTACACATGCACGCACGCACACACATCAAAGTTTAATTAACGCATAAAGCACTCGGAGTACTTCGTACGGGGATGTGCACAATTCTTGGCTGGAACATTATTGCTGTAACATATTTGAAAGGCGTTCCCATGCCCATTTCTCTGGGCGTAAAACATTTTTACTTTTTTATTTATTATTCACAATCAAATATAGCCTATGTCACTCGGGAGTAATGTAGCTTCATATTGGTGAAAGAATTTTCAAAATTGGATCAGTAATACCGGACATTACCCCGATCATCCAAACTAACAAACATTACCTCGTTATATTATCAGTCATTAGTACAGATTTATAACAATTTCTTGAAAGTACTTGTTTCTAGGAAGACCGATATTTAAAATAAAATACCATTTTTATAATGGAAAATGAACCCCAACTTTTAGATATTAAATTATTATTGAAGAGAGAAGTTTAAGTTGAACATTATGATTAATTTTATTTTGCCAAATGCAGACGAGTGAGTATACAGAAGACCGTAATGGGAAGTCGTTGTATACTACGCACGTTTGCAACATTACAGACGTCGCCAACACATTGTCGGCCTTGAAATATTATGACGTTCTTCCTAAGTGACCCCACGTCGTAACACAGAACGGAATGTCAGCAAAAGGTCCCCTCCAAGTTGTTATTGTACCCGAAAGAAAAGTTTTAGACAACAGGTGTCTAGTAGTGTTTAGTGGAGTATGGTAGCTCCAGGAAATGAGCTTCAGCTGAACATCCAATGGCGATGTGTCATTGTTTGAGTGACGCGTTCCATGGTACATATGGTAGGATACACAAAGTGATGCAATACTCCGTAGACAGTCCGAAAGTAAAGCTCTTCCGAATCATCTATTAATTAGTAAGGGATTATTAACGACTAGCTGTGCCCGCGACGTCGTCCGCGTGGAATTTTGTACTCAAAAACCCCCCGATTTTGAAATATTCTTCATCGGTGCACCGCTCCTATTGGTCTTAGCGTTGATACATATATACCTATAGCCTTCCTCAATAAAAGGGCTATCTAACATTGGAAGAATTTTTCAAATCAGACCAGTAGTTTCTGAGATTAGCGCGTTCAATCAAACAAACTCTTCAACTTTATGTATTAGTATAAGATATGGCAAGAGTGACACTAGGTGGAGTCGAAAGGGTCAGTTAGCAAGTGGGTGCTGATAGATGTCAGCAGTACTCCATAGTCAGCCTGACCTTATAGATCGCAAATGGTTTACTTGAGTAATTTTAACTAAAGTTAATTTTGCAATAGGAATTGAATCTCCTAATAACTTTGACATTTTGTATTTAAATTCAAATTTACTTTGTAGCATACTTACGAAACTTTATCTGGTACGCAAGAACTAAGTCCAACAAGCTTCGCGTTATGAAATGTCATTTTCAAGTTACCAGGTAAATCAATACTGACATTCCTATCCAGGTACAATGGATCCAGTGACGGGATTCCAGCCTCTGGAATACCTTTAACGATGCCCGGAATGGCGTCCAAGGTTGCCTTGGTAAAGCATTCGTCAGATAATTCAGAGCAGGGGTGGATGTAGTCAGCTGAAAAATAAATAGAAATAGGTTTAATTTACAACTAAAAATTTTCGACTATTTTTTATTTATTTATTGCAGGATTTCAGCAGGCAGGCAGACGGCCCACTTGATGGAAAACGGTTACCATCGCCTATGGACATTTGGAACACCAAAGGTGCTACAAATGCGCTGCTGCTCTCTTAAGGGGGCGACTGGAACCAGGTCACTTACGCCGGAACACAAATCAAGGTTGTTATGGCGACATACTTTAGACCAGGGGTGGTAGCCATCCAGTCGGGCATATGCCCTACCACCTGGCTATGGGTTGTTTTGTCGACGGGCCGCCCGGCCACAGGAAATTGTATTTTTTGTCCGTTCCTGTACGGATAAAATTTTGCAGCCAAATGGCAAAAAATTTAACGAGCCCGTGTCCTACATATATATTTTTGAGAATCATCAAATCGACATATTTCATTGCTGCTACCCCTGCTAGTTACCACAATCGAAAATGTTTGTAATAGAAAAAGTTGGGTGTCTCCTCAAAATGAAGCTATTTACGGAAAATTTGCTTGATAGTAATCAGTAGCAAAAATCGGTGTATCCCCGACTATATCGGTTTTTTATAATTAAAATAGTTTCGCTCACTGTTCATAGTAGGTAATGGGCAAGGTATTTCAATTTCAAATGCAACTACATATTCTTTAAGACCTTCATATACGAAGGGCTCATATGAATTAGAGCACGACGTTGCAGAATATGTATGGTGACAGTAAACATAAAACAAGGTAGAGATATACTCAACTTTTCACTCAAAATGCTAACACAACAAATAAAATCAAATAGGCAAGATTATAGCATACCAACCTATACTTATAGTATTGATAATATTTGTGATGATTATTGACTTAGCAGAAATTGAAAAATACATACAGAGTTAATTTTTTAAATTTCCTTCAGGGTTAAATCGTTATATATACGCAATACAGAAATACACTCAAAAAAGTCTCGAGGCTGATTTTGATGAAAAATAGAATGATATCATAAGACTTTAGAAAAATTAATTACCCAAGTCAGGAATTACATTCAAATTCATTTATTTATAAAAACTTATTTCTAGGCTTTATATTATTATATATGAAACTTATGGTAATAACACATTTTGAATTAAAATCAAGACTACAATTTATCGGCTGATTATGAAAAAAATAGCCCATCTGTATTATTATACCAAATTCATAGTGCAGCTTGTCAAGATCAATTTCTGGGAAGGATCGGCATACCAAGGGAAATGATGGATAGATAGATAAAACTTTATTGTACACCATTACAGAAAACACAGAAAAATTTATAGCCTAAAAATATTCTAAATGTGCACAATGGGCGATCTTATCGCTAAGAAGCGATCTCTTCCAGACAATCCGTTGAAAATGGTTGTTTTTGAACAAAATGTTCTACTTTCCATACATTAATTAAACGTCAGTTCATTTTATTCAAAATGTGTTTTTCTCTATTTCGTGGTTATTGCCAGGTGGCAGGGCATTTGCCCAGCTGGATGATGGTAGCCATCCAGCTGGGCAAATGCCCCTGGTCTAAAGTATGTCGCCATAACAACCTTAATTTGTGTTCCGGCATTAGTGACCAGGTTCCAGTCTCCCTTAAGAGAGCAGCAGGGCATTTGTAGCAACTTTGGAGTTGCAAATGTCCATAGGCGATGGTACCCGCTTTCCATCAAGTGGGTCGTCTGCCTGTCCGCTGAAATCGTGCAATAAAAATAAATTAAAAAGAAATAGAATGTTCTTTTTTTGCTATAACAGAGTCTACTTGTATACTGAACCCGATATTTATGTTATTGCAACCCTTCTCGTGTTACACCACCACCTCTAAGTTCAAAAACAGTCCATTCTTTATATATAAATATATTTTAAATCCCTTAAAGGTTCATAGTGTATCCGCATCTAGTGATGCCTTAATATTGTAGGTAGCTACTTACCATCAGGTAGGTAGTTCACTCATTCGCCTTACTTCATACTATAAAGAACAAAAACAATACTTACGCAAAGGTATTAACTGCAAGCTGCTATAAACACAAAAACACAACACTATCACATAATGTTCTTTCGCCATTTTGAATCCCTTTATGAAAGCCTAGTTTACGATTGTATGTATATATTTAATTTGTGTATTAGAATGTGATGTGTTGCATACGACGTGCGTTCCACGAATGCTTGCAACGCCGGCTTACTATGAGATCTTTAGTTTTGTGATTAAACAACATTTCAAGGATTTAAGGCGCGGTTCTACTAGCTAAACAATTGCGACAATATGTCCAGTAATTGTCCTATCCGACTGAATAAATCTAAAAACTAAACCTGCTCTCTTATACATTCACGTAATATCAAATCTCATTAACTAATGAATGAAGTGAAATATATTAAATATTAAAAGTAGTGCAGTCGTCCTACCACAATACAACCTGATAAGATGTGGGTAGTGACTAAAATATAGAAAAGCGATAATATTACAAATCTTCGTTAAATCCCGTCACGAGGATTTTCATAACAGAAGTAATACTGAATGTAAAAACTAGATATTAGTTCAAAGTAATAAACGTAATCTTTTTTATAGCCTTAGATATAAAATGCTTTACATCCTAACTTAATATTATAAATGTGAATGTAAGTTTTTTTGTTACGCTTTCACGCGAAAACTACTGGACCGATCATTATGAAACTTTGTCCACATAATATTCTTGGAGGCATTAGAAGTAACATAGGATACTTTTTATGAAAAAAAAATTCCACACGGACGAAGTCGCGGGCAGAAGCTAGTATTATATATTAAAGGTACTCTAAAGATTAGAGATGAGCATGGGCATGAATATTTCGGTAAATGTTTAAGTATCCAAAAGAAAATAGAACCGAAGTCTTAATAGCCACAAATTGATCAATTAAATATCATTTTTATTCCTGCAGGAACGAAGAAAGAATACTAATTTCTGCAGTCGGGCAGCCTGTCGTAAAATATAATTTTCTTTAATTTAAACATTCCCGCGCATCAAACGTCCTTGAACGCACAGCGTATTGACAGCTGACGTTTGTGATCTATGAAAAAGATAACCTAATAAGCATCTCGTGATTGTAAAGATAAAACAATAATTTATAATATTAATTCCATTGTTTATTAAAGTATTGTATAGTATAATTGTGATTAGGAACAAACATTGTTAATAATAACATTAAATGTCGTTTCTTTTATTACAGGTATGTAAGTTTTTCTAGGGTGCTAAGTAGACACACACTTTTATTTCATGTATTACAAACAATAAACCTTTTATTACAGAGAAACTCAATTGTGTTTGACTGACTGTGTCGTCCTAATCTCGAAAATATTAGAAAATATCTTATGTGTATATATATATATATATACATATACATATATATACATATATATATACATAAGATATATATATATATATATACATAAGATATATATATATATATATATATATATACGCACACATACATATATATCAAGCATTTACCGCCATTTTATCGTAAACTACATTTTAAAATGTTATTTTGATTTAAGATTTTCAGATTATGATTCAGTAGGGCAATTTGACTAAAACTGAATTTCTTAAAAACATAATAATAGTTTGAAATACCTTATGCAACAAAAAATATACTTATATAAATATACTTATTCCAAATGTCGTTGTCGATAAAATGTCGGTAAAGGTTCAATATATCTTCTTCTGTTTGTGTGTATTTCATTGTACACCTCCTAAATGGTTAGACCGACTTGACCCGGTAGGTGGCGTTGAAATCACGCTCTAGATTTTTTCGGGGCCCGCTAGTGTTCCATATAAATCAATAACTAGACCTACTAGATGCGGCAGTGAAACCGCTCTTTAACACATTCGCTAGCAAAACCTTTATCTAGTACTTACTATACGCGATTAGGTAACCATAATTGGACAGTTCATGGCCCTTTACAGCCTTATTGTAAGTGCGGTGATTATTGTGCCAAAGAAAAACTACTTAGCAAAACACATTATGTTGCACAATTAACTTCAATCATGGACACGAATCTATCTTGCATTAGGGAATTTAAATCATTTAAAATTGTGAATATTTAAAATAATTATTTGTAACTAGTTATACTTTGTGGTTTTAATCGGGTATATGCATGCGTTACACCATTTTAACCAATATACTGTTAATTGGTTAACGGGACTCTAATTGAAATCCCGTTGGAATTATTATAGAGTTTATTAGAACTATACAAACACGTATAACACAGGTACAAATATAATCGAACACAAAAATTCCAAACGTAATGTCCAAAGTCCGTTACCAATAGATTCCCGAATGTACACAGGTCTCGCCTTGATCGCGGTTTTCACTCGACTGCCCCTCCCTCAATCAGGTCATCGTTTTATACTGCACAAATGCAAGGTGCCCGTATCGTAGTTGACGTGATCCGAAACACATAGAGTTGTAACAATACCATTAAACAGACTTTTTTACTTACCTGGGGAAAGGAATTAATGAAATTTGTAATTAGTTATATATCCATGATTTGAATGCCAGGTTCTAGTCGCCTTTAAGAGAGCAGCAGCGCATTTGTAGCACCTTCGATGTTGCAAATGTCCATAGGCGATGGTAACCGCTTTCAATCAAGTGGGCCGTATGCCTGTCTGCTGAACTCCTGCAATAAAAATAAAATAAAAAACTGCTCAAGAAAGTCTTAAGATATCTTAAAGTTGTTTACAGTTTCTAGAATAAATTCGAAAACTGTTAGTTATAGATATTTTTATTGGTTTTGTTATTTCGTTGTTTTGTTAAGGTATATTATTGTACATTTTTTATTATTAATGTAATAGTTCAAAGTTACTCACATGTTTGGGGCCTTATGACACATGAGATATTGGAGATGGGCATTGAAAACTAGTGCTGTGTCGGAACATGTTTCGGCACAGCAAAAGACATAACCAACCTCATTTCATAAAGTGCGGCTTTTATTTAATTTAATTTTCTTATCAGTTTATACTGTGTGAGTCGCAATTGGAAATAAATATTTTCTTTCTTAATTTTTCTTTCATAAAGACATAACCAGCCTCATTTCATAAATTGAGGATTTATTTAATTTTATTTTCTTATCAGTTTGTATTGTGAGAGTCGCAATTAGAAATAAAAATTTTCGTTCTTTCTTTTTTTTCGTTCGTTATTAAATGATGTTATATTACTATATTTTTCAGTGCCGGTAGATCGCGACTTACCATGATCAAATTAAAGATACTTTGCAGAAAGATCAGGCAAAAAGCACTTTAAATAAACGGGTATGTATGAAAAGATTAATGAAAGTTGATGAAGAGAAAAGTATTTGTTATCAAAACAAATACTTTTCTATAGTAGGTGGAACTCCACTGTCTCTGTCTACCTCAATGAGATACAGGCGTTACACACAATATAATTTATTTCATGAATTATTTACATGATTAAATTGCCTTGATTATAATATTGGTTTGATTGATAGTCCGGGGTAGCTTAGTGGTTACCGAACTCACATTCCACACACGAAGGGCGTGAGTTCGAATCCTTTTTCGAAACGGATGAACAACTTAGGCAGTTTTCTTACTTGAGGGGTTATTCACAAACGTCGGGAAACTTTCCGTGTCTGAACGAATCAATTTGCAATCCCACGGAGAATGAAACGAGTCAGTTTATTTTGGCTTTTATAGAAAAGCCCCCGACTCTGAAACATTCTTCATTGGTGCTCCGTTCCTATTGATCTTAGGGTGATGATATATAGCCTATAGCCTTCATCAATAAATGGGCTATCTAACACTGAAAGAATTTTTCAAATCAGACTAGTAGTTTCTGAGATTAGCGCGTTCAATCAAAGAAACAAAGTAACAAACTCTTCAGCTTTATATATTAGTATAAAATGTCTTTTATTATTTAAAACATATTTCCTAAACTCAAATCAGTCATAAACTGCAACTAATAATTATCTCCTTATCAATTTCATGAATTTTATGAAACGTTATATTACAGTAATTATCAACAAGAAACTTCCCACCGAGGGTATTCCTTCTCGTTACAACATGGTATATGTAAGAAGTGCGTTATTACTATATTTGCTAAATTTCATGAATATCAATAAGTAGTCAATATATAGACAACTATCTTTAATATTTTAGTATTAATAAAGTAATCATTTAAACACGTCAACATTTTTTAAACTTCCACTTAACAATACTTTGAATGTTTAACAAATATTGGTCTACAGTTTTACGTGGGATTTTCCTAGATTGCAGTATATATTATATTTAACTAGCGAACTTGCGCAAGACTGATTGAGGGTATCCTGTTTGTTTTTATCTTCAGTAAAATTGGTTTGTTATTTCAAAATTAATTTCCCTATTTATCTATACTAGTGGTCGCCCGTGGTCGAAATTCGATTATAATTATTTGTTGTCAAAGACTATACTTCTATAATCACAGATTTTGCCAAGGGAACAATAAACAAAAGAGAGAACAAGAGAGTGTGTAATGTTTTTATATTGATTTAATGTATTCTTATGCATAATTTAAAAAAATATTAGCATTCGTCGCTTCTTCTCTATATAAACTATAAGTGTGCGAAAATTCATACTCCTCCGTTCGCGCAATTTTCGTAAAAAGGGGTACAAAGTTCTTGCTTCACGTATTAATATATATATATATATATATATATATATATATATATATATATATATATATATTTTATTTTTTATTCTAGTATAGGTTCGCGTTTGACCACAATCTTGCCCTATGTGGAGCAAAGTCTACGATGTAGCACGCTTACCTAGAAGGTACCTATTCACACGGGACTTGAAGACACCCAGGTTATATGTATCGGGAAAGACAGACTCCGGCAATGAGTTCCATTCTTTTGCGGTGCGTATGATGAAGCTGGATTCGAAACGCTTCGTTCTTATAGCTGGAATATCCACCATATATCGATGCCGCATGCCGGTGCGTCTGATTGTCCGATGATGGAAGGGAGATGGCGGGATCAGATCGAAGAGCTCAGCTGTACACTCTCCAAAGTGAATCCGATAGAAGACCGACAAGCTGGCAACCCTACGTCGATGTTCGAGACTTTGCGTTTTGTCATCGAAAAGCTGGTCGTTGCCTACCAGCCTCCTGGCTCTCCGCTCAATCGACTCTAGTGCCTCGAGTTGATATTTGGCTGAGCCATCCCAAAGGTGAGAGCAGTACTCCATACATGCTCGTACTTGTGTTTTGTACAACACTAGCAACTGTTCAGATGTGAAGTACCGTCTCACCTTCGAGAGTATGCCCAGCTTTTTTGCCGCAGTTTGTGCTATACACTCGATGTAAGAGCCAAAGTTGAGAGTCGATGTCAAGGAAACGCCAAGAAGCTGAAGTTCGTCGGTTATCGGAACGGGTACTCCTCGGAAAGTGGGAGATAAGTACTAGCGCACCATACAGACGTTGTCCTACCCTAAAAAGTTAGTCTAGAACCTGATTGCAGAGCCACCTGTCGGGTCCAATTGTGTATCTAAGCTATTCCGAGAGCTAGTGCGACACAAACAAAAATTTTCATCAAACTTTAGGGATGACCCTAATGGTTGGAGGAGCGAGCTGGAATGCTCCTTAGCCTTAAACGAAGATCTTCCAGTGAGGCCATTGTTGTTCCTCACAGGCCGAAGGATCATTGTTGGAAAGTACAAATTCTTCGTACGTTTCGGGAATCGTTTGCGAGCTCAATTATTGAACAGCGCCATCTGTTGTAATTTTAAGTGTTCCACTACGAAACTCTGGAACATGTTTCCAGTGCCACCTACCGGATGCACTTGTGAGACTAAATCATCCTGGGCCCACTTAAACACAAACAAAATTTTTGTCAATATTGATCCAGCGGCTTAGGAGTTCAGTGTTATCCACACGTACACAAGTATTATATAGGTAAGAAGACATAGCAATGAATAAAATTGATTGATATCAACATTTAAACAGAGAAATATAACTTCTTCTTCTGCAATGTAAGTGAAAACTGCCTATATGATGTCTTATCATAAATAACCATTTGAGGATTTTTGTTTATTCAATATCTGAACGTTCGTCTCGAACAGGCTCTGAAATGGATCAACGAATTTAATTTATGATGATTGAATATTATATTTATATCGTATTAAAAAAAATACGTTCTCTCAGAATATCGGTGTGAAACAGTTAGCCTGAGCTAATCGTGTTTTGTACGATGAGTGAGAGTTCTGATATCCCACATTCCCTTTCATCCCATCCGTCCTGTCTAATCTTCTCTAGCCTATCAAAAAGAACCCCAACCTAAAGGCTGACAATGCGTTGACTTGCATTTGTCTCTGGCGTTGCAAATATTTTCACGTTAAGAGAAGTGACTCAGCTCGTCGGGGATCGGATTAAACTGCGTCTAGCGCGGTACATGCCGAACCCTGACTGAAGCGGGTCACACACACACTGTCTGGCACCAAGAGGTCAGTGCGGTACCCCCGTCCTCTGAGTTACGACTAGAACGGCATAACGTGCCATTGGCGACCCCAACTTTTGGGGTCAGTCGTCTCAGTTAGAGCCACTTAGCTTCGAGCTGGTGTAAGTCAACGCTTCAGGGGGCCTCTAGCTATCAAGGGAGCAGAGGAGTCGTCACCCTGTCGTCGAAGTGGATATGTTCTGATTCCCGGGGCATATTCAGGCACTTTTGCGCTAGGATCGGACTGGGCGTAACTACGTTCTAAGTCTCAGGCCTTTCCTACCATAAGCGCGGGTAGTGGGTATTAGTCATTGGCCGTCCAATGATTTTAAGTCACCACACATGCTGGTCAATTATGGACGGATTACCCTTAAGGTAATTCCTCCATATGCGACATCGGTCTAATCCCTTGCAAAGGACCCAGTATAGTGCGTAAACAGCATTTCCCCCGCCTTAAAAAAAAGCTGGTCTAAGTCGACGTACATTCAGATGACGCCGTTTGGTGTAATGGGTGTTTACACCTTAGGGTGGTGATGGTGTGTCTTCCTTTGACGGGGACGATGATACAACATCTATGTGAGGTTTCTGGTGTTGAAAAATTTATAAGCGATGCTAACCCCTTTCCATTAGGTGGACTGGCAACATTTTTGCGAGCTCCACAATTATTTTTATTAATATTTTAGTCGTATAAAAAAATTGGTGATAAATACCACTAGGCCATATGTAATCAGTTATCGGTCATTGGGTTCAAATAATAGCAGCAAACCAGTAATAAAACTACGTCAGGTGTCGACAAACTCATGAATATGCATGCATTTCGTATAAGGCCGTCAACCATAGCCGCGGTTAGGTAATCGGTTCCACAGACATAAATACAGAGTTGCTTGTAAGGATCGTTTCATAATGTAGATGCATATCCACTGCTGCATAAAAAAATAGTAATTGTTTTGTAATATATGTATATATATTTTGTATGTGTATTTTATTAGCCTGAATATAATATTAACTAACTCCGCTGGTTCGGGGACTCAAAGTGAATCTTGAATTCCTAAATGAGAGCACGCCCTTTCCCCTGTCCTGCACAGTGTCTTGCCAGTTGTTGGCTTGAAGTTCGATCACCCAAATATGTTTTCTTCACACCGCAATCCTCCTCCATCCGTTCTACGTTACCGAGAGAGCGGAGACAGTGAGTCTTTTACTCTCCAATTATGTTGGGCTCGGCCATAATATAATATTTAACTTTATGTCTTAACCTATGAATACCACTAATATTACCTAATCTAATGCAATATTGTACAAAGGCTTAAATGTAATATTATATTTATACTAACGTATCTAATTTTGGATAATAATATATAAAAAGTTATAAATCAAATTAATACAGCAACTGTCGGTGTCAAAAAAATTTAAAAGAATATTAGCTTGTGAATAAACATAATTAGTTTGGAAAGTTATAATAGAGAAAGCAACATTTTTTAATTTAAAAAGATAGATAGTTAACACTTTAATACTCACCAAAATAAACAAGTGCAAAATGCATAATAACAATACTTCTTGGCAAAACAACAGGAGGCCTTATCGCTAAAAGCGATCTCTTCCAGGCAACCTAGCTTAAAAGAAATTCTTAACTAATCTGGACATGCAGGTGGAGCAGAAAAAAGATAGGACTGTACAATTAGAATATAATATAATATATATTGTTAGTAAATTATTATATGTATTATTCTAATGTACATTAGAAAAATTACGTAGTTTATAAATTGAATGAAGAGATAAATTGCTTCATTTAAAAGCACCTTGCTATATTATGTCTTGAATAACTTATATCTTTATGTATCTACCACAATTATAGTTCATATAATCTTATATAAAGAAAATGGTAAAGTAAGAATTTGTATTAATTTTATAGCTCAAAAAATATATATAATACAGTTAATGTCTTGTTATGACATTTCTGCCAGGTCCCAGTAAAAGAGTCAGAGTTGTATTCAGGTATGTATATGAATTATATTAGTGCATGTTTGTACAAAATTAAAACTATTATATTTATTGTTATAATAAGTATAAGCATTACACTCTCGAATTGGGGACTTCTTGTTTGTTCAGATTTAAAGTATTTTATCTAATTAACAAAAAGATATTTTGTTTCATTTAGTATTTTACTGAGGACATTATATCGCTCCTCAAGATTACGTCTATAATGTTTCGTAATTTAAAATTACTTGAATCATATTTTTGCAATATGGAACAAGCCTAAGAATCTCTTAGACGAACTTCATTAATATTCGAGCTGATACATTTTAATTTTGAAATAAAGTATATATAAGATGATCTTGATTTATTAATTATACGTAGAATTCTTATGCAATACATGATGGAAATTTCAGTAAACATGGTTACCGTATTTTTAAAATGCCTTTTATGCACTGTATATGAAATATTGTATTTGTAAATTATGTGACTTTTGTCTGCAGGATAAATAATTTTATGATCATTTCTATGAAAGAGCCTAGAATAAAATAAAATAAATGTAAGTTTATATTTAAATAATTAAGTAAATAAATTATAATACATGTTAAAAAACAGGTCATGTCTTTAAATAAATAACAGTTAGGTAGGTTTCATTTTAAAGACAGCAAGAGTGTCACAATTTAGAAAAATACATATAGATATCACAAGAGCCAAAAAGTAAATTCTACTTTATTGATCTATGTTTTGGCCAGTTCCCACGAACAATCGAAGTTGTCAAGTTTAAATTTCTTGAGCTAGTTTATGTCTGAAATTTAAGACGATACTAGGTGTCGTTGGGCGGTCGACATTTACATAGTGATCCAGATTTGAATCAATAGCCATTATTGAACTATATAGTCTTCATAAATTTTGTGTTACTTATTTTACAGTATATTTATAGAAAAATGATATATTATTTTTTATACTAACACTAAAGAAAATATTTTGCAAACTAAAAAGAAAAAAAAAAACTACATCTGGAAGTCAGTGCGACGTAAAACATAAAAATTACTATATATTGCAAATTTGTTGTTCTTCTTTATGTTTTACTTGGCAGCAACATCAAGATGTGGAAAAAAATGCTGTCTATAAGTTTCAAGTCGGTTTGGTTTTTGTTAAAAAAAAAATTGTTACACATATACTTGAATAGCTTCAGAAAAAGATATATGAAACACGTTGTATGTGCCTATAATATTTGAGGGTTGCTCTTAATTTCCCTGGAATCCACTCATCAAATCCTGACTTGGTGACAATCGGACCACCTCGGGAGCATACTCTTGCGAATAAAAAAAATTGAAGATCGGGCTACAATTGACGTAGAAATCGTGTAACGAACATACAGAAAAAACAACATACAGGGCAAACTGAGAACCTTTTTTAAAATCGAATAAAAAGATACCTATATATGTTGCTGTTAAAAATGTTATCTGGTGAAGATTGTAAGTAGATTGATTTAATTTCTTTATATTATTAAAATGTGTATATTAGAATTGATTTTAATAATATAGATATTCGAAATATCATAACATGAGATATAAATAGAATAAGAGAAATATAAAGAAAAACAATTTTTAGCTAGACGTGTTGCTGGGGAGTTTCTTGTCGCTTCTTCTCCTTAACAGCAATAACACGTTGCGAAGCTGTGTACATAGACTAGGAAGTAAAATTAAATTTTAACTTATATGTTTGACCTTCAAAAAGTGTTCACCAGTGGAACTTATTTTGAATAAAAACTTGAATTTGAATATCTTAATATTTGCAACTGCAAATTTATGCTTCGAGTTCAGTTATAATAATAAATTATGTAGTCCGTCTGAGCTGTGTAGTAGAGTATAAACTCTACTATGACCTAATAGTAAATTTGCGCAATGTGCATGCAGAAATCTTTTATTTGTTTTCGACCTTGACACCTATGGTATGATCACAGTTATGACTTGTGTCTTAGATAAGAGTGATATTAACTTTTCCTCTGTGGCATTATGGAGTCTTATTAAAAAAATAAGTATAGCTTTGCACGAACTGTATATGTAGCCAGTGTCTAGTGTTCATGGATAAGTTTTAGAATTATCTTCAAGCCGACCCTCAGCTAAATCTATACTAATATTATAAAGCTGAAGAGTTTGTTTAAACGCGCAAATTTCTGGAACCGCTGAACCGATTTGAAAAATTCTTTCAGTGTTGGATAGTACGTAAATTTATTGAGAAAGGCTATAGGCTATATAATATTTTCAAAAAAATTTGCTATTCTTACTAAAAGTCCAATAGTGTAACCCTTACACCTTTTACACCTTGTAAAAATATGACCCGAAAAAATCCTTACATGGCGTGCGCTGCGAAAACGATTGATTATAGAACAAAACAATGTACTACCACTTTGCAGAACATATAATTGTCTACCAAAAATATCGGATAACCATATGTCTAACTGTTGTAGTTATCTCACAATAAGTGTTTTCTTTTATTTTTTTAAATAATTAAAATGCCGTCTCTTCAGAAACTTTTTATTTTGTACCTTGGTATTAATCCTTATCAAAATAAATTGCTCCATATTCAAGACGAATTCAATACCTTTCTAGAACTTTTTGAATTTTTCAATTCGGACGTTTTATTCAAAAGATATCGCGATATTTAAAATGTAAGTATTAGTGTTGTAGCCAAATAAGTATTGGGCGCGCATGTATGATGTGGTGGGCGGTCATGCATGAGAGGCGATACCAGGAGACGGACATAGGATACTTTTTATCCCGTTGGAAACGGTAGGTGGCGCTGAGATCGGGTCCTAGATTTTTATTTTTTCATACCAGGACAACGTCTGCCGGGGCCAATAGTCTTTAATATTATTAATTCTAAACATGCAGTGTCTGTACGTGTATGTAGAAGCGTCTATAGGCGACGGTTCTGTTTGGTGTGCCATCTGAAACCACCCAACGCACATAGAGCTGGAAGATGCCGGGGGATAAAAGCAGTCCCTCGGCAGTGGAAGTTGCCTTGCGAGGCCTACGCCTGCCAGGACTTGCGGAGAAGCTAGGTGATATACTCGTAGCCACCGTAATACGTCTGTCCATGCAGGAACGGAGAAAGAATACAATTTCTTGCGGCCGGGCGGCCTGTCGTAAGAGGCGACAAAACAACCCATAGCCAGGTGGGAGGATATTTGCCCGATTGGATGGCTATAGCTAGAGTAAGCCGTCACAACAACCTTGAGTTGTGTTCCGGCATCAGTGGCCATGTCCCAGTTTCCCTTCAGAGAGCAGCGGCGCATTTGTAGCGTCTTTGGTGTTGAAAATGTCTATAGGTGATGGTAACAGCTTTCTATCAGAGTCCGTCTGCCATATACCATCGCCTATGGACATTTGTAACACTAAAGGTGCTACCAAAGTGCTCTCGCATTCTAAAAGGAGACTGGAAGCTGGACACTAATGCCGGAACACAAGGTTGTTATGGCGGCATTCTACAGACCAGGGGTGGTAGCCATCCAGGCGGGCAGATACCCTGTCACCTGGCTGTGGGGTATTTTTGTCACCTTTTACGACAGGATGTTGTATTCTTTATCCGTCCCTGCACAGGTAAAGTGTGTCTGTCGATTTATTTTAAAAAAAGTGAAAGGAATGCTTTTTCTCCTCTACTTCAACGTATGACATACAACTTGCAATAGTTAACTTGAGACTTAGCTCGGATGACGTAAGCGCGAGGTACTGACGCGTCGATGGCGAGAGCGGTAAGAAGGCGGGGGGGTCGGGAGGCGAGCGCGCATTCCGCTCAGGTCTCAAGTTAACTCTTGCGGATTATAGTGTAGAAAAACAGGAAGGCGGGCTCCGAAGAAGATTATCCGAACTTAAGGTAAGTTGGTAGAATTATACATTTTAAACCTCAAAACAGAGCTAAAAAAAAAACAACCCGTTTTCGCACGGTGGTCAACAATAAAGAAAAAAAAACTACAATCTACATAATGCATAATTGAGTCAGTGTCGACAAATTAAAGTGGATTTTGTGCTTAACAATGTGACCAGTCCATTTTGTCAGTGCCTAATGGCCTGACAAATAAGTCTGGCTTTTTTACATGCGAAATAATTGTTATAAAAGATATTGTTGTGCATTTTATTGTGTACGTGGGATATCTTTTGTGTTCTTTATGTATTTGATATATAATGTTAAGTTATTATTTACACATAGGAAATAAAAAGTAAATAGATGATTGTTTACATAGAAAGTTGAAGAAAACTTTTAACCGACTACAAAAAAAGGAGGAGGTTCTCAATTTGTCGGGTAAATTGTTTTCTTTTTTTATGTATCACACCCTTAGAATTATAGGGACCTAATTAAAAAATCAAGCTATTCAAGTTTGTACTTTATTTCTTATGTAATAGATATTTCAATCTAATGACTCAAAATTTCGATTTAGGTCTCTAAATTTTAAGGGTGCGGTATGTTCAGCCATAAGTTGTTTGTTTCTGAACCCATTTTGATTATTCTTCTTGTATTGGATTTACATTTATAATACAGCTTCAGGATGATTCCATATAAATGTCTTTGTTATTCCATAACATATACGTCTCTTAAAAGTGAAAAATACAAGAAAAAAAGAAAAGAAGCAAGAGATAAATTTTATCTACTAGATTTTGAAGGCGTGCCAAGTAAAACGTAAAAAATGACAAAATATTTGCAAAATAGAGTAATTTTTTTGTTTTCTTGAAAACTTCTTCAAGATGTTGTAGAACATATTTATTTTTTGATTTTTAGTTACTCTTGAAGTCAGTTGCTTTTTTGCTAGATTTTTTTTATTGTATTCTATTCACATTGTTGGGATACCAAACTATATAAGCTATAAGTACAATATTCTAAGATTGTATTGACTTAGCCTGACTTCAAATCTCCAGCGACTTAGATCCGATGCGGAATCAATTCCGTGGTACGCGGTCTTCTTTAGAATTAAATAGATTACATCAGATTTGGCAAAAACACACGTTTTGAATTCGGTGCGTAGTTACAATAACTCAGTAATAACTTTAACTTTGTAAAATTCTGTAACTCTCCATGACTAGATGATGCTAGAATTTGCTCTTCTTTCGATTTTAGACATTTTACTTTTTAGATTTTCTTATATAAATGAATCATTAAAAAAATAAGCTAAGTATTAAATAAGTAAGGACGAGTTCCTTGCGATACATGGCCCATACCTGTACCTATACTTTACTACCCATTCTTTTGACGTCCTTACCAGTAGTTAAATTTGACAAAAATCAATACAAATGTAGCAGCGAGAGGTAGGTTAAATGATACTACAAATGGAAGATAAGTAGTATTCACTGTCGAGTGCTGATGAGAACTGAACTCATTCATTTTGGAAACGTTAACATTACGTACAAATATTAACATGTCGTACAACTAGTGCAATACATAGCACAATGTGTGAGCGGGACGGATGATGTGCGAGTGAGATAGAGCAACTATTAATTGGGGGCTGGGGCGCTCTCGCCTTGCGTTCGTTAGCCAGTTCTCTGTGGACCGCTGCGATGACTGGATGTATGCAGCTCCCATACAAGTAATGTTAATTTAACGTAAACGTAAAGGACTTGTAACACCTTTAGGTTATGCCTATTTCCACGGCATTAAACTGTATATTTAGACAGCTTAGGTATTTAATGTTTTCTTAAATTGCGTTTACATACTTGAACGGCTCATTTCCCTTACAATTTTACTGACTGCTGCCATGGAATTGGCCACTACTGTAAAGAAGGCATACGATACAGAAACCCGACAAAAGTGGAGTCTTACTTTTACTATATGGTATGGTGTTAATTTTCAAATTCAAATGTCAGCCGCACTCGTTAGTCATTGCACTAATAAGGTGATATGACAAATTGAAATGTAGGTTGGACAGTGGGCGTTGACGTATCGCGCGATTCATCATCAGTTAAACGATTACTTTCTCACGCCTCTGGTTTGGTCCAAGGTTTTGTTGTTCGAAGAAGACTTTTAGGCGTCTTTGACATATGCTCATATGTTGAATACGGGTCCAAATGTTGAGCGACTAAAGTGATACACCAAAAAGTCTCCATTTCGCCGAAAAGAAAATGTTGACATGGAAAGAAGGTGAGACACGACTATATAAGGCTTCAACCATGACTGAAATATTGAGAGGAAGATTAAAATGGCCTGGGTATATAAATGATAGGAAGAAGGTGAAAAAGTAAGTAATTCAGATTTCTCTTAAGTCTTACCGACAAATAGAAATTGACTTTGTCTTCTGGGATCATGATTACTGTAAAGTGGCCAAAACGATGAAATAAAAATGTAATAAAATGCCGCGCTTAAGAATATATGTTATATTATATAAAAAATTAATAAATTATTAACAAACTGGTTGTTTTTGGAATTGTGCGAGCGGCATATGTAATATACATTGACTTAAAAACTTGCATTTATTGCCAGTGGTTTCGAAAAACATTCCCATGATTTTCTCCAAAAAATCGAAATTTAACCCAAACATCACAATGCTTCCGAATTAAGTTGATTATTCATTGATATAAGTAGCCGACACGCTTACACAATTGGGCAACAATGCCCAGAAAAAAACATATTCAAATAAGTGAAAACACGTTTCCCACATAATAATAGGTCAGTTTACAATGCAACGGCATGATAGGCATGATTCATGCGTGCGAACGAATATTAGGGATGGCAGAATCATATAGCTGACAGTTTGAGGCTTGGCTTGTTTGTCTGTCCGGCCCGCCGCGATCGAACCCACAGGCCACACGAAAGTAGTCAGGAAGAACAGCGTGGGGTTTTAGTGGGTAGGTATCCCGAATTGGTGTTGCAATAGCATTCCTTCGGAGGTACTATAAGGCCAAACGTGGCAATTCTAGCACGCTCTCATAATATTTCTCCTTCAGTAGATAATCCTTAAGCGGATTTGGCCCCATAAATAAAGAAAAAACTTGCTTGGAGTTTTAACTAAATCTGTTGATCTGTGAGATAAAGTTAGAGAGAGAGAGAGAGAGAGAGAGAGAGCGAGCGAGATAACACTTTATTGCACACTAAAATGTACAATTACAAGACAGACCATATTTACAATATTTTCTAAGTGATCTCTTCCAGGCAACCTAAATAAAAGGGGAAAGCCCATACTCCATAGTGTATTAGGCCTCAGATAGACATAAAAAATTGAGTTTTTTTAAATCTTAATGGTATTAGATATCTAAAAATTATGTTCATATTGATTCCACCAATGTAGATATATTTAAAAAACACAAAGTTTTTAGGTTATTTTTCTGTATGAAAATGTTTTGCTACACCTGTGAGACAATAATAATTCAAAAAAAATTCTTTTCTTTCCCTTTCGAAAGCAGCCGTTATCCTTGATTCCAGAGCGAAGTTGTCGTTGACGGATAACAAAGCCAGGTTGCAGTAGAAGAAGTCGAAGAAAGATCAATACACATTCAAATCGCGCGTAAGCAACAAGCGAATTGTCAATTAGCCTCTCAGGAGGACAGAATGACATGTCAGATTCAATTTAGTGTTGCCACTATCAAGGAAAAATAAAAGTCGATTATTCTTTTACCTAATTAATATATTATTATTATATACCTTTTTTTAACAGTACACGTTAGTTTTATTTTTCGTTTTAGTTGTTTTGTAATAAAAACCACGTAAAAGTCCCGTAAGTATGCCGTTGATGTTAAAGCATATTTTGTGTATAGATCGATTTCGGTCGATCGATTAATCATAATACCAATATGAGTTTGATATTGGCAATTTTTTTGCCACAACTTCCTGGTGTTTTATTTAACTTACTTTTTTTTTATCGAATTATGACCTATTGCAGCAGCGCCGATTTCAATGTAGGTAAATACATATTTATTAATAACAAAAATTATGTATATAGTATTTTTTTTCTAGTCAATTGTTCATTGAGGAGGCCCTATGGGCATTCCCCTTTGTACTAAAGTTAGTCATAGTCTCCGAATAAAAACTTGCCAATTTTCAATATCTCGCGCAGTCTTTGTTTAATTTCAAGTTTGACACTCACTCAGATCAGTTTCTATTCCATTTTATTAGTGATATTTAGGACGACTAAGCGGTTGCCCATCTACTGGTCGCTCCAAATATTTCAAGCTTCTATCCTTTGCGATCCGTTCTACGTAACCGAGCAAACAGTGAGACTTTATCTCTATAATTTTGTTGTGCTCATCTCCAAGGTTTTAAAACCTTCAGCTGCCATCTCTTTTTGTTGGAGCAAAGTTCTTGCTGAGAACCTCTGTGCAACTCCAGATGTCCGTTGTAGTATATTACCTTTAACACAAGCATCGTTTGGGAATATACTATGTAAGTGTTTATCCGCAGATTATAATAACTATATCTTTTAATATGTACTAAGAATAAATTTATAACAAATAATAATTGATACCATTATATTTTTATTTTCACGTGGTAGCCCTAATAATGAATCACTAGTTCCCATGGGTCCATTTTGTCTGTCTGTCCGTCTGTCACAAATAACTCAATTAACTCGGGGTCAGTACTGCTGCACAGTTAATTCGTCACTTTTTATTAGTGCGAATTTTTGTCAATTGATATCTATAATATTGTTACGAGTTACTCAGGACTCGAATTAAAATGCCGTGGAATTACTAAAGAATTTATTAGAACTATACAAACACGTATAACATAAGTACAAATATAACTAGAATAGTATAAACTGCACGGTTCAATAACACGCGCAAAGTCCATCACTATATCGCTCATCAAATCTCTGCCCCTCTCCGCCTTGCATTTCACTAACAAATAGGTCTTCGTCATGAAAACGAACGATGTTGCGCTAAACTGTGTCCGATAAAGTTGACGTCGATAAAAAAAAAATATAATCCTATCCTTCCTATCCCATCTCTTCTATCCCTTTTTAAAGGCAACTCGTTGGCAACGCTAGCAGCTTTCCAGCACCTGGGCCTTCTGCCTGTTAGTCAGCTTCCCAATAAAAATAATAACATATAGAATCTAACAAAAACTTTTAGAAATCAATGAATTTTTACGTTATATGTATGTATTCCGTATTCCTTAGAGTGGACATACTTAAACTATGCGCGTAAGTCAGTGAGCACAGAAACGAATAGCAATTTAGACCGACGCCAGTAGAGGGCTCATTTAAACTTATAACATTGCTATTACAATACAAGATCCTTATTCACTAACCCCTTCATAATAGTTATAAGAATAACAGAAACAAAAATAGTCGTGGTATCTTAGTGCTGAGGTTACATTATGTTTCGCATGGACATAGCGATAATAATTTAATAATAACAACCCGCTGGGGGGCTTTGTGGTGCAGGCTTAGGTGAGTAGCGACACCTCCTACCTGACTCCGGGGGCCAAGACAAGGGCCCCGCTTCCGTGCTTGCCTTAGCCAGCCGGCACATAGTGAAGATCGCTAGAGCTAAGACTCAAGCTCTAGGGGTGGAAGTGATAAATAGCATCACGTCAGAAGTAGCTGCGGTGAACCTGCAGCCCACCTCTCTACACCCCTTAGCCACTCACACCTATGTTGCCCCTGTCTTCTATGGCATTTTTTGGGGCCCATGCAGGGAGTGGCGAGTCACCGTCTGCTCGTTTTTCCATGTACCCTGAACATTTTGACTGGAAGACGCCATAGTCCCCATATTCCCAGACTGGTACTAGGGCCACTAGGAGTTTACCCCAATAGCCCGGTATTTTTTATCCTCATTTCACGCAATACTCCTACACTGGCCGGGACTTGTCCTTAGGTGCATTACTATGTCGTGTAGACAGTGATAATCGCCGGTCAGTGTCACGCCACATATAAATTTCTCAAAGGGTCTCTACGTGTTGGCCTTCCCATGGGCCCACGCAAGACCTCCAAATGTCCGGGCCATTTTCATGGCCCGTGGTCTTCAAGGACATACATTATCAATAATAATAATATCGTAAAAGCTGAAACTGATAAATTATCGAAATACCTTGACCTCGCCCACGAGATTACTGCCATGTGGCATATGGAGTCAAGGCTCATCGTACCAATAGAGGTGTCTGTTAACTGTCTAATAGCGAAGAGCCTCGATTGACACCTAGAGAGGCTCTCGCTCGGTAAATGGGTGAACGGCCAGATACAGAAGGCGGTTCTCTTGAGCACGGCACCCATTGTGAGGAGGTTCCTGTCTCTGATGCCCTAACTACCGGTGATAGTCTGAATCCTAGGTCCAGCTGCTGGCACTCCAAGCATGCTATCGGGAGTCCAACACTATCCCTTGGTGGTAGAGTGTCCCTGATTACACCTCGTAAAGGGTCCAAATGGATATGTGGATAGTCCTGTCGCCGCTAATCAGTGTCATGGCAAATCCCTATTGAAGATCCTAATACAAGTCTCTACGTAATTTATTTTAATGAAGTTCTAATCAATTGATATCTTGAATAATGTGAATGAATGAATGAATTCGTCGTCAGCCATTTGCAGTCCACTGCTGGACGTAGGCCTCCCCAAGACGGCGCCAATGAATGAATGAAAACTCTTTATTGTTCACCATGATCGTAACAATTGATATGGATACATTTGTATTACAACAATGGGCGGCCTTATCGCTTAATAACGATCTCTTCCAGGCAACCCAGCGTCTAAGGAGCCTTTAAAGGAAATTTTAATATACGAGTTTTGGTGGTGTACTAAACTAAAATAAAAGTAATAAAATCGCAATTAAAAACAAACTACTATATACTTATATATACAGATATACATATATTGATGTACGATGATATATATACATTCGAACAAAAGATACTACATTTAATGCAACAATTTATTTAATAGACCAATAATGTGTTTCTCAATTAAGCATATTGAAGACTGAAAAGTTTCTGAAGAATAAAGTATGATGCTCCAAAGACAACTTTCAAATATTTTCTCTATTGTTCTCTACATTGTCTATCGTAGTAATCTGACGTTTTGTGTACTTATGGATTCTAAGCAACAATAAACAACTGAAAAATTAAATGAATCGAAACATGTTCGCGTTACGTTTCCATGTTATAGTGAATAAGGACGTTGATGAGCTTACGACTGCACTGCACAGCTATTTCTGTTCTTACGTATGTCTGTGCTTAGGCTATTATTATACCAACCGTGTCGGCACTTGATTGTATGCGAGCTTTGATGGTTTCATGTCTTATTCAATCATTCCTAATGTAAATTATAAACAGACGACTATAGCTACTGCTCATTAGCGGACCTATCACATTAATTGACGATTACCATTCAAGACATGAGTAGATGACGGTGATATATATGACTAGAATTGGTAAACGTTGAGAAATGGTTAACAAAGTTTTTAAAATCTATACATGTAAATAATCTTTTTAAAAAGGTTTTTGTATACAAGCTTTTGAGATCCAGGATATCATGTAGCAGCAGTGTGCTAGCCAAGACAAGTAAAACGAGCCCAAACACGACGGGTCTATCTTGTTTAGTACAGAAGTTCCTATGGCCACCTTCCGACTCCAACATCAGACGAGCTCCATAGTAACCATATTATTACATTGTCACGCAATATACATATGCGTGCAAAATTTCAGCTCAATCGGAAACCGGGAAGTTGGTTAAAATTAACTTGCAAGATTCCACCCGAACTTAACTTTTTGTTTAACTTAACAAGTTAAACAAAAGCTTATAAAATCGATTGCTGCTCGTTAGTCTCGCTAAAACTTGAGAACTGCTGGACTGATTTGGCTAATTTTAGTCTTGAATTATTTGTGATAGTCCAGGGAAGGTTTAAAAGGTGAGTAAATATGAAAAAAATGCTTGGAATATAGTAAAAACAACAATTTCGCTTTCCCTTAGAAACTATTCGTACCTGTCAAATATTTGATGATTGTTCCGTTGTTTAGAAATCAATTAAATTTAAAACTCGTTGAGAAATCAAATTAAATTTAAAAAAGAAGTTTTTGTGTCTTTTTTTGGTTTTGAATGTCAAACGTTTGATATTTATGCCGCCGTTCAGAAATACAATTAAATTTAAAAGAATACTTTTGGGGCAGTACGAAGTTTGCCGGGTCAGCTAGTTGTAAATATAATTTAGCCTTCGTACTGTTAGGATGGTGGCCGTGTTTGGGTCCTATTACAAGTGAAACACTTATTGTAGCAAAAGGTTTACTTCGGAAGGCTTGTCGCGACAGCCGGAAAATCGACTCTACTCGGTGCATTCTATTACAAAAGTATAAAATGAATTTCAAAGGCTGCATATACAATTACATAACAATCCAAAACTCCTTTGTCATTTGTTATTTCAAAAATCTCAACTCAAACTTTCAATCAACCTCTTATTGCACAAAACTACTACTACGTACTATTATACTATTTCCATTTCTTTATTTTCTCGATGACAGCTCCTGTGGAAACTTGAACAAGCGTCTTTTTTACATTATGTATATATTATTTAATAAAAATATGACGCTTACGCAAGTACAAGGTCATAGCAGAGTCGGAAAAACTGATAGGGATGGAGCTATCGATAAACGTAACACGATAACAGACCCGATATTTTTTTACAAAGTGTAAGAAACTAAACTATTACCGGGTAATTTTGTACAAAGCTATTAACTAATATTACATTTCATTACAAGATGTAAATTATATTATGTTGGTTCTTTTATTTATTTTAATCAAAATTTGATGAATCGTCACTGTCACTTGATGAGCTCTCCCCAACATTTATTATAAGTTCCTGTACTTCTATATTATCGAATGCCACACGAAGTTCGCATTCTGACGCTATAATGTTTTGGGTTCTTCTCACAATTTTTTCCCAGTGTTCGGCGGTTATGACATGACTTGTATGGAGCTTATGTCAAATTTTAACTGATATATAGTAGGGGAAATGAACGGTCGTTAAGATATAGGAACCCGGTACTAACCAACCATAAATTGAAAACCATCATTACGGGAACAAATGCCTAACCATGCCGCTTCCGTGAGGTCCCGGTTGAAGGGGTAGGCTCAAGCAATTTTAGCTTGACGTTGTGAAGGGTCACATACATAGGTACAAATGATCTTAAGATAAGGGTGCGCAAGACCACGCTAAGTGGAGACACAAAAGTGAGAAAGCGTAGTACCATGGGCGCCGAAGCGAACGCTTCGAAAGCAACCGGGATTTAACGCTAGGATAATGATGATATTGATGAAAATAATACTGGTATTGACAATTGCCAATTTAAAAACTAAACTCTGAAATGCTCATAATTTCTACGTGATTTTATAGCGTCGTGCTTTACTCATGTTTTTTGGGTTTTATTATTTTGAACATAATTTTTTTAGCCCAAATCTGGCAAAACTGATTATCTTTGTGAATTATAATTAAATAAATGTTCCAAATAGTAGTATCAATAAAAAAATTCACATCTAAGGGTTTGTAGTAAAATAATTTATCTATTCGACAATAGATGGCGCTGGTATATGCATTTGGAAAGTAATTAGAATTGTACAAATCGCTATCGTCGTATATATTTTGGTTGGTTTTTAAGTTTATTGTTTGTATCTGACACACACAGAAAGCTTAACAGATGATTAAAGTATAATGTAAATATTACTAATATAAGTGTTTAGATGATTGTTTCTTCTCTTGGTGCAGAAGATATAACAACAAACAAAAAATAAAATAAGCTTGCCAGGGTATTTGCCCGGCTGGATGGCTATCAACCCTGGTCTAAAGTATGTCGCCATAACAACCTTTGGTTGTGTTCCGGCATTAGTGACCAGGTTCCAGTCTCCTTTTAGAGAGCAGCAGCGCATTTGTAGCACCTTGGTGTTGCAAATGTCCATAGGCGATGGTATCCGCTTTTCATCAAGTGGTATGGTGGTATCAAATTAGTACGGGACACAAAATATACCTAATAATAACTATGTTCTTTTGTTTTGTTACATGTCAGGTGTTTTTCTTCATAATAAAATCGTTTAATTTGCACGTGTGATTATTAAAATATTACAGTCAATTTAAATAATAATAATTCAAAGAAATTATTTATAGTTAAGAGGGGCTTCATCTGGGTTAATGTTAGGCTGATTCACGCACATATGTCGATGGGCGTAATGCGTTATTTAAGATACGGCATTGTTATTCACGTTAACGTACAACGATGTATAAACACTAATGTGACTGTGCGTTAACGACATTTTTTCACTTTATATACGACGCATTTGGCCACAGCCTAAATCTTTAACACTAACGCAGATGAAGCTCCAGAATGATTATTATTTTATATCTGTCTGTTTAGTAGTCATGTATCTATTGCTTTTTCCTGCACCACCTATATCGCCTGATTCAAATCTCTTTCATTCAGGTTGCCTGGAAGAAATCGCTTTGAGCGATAAGGTCGCCTATTGTATTGTCTAGAAAATATTGTAAACTAGTTATCCCGGCAGACGTCGTCCTGCCCGGGAAAGCTTCAATCGATATACCGACAGCAGCGCCACCTACCGGGTCCAATTGTGAACCAACTAAGAAACCTTCTCTGGCTCATGCCCAACAACTTTGCTAAAAATCATCACATGATCAAATGTATATTTACAATTCTATAAAGGACATACAGATAAACATTCATTTATATATATGTATAAGAAGAAGAGAAGACGAAGAAAGAAGAAGATATAGTCTGTTTTTGTAATTGGTGTGCAATAAAGTGTTATCTCTCTCTCTCTGTTTCGGTGTATAGAAGTTGCAAAAACAATCTTTCACAACTTAATATAAACAATCCATCGCTTAACTGTGAACTAAACCGCTTGAATAACCAAACCAAATCGTTAAGCTGAATATTTATTGCGGGTACTACGTTTCCATGCAAATCCTATTTATTCACTCATGACCTCAATGACTCGCGTAACCGCTGAAAACGGTTGATTCATAAACTAAATTTATTTCCTTGATTATCTTTCTTGTTAAAGCCGTTTGCAAGTATTATCCAGACGTAAGAAATTACGGTTTATGCCATGGTGAAAATGATGGTATAGGTAACCAGCCTTCTAGGGACTTTACTCTGAGAAGACGGTGACCTAAGTAGTCTACTTAGTATTAAATGATTATATGTAAAATAAAATTAATATTCATTTTGAAGTTAGCACTATATATGTTTGATCTCATTTAGAATATGTTTCACAAGTTTGGAATCCAAGGTACCTACGATGTAAACAATAAACGCATTATAAAAAGAATACAAGTAAAATTTAGCTAGCTGAATATTAAAAAAATATTATATTATGCAACAATCACTCTTTTCTGAAACTCGCACAATGTAGAAAATAGCTGATTTAACATGCCTAGCTCGTATTGTTAACTTACAAAAATTCGATTGTCCTAAATTACTTAACAAAATTTATATATATATCAATATTATAAACGATAGATAGAAACAAGGTTTACTCTCAAACGCCCTCTGTCGTTCGTTTTCATTAAATCGGATCGAAAAAATTCAACTAAATTGTATTAAGAACAAAGAAGAAATATCTATTTTGAACTACAACAATCTATAGCAAAGTTTGTAAATGTCGCTTTTCTCGTCTGTCTGTTTATTCATTAACTCCTCCTAAACCACGGAACGGATTTCAAGCGGCCATTACCTAGCCATCAGTTAGGTCATTTTTACTGAAGGTTTATATATATAAAATATAAGCATAATGTAAAATGCACTTAAATATAAAAAAGCAAAGAAAAGAAGTTCTAAATTCGTTAATTTACTACAGTGAACGAAGAAACATATTTCAGAGTAAGCCCTGCTTCCACTGATGCATCATTTGAAGCGTCAGTTTGCTTACGAGCTTTTTATAGAATAAGGGCAACGATATGTGTCGAGTTATTCCGAATTCACTTTTAATTATCTGAAGCGATTTACAATCGAATAAGTTCACGATTACCAAAAACACAGACATATGAGCCGCCAGATTGGCGAAGTGCGCGCGCGCATGGCGCACGGCGCATGTCAGCGTTGGTCGCACGTGCCGCCCGTTCCCACGGCACCGGGCCGCGGGGGGCGACACCGATCCACAACATCAATTTACAAAAACATTACAGACCTCCACTGTGTAATGACGATCATGGCTCAATAGTAAACATACAAGTCAATTTAAAAAACAAATTACTTAGCCATTTTGGCAAAAATGGATCTCTTACGTTTTCGTCGTAAGGTTCTGTGTTTTTTTTTATTTATTTTTATTGCACGAACTCAGCAGACAGGCAGACGGCCCTCTTCATGGAAAGCGGTTACCATCGTCTATGGATATTTGCAACACCAAAGGTGCTACAAATGCGTTGCTGCTCTCTTAAACGGGACTGTAACCTGGTCACTAATGCCGGAACACAACTCAAGGTTGTTATGGCGACATACTTAAGACCAGGGGTGGTAGCCATCCAGTCGGGAAAATGCCCAACCTCCTGACTATGGGTTGTTTTGACGCCTCTTGCGCCAGGCCGCCCGGCCGCAGGAAATTATATTCTTTCTCCGTTCCTGCACGGATAAAAATCTGTCTATTTATTCATCTGTCGATCTATTGATCTATCTATAGCCAGGTTTGCCAGGTGGTAGGATATTTGCCCGACTGGATGGCTACCACCCCTGGTTTAGAGTATGCCGCCATAACAACCTTGAGTTGTGTTCCGGCATTAGTGACCAGGTTCCAGTCTACCTTAAGAGAGCAGTAGAGCTCTTGTAACACCTTTGGAAAAAACAGTTTTTGCTTTTTTTGGAGCCGATTTCCCTTCGCAGTCCATTGTTTGGAGTGTATTTTTATTTCGGGCGTATTAATGGTGTATCCAAGTTTCATCTACAGTCATTAATCGGTGTTGTAAATATCTATAGGCGATGGTATCCGCTTTCTATCAGTTGGACCGTCTGTATGCTGCACTCCTACAATAAAAAAAGTCAAGGTGGGGAAGTCAGTCAGTCAGTCAGTGGGAGAACTCCGAAAATCTCTCGTTATTTCCGTGTTTAAATCGACAACATATCGAAATGATTGATTGATTGTCGAAAATCGGCGAAAAATAAAGCTTCGAGAGATAGCTAGATATTAAATAACTGAAAGTTCATTTTTTCAGTTTATATTATCGTGTGAGACAGTCGTAATTATGTTTTGAAAAGTTCTGAGGATATTCCTTAATAGCTTTTTATCTAAGTAAGATTTGACAGATTTGTTCCGAAATTAATGAAAATTATTTCTCACCCTGTAACTTTTGAAGTATGAATTGGAAAAATTCTAGAAAATTTTGAAGTTATAGCTGTATAAATACTTTCAAAGAAAATTAGTTTGAATTTCTATTGAGTAGTTTTTGAGATGTGTGGTATTTTCCTTTAAATTTTATTTTGTATCTTTATTCAAATAATGAAAGCTCCACTGCTTTCAACCTTTAAGGAACCTTTCACGCAAATGATTTATTTTAATTATATTGAGAGCTTCATAACAAATGGGCGTACAGACAAAACTGCAGTTTTACACAAGGGACAACATTGTGAATAAAACAAAACTAGTTCATTGTATAAGGCTGAAATTTGTATTACCTTTCTATTTAGGTACACTTGCGAACTGGTAAGACTTTCCAAATTGTAACATGCCTAGATTTTAGTAAACAAGAAAAAAATGGAATTTTTGCGTATATGCCCATTTGTTATGAAGTCCTCGATATTATTAAGTTTAAAAAATATATCATATTATAAAAGGTATCATTACATACACCTACAGGAATTCAGTGAAGGGTATATGTGGTGAGGGCACTGAGTAGGGTAAACGGGGCAGTTGGCGGTCAAGGTTGCCTATTTCAGGCAGGTTCATTGGCCGCCCATCCCATAGCGCACAGGGCGTTATGGCGGCGAGGTAGGGCTGTCAATGCTCACGTTTTATTTTCGTATTTATTAGTATACCTTTTCATGTGGCTTCGCTCACGTCAAATTTCGAGGCCGTATATCGTGGAAACTTCCTATCGATCAATCGAGTCATTTATTTGATTGCCAGATGGTTGCCTAAATATGCAAATTTGTGGGCGTGCAAGTTGCGCTAAAATACATAAACAATATAAAAGTATATTTAAAATTCAGATTTACAGTGAGTGTGGTATAATATTAAATATATTAAATTACCAGGTCTATATTAACGGTTTATAATAACTGATAATAGTAAAAAATATGTTTAAAATAACCGGTTAGTAATCGGTTAATAATATCTTTAATGTTATTTTTGGTCATGCTCAATACGTCAATAACGTAAATTCTAAATTAAATAATACGTTAATAAAATGTTAATTTAAATCACTTATTGTTTACGTGTCTGTAAAGGAATGATAGACAAACATACAAAAATAGAAACTATTTTAACTCTATATTAGAATGGTAATATGGTTAGTTTGCTGTAATGACAAAGAAACACAGTCAAATAGATCATATTTGTTACAGATATACAATTTAAAAAGTCAGAAATACATGCAACTATGCGTTAGTTAAACACAAAGAATATGTGTTTGGATTTTTTTTGTTTAAAATAATTTTGTTTTGTTGCAAAAAATGTTCGTAATTTTCTTTTATAGAATTTATTCTCTTCTTTATCTGGGATTGAAATGTTTAAAATTTGGCTGTGTTAAGTATCGGATCTATAAATTGTTATAGGATATTGTGTTGACGAAGATTTATCTGTGTGGAAAATGTAATCGGTCTAAAGTCTTGTCTTACGAGTTCTCATAAGAACTCCGTTATTTGTTCTCACATAAAGAGCTACAATTTGATTGTGTTATTGCTTAAAATTAATATTTGTGATAAAGTTGTATGAACTTAGTTCCTTTGCCTGCCATTCTGGCAAATTAGACAACAGCTATATAAATATATTTTTTTATTGTAGATTCAATGAATTTACATTAATATCTTAATATAATACAACAATTCAATTAAATAAGCCGGCTATGATGAATTAGGGCGAACAGTAGCCCTGTATGTGTTTGCCAGACCGATGTGTTTTTGTCACGCGAATAGTGAAACATGTGCGCGCTGACGGCAACCCGCACGAGGCGGCTCGCAGTTTTGTTTATCGTTTTAATAAAGGTACATATATATTATTAATTTGGCAAATTAGTTGTATATACACGTTTTATCCTTGCTGGAATCATTATCTCCATTACAGCCCTTAAGGCCGGTTCGATCGCTGTGATACCATTTTCTCACAGAATATTAGCGTGAAACGGTTAGCTAGCAGCTAATCGTGTGTCGTATGATGTGAGAGAGTTCCGATGGCACACTTTCTACTCTCCACTTTTCATCTTCTTTAACCGCCCGCCCCCCTATTCCATTCTCTTTATCTTATCCTAAGGGATCCTAAAGGCTAGCCTTCAGGATTACTTCAAAATTCAAAAATGACTTGCGACGCCACTTAATCTTCTCAGAATTCTTCTTCCATGAAACATGTGGATGTAATAAGCCTATATTATTTAATTGTAAAGAAAGATACATCTCTCTAAGTCGGACCTTGGTAAGTTGAAAACCACGCAAACACAAAATTGTGTTCGCTTCCCTTCAACCCTCAAAACCTCCGTTGCTCGAAACGTGAGCCTTCTATAAGCCGAAATAATTACTGAGTCCCTATAAGCTAATTAAGTATTTATTTTCCTTCTATAACTCGAAAACATAAATTGGACTTCAGTATATCGAACATAGCAATATTTGTTTTTACACCTCTATAAATATAATACGAATCTTAATCTACAAGTGGAATGTTTCATTACAAATTTCGCTTAAATCGAAATCCTCTATAAGTTGAAAACTCTGTAACTCGCATTTTTGGCGTCTTTAAGTTTTACTGTATGTTCGTGAGACATATGTGTTGTTTCATAATAATGATTGGTCCTTGTAGAAATGTCCATGACTTATGCCATTACCCGACTAGGCCCTTGGCACGTCGTACAAGTCAACGCTTTAGAAGTAATCTTCTATTAAAATCTATTAATGCTATAACTAACAATCAGAGTGCTGTATGATTTTTCGAGTATATTATTTTTATAAATCAGTTCTCAGTCACGGAAGAAAAGGAATAATTTAAACCTTGCGTGTAGCAGCGATTTAAATCATAGTTATTGGGGTAAACGATATAATTCCCTTCATGTGCTTTTAAACGATTCGTCTTACTGTTATTAAATTTGTTTTAGATACATATTTTAAATACAAAGGTTGTAGTTGTATAACAATTAGGCTTTATTTTATTGTTCAATGTTAATGTTTTGAATAAAGGTTTTATTTTTAACCTTCCTTATATTCAAAAAGCACAAGTCTGTTCAAAACATGCATGTAAGGAGTTCAACAAGCTCATTTTATAATTAAATTTAACTACGTTTTAACGGTTTTGTGGTATTTTGTTTGATTTTTAGTCCGGTGTAATTACGTGTCTAGTCGTGAACACCTAAATAAATACTATCATTTTGTAATGATTCAGTTTTAGTAGTTATTTGTGTTGTACTGCACATAAAAATGCATTAAACGCACTTTGAAAACATACAGTGGGGTATGGCCGTGCAGATGACCTGTGGGTGAATGAGGTCAATCGCACATAAAGACCGGCGAGGAGAGACGCAAACTGACTACACGGGTCGGTTTACGTCCCTCCTCCCCGTCTTCCCCCTCTCACCTCGTGGTGAGACCCGAGCTAGGCGGAGAAACCCAGCTCTCCAGCTTACAATTGAGGAGCCAGCCCGTGAACGGGTCAGCCATCGTCCGTCCGACTTGAGGTGAATGCGTGAGCGAGCACGAGAGCGAGGACATTGGATTGAGGATCCGCCAGGGGTTTTAGTGGGTATCTCCAACTGAGGTATGGCAATAACATTCTTGCTTGTTTTGATCGTGCCACCTCGATGAGGCGAATCCCACACGCTCTACCGCGCATCCCCCGCGGTGGCTTGTCCTCAAGCGGATATTCCCTGGGAAAAAAAGCTGAAATACCCACTAAAACACATTACTTTTTTCGCCATGAGCCCAGGTCGCGGGGATAAACCGTTGTCTTTGCCGCTACTCTAGCTGATATGGGTTTCCCGACATTCTAGGTCATTCAGGTCATACAACTTACCTATTACAATCGTGTCGCAATGATGTAAAATGCAAAATATTTTATTCAAAATAAGTTCAAGTGGAGAACGTTTTTTGAAGGTTGAACAGAAAGTTTAAATTTAAATCTTCTTCCTATTCTATGTACACCACTTCATAATTCGTTATCTCTGTTTAAGGAGCAGAATCGACAAGGAACTCCCCAGCAACACGTCTAGTTAAAAATTCTTTCGCTACATATTTATATGTCGCAGGCTTTTTTATACAATAGACAATACTAATACTTTTGTATACAACAGCAGCCACTGCAGGCCCAGGTAACAGTGACGCTCGTGGAACATCTGTGCCTTCAGAACCAGCGACCTTAGTGCACGTGTTATCGCCTCTGTGGGCATAATCATCTTTGTGCGAGAACACATTCAAGGAACCACTTGCCCCACTCTCCACACTCTCACCTCACTGCCTCCTTAAGCTCTTAAACATATATAGTTCTTAAATTACAAATATTTTATAATCTAATAAATCTTATTCAACCATTCAATACAATGCGTATGAACCATTGTAATATTATAGTTTAAAAGCATTAATTGTGCAAATTGCATTAGAATCCAAACATACTTATTGTTAGTCACGTGTCACGAAATATTGGCGTGAATTAACAAAATGTCACGTCATTATTCCTATTTGGATAGAGTTAAAATGTAAACAGACATGATAAAACCTTGTTTTAGTTTTTAGCCTTTAAAATTAACAAGTTGGCGGTAGGCTAAATAAAACTTTAACAATACTCGTTGACAATTGTCATCGTTGTCGTCCGGGACCACGGCCACTGAAAAGCGACCGAAACGTCGGAATAACCAAAATCAAAAAATTTCCGCGCTTAAAACCGTTAAAACGCAATTTTATGATGTATACAAATCGCGAAAACTTAAGAAAATATTTAAGTAGATAGACATATCTATATAATAATATTAAGCGTGCGACATGTACAATTAAGACTACCTTACAAATACAATTTACCTAAATATAAACAAAATCTAAAGTAGATTATGTAACAGGTCACTGCCAGCGAGAAGCGTGCCCAGAAGGCAGGCTGCATTGCCATGTTGTATGGCAATAATTTTTTTGCTGGGCGAATTAAAGTTTTGGTTCTATTTAGTGTAATGCTGTTTTCGTATTTATCATTGCAGCAGCGGTAAAGAACCGGTATATTCGGTATAAGCGGTACCGAAAGCTTACCGACATGTACATACCGAGCGAATCAGGAAACGCTCATAGAAATGTAAGTACTTTCGGTACGCTTTTGGTACCACGAATACCAAGCATACATATCTCGTGTTGCTGCTTCACTAACAAATCAAAGAGAGACCTATGCACAGTAAACAATACTGTACTGTTAATTATATTGTATAGTGCAATAAATACTTGAGTTTTAATCAGCTTAAGTTTCATTGCTGTCGTAAACTGCTATAGGATTGACTGGAGGAAAGGGTAAAAAAGGAACAGTTTTTCATATAGTATTTAATACTATATGAAAATATTTTTATTTATTTAATGATTGATCTTCATGGGTTATATGGAAGAGATCAATAGAAAGAAGATTAAGTTTTATATCGAGAGTTAGTGGATTTGTATAATTTTTTGATAAAAATAATTTCTTAAAACCGGTTGCTGGTTAGTGAAGAGTAATTTAAATTAGTACAATAAATAAACATTTGACGGCCTCTCCGGGTTCGATTCCTGGTATAGTAAATTTCGGAAACGTATTTCCTCCGTTATTTACCATGGTCTGGGTGTCTGGGATCGGCCCCAGAGTAGTCCGTTGTATATTACCCATAACACAAGCATAACTTGCTTAATTCGGGAATATACAATGTGTGTGTTTCTCTGCCGATTATTATTATTATTACAATAAAATATTTACAGTCCCTTTTTTTATTTAAAATATTCATTTCAAATAAAAAAAAGTGTAAGTACGTTCTTCACGCTGTTTAACTCTATATTGACGAGTAATATCTTAATTCGATTGTCACAAATGTTGCGCACGCGCTTGTTTCAGTCAATAAAAGCTTAATCTGCGCAAAGTTTACTACATCACGTATCTTTACGCCCCTCTTAATTTGTAGCTATTATGTTTAATAATTGTAGAATTTATTTTCAAATCGTGTTAGTAAATATTGGAAAAGTTTATATTATGTTGTTATTTTCATGTGTGTTACGTGTTCGTGTGGACGAACCCTTAACTTACTTCGTTTGCTTCACACGACACGACTCGTCGATCTTCCAAGAAGATCATACGATGTCGAAACATCGCACAAACCCATAAAGGATCCTCGGGAAGTACCAGCGTCGTCTTTTGGTGCTCCATCGCGGAGAAGTCCAGACGTTATATATTAAGTTATAATTAAGTACCTAATTGTAATTAATTAATAAATGAAGTAAAATATATCGTATTTTTAAAACATCCTCCGACGGCCAAAGAACGTAACCTGTGTGCTTTTAAAAAAAAATGTTAGTCACCATTAGTGTAAATAGAAAGATGACAAAGATCGCTTGTTAGCGATAAGACCGCCCTTTGTACATAACTAGATATAATTTAGACTTAAGTTCATGTTTGTATTGGTGTACAATAAAGAGTTATCTATCTATCTATCTATCTAAATTCTAAAGAATACCGAAATTTCGGTGAGCGTGCATTGGAATTGTATGAGTTAATTCCTTCCACGTTTTTCTACCATCGGACAATAAGATGTACGAGCTCATGCCACCGATATATGATGGAAGTACCAACTATACCACCCACTTTTATAGTATATGCCACTGAGTAATGGAACTTTTTACTGTCGTCTGTTTTCCCTGAAACAAACAATTTAGATATCTACAAGTCTCGCGTGAAGAGGTATCATCTAGGTTAGCGTACCTAATCTATTTTATACTGCACTAGCTTCTGCCCGCGACTTCGTTTACGTAGAAGGTGAAACGCACTCATCGGAATCTCTCCAAAGGGAAAAATACCCCGCGATTTTTTGTCTTAGCGTGATGATATATAGCCTATAGCTTTCCTCAATAAATGGGCTATCTAACACTGAAATAATTTTTCAAATCAGACCAGATTAGCGCATTCAAGCAAACAAATGGATCAGCTTTATATATTAGTATTGTGCCCGCGACGCCATCCGCGTGGAATTTGTTTTCAACCCCCCCCCCGATTTTGAATCATTCTTTATTGGTGTTCCGCTCCTATTGATCTTAACGAGATGATATATAGCCCATAGGCTTCCTTGTTAAATGGGCTATCCACTGAATTAATTTTTCAAATCAGACCAGTAGTTCCTGAGATCAGCGCGTTCAAGCAAACAAACAAACAAAGAAACTCTTCAGCTTTATATATTAGTATAAAATTTCCACATGATATCAAGTGCAATGTCGGTCAAAAGCGAACCTATATAATATAAAAAATCAACGTATATAGGAAATGTATGACGTTCCCTTTACGTTATTGTACTTTGTCTAAGGAATTCCAAAAAGGTGAAAAAGATCTTGTAATTTAAAGAGCACAAGCCTCCATTCTAAGGAATGTATACCCACATTAAGAAGGAGAATCGATGTAACATTAAAATTATTAGAATTAATAACTCCAAACTCTCGACAGTTACTCACGTGGAATATGTACGACGCGCGATAAAACATCACCTGGCCACAATGTGGCCAAGTATTCCTCGCCAGGTGACCAAAAGCATTTTGTATACAAGATTATGGGAATGCATTCTGATGTATAATCAATGGATTTTATAACGATCTACTGAACACAGATTACGGAATATTAATTATTATAAAAAAAAAATTAACATCTATAATTATTTTAACTTTTATTTCATAAATAGTTTATACTAAAGTAACTTAAAAAAACTAAATACTGAAAATATTTAGCCGTCCGCTTCACGTGCAGTAATATCCTTTCTTAGCTGACTTCTACTTGGCGAAAGGAAGGTCCATGCCAAATTTTAAGTCTATAGTAGGTATTATAGTTCCAGAGATATCATGATGAGTTACTTTATACGCGGATTCCAATTATATATAGGTTAAAGTAAAAATAAACTATATTTACGAACTAAAATTAAATTATAAAATCTAGTACCAGACCGCTGACAGTTGGAAACGTGCCCAAAAGACTGGCCACATTGCCTCGCTAAATGGCAACGCTAATGCGTTGCCTGATGTTTGAACCAGTGTTTTGGTCACGTGAGACATCCACCAGACTGTCCAGTTTTTCTATGTCTCGATAAAGTTTGTGCGACTCCGGCCCCCATGGTCCCAGGGTCTCAACCCCAAAAGCCGCAAATATGTAGGTCATTAGCGAGGGCTGATAATTTGCGGCCTCCTGTTGTGCTGCAGTTGTATCGGCATGGTAGTGGCTGGAAGATGGGACGCTGCCAAAATATCTACAATTATTATAATTACAAAAAATATACCCTACACTACAATCACATTATCATCCTCGCATTAAATACCGGTTGCATTTGCTTTGGAGCCTTTTTTACTACTTCCTTCTCCACTCCGCATGGTATCAGCATCACTTATTGTGAGATCACTGGCAAGCAAATCATCTCTTAAGTCAAGCTATCACATCTTCGGCCTTACTTATAATCGTTTGTTAAATTTTAAGAAACTGCTCAGCAATTGATTAACGAAAATGTTACCCATAAACTCCTCTTAAGGATAAGAGGTGGTGGTAAAGTAACTCATAAATAACTGTCAAAAATAACCAACATCGAGAGGTAGTTTAAGTGACTGCTAAGAGGCAAGATGGCAAGTTTTGTTTTAAACAGCCATTATTTAGGGGTTTAAGAGTCTCTTATTTAAGAGATGGCTAATCCTTTCTTAACGAGATTATTATAAGTAAGGCCCTTTAGCTCTATCCCTTTTATTGGAAGTTACAAGGCATTTAGGCAAGGTTTAGAAATCTTGCTTTTGTCACTCAAGTATAAACCACGTTCCCAACGTTATATACGAGTATACTATATAGAATTTATAGCGTCGATCAATAATATAATCAAATTTTTAACTTAAACTAAAAATATATTTAAGGTGTGTCTGCACCCATCTGCAGTCGCTTAAGACTGGTTAAATATTTTAGACGACATAAATTTGACAACTGTTTGAATATGCATTTAAAGCTATTTATGTATGTCATACACTCGTTGGCTATGTTGCCAGTATCTCATTTCAATATCTACGGGTTCGAATAATTTGCAGTTTTGCGGGCCTGATTTTCATATTGTTACCATTACCACAAATGAAAAAAGATGTGGGGAAACTTGTCGATTAAAATTTGAGTAACCCACTAATTTGGTTTTGAATAACCGTGGTGTTAGGAATTATGTTCATTATAACAATATTAAAAAACAAGGAAAAAAAATCCATTCTACGGCTGAAAACCATGACATTTCTAGTTTCTGAGCTACTGTGAATTTCTATTCTAAACTTGGCTTTGTAAAGCAAATCTTAAATTTGAGACAGAGAGAGGTAACATTTTTTTATTGCATATGCTACCAGCATATTGTCGTATACGAACACAACTCAATGTTGTATTAGCGGCATGCTCTAGACCAGGGGTGGTAGCCAGCCAGATGGGCAAATGCCCTATCACATGGCTGTGGGTCTTGTCGCCTCTTACGACAGACCACCTAGTCAGAAGAGTCAAGTCAACTCTTGCTCCGTTTCTGAACGAAACAAAGGCAAATATTAAGGGAAATATCGAGCGTTCACCGCCATGTTATCGTAACCCACATTTGGACCTAAGTATATTTTTTGTTGCAAAATGTATTATAAACTATTATTTTGTTTTAAGACTTTTGGTTAGATTAGACCCTACTGAATCAAAAACTGATCTTAAATCATAACAATAGTAGTATAATATGCTGCCCACTTTTCCATGTTCCCCGAACATTATGACGGACAGACGCCATAGTCCCCATATTCCCAGACCCCTAGTACCACTAGCAGTTCAATCCCAATAGCCCGGTACTTTTTGTTCTCATTTCCCACAATAGTCCTACAGTGGCCGGGACTTGTCCTTGGGTGCATTATTATATGGTGCAGTCAGGGATAAACGCCGGTCAGTGTCACGTCACATTTACATTAAATTTGTCAACGGGCCTCTACGTGTTGGTCTTCCCATGGCCCCACGCAAGCCCTCGAAAAGTCTGGGCCACTTTTATTTAGAAATACCATATTTTAAATGAGTCCAATGTATCTACAATTAAAGTCAACGAACGACTCTTTAATTTTGACTTTCACTGCACCTGCATGCAATCTGGCTGCAGCCAGGTGATGGAAGCGCAACTGTTTACGAGTGTGTACGCTTATCTTTAGGGTTGACATTACTTATGTCATAATGGGGATAATATTTTCGGGTTCATTTTCGGGTATGGTCGGCAACAGAGTTTTAATATTAGCGGGCTAAAGCCATGTACTCACCAGCGAGCCATATGCATTTTCAGACACATATAATATAGTATTTTGAAATCTGGCGTATGACGATAACGGTGCAAGTCGTCTTGATTCTGTCTTTATTGTGGGCCTAAAACTAAAAAGTAAAACTAAATAATATATTTTTTAAAGGTTCCAATTTCAAATATCTATTATTGATAATTTTGTGGCCAGTATTCGAGACTTGGAATATACTCATAACCAGTCTAAGGCTGGTGTTCACCCACTTTTAACGGATCGTTAAAATAAAATTATCGCTAAAAATATATGCATAAACAGTGACTATTTTATTTTAATCGCCGGTTAAATGTCGGTGCACAACAGCATAAGATATAAGATTTATCATATTCTCAATAAAGCAAAGCGAAAGCGCTCGATAATGGAGCTAAACCCGAGGTCTAGAGTTAAACTCTCAAAAGCCTTTCGTCGTTCGTTTTCGTCAGATCAGCCCGAAAAAACCAATGAATTGTTAGAATAAAAAAAAGAAAGAACAAAGAAAAATACAATAATATGGTCCATATACAACAAAAATAAATGGAAAATAGACTTAAATATAAAAAATAAGAAAAAATGTTCTCAAACTAAAACGAACCACGAAAGACTTGAGAAGAAGAAGGTTTGAGTAAGCCCTCAGTTACTGTAATTAAAAATCATAGTGCGTACGTGGTTCGCCAGCTGGTGGTAACCGGCACCCGAAGGTCAATGTCGGGTACATATTAGAGGATATAACTGTATCCGTTTGTTACAGGCCTGATGGCCGATAGCGCAGACGAGTCCTAGAGTAGAGACAGCGTCTCGGCAAACGTAGTGTAGAACGCCCTCCAGCCCAATGTACCGCGACCTGCACAACGTCGCCGGTAGGCGCTGGATAACAAACGCGGAGGACAGATGAGTTGTGCCGACTTGGGGAGATCTACGTCCAGTAGTGGACTGTTATTAGCTGACTGCGATTAAGAAATTATAATATATTTTTATTTTGTGGCCATACAATGAAAGTAAAATATTATTGTATGGGCATAAAATAAAAATGATAAGATTTTTTAATATCTCGAATAAATTGACTAAATGCCAGCAATGTTATAGATTACCTTAATTAATTTCAAATATTCCGTCCTTACCTATGTTTTGACCAACGATTTGCGCAAGGTCGCCGCTGGGGGCTGGATGAAAGAGCGTATATTGGAATATGTGGCGCCAACTTGGGGACATATTCTCCACTTTCCTCATCATTCAGCGGGCTTTTGTAAGTAAACAAATGTGTAGTAGGATTGCGCCTATTGTCAACGAATGCTTTATTTCTCATCCTCCGCATCACTTCTAAAGTATTTGTGCACTATAGCTTACTTATGTAACATAAAATCGATACTGTGAACAGACACCAAATATTTATTGGTAGAATACATTAATTACTTGTATATAGCTTTAAATAAGTTATTACGTCACCTGACATTAGTTGTTGACATATAGCTCTCACATCTGCCAGGTGAGTTGTATATAACGTAACATCACTTAACAGAACATAAAAATAAGTGATTCAAACATTAAATTTTAAACACAATTATTCTCACCTGCATGTCTTTCGTTAGCACCGAAAAAATCTCGAATAATTCTTAGGGTCAAGGCACACTGACGCATGTCACAGTGCATCGAAGTGTCACTCTAAAATTTATATAGCATATTGACGCCTATATTTACAATATAAGGCACATATATCGACATAAAAAACGCGCTCATTCGCGAGAATATTGGTTTTGGACGCGCTTTCATTAGTTTCACTTGTGTGTTTGTATATAACAACTTTCAACGGCATTTTCACCCACTTCCAGATGTCTGATTAGTTTGCACATGTAATATGAACCAATGTCAATACAACAAGTTACTTTGTCCTAATATCTTGACCAAGGTTATCAGGATCACACCAGAATTTGATACACTCCTCCGATCTTCACAATTAGTTGGTTGGTTGGTTTTGAAAGTAGAAAATACGAAAGACATTTAAAATTAAATTAGTTGAAAAAAAAACTAAAAAAAGCATGTAAATTACAGATTGACGCTTCTATGCGCTTCGACTTCGCGCCAGTGTGCCTGGACTCTTAGATTCTAATTTTAAATATTACTACGATATGCCCGCGACTTCGTCCACGCTTCACTTGAAATTCCCGCGGGATTCCCGTGATAACAAGTATCACACATTTTATTACATCAAATTCGTTATAGATGAGTGAAAAAACAGCATTAGAAATCATTTTTTTCAATATGGCCTGTTTAAATCATTCCTAGAAAAAATCACGCCGGATTCTCGGGAAAAAAGTAGCGCAGATTTTAAGTCTAAGAATTTGCTATCGATCAGCGAAAACTGTATCGAAATCGGCCCAGTAGTTTTAACGTGAATCCCAAACAAACAGACAAGTAATCTAAAAAAATGCATCGTGTTCTCCGACTTTTTTATAGTTTCTTTTAGTTATTTTTTTAAATAGCTTCAATGTACAACGGCATGTCTAGAATTTTATAGATTGATTGATTATGTACATAATCAAGGTTTGAAACTTATATGGTATTATTTATGGTAATATTTTATTATCAAGGTTTGAAACTTATGTCGTACCCCCAAACTGTAACATTTTATAAATACACATTATTTTGTTTAATTCACCATTCCTCGTGGTAATTTCAATGGAAGAAGTGAAGTCCAGACCACCTTATCAAAATGCAGTTTATAATTATGAAATCATTCATGATGTAGATCTTGGACTGACACCAAAAATGGAATTCTTGTGAAAGTTCGAAGTCTTATTTCAATAGAATTAAAATTTTTCACACAGACTTATAATTCTTACTGACAAACAATATTCTAAAACTATTATATTCAATAAAACTTGTATGTTTTTCAGTACTTAAACTGCACAGCAAAATATTCCTCTTCAAGTGGCCACTAAAAAACTTATGGTAAAGTAACCTTAAAATTTTTTTTTTAGTATCGCAGGAATCCTATAGAAATTATTTATTGCAGTTCAAGGTACGGTTATTGAACCTTACCTTGAACTGTAATAAATAATTACGATAATTTCTCCCGTCGGCCATATTTGTTTACATTCTTCAAATTCACTCCTTGTACTGCCGCAGTATTGTTTCTCCAATAATTTATTGGGCAAATTGGATGTACACGTTTTATTATCACTAAAATTGAGTAAGAACAGCATTTTAAGTATTGTAACATAATGGATGATTAACTTAATTATAGATCAAGGTGCTCATGTTATTTGTCAAAAATACACCTGTCTCAGTTACTTGTGTAGTTTATTGAACGTTATATGGGACGGGACTTTTTATGTGAAGAAGATGGACGAGCAAATTATCGACGAGCTAGTCACATCCAGTGGACATTGTTGCCTAAAACTTTTTTACTTGTTTATTTCATGAGTTCAGCAGACAAGCAGATGGTTCACCTTCCCCTATGGATATTTGCAATATCAAAGGTGTTACAAATACGCTGCTGCTCTCTTAGGGGAGACTGAAACCTGGCCACTAATACCGAAATACCACTCAAGGTTATTATGACGCCATACTTTAGATCAGTGATGGTAGCCAGACAGTCAAATTACTTACCACCTGGCTGTGGGTTGTTCTGTTACGTCTTATCACAGGCCGCCAGGCACAGTAAATTGTATTCTTTCTTTAATTGGCCACGTCCCCCCCCTCTCCTCTTATTCAATTACTCCTATGCTGACCTCCTATTCCAATCCCATCTCTGTTTTCTGATCCCTCTATCTCGTTCCCCTATCTCATCCTCTTTATCTCATCCTGAAGGCTGACCACGCGGGCTGTTTTGTTGCCTCTTATAAATCGTGTGTGTGTTGTAGGTTTGCCCATGGTCGCCCCTCTCGCTTCCTACGACTGGGACTGGGGCTTGTCTAAGTAGTGCTAAGAACTAGAAGACGACTACGGGTCGCGGTCTTGGGAGACTGGAGGGGTTGTCATCGGCAAACCTTCTGCGCACGATTTACAACAGGCCGCTCGGCCTCAGGAAGTTGCATTCTTTCTCCGTTCCGGCAACTTTTTGGGTTCTCGCTGTAAATGCATTGGCGACGTTAGATAATGGTTCCAGCATGGCTTTAGCATAGTGGCGTAGCTACCGCCGTATCAGCCGTATCAATGGTACGGGGCCCCAGGCTACATAGGCCCCTTAAATGCATAAGCAAAAATTCAACAATAAAGTGTTGTCTATGTCTATTTGCTAATCCTTCAATTCTGTGACGAAGATGGTATTTTGAGCATACCAAAAAACCGTTATTTACCACCTGATATCACTAACAAAAATAAAAATAAATCAAATAAAACTAAAAGAAGCCATAAACCTATCTGACCATTACCAACGGTCATTATTTTTTACAAACAAATTGTTCGTGTTGTTGTTATGTCATAAAAGATGCATCGGAAGGGTTGAGTTGCTTACCAAATTACGGACAACCCTCTGCGAGTTAAAATTTTATATTGGATAGTTTTATGTCGTAAGGTACTACTACTTACTAACCGTGCAGGAACGGAGAAAGAATACTACTTCCTGCGGCCAGGCAGCCTATCGCAAGCGGCGACAAAACAACCCACAGCCAGGTGGTGGGGCATATCACCGTCGGGATGGCTACCATTCCTGGTCTAGAGCATGCCGCTATATCAACCGTGAGTGGTGTTCCGGCATAAGTGGCCAAGTTCCAGTCCCATCTACGAGCACGGCAGCACACTGGGAATCCCTTTTGTGTTGCAAATGTAGGCGATAGTAACCACATTCTATCACAGTTACTCTGTCAGCCTGTCTGCTGTACCTACTCCAACAATAAAAAAAATACCATTTAATGTAGCCTAATAAGGACGCGGAATAACTTTTAAAATATCATTTTAAAATTATTTAAATGAATGTTTAAACTGTAATTAATACGCTATTTGACTCCTTTGTTTATACTTTCTTATGACGTCATAAGTAGATATGCTCGTAGAAAATATTAGAATAAATGACCGAAATGGTTGAAATGACCGTAACGGCTAAAATGACTAAATAAACGAAATGACCGAAATGGCGGAATTGACTGAAATAGCCCAAATGACAAAAATAATCCAAATTACGAAAATGGCAAATCACAAAAACAAAACTTATCCTTTATGGATTAAACTTTACATAAATATATCCCACAATATATCCCATCTAATCTAATCTACCTTTCACCTGACATTAATGGAATTTATTTCAAAATAAAATGAATGCTTCTTTCTAGCATGACACCTCCAAATGTCCAACATGTCGATAGAAATCTTTTCTTTTTTCACACTATCTTCGTAACGGACAACCCTCTAAATAGGGGTTATTAGAATAGGGGAGCTAGGAAAGGGGTATAAGTGTAACTGAAGTTTTTATAGCACCAGGTTGGTTTTTAAATGTTCGTTGAGTGAAAATTACAGATTCGCATAGATAAGCGTTGAATATTTATTTATTGAAAAAATATCCAACAGCGCATCTCAATAATACAAACAACAACAAAAAATACTTATAATGTAGGGCTAATAACAGGTTTTTCTGAATTCATTTGTGAGCTAACGAGCGAACTAAAGTGTATACTAACAGCTCATAACTGTCCCACTGCTGGGCTCAGGCCTCTCATTGTAGGGGAATGGACAGTATACCCGCCACGCTTGTCCAAGGCGGCTTGGCAGGTTTGACACATCGGTTATCTCGATGTGCAGGTTGCATCACGATGTTTTCCTTCACCGTTGTTAGCACGTGGTAATTCTAACAATATGCACATTAGGTCAGAAATCACCCTAAGTGGTGCAAGCGTCCCGGCCAGGATCGAACCCGCGCCCTTTGAGTTTAGGACGCTTGCGCTAGCCATTACGCTGCCATCACTTAGCTAAAGTATAAAAAGTTTTAAAATGCAATAAATATATATTGGTTACAAGCGGTCCCGGCAGACGACATCCTGCCTTGAAAAAAAAATTAGAAACCGACTGCAATGCCACCTACCGGGTCCAATTGTGAATCTAAACCATCCTCGAATCCACTTGAACACACACAAAAAATTCATTCAAATCGGTCCAGCCGTTTAGGAGTTCACTGTCAACACACGTACAGAAGAATTATATATATAACGGTATATTATTGGTTTTTATTACACTTTGGCTTTGCTTGGGTTAAATTAGAAGTTATATAGCGAAAACTCGCATTTTCTGGATCAAAAAGCAGCTTAAAGTTAAACCTTAAGAAAATATAATAATGATAATTACATATAGCAATATTAACAGGCGCGGCAGACGTTATCCTGCTTTGAAAAATAATAATCCAGGTTCCAATTGCAGCTCCATCTACTGGGTCCAATTATGGATTTATACCACCGAGGGATCCACTCACATAAACATTAAAAACGCGTGTGTGTGCAGTTCACACGCAATAGAAGTGAAACTTCAGAGAATATACTCACAGATAATTCTTCTCTAACTTTAATTAATATAAATATAATTCCTTTATCCTCATTATACATATATGTGTAATGTAACTCGTCGCTATTTCTTCAAATAGAGTTTCTCTCTTTCTTTATACTAAAATTTCATCAGTATTAGGTCTACTAAATCTTTCATTGACAACAAGTACTTGTGGGTATTCAAAAGGCCTTATTTTCTTGAATAGTGGTTACTTTGCTGACGAGTGTACAAATCTCGCTTATACATGCAATATACTAAAACTTTTAGATAGATAGATAGATAACACTTTATTGTACACCATTACAGAAAATACAGAAAACCTTATAGCCTAAAAATATTCTAAATGTGCACAATGGGCGGTCTTATCGCTAAGAAGCGATCTCTTCCAGACAACCCGTAAAACTATATAACTTTTTTGTTTATTTTATAGCATCAATCAGACCTATAATTTGGCTATGTTATATTACTCTACGGTTGTTTCACAATTAATGTTAATAATTTAGTTATTATTATTGCAGTAAGCGCAACGAGCACGCGCTGCAACCAGCGGGTGTGTATTACCATACGCCGTGACGGACGCGGCAACTAATATGATAATAACGAGTGCGCGCGCGCCGGCCGGCCACCGAGAAAGACAGGAGCGGATTTATTACTTATAATTTATTTATTAAGAAAACCAACACAGGAATTTATAATGATATCGCTTACATCTAATAATAAAGCCAATAGTAAGATGTTCTTATATTAACAGTAGTTATTGAAGTGATCACTTCTTATGGGAGGGTAAACCGCTTCGTTATGTAACGCGTTACAGCGCCAGTCTGTCTGGCTTTCCGTTCTCTCACGCAACTTATCACTTCTGTCGGGCGTCCCGAGACGCACTCTTTTTTTAATTATCTATAAAAAATCCAAATATGTCGTGTCAATACATTGAAGCTATTTAAAAAAAACAACTAGACTAGACTATATAAATGATGGAGAAAACGGTGCATTTTTTTAGATTTCTTTTCTGTTTGTCGGCTTGTCTGGTTGTTCGGGAGTCACATATAAATTACGGGGTCGATTTCGATGCGGTTTTTTAGACTTAAAAATGAAATATCTATATGCACATTTACAAATAAAAAAATATTCTACGTCACTCTTAGCGGGGAGTGTTCCCAAAATGCTGCCCGGATTTCCACGCTATATGTCATTGCAAGTAGTATAATTACAATTAAGACCCAAAAATAATTTTACTTATTATAAATTACTTTAACATCTTACATTGAATCCATCCCTGTAATAGATCTAACGCAACGGGCGTGCGTTTTTTCCACAAATTGGACGACGGTGACACAATGGGTATTTGTCGAGTGCCGGTGTCTATTCTATTCTCTGCTAGGTGCCAACTTAACCCTTTACTAAAGCCGACATATGCCCAAAGATCCGTTTCCGTTCGCGCGTATAATAACGCGAATGTGTTTGGTGTTCCGCGTACTAGAGTGTAGAATGAAATTTTGCTTTCAATAATTTAATTTCAGATTTATGCTTAGGCAGTCTATTGCATCTTGTAGAATTTAAAATGTACTTTTTTAACTCTTTTGGGATTAATTAATTAAATTAACACAAACGATCTACATTTTATTAATCTATTTTATCACAGCGACTGAATGTAACTGCAAAAGTTTTCTATTTATATTTTTTACTGTTAAATGTCTGGAATAGGGAAATAATTGCAATATGTATATATCTCTATAAATTTCTGTTAATATGACTTGCTTAGTAGGTATGTTTATGAATTTGTTGAAATTGAAATTTAGGTACGTACGTACATCAAAATGTATAATTCGGCACTGGCGTTTAAATTAAATTTAATATTATGACAAATGCCAAATCTTTATTTACTTTCGATCAGTCCTAAAGCACATTATCGATTTTGAACTGCCAAACCCTTTATCTATTGTTAAAAGAACGGTCGTGCAAACCATCCTTTATGCAACGGTGCATAACATTTGTTCGATTCTTACACAAATTGCGCCAAAGGTGTGTAGGTTTCCGTCATCTATGACTTTGGTATACGCAATGTGCTGCACGTACTATTTATTATCTTCTTTTCTATTTAGTTTTGGTATTATGCCAGATTTAGATATTATTTTGAGGAAATAAGAGTAAGTTGGTGATTGATGGAATCGTATTGTAGTTTGTACAGATGTGTTCGCCTTTTCAAGTTAATGCCGAAGTTGTGGCACGCTTTCATTGTGACTTGAGTATTTTTTTGAATATTTTAATTTCAGCCAGCCAGCCATTATAGACTATAAAGCGATTTATAATGATTATAGAACACCTAGATTTGATTTTAAATGTACTTTTTTTTAAATAAAATGTATATTTTGAGATAAGAACAGGAAAAAATTAATTTGCTCCGTATATTTTTGCTAATATCTTGATATTATGAGCTTTAAGGTCAAGAAACGTTCTACAATTAGAGCCAAAGTTAGCGGCTTAACAACTAAAATAATACTAAGACTTTCCTTAAAAGATTTTATTACCATACCAGAATAATTTATAATAAACAGTATGTCTTGCAGGACTCAAGAGGCATTATGTTTTGTGTTGCAACAACATTCAAAGTCCTGCATTACGCGGCCGACTGCTACGCGAATTGCTATGCAAGACTGTGATTGGGCACCCTTAAGACCCTGCTTCATCTGTGAAACATTTTGACATACTGATGTATATGAGATATATATGTCACATTAAATGCGATATACATATTTCCAGACAAACTAGAATTAACCGCATAAAACACATAAAGTCCATTACACATTACACACGCAAACGAACTGACATTAGGGCAGTAACACACCTAATGGCCCTGTCTCGTTACAAGCCCCCAATTGTAAGGCCAAGGACACAACATTAGTGTTGGGACCAATATCGACATACTTCACAATTATCATTCAGATATTAATGTACAAAATTCTATGAATAGAAATTAGTATTTAAAAATGGAAATCGGGGTTACGTAATAAAAGTGTCAATGATTGACCGGTGAGCGTTGTAGTCGGGACGTTTTTAAAAAGTATTTTTGTTTTAGAAAGTTGATTTACGTTGATTAGTGTACTAACGTTTCGGGTTGGGATGAAACTTATTTTCTAAATTAGGGAAGACGTAAATGATTTGTGTTCGTTGACAACGATGTATTTCAATGTTTTTAAAGGCCCCCCTATGACATATAATTATTGTAGTCAATAAACATGATACTGTTATGTCATTTGTAATAATTCTAATTTTGAAACATTCAAAAATACGATATATAAATCCTTTTATTTAATAGCCGCTAACCATATCACTGTAAAAATTAATTCTTACATAGTTTTTTTTTATTGCAGGAGTTCAGCAGACAGACAGATGGCCCACTTGATTGAAAACGGTTACCATCGCCTATGGACATTTGCTACAAATGCACTGCTGCGTCTCTTAAGGGAGACTGGAACTTGATCACTAATGCTGGAACACAACTCCTGGTTGTTATGGCAGCATGATTTATATTGAAGTTTGAAAGTTATGTTTTTGGAGAATAATATTCAATTTTAATCAAATTATAATTTTAAGAACTTTCGACAATGTACATTTTAAATACTCAAAAAAATGTGTTTTAAGATTTGTACAAAAATTTGAATACCACCCATGACTAGAAGCATGTTTTATATAGGTACAGTAAATTGCCTGACCTACGCAGCCGTGACGTGGACACTGACAGCAGGATTTATCCATAAGATTATATATGTGTATATATATATATATATATATATATATATATATATAGAGAGAGAGAGAGACAGAGAGAAAGAGATAGATAACACTTTATTGCACATCAAAATATACAATTACAAAAACAGACCATATTTACAATATTTTTTTAGGTAATACAATAGGCGGCGTTATCTCTCAAAGCAATTTCTTCCAGGCAACCTAAATGAAAAAAAAAATGATCAGGCAAAATAACAAGTGCAGGCAAAAGGCAATAGATTCATAAACACTCAAACTAATTTAAGAAATAAATATACAAATACATACATATATACCTAGTCATATATATACAATATAAGTTATTATCATAAATGTATAAACATGATTATATTCCGTAAATCAGACATAGCTATTTTTGGACAAATAGTGTTTTCTGAGCAAATTTCTAAGTGTTGGTATGGATTTGGCCTCTCTGACAATAAGAGGCAGCATATTCCAAAGTTTGACAGCCTGCACCGTAAAAGAATTTGTAGTTTTACTTAAAGTACTTAATTGCTTATAAAATATTCCCTAAGTAATAACCAGTAAACAATTCATATAAGTACTAATATGTTTATGAGGGTAAACAATTTTCCTTACTTTTTATAGTCTGATTAAAAATGATAGAAAAGTTAATCGTGAATATTCGACACATCCCTATATAATTAGGTATGTGACGTACGAGTGAGTGCACTTAGACATTACCCACATGATTATGGTCACGACATGCCTGTACACACCCTATTACACTTTTATTACTCTGTCTTGGAAATGGCAAAAAGCTTTTGTAAATTCAAAAAAATGTCTAAAAGTTTTTTGAATTTAGGTTTATTTTTTCTTTAACATATACACATGTACGATATTTGTAATAGACTGAAACTAGTGTAAAATGTCTAAGATCTCATGTTGTAATTAAAATACGAAAGATAGGATGTTTATAGTCTTTTCCGTCGGGTATTAAGTTAACTACGCGACAATTCTATTATTCTCCAATTCTTTGCATTGGAGCCTAATTGTACACTAATCTGGCCATAAATGAATGTAATAACATGTTATATGTATATTGTATATATGTAGGATGGTGGTTGCCTAGCAACGCGTGGTTTATAGTTGATTGTGAAGCGGGTGTTGTAATTTTTCTTTATTATATATTGTTATTTAATTATACCAGTTTAAAGGGAGATTCTTTATTTATTTGCTATCCTACATTTTTGGGGGCTCGTCCGGGATATTACAAAAATCGTTCGGGATGTGGACAGATGGCTTGAAGACTATTATGTTGTGTTGAGAATTTTGACTCACTATTTATTAAACCTTGCATACCAAAGGACATCTTTAATATCATATTAACTCTAAAAAATACGAACAGTGTTGGTTATGATGGTATATGTACTAAAATCTTAAAGTCAGTTGCACATATAATATGTGAACCTCTTTGCCATATATTTAATCTGAGCATAAGCACAGGTATATATCCTGAAGCTCTAAAGGCTTCTATAGTCAAACCAGTCCACAAAAAGCTTAATAAAGAAGTCATGGTAAACTACAGACCCATATCTCTTATTCCTGTAATATCAAAAGTATTTGAAAAATATATCTATAGGCAACTCTCTGATTATTTTGAAGCAAAGAATTTATTAGGTAGAGAACAAAAAGGATTTCGTGAACATAAAACTATCAACATGGCCATATATGACTTTCTATATAATGTAATTACTAAAGTAGATAAAACAATCCCCGTATGCTCTTTATTTTGTGATATGACCCAAGCTTTCGATTATGTCTGTCACAAAATACTTTTAACAAAGCTTGAATGTTACGGGGTTAGAGGGAATACTTCAAATTGAATTCAGTCGTATTTGGAAAAAAGAAAACAATACACAATGATTACAAATATAAATAATAAGACTAAAACTGAAATGAACTTCATGTCTAATAAGCGCATAGTAAAATATGGTGTTCCACAAGGCAGTGTATTAGGACCACTGCTCTTCATAATATACATAAATGACTTACCATATGCTACTGTACTACCTATGTCTCTGTTTGCAGACGATAGTGCTGTAACTATATCATATGAAAAAGCTGACACATACGTAATTAACATTAATGATACATTAAATTCAATAATCTCTTGGCTGGACAATAATAATTTACGAATTAATCTCAATAAAACTAAATTAATACATTACAGACAACGTGACTCTACTGCTAATTTATCTAATAAACTTGACATCAAACATAATAATAATAAAATTGAAGAAGTTAATAGTATAAAATTTCTTGGACTTGTTATTGACAAAAAACTTAACTGGAAAGATCACATATGTGTTCTATGTAAAAAACTTATAGTATGATATATATACTCTACAAAATTTCATCAATTGTAAATGTTGACGCTCTCCTAGCTGCATACCATGGTCTCATATCGTCTAATATTAGGTATGGCATAATATTCTGGGAAAATTCCACTGAAGCTGGTACAGTATTTAAACACCAAAAGCGTTGCTTAAGAACTATGTTCAAACTCAAACAGATAGATAGTTGCGAACCTTATTTAAAAAAATATAAAATTTTGACTGTACCCTGTCTATATATATTTGAAATTTCAATATTTGTCAAAACAAATCCACACCTATTTAGTCAGCGTTCGGAGGTCTTTCCTCGTAACAGACGCGATGAATTTAAAGTTTGCACCATCAAATCATTTACGACATTAATGCGCAAAAGTGTCTATTGCATGGGGCCCTTTGTTTACAATAAGCTTCCGAAGTCTCTTAGAGAAATGCCACTTACACTATTAAAAAAAAATTAAATTTGTTACTGACTACTAAATGTTATTATAACATAAACACCTTTATGGAGGTTAAATCATTATGAAGTGACATAAATATATTTGACATGCTGTAATAGTAGAAATTTTATTATTTAGATTATTATTATATTGTATACCTGATAATTATTATCAATGTTTAATTTTAATTGTTATCATTCATTGACTGTATTTTTTGTACATAATTTAATATTGTAATCATTGATATTGATTGATACATAAAATCCTGTAATATTAATTTTGCACGCCCAATGATGGGCCGAATGCATTGATGCCATAAAAACTGTAACAACTTTGTACATGCATTACGCAATAAATATATATTCTATATTCTATTCTATTCTAATAAAATTGTATAGAAAAATCCTCTTCTAGCTTTCGGCAAAAACACCATCTCTTAAATTTCTGCTGGAGTTGCTACTTTCCTTGATATACATGTGTTGCAGACTCATTAGTATAAAACCTATTTTTCTCATAGAATTGAATGTTGAATGTGATTGTTATTTTTTATATCAACTGACTTTTTGTCGAGTGAAAATTATTGACAGATACACACGTATCAAATATCCATTGTTGTGTTTATTAAGTTTATATAATTAAAATAATACAAAAAGCAGGATATATTTATATAAAATCACAATATCTCTCTTCGACGACCACAACAACATGTGTATAAAAGTATTGTTAGAATATCCAACAGAGTTTTTATTTATTTGGCGTGGCATTTTACCGGCCACCAAATATACTAAATGTTTGAATTTAGAACATAGATGATATTTTGTTTTTTATCTGTTTTTTCCCTCCAATATTACTAAAATCGTCATTGTATTACGCACGTGTAGTTTTCTTTAATAATAATATATGTACAGTCCACAACGAATTAATATTTAAAGAGGTGTTTAACAAGTATGATATGAAAGTATTAAAATTTAATTAAAACATAATATACCTGTTTATTTATGAAAATATGACAATTAGATTGCATGACGAGTAAAGGGCAGTGAGTGGAGGCGCGTGCTGTTAACATCCACGCGCGTTACAAATAGGTTAAAACATATAAAATACTTAGTGGGATTACATGGCGACAGCCCGTACAAATATTGGTATTTACATGGAATGGTTTGTTTAAACTCACTTTTATATGTGAATTTGTTTGAAAACAAAGTCACTTTCATATGTAAATTTGTTAAAAAATACAAAATTACAAATAAAATTCAAATACAGAACCATTTATTATTTGTATATTTTTTTTTGTTTCCTATGTTTTTGATATGAAATGATTTCCTTTAAATTAAGTAGGTACTGTAAAAACTGGAGATATACCTATATTTACTCCGAATATGGAGGTATTGTCATAACAGATTTTTAAATTAAAAATCTTTAAAATCAGTTTTAAGTGAGTTTCCATTTCAATTAATAGACAGTGCTTTCAGTCTTAAAAACGCTACTCTTTATAAGTTTTGAATTGTGGTGTGCAAAATAAAAATTGTTTTGAACAAGATTGGTTTAAACGTTTTTGAAAAATGGGACATTTTTAACTGTATGCGGCACGACAAGTACTTGTGTGTTTTTATCTTTACAATGTTATCAGACTATAATAATAAACAATAAAAGCTATGCTAAAATTCGTAATAAATCTAGTTTTTTACATGAAAAATTCTTTTATGTGTTTTGTTTGTTTCAGATATCTCATGTAAGCCGTCCCGATACGCGTGACAACAAACAAACCGATACACTTTTTTTATTTAATAGCTTATTAACATATCGATAAACAGCGGTTGGCTATCAAACAATCCACGGTACGCCGTGGCCTGGCATAAGGCACGCGACACACGCACACGCTACACGACTTGTGCGCATGCCCTTAGGTCGTGACGTCACGCGCGTCTATGATCTATAGACAATTGTTTTGATGCCTCCGTTCGAATGAAAACAAATGCATTATTCAAATAAGAGCAGAGTTTTGTAGGCGTCAGTGCGAAAGTGAATTTGTGTTTTTGTTACATTATTACAATGACAGCCAAACATGGCATCAGTTCGATTGTCTGTATTGTAAATAAAGTGTATTTACTGCTCTGAGACAAAGATTTCGTTGGTTGGTTTCGACTTGGTTTTTATTTTTCAGCAATATAATTTTGTAATTAAACAACTGCTGTGTGATGTCATCGCATTAAAAAAACAATTCAAAAATATTGAAATCAGATTATTTCTATCTAATCTATAGCTATCTACAGATTACATATGTTAGGTATAAGAAATTGAAGAAACAGAAAAAAATTAAAATACTTACACGGTTTACGCCAGACATTCCCTTAGACAAGTCAAAATTTCGTCGGTAATTAAGTGTGACATGAATCAGTGTCAAGGAACATGTGTAGTGTCGACACGTCATTAACCGATTGGGCGGAATATTTAGAATTATTTGTATGGGGGGAGAATGACGCCGTTAGTTATTTTTCTAAAATATTCTCAACTCAATCTCAAAATGAGCCGTATCTCGAATAAAGCGAATTCGACTCTTGGTCGAAAAGCATGGCCCAGGTTTTGGACCTAATATTACAATTATTATCAATTGTGAAAAAAAAACATTGTAAAATAATCTGCACATTGAAATACCTATTGGAATTATATATATATATATATATATATATATATATATATATATATATATATAAGTATAGTACTAGTAATAGTGTAACAAAAAATATTGATATAGACATTTTTTCGAGTAAATGTAAATGTAGTACCTACGTATATATGCAGTCTAAAATTTATTTATCTATTACATAATTATCCAACAGCTTACAATATTTATAGCATAGGCAATAAACTCTGTTAAATATGATTTTCGCCAATTACTGGATACTTTACACTTTACAATGTTTTAGTACAAAAGCAAGACCGCTATAAAGAGTACGATACACGATACGTTTTGATATAAATGTAATTTATTTATTAACATAATGCCTGCTGAAGTTTCCCTATATAGTATATATTACATATAATGTATTACATATATACATACATACATAACTTCACGCCAGGTCCCTTGCGGGGTAGGTACGAACAACAGAGCGCCATTCAGGCTTATTCCTACACACCTCACTTGCTTCTTTGACATTCATAGCTCTTGTCATGCACGCTCGTGCGTTCTTAAGGTTCCTGACATCACCTTCTGCTAATACACAATCAATTTGATCATTGAAGGTGTGTCGTGGCCTTCCATGACTTCTGCATCCATCCACTTTTGCATTGTATATCTGTTTAGTCATTCTTTCATCATACATTAGTTCCACATGTCCGAACCACCGGAGCATTCCTTTCCTTACCCTCACCCCGACACTCTCTTTCAGACCAACTCTCTTTCTTACTTCGGTATTACGAACGCGGTCCGCGAGCGTCACTCCGCAGATTATGCGCAGTGCTCGCATCTCGACCGTGTTTACTCTACTTTCATGCTCTCTGTTCCATACCCATATAATGTATTAATAACTAAAAATATTTCCAACAAATATTAGAATGATGAAGTATCTGAAAAAACAATATTTACTATTTTACTAATTAATTAGAACAAAAATTTGCTTGAATAGAAAGACGTGAATAGATTTTGAGATCTAAGTAAGCGTGATCCTTATTAAACCGCATTATTAGTGATACACGAACTTATTTCAAAATAATTGATTATTTATCCATTATAATTAGAAATCTTATGTATAATAAGTTTTACGGGATTTTCAGGAATAACACTGCCTTAAATGTTTAACACGTTATCACACCTCTTAACTCAACTGTGAGTATTGTTTATAACCTAATAAATGTCAACAAACATGCCTAATTAGGTGTTTATTAGGGCGACGCGAAAGTAAGCAATTATTTGGTAAATTACTTTCACATTTACCCAGTTGTAAATATTGAGACAATATTATAACTTATTTCGGCTTTAGCCACTGCTAATTAGTGCATTTTCCGCCATCTTTCAAAAGCTGTAAGCGCACATATCAAAAAGTCGTTATCACAACACCTACCTTGTTACCTAACAATTTATAGTAATAAACATATCCACAAATATTCTAAACATAAATATATATATGTCGGAGGGAAGCTATAATTGGATGTATTGTTCACTTGATGAATAACGCACAATATCATTTGTTTACATTTTAATTACTTCTAAAATTCTTAATTTAATTTACTTTGATTTGTTAAATGTTTCTATAACTTAAAGATCGTTCTAACCTAATAAAAGTTATGAATATTGTAATTTAATAAACGACCAATGAGAGCAGAGCATGTCTAGAGCGGGGTCAGCGCCCTCTATACTTTGAGTAATATCTACTTGGGTAGACTGAGGAGTTTTTGTGGCACATTTGGTTGGTGGCAACAGGTCGAATTGGACCATGGAGTATTTTAAAGAAAGTATTGAAGCTGGAAGTTTTTTTTTTTTTTTATTGCAGGAGATCAGCAGACAGGCAGACGGCCCACTTGATGGAAAGCGGTTACCATCGCCTATGGACATTTGCGACACCAAAGGTGCTACAAATGCGCTACTGCTCTCTTAAGAGGGACTGGATCCTGGTCACTAATGCCGGAACACAACACAAGGTTGTTATGACGGCATACTCTAGACCAGGGGTGGTCGCCATCCAGTCGAGCATATATATAATACCCTACCACCTGGCTGTGGGTTGTTTTGTCGCCTCTTACGACAGGCCGCCCGGCCGCAGGAAATTGTATTCTTTCTCCGTTCCTGCACGGATAAAAAGTATGAGCGGGTGCCCTGAATCCGCTGCTCGGTCTAAACTATGTCATAATGTTGATCAAATCTAAATTAAAAGTGTATAAACCGTGGCTATTGTGTTTTATGCTCGCATTTTATCCTGATGACGCCCACTAAACCTGCAATAACTAAAGAAGTTGCCGTTCTGCGACATATACATATTCATTGTAAAATTCTGATTAAAGTTTTGTGAGATTTTTCCTTTAAAAACTATATCACAACTGTTTAGCAAAATGTCATCTAAACTACCACGACTAACAGAATAGTGGGAACGTTTTACAAATCCAGCATAATTATTATCATTTTTCAATGTCGTTCAAAAACCTAGGAAGTTAAACAAAAGCGTGTGTTATCGACGACAACATGCTACGATATTTAAAAACTTTCTTCGAACGCAATTTGTTCTGCAAATGAACGTCTAAACAAAATCACGTGTGCGGTTTCACAGCTGCGCCTGCGCCTAAAGAAGTCAAATTACTCAAGCATAATACGAAAACATTCGTAATACTTAAAAACTACCGCAGACCGTAGAAAACCGCGATTTTTCATAGTCCAAAAACAAATATTATGGTGCTTAGATAATCTGTTATTTTTTGCACGGAGAACACCGAAATAACACGACGACGCACGAAATCATTAATTCATATTAGTAGTGTTCTATTTTCGAATGTTATGTGAATGAATGAAATCTTAATAGCGAGGGCTGGCTGTAAAAATAAAAAAAAACATTGCTCACTGAAAGATGATAGGCGCAGGCGACTCCTTTGAAATTCGAACGATATCTAATTGGTAATCTATCTCGTTTTCTTAATTCAAAATAAATACGCATTAATGACACAAATTTCCTCAAAGAGGTTTTTAAAATATACCTCCTTATTTTGTATGATTTTTACTTTTGTACATTTGAATTACATCCAGTTTTAGTAATTTATTTATCGAATCGTATGCTAGGAGGAGGATGATAGATGATACATCTACACAAAACAATTGCAACCTCGTTAGTGCTTCATCCTTCCGCTATACCAAGTTTCTTTGAGAAAGTGTACTTGTTATACTAAACTATGTTTTAACGGTTTTAACTAGGCATGTTGCTGAAGAGTTTCTTGCGTCGCTTCTGCGCTTCAAACAACATGTTGCGAAGCCGCGATAAATTAGATACAGCGCCCATAGAGTAAAACAATAATCATAAACAAGAATTAAAAACAACAAGTTGAGGTTAGGCTAAATAATAACTTTGAGTCTTGTCATCTTTTTTTTTCCGAAACTTCCAAATTAAAATCTAATAAAAGACCGCGCTTAAAATCGTTTAAATGTAGTTTTATTATGTGTACTAGTCTCAAAAACTTAGAAAATAATAAATGTGCTTGTTTATTAAGTTGTGACCACAAGTGAAGTTGTTGGCGCTGACCCACCGGTGTTTGGCTTTCGTCATGAGTTGAAATTGATTTAGTTTATTTTTATGACATGTTTAAATCTATTTAAATCTGAACAAATAGATTTTCAACCAAAACTGTGTTTCAATGTGCTTTTGAATTTCCCATTTCTAAATTCAATGACTTTAAAAGTGTTACCTCTATTTGATCTATTTTATGATTGAGATTAACAGAAAAACTCAGAAAAAAATATTTTTGGATAAACCAATAAGCCGAAATCAGAAATTATAATGTAAATACCTATGGAAAAATGACATCGATTCATTAGTGTTTATGACTTGACATCTAGTTTAGTTTTAGTCAAGGCCTAGTTGCCAACCATAACTTAATAAAAATATATAAATATTATCTATGATTTTCATGTTTATTTGGTTGTGTTTTATTTTATTTTTGAACTCTCTCGTGTTTTAGACTATTTCGAATCTTTTTATGTTGACTATTTGATTTTGATTGGATTTTTCGACTTTGGACCTATGATATATATGAAGAGTTTGTTTGTTTGATTGAACGCGCTAATCTCAGGAACTACTGGTCTGATTTGAAAAATTATTTTATTGTTAGATAGCCCATTGATCGAGAAAGGCTATAAGCTATATATTATCACACTATTGGTCTTATGCTGGTGTGCACCGACTTTTAACCGATGGTTAAAATAAAATAATCGCTAAAAATGTATGCATAAACAGTGATTATTTTATTTTAATCGTTGGTTACATGTCGGTGCACACCAGCATAAGACCAATAAGAGCGGAACACCAATGAAGAATGTTTTAAAGTCGGGGTTTTTGAAAACAAATTCCACGCGAACGACGTCGCGGGCACAGCAGTAGTTGATATAAGTCGATGGTCAATAAGTTCAGAATGGGTGTGAAGTAATTTATTTAACAAAATTGAGTAACGAGCAACGAGGATTCATTATGCATTAAACAGCAGCAGCTTTCTAAAAGCGTGACTATGAATATCCTATTATTAGCACAGGATAATGTTAAGAATCCGTTGACGTATTTAATTGTAGCTAAAATGATTTACAAAATAAATAAGTAATGAATGAGAAGTAAGTACATATTGCAGCTTAAAATGTAATCATTATTAAAATGTATTTACGTGAAGCAAACTTTGGACCCCTTTTTACTAAAATTGCGCGGATGGAGGAGTATGAAATTTCGCACACTTATCTTATACTAATATTAAAGCTGAAGAGTTTGTTTGTTTGTTTGCTTGTACGCGCTTATCTCAGGAACTACTGTTCTGTGTTCAGGAATTACTATGTGTTAGATAGCCCATTTATCGAGAAAGCCTATAGGCTATATATTATTACGCCAAGACCAATAGAAGCCGAGCACTAACGAAGAATGTTTCAAAAGCGCTTTTGGGTTTTTAACTTACTTTTTTTTACTATTCCATGCAGACGAAATCGCGGGCAGAAGCCAGTAGTTTGTATAGAGGAGTGCAGAATGTTATTTTTTTAAATTATGCATAAAAAATACATTAAATCAATAAAATAGCATTATACACACTACCGTGTACTTGAAACACACACGCATATATTTATATACTCTTTTGTTTATTGTTAAAGACAAATTAACAGTGTAGCCTTTGCAAAATCAGTGATTGTAGAAGTATATATTATAGTCTTTGACAACAAAACCTTATTAATGTTCAAACTTATAATTTAAATTAATTATAGTCGAATTTCGACCACTGGGCGACCACTAGTAAATTCAAATATTTAATATACAGGTGAATTTTTCAAGTGGGCCAAATCCTAACCTATACTAAATAGCGACACATACTCAAAGGAGTCTCGAGGCTGATTTTGACGAAAACTAAAGTGGAATCATTAGATTTTTGAAAAATCAATTAGGTAAAGGAATTAGCCAGGAATGGAATCGGATGATTTTGAGAAAACAAACATACCTGTATTTTTATACTAAATCATAATGGCTACGTTCCATTAGAGACTCATAACGACCACGTTCACGACCGCGATTTTTCCCGTTCCACTAGCTTGCCGGCGTTACAACCGTAAACTCAAGTGGAACGGTTATTCGAACCACCTCTTGACGTGGGTCTTTATGAGCGTTGTGTGACCGAAAATGATGACGTCATTTGTGACGTTTTCGCCACGATTACAACGAACGCGGTCGCCTTGTGGAACGCTAGCGGAGCGTTTTGGGCATTGTGAGCTACTAATGGAAGGCGCTGAATGTAACTTGTAAGGATCAATTTCTGTGAAGGAATATCAAATGGGAAACCAAGGGAAAGGTTTGTTTTAAAATAATATTATTCTATTTACCATATATTAATTAAACCTCTTATTCTATGCAATATGGAATTTATGTTTTTTTATTTTTTTATTACTACATTGGCTCAGCGACCCAAAGTAGGTCTTGGCCTCCGAAACGAGAACATGCCATTTTTCCCTGTTCTGCGCAAGTTCTTGCCAATTATTAGTTCGTAGCTCGGACAGATCAGCTTTGTTTTTCCAGCGATATTTGGGATGGCCAACCGCATTTTATTCCTTTTACTTGTGTCTTTTTATATTGATATCTCATAGGCTTCAGGGAATATGAATATAATACAAAATCCCGCGCGAACAAAATGTCGGGAACAGCTAGTTTTATAAATAACAAATGTTAACAATAAAATGTTATTCGACATGGATTCATTATTACATAGGGTAAATCTTCCGTTGAATATTGTCTATTCGATACTAGATGGCGTTACTAGGATAATAATTTCGAATATGAAAAATATATATTATACTCTTCAGTATTTGTGTCATACAAAATAGGTTTTTTTATTCGCAATGAAATTAAAATATGTTTAATACTAATTATATTTATTTATTTCAATTTCTTTCCTTTTAAAAGTTTTTAAACTCGTGTTAAATAAAATATTTAATAAAATTGGTCCAACTTTCGCCTTGTACCCATTGTTTTAATGGCACGAGCCTTTTTAAGTCTTAGAAGCTTTAGACATTGGCTAAATATAAATGCCGTGTAAAGCCATATTTTAAATAAGACGAAGAATTAATAAATGCGCGGCAAAAGTGTTTACAGTATTATAATTATAAAGTATGAAACAACTTTTATAAAGAGTCGGTTTTCCATATCTCATTATCTTTATTTACAGGTGTCGGTGAACTCACAGTATTGGCAAAATAGCGGGAAAACTCTGCGCTGCTGTAAGTTATAAATATGGTTGTATAGTATTTATACTGTACTTATTTAGTTGTGTGTTGAAAAGAAGTGATTTTTTGCTGTCGAGAAAACTTCGTGATTCTACGTATGTATTTCATCCCCACATTCCAGAAATGCGGAAGATAGTCTAGTCTAGTGAATATTTATATAATACCTGATTATAAATGTCCTACAGCTAGGTTGCTGCCTGTCCATTTTTTTATGTAATCGCTGGTACACCTGACACGCCTGTCTGAGGCAGATATGTGAGTGTCATACATCGGTTATGTGTAGAATTAATCTTGATGTTTTACTTTTATCGCCAACACCTAAGTGGTAACCCATTATCATGACTTAATAAGTCATTTTAAATGCTATTGAATTGAATTCTGTTTTCGAATTGTAGTTGTTGTTATATTCCGTTTAAAAAAGGTATAAAACGAGCGGCGTATGAACTTATCCCATTGACGAACTTGACTGTATTTAATAAATTATGGCGCCAATTTCATATCAAGAGCAAACATGTGACGCGTAAACCTGTTTTTCTTTTGATTTAATTTACAATGCTGCTATATTTAGTTCTAGTGTCTTGTAACTTGAAGTTGTGATTAATAGTGTTATTTATGTATAGTTAGTTAGGTACGTTGAGCACTAGCAGTATTTTAAATGAACGAGCAGCAAGTTACCACACTGAATTTTTCTTCACTGTGGCATCAAACCACGACTCGCTCTTGGCCTCAAAAGATCCAGACGTGCGGCAATAGATAAAATATTTTTTAAATAAAAAATCGTTATCGAACGATAGGAGATGCTCATAATATAAAACTGGCGATAACTACCGGAAGTGATAACAACTAGCGGATGTTTTAAGTCACGCTACCTTTTGATGTTGCTTTAATGTTAGGAATTTTCTAGTTTTCTTATGTATGTTTTATTTAGAAAATAAGGATAAGCTGAGTGCCTTCATATTCATTCAAATGACATGGGTTCGAATGTTCCAAGAAGGGCAATGCGCCTATGTATTATTTTTGGCTTATTTCAAAACAATACCTGGTGACGATAATGGAAAGTATCGTGAGGGGTTGTTATGGAGATTATCGATGTGTAAAACTCGCCAATCAGCTTTAAACACGCGTGCCGGTTAACAATTCGTTCCCTTGATATTATTCTAAATAAAAATGATTGTATTCTTCGTGTCTTTAAAAGAAGTCACTTAAATGTGTACTTCTTGTGGTAACAGCACTAAATACGACAGTACTTGTCTAGAAGAATTATTTTGATCCGGTTCAGCCTCATTATAAAGTAATATTTTATTCTAAAGCTTACAATCTTATATATTGTCTGGCCATAAGTTCGTTCCAAATTTAAATCTCCAAAATACTGGCCATAACAATATAAATTGTAATTATTTAAATTTGGAATCTTTAAAAAAATATATCACTTAGTTTTTACTTTTTAAATCCCAAGGTCACAGAATCGAGACGCGTTGCACTGATACTGTCATACGTCAGATTACGAAATACTCTAAATATGTGAAAATGCATATACCAAACTACAGATCTTCGAAGAATAAACATACAAGCATCCACAGAGACAGAGCATGATTCACATTCATATGTTAGTATGAATAAATGGGAAGTTCAAGATACGTAGTGATTATAGTACGTTGATACCAACGTTTATTATCTTTTTGACATCTCCTGCCAGTGCGGTGTCAATCTTCAAATGACAGGTATTTCATAAAACTGTACAACTTAATGGCTATGTTGAATATTGATAGGGCTGTCATATACAGTGGATATTCTTAGTTGTCAATTATTTTATAGTTGTCAACTTTTTCTGATCACTGATAGCGCTCTGGTGGGGCTGGAGCAGTTATATGCTTTTTATTATCTAGGTTTAATTTTAAGTGGCATACCTTATTCATAATACTTATACGAGGTTTAAAAACTGTCTTGAAATAAGCTTTTGCATGTGCATTGCAGATTTGATGTTTAAAGCAAATGCAAAAATGAGGGAGTAAACTTGAAATATATCAATTCCATAATTTTGTTACTATATAATGTTATATACAGTGCTATAAATCTGTAGCGAGATCTCTTTTACACAGGAAAGTCTCTTTTGCGTAGAAAAATGTCACGACAACGTGACACAACAAAGTCTTAGTAGGCACTAGATAGGATAATATATATAAGTATAGACATATGGCCCACACTGTACATGCACTTCCTCACAACACCAGCATGTAACAGATACACTCTACATTAGTATAAGTTTAGTATTCAAATTAGAATAAATTAATATACATATACCTCAACACAAAAATCACTAAAGTAATGTCACACACAAGAACCAAAATAACTATAATAAGCGTGTTAAATTCTAAAAATTAAATCTAGAAATTAAGTTGTCAAAAAGGGCACGGAACTCGAGTCCGTAGAGTTGTTAAAAAAGAAAAAAAGTCTTAGTATTGTTACGAGCTACAGGACTCATATTAAAATAAATGCCGTTGGAATTACTATAGAGTTTATTAGAACTGTACAAACACGTATAGAACAAATACAAAATAAAACTAGATGCAACCAGTTCACACTGCACGATTCAATGCAATTCAACAGGCGTAAAGTCCGTCACTATGTCGCTTATCGAAAGTACAAAAAATCGTAAATCGTATCGTAGTCGTCGATTGACTGCCTCACCCCTCCGTTCGGGCATTGTTTTATACTAAACTGTATAATATAACAAAGGATCGCGTTCGCCGAGTTAATCCCGCACATCTGCCAGCTTCGACGGTCATAAAACAAGGATTAATTCGTTCGACACTAATTACAGCCATAAAATAAGTACGATAACAATAGATGTTTTTAAAGTTTAAACACGAAGTAAATAAAAGAATCCGTTTTTACAACATGCCAGGTGTGCGGTCTGTGTCGGTATGTAACATTATGGATGGTTTTTTTTATGTATTGAGAGTTTTGTGATGCATGGCAGTTTCATATCTGTCAGCCCTGAGTATTCGTAAAAATAACATACAACTACCATGTCGCTTACGAGCGATCCATCATGACGAAATGATCGCGACCTTTTCAAGAGCAAGTTTATTTTGTGCAGAAAGCTGTTATTTTCACATTAAGACGTGTCGGTCTCGAATTTGAGTTTTTTTATGATTTCTGCCGCCATTGCTGACCAGTTGTTTCAAACTAGGAACTGTTCAGACTGGATAAATGGACAACCTAGCGTAGTCAGATTTCTTAAATAAATTTATCTGTAATTTCTTAAATTAGATTAAGTATTCATGTATCTATTGCTTTTTTCCTGTACCACCTGTATCGCCCGATTCCAATCTCTTTCATTTATGTTGCCTGGAAGAGATCGCTTTGAGCCATAAGGCTTCCTGTTGTATTGCCTAGAAAATATTGTAAATACAGTCTGTTTTTGTAATTGTATATTTTGGTGTGCAATAAAGTGTTATGTGTGCTATCTCTCTATTTAATTGAGTTTTAACCGCGGCTGGAAACCCCAAGAAGTATCTCTATTTTACTTACATAAACACTTAATTAGGTTTTCTAAATACATAAACCTTCAGGGAAAAATTACCGAACTCATGGTATAAAGCACTTTTTAAAAATTCGTTGTGTAATTTAGGAGGAGTTAGCGGATATAAAGACGCATATCCGCGAAATGACTTTGTTTAAAAAAATGTAAAGATTTTTAATTTATTCATATTTTATGACTAGTCTATGATCGTGTGGTCGTTTGCATATCCAATTAAAACATGATCCAATGAAGAAGTTATTTGCCTTTTCAGATCACTTAAATACATTGATCTAAAGTCTAGACCAGCAAACAAGATTTGCTTAACTTAATAAAATTCAATAAGGTCCTTTACCGTATTAGACAGGAATCCATTATCCGTGCGTTATTTTTTATTATAATTCCTTTTTTTTGTTATGTGTATGATCCAATAAAAATGAAATTTATAAAACTATTATAAAGCTGTGCTGAACCCAACACAAAGAGAACCATCAAAATAGGTTCAGAAACAAATAAATTATGGCTGAACATAAATAAAAAAATTATACGACGAATTAAGAACCTCCTCCTTTTTTGAAGTTGGTTAAAAGTTTACTTCGCGCGGTGGCCTCCTTCTGCGAGGACATTATGATGCAGAACAAAGAAACAAAAGGGATGAGGTTGAGCAGGCGGACCCCTGTCGCAGACGGCGCAGAGGAAGTCGCAGGTGCAACTTTGCTAATCTCCTTCCGATAATGTAGAGTGGCGCTGGGAGCTCGGGGGGCCCTCCGTGCATGCTACGCTCAGTGCTGTGGATCCTGCTCTCAGGAATACTCCTTGTCGATTTGTATCGAAGCAGATCATACCTATGATTGCGGACCCGTGGCGCCTCATTACGATATAGAAGGACGCTGGTTTAATGTGTAGCCTGGCGGTCGGTGCTTGTAACTTCGATTATCAGAAACTGGTGTAGAGCGTCGGCAGTCGGGAGTCCCCCATTTCCCTCGGAGACCTCCCTTGGAGCCCGAGGGTATGCGCAAATGCATTTCAGCGGTAAGGAACAATAAAGGTGCATGCCAGCCTTCTGGTCACGCGAGACTCGATAAGACGCGTTGAAAGGTCTTAATAGAGGTGATGAGCCCCAGGCCCCACGGTCCCAGGGTCTCAAACCTAAAAGACACAAACATGTACCCACTCCCAATTGTACTATGACTATCGCTTCAAAACGGTTTCTGAGAATTTTGGTCAAAACATTCACTTGTAATACAAGTACAGTGGCAGACCGGCAAACATGTCTGTTTGTTTATTGATACGATTATCGAATTATTTATTTAGTGTAGAAGATAACCAGGTTCAGCACTTGCTAATTTTGAAGATATTTCGTGTTTTTTAAAGGAGTTACTAAAAGTATATTTACTTCTTGATAATAATAGTGTGGGTTGTACGAGTATTACAATGAAAAAATTTGGTCTGTATTTGTTGTAAAAAAAATAATCTATGTTACTTATTAAATAGTCTGTGGCCCCAAAAATAAAACTAATATGATGAATAATCTTGTATTAACCGGTTTCGGTTACAGCAACCATTATTGACTGTGAACAGTAAAGTTCTGATTTTAGATAGTATATGATTCGAGGTTGATTCGGATCGTCCAGCTACCATCCTCTGTGTTTGTTATGTGTGCTACAAAAGTTAAATTTAAAACTTAAAAAAAATATTGCAAATTAAATATAAATGCGTTGCATATTAATTCAATTAAAATTACACACAACGGGAATATTTAAAAATTCGCCGCCGACCATATTTTCCCTCTGTCTGACTATAATTTCGCCTGTGAGAAGTATACATTTCCCATAAGATGTCGCGATAGACGTATAGGCCGTGTACACACTACATCGAATAAAATTGCCGTTCCAAGACATATTCTTCGATTAGAGTGTCAAAATATGTAACTATATATATTTATAAGACTTTTAATAGGACATAATTGATGTAAATACGATTTGTTTTATACAATATATTTTATGCTTATTTATAAATTCATTAAAACGTTTTTATCTCCCGAATATGAAAGTTAAGTAAAATGAATGTTAATAGCAATTGTTTTAAAATCACTTCAATTATATATCATGGCATCAAACAATCATACATTTTTACAATGATGAAATTACAAGTTATTGCACTACTGTTTGTATAGTAATAGTGTCAAAAAATAATAATTCACAAACATTTCTTGAATAGAACAGAGACATAAGGCTTAAACGAGTGTTTAATTCAAATCGTAGTTATATTTTTATAAGACATTAAGGAAGTTAAAAAATATATAGGTGTTATAAGTAATAACGTTATAAATCAATGATCCTCGTATAAACAGACAAAACGAAAATATTATGTCTATGTTGAAATAAAATAGCAATTATTCAAATAGTCTCGGTTTCATTTTCTTACTTTAATTATTTGAGGTACATATATATTTACAATAATACATTTGATTTATAAAGAATAGAATAACAGTGAAATGTAAATACTAATTTAATACTAGTGAGCATATAAAATATTATCCGAAAAAATCATTTCATTACAATTATAATTTAGTCTAATAGTCTCTAAATATAAATGTATTATTAATATGATAATGTATGGAAAGGTTATTTATTAGTAAAATCTTTTATTGAATATAAAATATATTTTATTCTTAGTTATAATTCTTGAATATGTACATACTGACTGGACGTTAGAATTTTGTGTATGTACATTATTAGAATAATTATTTAATCTAATTACCGAAATACGGCTAGTGCTGTGGGTTTGAGTGAGAGAGGAGGAGCCTGCCTAGTGCTGCTGTGTGCGAGAGAGAAAAATACTTATATTGGTATAAAAATCTTTATTTTTATACCAATATAAGTAATTTTTTTATGTTTGCGTATAGGCAAACTGGCAGACGGGTCCACTTGATGGCAAGTGGCTACCGTCGCCCATGGACATCTGCAACAATAAGGGAGTCAGTTTTTGCCTATCTCGTTGAGACTTTAAAAATCTGTTTACGCCCTTTTTGAAGAGCCCCATGTTGTAGCGCTCTGGGAAAACCGCAGGAGGGAGCTCATTCCACAGCTTGCTCACATATGGCATAAAAGATCGAGCGCAACGTACAGTGGATGACTTCCAGGTGTCGAGGAAGTGTGGATGAACTCCCAGTCACTGGCGAGCAGTGCGGTGGTAAAATGGCGATGTAGGTACCAAACCAAACAGCTCCTCAGAACACTCCCCATTGTACAGACGGTAGAACGCGCTTAGAGCGCCTACGTCTCTTCTGAGACTTAAAGGTTCTAAGCCGTCTGTAAGTTCGGGATTGTCGACAATCCCAATCAAGTGGGAGCAGCTGGTACTGAGGTGCCCCAACCCAGAGATGGGAGCAGTATTCCACATGGGGACGGACTTGGGCTTTATATAATAAAAGCCTATTTGGTCATTTTGGCCTATTTGGTCATTTTGGCCTATTTGGTCATTTTGGCCTTTTTAGTCGTTTTTGCCTATTCCGTCATTTTGGCCAAGTCGGTCACTGTGGTCTTTTGGTCATTTATACCATTTTGGCCTTTTTGGTCAAGTTTTGTAATTTATTTTGTTGTGAAGTGAATCTTCCGTGGGCAAATACATAAAAATGTAATATGTAATATATAACCTGTAGCACTTGCTCTATAAACAAGAGACACGCACTAGAGGTTAACCCGCGGCGCAGCCGCGGGGTAAACTCTAGTAGGGATATAAATATCAAAAGTGTATACTAAGCCTAAACTTACATCGCGTGCGCAAGCGCAGTTCACTTCATCGCCATTGTGACGCTCTGGCGGATTTTTGAAACCCTTTAATTAATCCTCATAAAAAAGTTCATATCTTTATAAGTTTTAATTTTTAACAAGCTTGAAATTACAATATTTATAATTTTATCAATTTTATATAACATTATCCTATCCATTGATATCCTATTTGTTTAATAAAGCCCCATCTTCCTAGCTGTGTCATTCTTTCTAAACACTGTTGTTAGCTAGCAACATATAGCTGTGCAGTAAACGCTTTCCATACATAAATAATTACAACCTTCTATATGTCAATTTAATGGTCTCTATAGCGTAGCGGGCTAAGCCTTGCTGGCGCGCTTAATTAATTAGAATGAAGGTGTCAGGGACTTCGATTCCCGGCAAAGTAAACGTAAACAACTTTTCTTTATTTACTCAGGTCTCGGTTTTAGGATGAGCTTCAGGTTTGTCTATTGTCCACATTACGCATAACATAACCGTAACTCTTAGATTGTTTGCCGCATTAATATGTATTGATTATTAATCTGGAAGGACGAACAGTTTGGTCCGGACTAAACACATAATGAAATTAGTGTTTTAAATGTGTTAAATTTATTTCAAGAAGAAAAGCTTTGTATCTTGTAAGGTAATGCTGCCCAGTGACATTTGTCTGATAGACCTGGACGAGTTTTAGTTAAGTTTTTTTATATTATTTTATATTTATTTTTACGTTAGTTTTATTTATAGAATAGTTTTTATTATGTAAAGTACTTCAATTTATAAAAAAATGTCAATCAACTGTGCCGGTTTTTAATAATTGGCTGAAACGTCAAAATAAAAAGAAAAAGCTAATAATAACTATTAAAAACACTAAAGGTGTCGTCCGTCGGATGCGTCTTTCGGACTCATGTGCACACCAGAATCGTAACACAGTCTCCAGTTTGCTTTAGGACGTCCGAACGCTCAAAGTGACGTCCGCTACATACCGCTACATAGACTTATAATGTCCACACTTCAATGGACGTTCTTTACCCAGATACGTTGTAAGCCACGCCCCTTAGCCGCGTCCGTCAGTCGCGACTTATAATATGCACATACTTTAAAACGTCACTTTTTAATTATCTTCGTTTACTGATCAAATAAGGTGTACTTAAATGCATACTGCATATCAAACGCAGGTCCCATAAAATAAAATGGCATCCATCAACGATAAATATACTCTATTTTCACTCTATCGCATTAAATATAAAATAATTATATCGCAAAGTGATTATGATTGGTGCTTTTAACCGATGAAATATGAACGACCGCTGAATGGCCGCCGGTGTATTTTTACATAATTAGCATCATCGGCTTAGTTCGCAAAATTAACTTTATAACAGTTATGTAGTTTAAATATACGATGTGGTTAGGGTTGCTACAATAGGGGTTTTTTTTTCTTTATTTTCGTGGTACTTAGTGACTAATAATATACCAAAAAAATATATTTAAATTTGTCATAATTTTTGTATAATTATTTAAGGTTAAGAATAACATTCACCAAATCACCGCCAAATTATTGACATGACAACCATTTTTCTCCTTCAATTTTAATGAAAACAGTATAAAATAACATATTCATCTTTATAAAACACAAATAAATATATATAATTATATTTGGTTTTATTATTTTAAAAAATACTACTTTTTAATTTTATTTCTTTATTTAGGCGTATGAAACAGAGTACAACATAAAATTGCTTTACAATATGAGTTTATTGACTCATATCTATTTATGTTTGTCTGTCAATTATTTAAAAAAATATAGTACACGCAACTTTGGGTCATTTAAAATTTGTAAGTAAATAACGTAAAGTTTATTTACAAAATTTGATATGCCCGGAATCGAACTAGGAACGTCTTAGGAATTTAGGAACCAGTAATCTAGACCGGCAAACGTTAAGACCACTCAGTTAAAGAGATATTAATGTGGCTGAAATATAAACATTATATTTCATTTCATTATTTATAACGGCAAATAAGCGACAACACTAAAATATTGATAAAAATTTGAGAAGAAAAAATTCAGTAATTTAAGTAAGCAGTTAAAATTATTAGGTGTCTTTGGGGGTAATCTTCTGTACAGTGTAGAAAAATAAATGCGGTTGAAGTTACAGGTATTAGCTTTATATAATGATATTTTAAAAAATGCTGTTTTAGTGGCAAATATTATTATTATTTCTGGCAACCCTAAGAGTGTCATAAAGTTTTTCCTCGAGGCGTAACAAGGATGTATAAAAGTTTTATTCTATTACAGTGCATACGCTTGCTTACCCCATGACGCCCAAGATATCATCTTAATGTGAACATTCCCTTTAAAGTAGTTGGTAAAATACCACACTTCAGGAATTAATGTAGGTATGCACATAAAAGTGCTACAAATTTTAATTCGAGGTTATAGAAATTTATGTATCGGGTTTTTTTATGCATGAGAACAGCAGACAGGCAGACGGCACCCCTGATGGAAAGAGGTTACCATCGCCTATGGACATTTGCAACGCCAAAGGTGCTACCAATGTCCTGCCGCTCTCTCTAGGCACAGTGGTACCTGGCTACCACTTTTCCGTTTCATTCCATATTTTAAAACAGCATATCCAACGGAAAGTCGTGGTAGCATATTGGCTAGCGCACGCATCCCAAGCTCAAAGAGCGCGTGTTCGCATCTGGCAAGAACGCAAGCACCACTTGGGCATTTTTCTGACCTAATTCCTCATATTGTTACAATTACCACGTGCTAACAACAATGAAAGAAAACATCGTGATACCGAGACCGTGGGACCTGCACACCGAGATAGCCGATATGCAAACATGCCAAGCTAGGCTATCTGCCAAGGGTATACGTCCGTTCCCCCCTGTAATGGAAGGTCTGAGTCCAGCAGTGGGAGCTTGTGGGCTGTTATCATTATTATTATGTAGCAGCAAAACTTTGTTAGCGTTGTTGCTACAACGATGACCTATTTGTTAGTGAATAGTGAATAACCAATCACCACCTTTTAATCTATATTCGTCTATCCATACTACGTAATTTATCAGGATGAAAGTATAAGGTAAGGTAAGTTCTGCCACGGGAGATAAGCTAGATCTGTGGAGACTGATATAAATTCGTTTAGAAGTTTTTACGTGAACCTCTCTAATAAGAAACAGACAAGAATTTTAATAATTGGATTTTCTGAATCTGCCGGTACGAATTAGCCCCTGATTTTTTTCGCACGAACTTAAATGAAATAAATGTGCAGGGGAGGCGTGGTTGCACCTATTCGACATTAATTAAAGGATCGATTTCAGTCTTTCTATTGCTAATCGATATATTAATACGTGAAGCAAAACCACAACAAAAACTTTGTACCCCTTTTTGCGAAAACTGCGCGGACGGAGGAGTATGAAATTTCGCACACTTATATATAGTTTATATAGAGGAGTGCAGAATGCTAATATGAAAAAAAATGCATAAAAAGAAAATAAGTCAATAAAAAAATATTACACACACTACCATATATTTGACAGACATACGCATATATACTCTATTGTTTAATGTTAAAATCAAATTAACAGTGTAGCCTTGGCGATATATCTGATTATAGAAGTACTAGAGTTTACCCCGCGGCTGCGCCGCGGGTTAACCTCTAGTGTGTGTCTCTTGTTTATAGAGCAAGTGCTACAGGTTATATTATATTATATTTTTATGTATTTGCCCACGGAACATTCACTTCATTTTATATCGCTAATTATATATACCACCCCCGTCTATCTGTCAACAAAATAAATTACAAAACTTGACCAAAAAGGCCAAAATGGTCTAAATGACCAAAAGACCACAGTGACCGACATGGCTAAAATGACGGAATAGGCAAAAACGACCAAAAAGGCCAAAATAATCAAAATGGTCAAAATGACCAAAGAGGACAAAATGACCAAAAAGGCCAAAATGACCAAAAAGGCCAAAATGACCTAATAGGCCAAAATGACCAAAAAGGAAAAATTACCAAATAGGCCAAAATGACCAAATAGGCCAAAATGACCAAAAAGGAAAAATTACCAAATAGGCCAAAATGACCAAAAAGGCCAAAATGACCAAAAAGGAAAAATTACCAAATATGCCAAAATGACCAAAAAGGGCAAAATGACCAAAAAGGAAAAATTACCAAATAGGCCAAAATGACCAAAAAGGCCAAAATGAAAATTATCCCTTGTCCATCCTCAGTATTTAATTTACATACGTACCGAATTTCAGCCAAATCAGTCCAGTAGTTTTTCCGTAAAAGCATAACAAACAAACAGACAAATATCATGTTATCCCGGAAACTATCCCATTTTTCGGGATAAAAAGTATCCTATGTTCATCCTCGGTATCGAAAATAAATATATACTGAGTTTCAGCCAAATCGGTCCAGTAGTTTTTACGTGAAAACGGAACAGACAGACAGACAGACAGACAGACAGACAGACAGACAGACAGACAGAGTTACTTTCGCATTTATAATATTAATAGGGATATATAGTCTGTGATAACAGAACCTTAATAATGTTCAAACTTATCTTCTAATATATAAAATTCTCGTGTCACAGTTTTCGTTGCCATACTCCTCCGAAACGGCTTGACCGATTTTGATGAAATTTTTTGTGCTTATCCGGTATCTATGAGAATCGGCCAACATCTATTTTTCATCCCCCTAAATGTTAGGGGTAGTCCACCCCTAAATTTTTTATTTTATTTTTTAGACAAAATTTTTAATTTCTATTTTTTTATGATACAACATACAAAAATACATACAACCCTAAATTTTCAACCCTTTACGATCAACCCCTATTTTTTAATAGCGATATTAGTATTTTTACAATTTTCTACTGGGATGATTTAGATTTTAATTTGAACGATTCTCATGAAATTTTGTGTGCATATTGGGTAGGTCTGAGAATCGGACAACATTTATTTTTCATCCCCCTAAATGTTAAGGGTAGTCCACCCCTAAATATTTTTTTTTTTTTTTTTGTTTAGTTTTTTATTTTTGTAAGATACAGCATTAAAAATACATACAACCCTAAATTTCCAACTTCTACGATCAACCCTTATTTTTTACCGGGTAGGACGACGTCTGCTGGGACAGCTATATCTATATATATAAAAGAAAGTCGTGTTAGTTACACTATTTATAACTTAAGAACGGCTGTACGAATTTGGTTGAAAATTGGTGGGGAACCAGGAGACAGATATAGGATACTTTTTATACCGTTGGAACCGGTAGGTGGCGTTGAGATCGGGTTCTAGAATCCTCTTAATCACCGGGAGCGATTTTGATTTGGGTGTTTGAGTGGGTTCTCGGATGGTTTAGATTCGCAATTAGAACCAGTAGGTGGCGCTGATATCGGGTTCTAGAATCCTCCTAATCACCGGGAGCGATTTTGGTGATTTTGTTTTTGTGTGTTTGAGTGGGTTCCCGGATGGTTTAGATTCGCAATTAGAACCGGTAGGTGTCGCTGAGATCGGGTTCTAGAATCCTCCTAATCACCGGGAGCGATTTTGATGATTTTGTTTTTGTGTGTTTGAGTGGGTTCCCGGATGGATTAGATTCGCAATTAGAACCGGTAGGTGGCGCTGAGATAGGGTTCTAGAATCCTCCTAATCACCAGGAGCGATTATGGTGATTTTGTTTTTGTGTCATGAAACAAAGTTTTTAAGGAATTCAGAAAATATGGAGGTACGAAGTTCGCCGGGTCAGCTAGTACTTTATATAATTATTATAGTCGAATTTCGACCACGATCGGCCACTAGTTTTATTAAATATAGATAGACATAAGGATAGGATCGATATAAAGATATTTAACGGTTCCATATTTACCATAAGCTTGAAAAATAATTTGTTTAAACATCGAACACCTTTTAAAACTAACCGACAAATTCAATAGTCAAAGACAATAAGTGTTCTATATTTTTAAATTAAAAACAAACGTGTCAGTTGACTCCATTGGTTAATACAATGGTGGAAATTGAGATGTCTTCCATATTTGGGCAGGTGGACGAGCGGCGTGTGAACAAATGTTATAGCTTAACTGTGTCATATCAACTTTGGTTTGCAACGAATAATGTATCAGGAGTACCGTATAAAAATATTAGCCTAGTTGGTATAGAACACGTATTGTCAAGACTTTCGTAATGATGATCAACGTCCACTATTTTTTCTATTCAGCTACAGAACCTCTTGGAACCGCAACATCAAATCAATATAATTGTTGTAGACAGGTAATAATCTACATATTGGGATTAGAGGTCAACCTTCGTATTAGTGACATATAATATTCGCGATGTTAAGTAATACATTAAGAATATTGCGTGTAATGGAACGCGCGATTTAAAAATGTGACATTTTTGACCGCTAGCGGGAGTTCTCCCTCTTCTTGTGTTTTTATAATATTGGCTGCATTATCCATTCAATCCATTTATGCATTGATCTTGCCAATGTTGAGACAGAAATCTATCCGTGCAGGAACGGAGAAAGAATACAATTTCCTGCGGCTGGACGGCATGTCGTAAAAGGCGACAAAACAACCCACAGCCAGGTGGTAGGGCATTTGCCCGACTGGATGGCTTCCACCCTTAGTTTAAAGTATGTGGCCATAACAAACTTGATTTGTGTTCCAGAATTAGTAACCAGACTTCAGTCTCACTTAAGAGAGCAGCAGCGCATTTGTAGCAACTTCGGTGTTGCAAATGTCTATAGGCGATAGTAACTGCTTTTCATCAAGTGGGACGTCTGCTGTCTGCTGAACTCCTGCAATAAAAAAAAGACATTCAGCGTTTAAATCGATATATGAAATTAACTTATCTCATTCTTTTTCATTAAATATTACCTGAAGAGTAGCTCCATCTCATGCAACATGTCTAACTGATGGTCCTCTTACTTCGAACCCTATTACGACGAATATGATACAATAACGGCAAGAAAACGTAGACCCTATTTGCTTATAGTACAAGAAACACATAAATTTATTTTGCATTTTATCTATCATTAATCTTTAGATTCATGGGATGCCAGATACATAATATGAATTAATTTAATTAATGATGTGAAATTTGATACGATAGTTTTTGGCGCGAACAGATAGGCGACGTTGTGCCGTGCAGTATTATTTTCTAAAAATGTGTAAAATTATTCTAAAATGAACAATAGCTGTAGGATAAAGATATTTTTGAGTAGTGTTTTTGTGAGAAATGTGAACTATGTAGTCAACTGTGCCTTTGGAGTTGTCACAAGAACTCCGTTAAGGTTAGGTTAGGGGTTAGTCAATAACCTACAAACCAGCTGAGCTAAAACGTAGACGTGAGAAAATGAAGAAACTATGTAATCTAAGATTCGGCATAAAGGCCTTGTTGCCAAGCCATAAACACAAAAATAATAATAATTCGAAACCGATTCACACTAATATAGTCAGACTATTCGACTAGTTCCAATTTTAAAAATTAAATAATAAATTGATCAATTGAGCTTAGTATTATTCAATTCAGCTTTCAAATCGATTGTATCGTCTAGTGTACAGCATAATTAGAACACTGCACAGCGTAAAGCGAATTCATCAAGTGTGCTGAGATAAGTGAGGAATTGCGAATTTAATATGTGTCGATGGTTAGATTATCGATGTTTTTGCATATTTTAGCAATAAAAATAATGTGTCAATAAAGATCCGTATAAGGGATAGTAATTTATTTATAGGACGTTTTAAAGTACGGAATATAATTATGTTGTTTTAAAATTAATTATAATTTACATGGTAATATATAAATTTACTAGATACTTACGTGCTGTAAAACAATTTTTACAGTAAATACAATTTAAATATTATAATATGCGAAGGTTATTCCAAATACATTTTTAGTTCATTTTAAAGTACTTTTATTTTAAACCCTCCTTGGGTATAAGACAACTGTAGTATATACATTTTTGATAAGACCAAATAAAGATTATATTTAAAATAGTATTGCAATATAAGTATTATTATTTAGTCATTAGAAGGTTGTCAACTCCACGAGTGCTTTTTGCAATAAATAAGTATAATCATAAAATTCCATCGAGGTCAACATCATGTTAGTATCAGCTCTGATGTTATAACTGTAAGTAGATAGTAAACACTTTAAATATTTTTTTATGAGCTGGGCTTTTAATCTGTCTATTGTAGTGACACAACAAAAAAACATAGCACTCATATATTTAGAGCAACATTCTACACTTTGGAAGAATGATGAGTGTTGCCAGAGAAGTATGAAAATGTTAAAATACAGCTGTAAGCACTGTACTAATGTGCTCAATTAATTCCAACCTGCGGCTAGTTGCTTTTAATCTTATTTTTATCTTAACAATTTAATTCTCGTATCTGGCAATATTTTATTTAAATACTCAATGATAATAACTGACTTTAGACCAAATACTATATTAAGTACTGAACATAATTTCTCACTCAGCCTCAATATCAAAAGCCTCATATCAATTATCATGGTGACATAATAAATAGCATAGCGGGAAACTATCGATAAACGGGCGAGCATCACTACTGCGCATCTGTGTCAGATGCAAGGCAGGTGTCGCGAACGCAGGTGACTGCCATACTAGGTGCGGGCAGACTTGCCAGCCAAAATCTTCACTTTTTTAATAACACATGAATGCATATATCTACAGTTATAGTTGGAGAGGCGAACTTCCGCGTCTATGTACACCAATTTTTTTTTGTTTTAGACAAACATCGCTATTCTCACAGAATTCACCAGTACAAGAGTAGAGTACCTACATTCTATATATTTTTTAATTTGTTTATTGCTTGAGTTCAGCAGACAGGCAGATAGACATAGTGTGCTGCCGCTCTCTAAAGGGAGACTCAAAGTTGTTCTGATGGCATACTTTAGACCAGGGGTGGTAGCCATCCAGACGGGTACATGCCCTACCACTTGGTTGTGGGTTGTTTTGTTGCCTCTTACCACAGGTTGCCCGGCTGCGGGAAATTGTATTATTTCTCCGTTCCTGCACGGATAGATAGATAGATAACACTTTATTGTACACCAATACAAACATGAACTTAAAGACTAAAATTATATCTACTTATGTACAAAGGGCGGTCTTATCGCTAAAAGGCGATCTCTTCCAGACAACCCCATAAATTATACATAAATCATACATAGTCATAATATAGTATACATAGTAACATATGTATTATACGATATGCAATTCTCGTTACTTCACTCACTGAGCTGTTAATAATGACCATTTGTTGACATTTGTGTCGTTCAATGTTCGCATGGCACGTATTATCGGCGCCTTGCAAGTTCGGTTTGCCGTTTGGTGCTGTGAACATTGGTGGCTACCTAGGTCTCATCACGTAATTCGCTGCAATGTTCAATTCAATTTCAGCCAATACACCTGGATTGAATAATTTACCCCTTAACAACTTAAATATACTAGTGGTCGCACGTGCTTGAAATTCGACCATAATAATTAATGTCAAAGTCTATATATTTCTATAATCACAGATTTCGCCAAGGATACACTGTTAATTTGACTTGAACAATAAACAAAGAGCATATATGCGTGTGTGTCAAATATCTGATAGTGTGTGTTATTTTTTTTAATGCATAATTTAAAAAAAATATTAGCATTCTGCACTCCTTCTCTATATAAACTACAAATGTGCGAAATTGCATACTCCTCCGTCCGCGCAATTTTCGTAACAAAGTTTGTGCTCCACGTATTAATATATAGATAAGACACCAATGCAAACTCTCATCTGGGTACTCAATAGTTATACCCTACCAATAATTTAATAGCCTTCGCTATACTTATGTAATATGTATTTTGTTCAATAAATTCAATTTATCGACAGCTATATATATGTTCTAGATATTCTCATGAAAAAAGTATGTTAACTTCAATGATATTTGCATGGTATAAAACGTAACGGTGTAAGTGCGTTGTGACGTCATAATAAAAACATGTCAAATAATTAATTATTGTTTAAACAGTAATTAAAATTATTTCTATGAAGAAATTTTGAAAGTAGGACGGACATTATTTAAATGCACTTAGAAAAGAAATTAATGATGAAAAATTTTGAATGTCAATGAGTTATTATTTTCTAACATTACAATATATTTTATATATACAAGATACAGCTATGAAATTGCAGTAATATTCTTTTTTAAATTATTAAAAATTCCGACCGTCCAATATATGTACCTAACCTTGTCGTCTACTTTGATTTCGCTTCGGTGTAATACGAACTCAGACTTTTAGCTGGATAAAGTTCAGATATTAATTATAGTCGGAGGGAGTATTTTCATTAAATAATAAGCTTTTTTAAAAAGGTTTTTAAATACAAGCTTTTGAGATCCGGGATATCACGTAGCAGCAGAGTGCTAGCCAAGACAAGTAATACGAGCCTGAACACGACGGGTCTACCTAGTTTAGTACAGAAGTTCCTATGGCCACCTTCCGACTCCATCATCAGGTCAGCTCCGTGGTACCATATTACTGCATTGTCACGCGATATACATATGCGTGCAAAATTTCAGCTTAATCTGAAACCAGGAAGTTGGTCAAATTTAACTTGCAAGATTCCACCCGAACTTACTTACATATATACATCCATTACAAGTTAAATAAAAGCTTGTAAAAAAACCTCCACTACGAATTCATGTCGAAATGCACACAACAAATTTTTTACTTTTTAATCATAAACATTTTATTTTTATTTACATCAATTATAAATACTTTGTAAAATGTACTAAATTATAAATAAATTACACAAAAAAAAACTTACAACTTAAATACTATTATTATAAACATATTTACAAGTAAAAGATGTAATCCAGATCGCTGTCGGTCCCCGCGTTCCCAAAATGCTGGCCGCATTCCCACGTTGTATGACAACGTAGGGCTTTGTCCTCAATATAGGCCAGCCCTTTGGGCACGCGAGACTATCCCGATAAAGTTGATAAACCTCACGTCCCCATGGCCCCAAAGCCTCAATCCCGAAAGCCACAAATATGTCACCGATGGATGCATATTTGCGGCGTTTCAGGGTTTCTTGAAGCGTGTTTAATTATTTGTTGCAAAATTATTCAATAAAAACAATAGAGGCTAAAGTACTATCTTGTTTTTGGCTGGCTTGAAGTCAGTTAAATCCTATTTAATACATAGTAACTAAATCGCTAGATTACTTTAAATTATACTTGAAGTGAAGTTACCCGGAAAAGATTGTTTTAAGCGATAAGGCCGCCTATTGTATACCAAGACAATATTGTAATCGTGCATTTTTATAATTGTTTATTTGGTGAGCAATGATAGTGTTATCTATCTATCTAACATTATTTCTATCATAACATTTAAAAGGAATATGATAAGATGGTATTGAAACAATTTTTATTTTATTGAAACACGTGTTATGCAACATATTTTTGTAATTTTTTTATTATAAAAATTGGACTTTTTTGACAAAATGCACAGCAAAATTTAAGTCATTATTAAGAATGTATTCAGCACGATCATGACCAAACAACTTTTTTTATACGCGTAATTAAAAAAAAAATGACATTAATTGATTGAAATGAAATTAATTTCATAATTCGAACGCTTTGTTCATTACTGGCTGTACAGGGGGCGTGGGAAAGGAGCCTCCTGTTCGAAACTCCTTTGAAAACCCCTAGATTACACCTGCCGTTTGCAGCTTTCATATTGAAAAAATCAGTGCGTTTTTTCGTACAGACATTTCTGTTCGAGGGTTTTAGTGGTCCGTATATCTGGTATACCTTGGGACGCTGTATTTGATTCGAAATTTAAATATTTCTTAGCAATTTTTAGAAGATATTTTTAAACAGATATTTTAACTTTTTTAAGAATAAAAGCAACAGTTTGTGTTTTCTATTTGCTTAATGAGTTGGACGGTTCTTGATAAGTTTATTTGTTATTGATCTTTGAATATATGATAAATACTTACGATACACAACTAAAATATACGAGAACATAGCTGTATATGATAGATGTGCATCTATCATATACTCTGTGGTCATTGCATTGCAAGCATTGGTCAAGTTGCTGTCATTTTATTTCTGTTGTTCTGTTCTTTGAATGATGCTATATTGGTGCTAATAATCAGCGTTGAATGTGAGAGTCCCAGTGAATTTAAATGTTACTTAGTTCCATGTACTTAATACCAATTATAATTCCAGAGACTGTCGTAATAGGCGCTTTAAATTGACACAAAAATATGCTCGTTATTTGTATGCAGCAACTTGTCTAATGGTAAGAGATCAGTGGTGTATCTACATAAGATTCAGAACAGTAGTCAGGTATAATCTTCAAACTCTACCTACGGAACTCGTGCTAACAAAAACTTTTTTGGTCTTAATTTTTTTCGGTTTCATCGCGCGATCGGATATTCTTATAAGGTTTTTGTTATTTTTAAAGTAGTCGTGAGATACCGAGCACACTACGATTATTAAGTGGTAGAATCACGACGCGGTAATTTATTTTTTAATGCATGCCGCTAGGGTTGTCACTTAAATATAGTGGAAACGTCATATTGCAACGCTCTAAAGTGGAAAAATGATTATGTTTTTTAATATGTGTCTTCACACAATATGTATATTTAGTCAATGTTAAAATGTAAACAATTTTCAAATTACTTGTAAGGTATTATTTAAATTAGGTAATAGATTGATGTCGATTCTAATAACAATTTACTTTTAATTACAACGTTTAAATAATGACGCGGGCGAAATTACCTAGTAATAACTTTTTAATAATTTATTTTTAACTTATATTTTTTAAATTGTAATTTTAATAATACATTAAATATTATTTTTGATCGTTTATGCTAAATGGTAAGCTAAATTACTTTATAAACTGTATATTATGAACATTTTCTGACTGACTCGTTGATTAGGAAATTCAGGCGAGTATAGCTATTAAGAAAGTTATTTAAAAGTGCTGATTTGTAATATAAACTATAGTCGTTAAAGATTTGTGATCGTAGGTAAAAAAAATGTTAAATAAAGTGAAGCATTCTATTACAAACTTGTGTGCGTAAACTTGTATAGCGCGTTTGCGTACTCGAAACGCACCGCAGCGCGATCGTCATCCTATTCGCAATTCGGCATCCTTTAGCCGGCCTCACTTTTCAAGTCCGAGACTCCGTCTTTCTATTAACGGTCTAAGGTTTTTCTTTCCTTTATTTGAATACGTTCAGCACAGCCCTAAGCGAATCACGATCAATGAATCGTTATATTGATCATTATAGCGATCATCTCAAGTTGATGCTCTGTTTTTGTGCAACAAAATAACATCCTTATTTCTATTGTTTCCTTACTTAATTATAATTGTATTCTGTTTGTCCATCGTGGGACTGAGGTGACTTACATGTCATTGAAAATATGCATTAGAGTAAAGAACTTTGAAGATATATTTTCTTTAAACTAAAATATAAATATAACTAGACTTAGAAAAAATAAAATAATAATCTATAAATAAAAAATAGACTCCAGGTCGCTGTCGGCGGGGAGAGTGCCCAAAAAGCTGGCCGCATTTCCACGTTGTATGGCAACGCTGATGCGTTGCCCTAGGTGCAAGCCAGCCTAGCGGGCGGCGCGGGTGGGGCCTCTAGGGGTATAGAGGTTCTCACTCACCCGCACATGCCGTCGAGATGAGAGCGCGAGTGTTCCGCGCGCGCTCATCTCTCTTCCCGTGGGGCGCGTTACAGACCGCCCCACGCCCGGAAAAGACCGAGACGTCGCCGGGGGAGTAGCTCCCCCGGCATTGGAAGAGGCCCAGTGAGCGGGGCCCACGCCTGCCAGGGAATGCGGAGCCGGGTAGCCTATTCCCGTAGCCTTGGCATAAGGCGCAGGACGGAACACCCAGGGGTTTTAGTGGGTATCCCTAACTGGGGAGTGGCAATAGCGTGGCACCGGTTCTGACCGGGCACGCTAGTGCCACCCCCGATCTGGCGAATCCCACACTGTCTCACCGGGTCGCGAGCATCCCCCAGGCTTCTGTGCCTGTCGCGGCTTAGTCCTCAAACGGATTTCCCCTGGCCAAAAAAAAAAAAAAAAAAAAAAAAGCCAGCCTTTTGGTCACGCGAGATCAAAAGCTTCTCGCTCTATATTTATATTTTAGTTTAATTTTAGTTGATATTAATTTATAATTAGTTATTTTTTCTTCGATATTATTTTTACGATTGTATCCTAATGCATAGTTTACTATAAGTGTAATGAATGCTATGGGATTCCGTTGTCTGAAATAATTTTTCTTTTCTTTTTTTCTTTTTTACCGTACATGAATTTATGTTACATAATTTACCTATTCTAATAGTGTATCTACGAGTATGTACAACTTAATTTATAAAAGACAAAAACTACAAATAGAAAATAGGTCCCAAATCACCGTCAGTTGGGAACGTTCCCAAAACGATGGCCGCATTACCACGTTGTATGGCAACGCTTATGCGTTGCCCAAAATACAGGCCAGCTTTTTGATTTCGTGAGACATCTATCAACCGTTTTGATAGGTCTCGATAAAGGCGATGGGCTTAAAAAATGGTTTTAAGTACGGTTAAAATAAAAGGAGACTTAATTAATTCCTTGTTTTGTTTTATTGTAATATAATACAAAAAAACACACTAGTTCGCAAAATAACGGAAAGTAGAAAGAGCAAAGGTTAGTCACACATCAAATTTTTTTGGCAGATGGCGAATCAAACGTTCGGATATGTTGACAAGTCTATATTTTATGTTTGGATACAACAAAATTCATGTCATCCTTGGAAATGAGGGACTGAGAAATGAGTTGAATATGAATAGTTTGTATTTTGATTTAGCTAGGGAATCTTAAAATCATTCGTGCGGAAGTGTCTTATGAACTATAGGATAGACATTTATTTTGTAAAAATTATATTAGAAGCAGACCTTTAAAATACTAAAAGAAAATGGTTTTTTGTATAGTTGTTATAGCAGATAGGCTGACGATCCGCCTGATGGAAAGCGGTTACCGTCGCCTATGGAAGTTTGCGAATCCAGAGACGTGCTGCCTTTCTCGAAGGAATTTTATGACAAGCTTTTTGGAAAACCCCATTTCGTATCGCTGTGGGTAACCCTCTGCTGGGAGCTCATTCCAAATCTCCACGGCGCGTAACGGATATGTTCTTGAGAAATGTTGTGTACATGAATAACCGTCGGGAAGTTAGGATGAAGGCCCAGTGGCAGAAAAAAGACGAAGGCACCATTTTGAGCAATTCCTCAGAAAACTCCTCGTGATACATTTTGTATAAGACCCGTTAAGTAGTTCTTAATGTTGGAATTTTTTTCGATTTATTTCCTTTTTATGGTGCCGTGGACAAATAACAAAAGCAATGGCCAAATTTGCCACCTTTACGAAACCCTTCATAAAACACTACCACGCATTTACCTACCAGATTTATTTATGATTATTACTCAAAAGTATTCACTCTAATGAAAGTGCATGAATAATTTGCGAGTCAAATCATACTCCAATCGACTTTCTTCAATGTATAAACTCACAAAAACAACCTACCACATGCATTAAATTATAAAAAAGTAATAAAAAAGTTAAATTTATTCACGAAGATAAAAAAAAGTAAAATATGACAAATTGTTATTTTCTAAATGTGGCGTGACACTGGCACGTAGCAAGACAATTGGTGACAAGAAAAAAGTTTGTAGACCGGTAAATTAAGGTGGTTAAGTTTTTGTTTAAGTTTACGAGCTGTTGTTGATGTTTTAATTTTGTAGTGTTGTTATCTATTTATTATTACTGCTTTGTTCTTTTTTGTTGCAACAAATATGATCTTTTAAAGAAAATTTCTAAAGGAGATAGTTTTTCTATCTCATTCCTTACACTTTCTCCCAATTATTTGGGGTCGGCACAATATGTCTTTTCCTTCCACACTTCTCTATTCTGACATACATTTTCTGTCACACCACAAATCATCATATCATCCTTCACACCATTCATCCATCTCTATTGTGGTCTACCTTCACCGAAAATAAAATAAGAACTGTCTATCTGCTTTGTGTAAGAATAAGCCTAAATTGCGCTCTGTTGTTCGTGCCTACCCCGCAAGGGACCTGGCGTGAAGTTATGTATGTATGTATCTGCTTTCTTTCACCTTGGCCCAATTATTTGGGTCGGTACAACATTGTTTGTTCCTTCCACACTCCTCTATTTTGACATACATTTTCTGTCACACCACAAATCATCACATCATCCTTCACACCATTCATCCATCTCTATTTTGGTCTACCTTCACCGAAAATAAAATAAGAACTCTCTATCTCCTTTCTTTCACCTTGTCCCAATTATTTGGGTCGGTACAATACGTCTGTTCCTTCCACACTCTTCTATTTTAACATACATTTTCTGTCACACCGCAAATCGTCATATCATCCTTCACACAATCCGTGCATCTCTTTTATGATTGACTTTTACCTAAAATAAAATAAAATATGAACTGTCATCTTTCTTTCACCTTCTCCCAATTAATTAGTGTCGGCACAATGTCTCTTGCTTCCATGCTCTTCTATTCTGCCATACGTCCTCTGTCACACCACAAATCATCATATCATCCTTCACACAATCCGTGCATCTCTTATATGATCGACTTTCACCTAAAATAAAATAAAATATGAACTGTCATCTTTCTTTCACCTTCACCCAATTAATTAGTGTCGGCACAATGTCTCTTGCTTCCATGCTCTTCTATTCTGCTTTACGTCCTCTGTCACACCACAAATTATCATATCATCCTTCACAGAACCCAGCCATCTCTTTTATGGTCAACCTTTACCTAAAATAAAATAAGAACTGTCTATCTCCTTTCTTTCACCTTCTCACAATTAATTAGTGTCGGCACAATGTCTCTTGCTTCCATGCTCTTCTATTCTGCCATACGTCCTCTGTCACACCACAAATCATCATATCATCCTTCACACAATCCGTGCATCTCTTTTATGATCGACTTTCACCTAAAATAAAATAAAATATGAACTGTCATCTTTCTTTCACCTTCACCCAATTAATTAGCGTCGGCACAATGTCTCTTGCTTCCATGCTCTTCTATTCTGCTTTACGTCCTCTGTCACACCACAAATCATCATATCATCCTTCACAGAATGCAGCCATCTCTTTTATGGTCAACCTTTACCTAAAATAAAATAAGAACTGTCTATCTCCTTTCTTTCACCTTCTCACAATTAATTAGTGTCGGCACAATGTATCTTGCTTCCATGCTCTTCTATTCTACCATACGTCCTCTGTCACACCACAAGTCATCATATCATCCTTTATACAATCCATCCATCTCTTTTTTTTCTACCTTTACCTAAAATAAAATAACAACTGTCCTCAAATATTAAATTCCCGTGTACTAAATGATGGGAAGCGATCAAATGCGGCGACCTGTTGAAAGTTTACTCAATATATCACGGGTATTTATCTCGTGGTATGATCGGCTCGTTATATTTACTTGACAATCTACGTTTTAAGTGGTTCATTAAGATGTTTTAACGTTAACTATGAGGCCACATGCTGTGTGGGCGGGCGTCCTTCATAGAAGACCATCTTATGAATATGACTTTGTCTGAGTTTCGATATCAATGATGAATGTTTGAATAATACTTGTTTTATTACGCAGCTGTCAAGCAAACAGACTGCCCAACTAATGGAAAATAGTTATTGCTTCTAGAGACACCAGAGGTGTAGTCAACGCGTTGCCAACCTGTAACCCCACGAAGACACAGGTCTGCGCATTTTCTGCCAAAAAGACCCCATTTGTCCCTGCGCCACAGTTCCAAGGAACACATCTTACTATCTCCAATAGTATCGGGATCCTTGGCGTCGACATAACGAACGGCGTGCAGTTTCGGGGTCACCTGGAAGGCAAGGCTAAACTTGCCTCCAAAAAGCTTGGTGTGCTAAACCGGACCAAGCAGTACTTCACTCCGCGGCAACGACTTGCGCTGTACAAAGCGCAAATCAGACCGCATATGGAGTACTGCTCACATCTATGGGCTGGAGCACCAGCTTACCAGACTGACCCCCTCGACTCCATCCAGCGTCGCGCCGTTCGTATCGTCGACGATCCCATACTAACAGGCGGCTTAGAATCGCTTAGCCTTCGAAGAGACTTTGCGTCTCTCTGCGTATTCTACCGCCTGTACAACGGAGAGTGTTCCGAGGAACTGTTTGATCTGGTGCCTACGCCTCACTTTTACCACCGCACCGCTCGCCAGCGACGGGATGTTCACCCTCATTTCCTTGAGCTCCCACGCTCTACTACGCAACGGTTCTCTAGAACATTTATTCCGCGTACAACAATGATCTGGAGGGAGCTTCCCGCCGCGGTTTTCCCTTTGCGCTATGACATGGGGTTCTTTAAGAAGGGCGTTATAAAATTTCTTAGAGGTCGGCAACGCGTTGGCGACACCTCTGGTGTTGCAAACGTCCATAGGCGACGGTAACCACTTTTCATCAGGTGGGCCGTCTACCTGTTTGCCTACTTAAGGCAATAAAAAAAAAAAAAAAAAAAAACATAGGATTGGATAGGGATTGGGAATATGAATATATGGAAGATGAGATATGGGGAGGAGTGGACCATCAGAACTCACTCATCGCACAAAATACGAGTAGCTCAAGGCTAACTGTTTTAGGCGGATATTCGGCGACAGCGTAGTATCACGCTCTGGCGTTAAAAATTGTATTAAAATAATTTTATTTTTAGAGTTCCCTAGATAAATTGATAAAACAGATTTTTTTATAAAATTACATTTATGACACTATCATGATTGTCACAGCCACGAGTAATCCTTCTCTCTATGTATTTGACCAGGGCAACTATTTAACGGATTTCTGGAACATTTGTACTGCGTACAACAACGATCTGGAGGGAGCTTTTAGGCGAGATTTTCCCTATTTCTTTGTGTTTTCTTCTTTCAACTTTTTTTGTGCTATGACAGAGGGTATTCCTTTCCTCTATATATTTTTTACCTTTTTTATTTATATACTATCTACTAACTGCTGGGGTATAGGGGTACTTTATTTTATTTTTATTAATCTTTTTCAAAAACTCTTAATTCATAAAACATTTTTACCTTAATACTATTACTTGAATACTCTTATCAGAAATCATATTGGAGCTAACAATTTCACACTGATCTTCTTCCACCTACGACTACTCAGTACTCAAGCCAATGTCAAAAATAAAGCCTTGACGGAAACATCCCGCCCCTTCGAAACACGACCCCAAGGTCGTGTTGCACCTTCAATCAACCTCAGACCTGAGTACCTGAGCTACCGGAAGTGGGACAAAGCTTTGCGCAAACTGAATCTCATCTGCCCCACCGGATACGGAACCGGCTGCGCCAGACAGGAAGCGCGAAACACGGCGAATGCGCTCGCGCAGGTTGCCGATCATCGCGTGTTTGTTTTTAATTATCGAGCTTGTTTTGAGTTCGAAGAGTAAATTACTTAATTATATTAAGGTAGAGTTTTTATTTTACTAGCCGCCTACAAAAAGGAGGATATTCTCAATTTGACTGTATATTTCTGAAACGAAGTTCCTTATCGCACGTTGTTCAGATGCTCGGCGTATGAGAGCTAGAGGGATAAAAGTCTAACCGCAATGAAAAATGCTGACCGATGTATACTGTATACCTCTATACGCCATCTATGGATTCTGCGCAATACTACTGTAGGTACTTTGATGTTGTTTGTATACTTACTATCCATATATTAGTCCATGCAACTTTTATAAATTTTATATATTATATATTTTATAGATTTTAATTTCGAGTTTTTACAATATTTACTATATTTTGATACAATTTGTAGAATGACATTTTGTGCTACATTTTAATATATACCTATACATAACGAAAAAAACTTCGTTCCAACTAGGTGTCCCCAGAGATACCTCATGACTTTTTTGACTTGAAATTCCCGCTGAATTTCCGGGACACAAAATACCGCAGCATTTAAAAAAGAATATAAGGTATCGATTTAGTGAAAACTGTGTCGGAATAAGGTAACTTTTATGCATCTTAACAACAACAAACCGTCCCCTGGAAAACTCACGCAGGATTCCCAGGACAAAAAGTAGCGCAGATTTTAAGTTTAAGAATTTGCTGTCGACCAGCGAAAACCGCATTGGTAAACCGGCCCAGTAGTTTTAACGTGAATCCCGAACAAACAGACCGGAGATCTAAAAAAATGCATCTTTAATATAGAGTATTTCAGCTGTTTTTTAAATAGCTTCAATGTACAGGCACTCCATTTTTAGAAATTTATAACATTATACTAAAAATATAAAGAGGAAAAAAAATATATTTTTGTATGTTTGTAACGAATACACTCAAAAACTACTGCACTGATTTCAAAAATTCTTTCACCGTTAGAATGTTATATTATCCCAAATTAATATAGGCTATATTTATTACTAGAATAATTCGGGATCCCTGCTGAAACTTCAATCATGTAACCTAAGGTGTAAAAAAATTGCGTTTGGGTCCCGGGATGGCTTAGATTCACAATAAGTCTCGGTAGGTGGCGCTGGAATCGGGTTCTAGTTTTGATTTTTTCAAGGCAGGACAACGTCTGTCGGAACGGCTAGTAGATTATACTTTTAAAACATTAACAAGGTTGAAAGTTGCAATAAAAGTAATGACAATTGAAGTAATTGTATTAAACAGACGTAATTAATGTGTGTTATTGTATTAAACTATTAAGAGTGAAATCAAAATCACAATAAAACTGATTAAAAAGAAAGCCCGAGAAGCGTTAAGCCATTAATAACTTTCTAAGGTGTTTACAGCGAACAAAGTGAACGTTTAATCTTGTGGCTCATTGTTGTGACATCCTGTATCTATCTTGTCATTGTCATTGAGAAGGCTACCTATGATTCATATGAAGACAAGATAGATAACTTTTCCGATTCCGTAATCTATCCAAAAAGATGACTTCAGCTATCATTCGTTTAAGATTAGGTTTTATATGCACCCCAGTCTTTTTGGCTAAGATTAGGGTACGTGATCATTCTCTGTGTGAATGCGGTCTTGCCGAAGGTTCTCTGGGACACATATTTTATTACTGTCCAAATTTATCTTCACCCCTATATGATATTCTGCCCCATGATATCCCTCGCCCAATCAATATTAATTTTCTTCTGACTTCTTATGTAAATTTTTATCACTTAACAACATATTCCTATAAAATAGTTAGTCTATCATAACTGTTTGTGCTGTCTTGTCCTCAGGTTTCTGGTAAAAGATTATCGACCACCAAAATTTCTTCATTTTGCTAGACTAGGCTGCTATTATTAGGCATATTTTGACTGCAAGTAATTAGTAACCGAATACTAGGTCTTTCTTAGATTTTTATTTTTTCAAGTCACGACTACGTCTGCCGGGACCTCTACTTATTATAATATATAATTAATCGAATTGTATTTACAAATTTAGGATTTAGGATTGGGGAAGTGTTTTTTTAATTGACGTCTATCTAAACATGTGTATGAACATACGTAGGTCAAATACAGTGAAACCATTTAACTTTGTCACCATCTCGTGTACAACTATTACTTGTATTTCTACAAATAAAGATTCATTTAGTCATTCATTCAAAGTCATCTATTTGTTTGAAATATGGACATTTTTGCAGATGTTATGCTAAGTGTAACTACAGACTGTGTAATACTTACATGATTTACGTTTGACAGGCCTATAAAATTTTCCTAATAATCTATGGGTAGGTTGTGCAGAGTATTAGATAGACTTTAATAAATACATATTTTATGTATTTTCTATTTAATAATTCAATTCAATTTTAATTTAAAAACTGTTTCAGAACTCACGAATTGTTAGAAGGTTAAAGCACTTTTTAAATTAGATGGTTTATCAAAACAAGTATCAGATGCTTCCAGACGTATTGCTATATAATTCGTCCTAAATTAACATTTGTGAAACTGTAAGGAAGGCAAAGTTGTATGGAGGTCTTTCTACAGTGGTCAGCAGAGAAGGCTATCGACTGTTTGATAGCAGTAAGTCATATTACTTATCTTGTCATTGTGCGGAAGTTAAGAATTCAAATAGTCTCGACCATTCAGAATAGACCATCTGCCATACCGGCCGCGTGCGCACCTCCTTTGATTGATCGCGTATTGCACTTGTGTGCGTTTCCTTCGATTTTAGAGATGCGTTAACCGGGCAATTAATAATACGTTGTTACACAAACTAGCTATATACATATATCAAATTTACGTAGAATTTTTTTTTATAAGATGTTATTAAAAATTATTCTAACATAGTAAGACAAATAACTATTTATTAGTCAATTTATGATTGCATGTATACTTGCACGAGCGAAAATTTTAATTTCGAGCCGAATATCAGGACTAGGACTGTCGACGAATAGGGTAGATGACAGTTAAATTAATTATTTTCTTTTATTACACGAGTTCAGCAGACAGGCGGGAGGCTCCCCTGATGGAAAATGGTTACCATCACATATGGACATTTGTAACACCAAAGGTGCTACTGATGTGCTACCGCTTACTAAAGGAAGACTGAACCCTGGCCACTAACCCGGGGCATAATTCAAGGTTGCTATGGCGGCATACTGTAGACCAGGGGTGATAGCCATTTAGACGGGCAAATACCCTACCACTTGCCCGTTCTTGCATTATGGCGGCCTGTCGTAAAAGACGACAAAACAATCCACAGCCAGGTGGTAGGGTATGTAACCGTCTGGATGGTTACCACCCCTAATCTAGAGTATTCCGCAATCACAACCTTGAGCTGTGTTCCAGCATTAGTGGCCAGTTTCCAGTCTCCCTTAAGCGGCAGCGCAAATGGTCTTACAAATGTTCATAGGCGATCGTAACCGCTTTCCATCAGGTGGGCTGTCGAACTGATGCTGAACTCAATAAAAAATTACTTTATACAATTAATACTAAAAACATATTTCTATGTATACAGAATCCATAGATACAAAACTCAAGATTCACTTCACCCATTTTTTTCTCTATAATCTATGCTTTTGTGAGCGTTCTTAGATTTGGCAGATGGCACGTGCTCTTACGTTTCTTTCGTACATCTGTCGCTTCTTGAACCGTTTTTTTCCTTGCTTTTTTTCGCTAAATCTCTGATTTTTTGTCAGTTTTCGGGTCTGGCACGACATGTGTCACTAAGATGCAAATATGATCCGAAGAACCTTAATTCGTGCATCGAATTCTGTGCACATGGTGTTGGAAAAAATAAATTGTTAAGCACAAGTGCTTTGTTATGGTGCTTAACATCTGCCCGCACCTTATTGTCCTTCTGTTGATGCCGTCTGTGAGATGCTGAAGAATCTGATTTTGATATCATCTTTTTGAAGTAAAACTTTTTTAGAATCGTTGTGATTTGTCGATGAAGTCGATGAAACGAAAAAGCAACACTAAAAAGAGATACACATATAAATCTATATGACTAAGCCTGCGAGACAATGACATACGAGTTTTACATTGTGCAGCACACATTAGAGGGTCAATAAGACCGATGATTATACATAAGTCCAATTTGGACCGAAATAAAACTGATAATAATATTTTTTAGACTAAAACAGTGAAAAATTTAAAGTGATACTTAAGAAGTTTATTTGAATTATAATAGCTTGACGGATGTAGTTTAAAGGAAAAAAAATATATTAAAAAAGTAAGAGAAGAATTATCGGTGAGTATATTGTCTGAAGTTTTACTTCTACTGCGTGGGAACTGCACACTCTTCTCGTTATTTGTGTTGCGACATCGTTTTAATTCTTAATCACGTTAAATATTGACAAATAACGTAGGTATACACTAATGTGGCTATACGATAACGGCGTTATTTTTAACGTTTTAAATAAGGCGCATTCGGCCACAATTAATATCTTTAATATTATCGCAGGGGGGCCATACCCCAACATCAAAATATATTATATTTAAGAATTTGTCCAATAGCACTTTACTTAGTAACTGTCTGTGCATTTACATGTTCTCGTGTACTGGACATCACCTATGAACTGTTTTTATTTTTGTGCTATACATTACAGATAATTAGCAGGCTGTTTTCCTTTGGAACTCTTTGCCCATAACCGTCAGAAAATCGAAAGCCTTTGCCATATTTAAAAATTCACTTAGGAAACATTAACATTACACAACGATGTATGTGCTAATTTACTTCAGCTTAAATTGTAATCTGCTGTCCATATATGTCATATTTTTTGCCATTTTACGGATAAGTTAAGAATTTCCTTTACGTAAATCAGGTTGCCTGGAAGAGATCGCCATTTATGAGCTACTCCTGTCACTGACTCAATTTTCAGGTCCTGGTGGAGAACATTAATCCTTATGTACTGTGATGCATTTACAATATTTCTCAGTACTCCATTTCGAAACGTGTGGTAAACAATAAAAAAAACCTAGTTGGAAGAGTTTAAAAAATACATTCAAGACAATTAGTTTGAATAAGGTTCTGAATAAAGAATAGTTATCGTGTCGTACAAAGAAGTAAAACAGCTGGCCGAGAATAGAGAGGATTGTAGAAGGAGACCGACAATGATGATGAAGATCCATTGAGTAGTTATTGAGATAATATGGGGCGTTAAATAATTTTGAGGGGTTTTCTTGGTACATTACAAGAAGCAATAAAGTGAAGCAAATTATACAGTTTTAAAATAAATTTTTCTCTAAAATTTTCATGTTGAGTACGGCTTGATATTTGTTTAAAAGAAAAAAAATAAGTTCAGCTGACTGCCTTGAATTTTGACAAACAAACAACCTAAAGGTTCTATTATCGTACGTTTAACAATAACTTCAATGAACAGCCGTTTCTTGCCTTTTTCTATGCGATACGTCTTAAATCATACTTCTTATCTAAAAAGGGATAGATGATTATTTTTATAAGTCTGAGAGGGATGAAAGATAGGATCGATTTAAGTGATGCAGCTGCTTCTGCCAGGTAGCAAGGCTCCATGGGAATCTTCGCCTGTCGATATGCTTTATTATTATTCAAAATGTTTATTAATTATCTTACGTTTAGCGTATGATGTCAAGACAGAATATTGAATATCGATTATATGTAGTTTGGGATCAAAAATTTAAAAAAGGAAGAATGTAAGCTATATATCTATCTCTTTTTTTTCGTTTCTTACATTTGGTGTCGGTTTAGTATATGTTTTACTTTCATATTCCTCTATTCTGGCATATGCTCTCTGTCTCATCTTAATTCACCATACCGTTCTTAACGCACTCCATCGGTCTCTTTTTGGAATACCTTCAATCTTATATCCATGAATCTTCAGTTTAACGTTCCTTTTGTCACATGATTTTCATCCTCATACAATATCCATACTAAATTAATCTTTTTCCTCTTAATCTTTCACTTACTTCTCATCGTCTTTATTTTGGTAGCATTCTTGTAATGATATTTTATTGTGATTTTTTTTGACAGAATTGTGATATGTAATTAATGTTAATAATGTAATAATTTGATTAAAGTATGCCGCCAAATAACCTTGAGTTGTGTTCCAATATCAGTGGCCGAGTTCCAGTCTCCCTTCGAAAAGCGACAGCGCATTGGTAGCACATTCGGTGTTAGAGGTGTCCATAGGCGATCGTAACCGCTTTTCATCAGGTGGGTCGTCTGCCTGTCTGCTGAACTCATGCAATAAAAATATTATAAAAAAAATAATGTCATCAAAAAAAGTGTATGTGTGTGTGTGTGTGCAATACACACGCATTAGAAGTGAAACAAATCGTGATAAGGGGAGGGGGGAGGAGTCTAAACTTCGTGACGTCACATTTCATATATTATATCGTTATAATATTTAAGCTTTAAAACACGAAGTTTGATATATTAACGAAAAACTCGAAAACATTTCAAACTTTATCTGTTTGAGCAGTGTTTAAATGATTAAATATAATGTATTCTATCTCTTTCTCTCGCTGGCTTAGTCCTATAGATTTATGTGTTTATCTCCTTTTAGTGTCGCTTTTTCGTTTCTTCGAGTTTCAAATCACAGCGATGTTAAAGAAGTTTCACTTAAAAAAAGGTCCTGCACTGACGCCGGCTTTATGGAGTTATTAAAATTATTACCTCTTGGAATATTCCTCTCTTACGATGTTTGCCACCTAAAGAATATATTACAATATTTTCAAGTTCTTTGAAAGCTAGACGTGAGCATGTCATCAACTTTATTTATTTTGTATCACACAGATCAATTCAAACTTTTGTTTACGATCTACAAAACATTACATGAAGTTATGATCATTGCGAAAATTTCATGGCCTTCTTTTTAGTTTTAACCTTATTCCCTAAACAATAAAATGTATTTTCCAATAATTGGTGAAAACATATGATTATGTATAGAAATATATGAACTTTTTGTTAATTTAAACTTAATTCAATAGTTATTAAGGTTCATATTTGTTCGTGCATTTAATTAGACAAGAATCAGCTGATTCCCAAGGCTTTCAAAACACACGTGTGCCGTGCGTATTTGCGATTTTTTCACAAAGATTATCTATTTGAAGTAATCTTTAGAATTTGCGCAAGTCCGTGGGAATGAAGCCCACGTGCCTTGCTCTTGGTAGAAGGTTCTTTACCTGGGTTGCGCAAAAAATCGTTTTACAATGGTTTCTTAAGATTTCAGTGATACGAGATGCTACAGTATAGGTTATAATTTCAAAGACTTTTGATAGCTGATGACAGGATATGACATAGCCATTGTCATGCAGTGCCATTTTTTCAGCTCTTTTACCATAGTATTTAAACCTGGCAGTGATTTGATTTTGTAATGGAAAACCAGTCTTTTTGATTAAAAAAACTGGATATTTGCATATCCCAAATCGTATATCCCAAAATGAAGAAAGTTACACTCGTGTTATGGGTAATATACGACAGACTATTTTAGAGCCGATTCCAGATACCCAGTACCCATAGCAAATAATGGAGAAAATTCGTTTCCGAAATTTACCATATCAGAAATCAAACTCGAAAATTTTAAAAATAGTGTAATTGAATATTCGTTGTATTTCGAAAATTACAGCTTTTCGTTAAACGTATTTTTACGATCTACCGGTTTTTTCATAATTTTCCACCAAGTGTCAAAGAGGTTGGCACTTTACATTCAATGCAAACACTGCTATGATTTTTCAAGATCTAACTGATACTACTACACGCCTACTCTATGTCTATAGAGACACGTGACTAGGTATATACACTGTATAATATTAATTACAATACAAAATAAGACAAGAAACACATTTCCAAAATTCTAATTGTTATCAGGAATATTCTACAGTTTGTACACTTGCTCTTGCATGTAGTAGTTGGCAGCTGCTTTCTTGTAGTAGGGTGAAGAAAATACACCTTGTTGCTTTCAGGGAATTTATTCTTGAAGTTGGAGAACTTGGATGATGATTCCTGGGTTCAATTTAATAGTAGTTGAAGTCGTATGTTACGACTAATAGCAACTCGTAGCGATATACTAGCAACACGATCACAAAATATTTCTAATAATATTAAAGTAACCTAAAATATGCCGCAGCGTCAGCAAAACGCTGTATGTTGAACCATACAGCTAGTATTAATCAAACTAAATCGGTCACCAGAAGTTAGAACAAAATCTTTTAAATTTAACTTTAATGTAAAGTAGTTTAAATATGTGTACTTAATTCATTCTTATCTATCACTTTGCACCACCTTCATCGTCAGATTAGTCTAGGTTATTCTTGAAGGTAGTTGGTCTGGAAGAGATTGCTTGAGAGATTAGGTCGCCTATTGTTTGTACCAAGACAATATTGTAATCGTGCATTTTTGCAATCGTTTATTTAGGTGCTTGCCATACACAACGCGGTACTGGTACCTACGCTCACGTATGGAAGCGAGACTTGGGTATGGAAGAGAGAGCATGAAAGTAGAGTAAACGCGGTCGAGATGCGAGCACTCTGCAAAATCTGCGGAGTGACGCTCGCGGACCGCGTTCGTAATACCGAAGTAAGAAAGAAAGTTGGTCGGTAAGGAAAGGAACGCTCCGGTGGTTCGGGCATGTGGAAAGAATGAATGATGGAAGAATGACTAAACAGATATACAATGCAAAAGTGGATGGATGCAGAAGTCGCGGAAGGCCACAACATACCTTCCATGATCAAATTGATCGTGTACTAGCAGAAGGTGATGTCAGGAGCCTTAAAAACAGACGAGCGTGCATGACAAGAGCTATGAATGTCAAAGAAGCAAGTGAGGTGTGTAAGAATAAGCCTGAATGGCGCTCTGTTGTTCGTGCCTACCCCGCAAGGGACCTGGCGTGAAGTTATGTATGTATGTTTATTTAGTGAGCAAAGTGTTATCTATCTATCAGTCTATTATACATCGTATTTTGTTTTAAAAATGTAGGAGTACTGTGTTGCAATCCACGAAATGGAAGTATAACAATTATACATTTTTAATAACTGTTATATTTAACTGTGGTAACTATTGTAATGTTCCAATTCGAAACGTTTTGGTACAATCTGAGGGAACGCTATTTTGTCGCGTGCTCCGAGAAATAATTACACTCTTGTGTTATACTAAAGCTGTGGTCATACACACCTATCATTTTCTCCTTTATTTTGTCTAGTATAAAATTTATCAAAGTTTAAAAGTTATGTGTACTAAATGCAATAATTCTCTATGTTTCAATTTCAAATCACACCCTCGAGCTCACTTTTACTGGCATTATGTTAACCGCTTAATTTAAAACAAGCGTAAAAATAATAAATTTACTTTTTCTTCTACACATTAGAATGTATTTATCAAAAAATAGCAAATAAAACACACATGTTACAATTATAATGGAAACATTACTTCTTGATCATATTAAATTATGTACCCTAATTATCTTTATTTAACGATAATTCCAGGACATCACATCACGAAAATGTAATCAAGCTTCCAATAATCACTTCAAAAGATTATGTTCATTAAATTATTCAAGTTTATAAACCAAATCATTAATGAACCAGACTCTACGTTCGTTACTTTGAATACCCTTTACTGCCAATCAAAAGGTCATTATTTAGGCAAATAGTGTTTATTTTCATATAAATATTTTATGTAAATAAAATTTATTTACTCTTTGGATCATATTTTATTTCTTTACTTTTTAACTATTCAAATATTTTAGTGAAGCGAATACATTTTAAATTCATATATGGAAATAATGCTATTCTTAATAATGATAGCCCAATGATGCTTTGGTCTAAGCTCAAGCCTCCTAAATTGAGGGGGTTTGATGGTATACCAGCTATTTGTAATAATAGCTAGTAAATAAGTACTTCATTTTGTGCCAACACATCGTAGCTTACAAATCCTAATTGAGGCTACATTTGGAGTACGGCTGATACCTGTGGTCTGGGCACCCACCTAAAGCTAAATTTAAATTGTTGATCTCATGATTTAATACTAGTAGACCGTTGAGATACGCTTCCTTTTTCGGGGAGAACGACTGTACCATGAGAAGTGTTCCCAGGAATTATTCAGAATGCTGTCTTCATCTTCTTTCTACCCCCTCACCGCTCGCTATCGGCTGGGCGTCCATTTTCGCTTCGTTGAACAGCTCCGCTCATGTACGTAGCGTTTCTCAAGAACGTTTCTCTTGCGCATCAGTAAAAAAGCCGCAATGGAATTAAATTATTTTTAAATCTGACTATTTTAAATCATTACCAGAAAAATTCCCACAGGATTCCCAGGATAAAAAGTAGCCCAGAGCTTAAGTCTAAGAATTAGCTGTCAATCAGCGAAACAACATCGAAACCGGCCCAGTAGTTTTTATGTCAATCCCGAACAAACAGACAAAACGACAGACAGACAATTAAAAAAAAAATGCATCGTGTTCTCCACCGTTTTTATATCGTCTATTCCAGTTGTTTTTTAATAGCTTCAGTGTACACGGCATGTTTGGATTTTTTTAATATTAAAGATTTAAGACTTATAAAAATGCATTTATATATTACTGTTCAAGTTGCAGCTAAAAACCCCAGAGCGAACGTTGAAAATGTTTACTGTGCCGGAAATCAACTAATGACCTGTGTGCATCCGGTCAACTAAGCCTCTAATACTTAAGCATTAAGGGCCTTACTTACAATAATCTCGTCAAGAAAGGACTAGGCATCTCTTAAATAAGAGACTCTTAACCCCCAATCAATAGATCTTTCAAATAAAACTTGCCATCTTGCCTCTTAGCAGTCACTTAAACTACCTCTCGATGTTGGTTATATTTGACAGTTATTTATGAGTTACTTTACCACCACCTCTTATCCTTGAGAAGAGTTTCTGGGTAAGATTTTCGTTAATCAGTTGCTGAGCAGTTTCTTAAAATTTAACAATCGATTACACGTAAGGCCATAAACGCTTATTCTATGTAAATAAATAAACAATTTATGCTCAATACATCTCAAAAATATTTCTAATGATATATTACAATTTTATTCAAAAACTGATCAACGACAAATTGATATACCGATGTAAAAGCAGCTGTATATAATCGGTATAACATAAAACGTTACCAATTAAACGATCTGTCGAAATCAGCGTAAAAAGTACTCTATGTCACGCTAGATATCGGTATATAAGCTGTACTTTTGGATACTGCTTAAGGAATTTCAACTTTATGGTTCACAAAATAAAGTATTATAAAATTGAATGTAAAAACAATCGCATGGTAATCAAAAAATATTGTTATTGATCTGTTATAAGTATTTAGTGGTAATTTAGTGTTAAGATTAAAAAGTAAATTTCATGTTACATTGTAATGGATGGTTTGAAATCAAGGGGCCTGTGAATGGAATGCGCGTACGTGTTAATTATTATTTTTTAAATTACTTATGAATTCATTCATAAGTAAATAGTTAAGTGAGAATTGATTTATAATTTAAAAAAAGTACAATATTGGTCACAATGGTTAATGTTCCTGGTATAGACCTCCTTCATTTTGTTTCAAAATTCTTTATTATAACCTAGATGTGGGTAGAGTCATGTTAGAATCATTATTTTAAATACAGAGTGTGTGTGATCTACCCAGCGGAGCCAACGTGTTGCCAGCCTTTAGGATGAATAGAGATAATGGGATAGAGAGCATGGGATAGCAGAGATAGGTTAGAGGGGAAGGGATTGGGGATGGAAATAGGATGGCTGGGATAGGGCGGTGGTTGGCCCATAAATAAAATAAGAATCACATGTTACATAATACAGTAACAAACTTTGAATAAATCTTTGTCTTATCATATTATAATTTACTAGATCATCTGAGCCTAGATCATCGACACAAAGTCGCTAGTTTGTCGATATTCCATAGGATACATTTCGGCGAGTGTGCCTCGGAATTGCACAAATGAATTCCTCCCTCACTTTTTACCACCGGACAAGCAGACGTACGAGCTCACGCCACTGATATTTGGTGGAAATATCAACAAAACGAACGAAAAGCTATGCTTCCACTTTTATCAAACGTACCGGTGAAGACTGGAACTATTTAGCGTGGTCTGTTCTTCCTGAAATATACAATCTAGGTGCCTTCAAGTCTCGAGTGAATAGGTAGCTTCTAGGCAAGCGTGCTCCACCCTAGACAGCATTTCCATCTGACAAAAGGCGCAATGTCGGTCATACGAGAACCTATTCAATATAAAAATATAATAAAAAAACTACTAAACACATTTGTCAAAATTAGAAACTTGCAACCAGGTGACATCGTACGATAATCCATTAAAAATACAAAAACCCTATCTAAAGGACACAAGACAAAATTCTCTCTACCATTCTAAGCAAAATGCAGTGTCTTTTGTGAAACCGTTTTTGAATACAATAGGACAATACAAGGACGATTCTAGTTCACTCTATTAGAATGCTATTACGACGACCAACAACAATAAACTTTCACCTGAAACATCACACAGTCACTCTTATCACATTAACAATTGAGATCAAAATCAAACAACAGTTAACATAAGTAAATGAAAACATAATATAGTACAAAATGATGAAAACGGTACTGGAAATGTGAGCGTCGAAATTGTAAACGGTGGTCTTATACTACTTTGGTTTACTTTAGAAGAAGCAGCTGATGATCGTAATAATGGTAATTTATTCAAGGGTACAATAAAAGAAAGTGTTCAAGATAAACGTAGAGCGCAGCATGCTATTACATAGGTAGATGGTATTAGATAGATATTTAAAAGGGGTCCTTAACAGTTTCATCTTTACATACGGAATAAGCCTTGATTTGCCTACTTATGTTACAAAAATCGCCACTTATTTTCAGTGGTTACTGCATTTTTATGGGTTTATAATCAAAAGAATACGTTTGCTCTGTAGAATTCGAGTCAGATATATATAATAACATCCAGATGGTTCTGGTTGTCAGTTTCCGGACCGTCTCCTACTTCTGTGAGCGCGTAATACTCGCCAAGGAGGAGGCGGAGCGTGAGCGCACTTCCTTGCTCCGCTCGAGCCAAAGGAGGACGCACCGGCGCCAGAGAGCGTGTGGCTTCTTACCCGCCGAGATACCGTCGAGATAGCGGCGCGTCGTGTTCCACGCGCGCTTACCTCTCCTCCCATGGGGCGAGTTCCAAACCACCCCAGTAGATGTGGCCCTAAGGATTCAGGCTGCCAAGGCACGTGAAGTTGGTCGAGCTTTCACTTACCTGTAGCCCTGGCATAAGACGCCGGAAGCAACACCCAGGGGTTTTATTGGGATTCCTGACCGTGGCGTGTCAATAGCATTTATGCGTGACGTGCTAGTGCCAGCCCAACATGGCGAATCCCACACACTGGCGATTATTCCTCCTTCGCACGGCTGATGGTGCTCCATCGGATGTCCTTCCGTAAAAAATGCAAACGTAAAGTGTAACAAAACTTTAGACTAAAGTTCTACTAATACTAGTTTTCAGTACTTTATGTAATTTGACTAACGAAGATATAAATTGTTTCATATGATTCGAAATAAATCGTTGTTGTTATTATTATTATTATTAGATAGAAGATTGCACTTTTTTTTAACGAATAGTGGTGCATTTTAGCTATTAAAATGCACCACTATTCGTAAAGTAAGTAGATAGTCATATAATTATGCATGCCTTTAGAATATATTTAAAAAATCATGACAGATTACATCATTCGCAGAAAGTACTTATATAGTAATTATTCCTAATTAAACGGAAACCTACGATACAATAACAAAATAACTCGTTATTTCTCAGCCCATTATGAGCTTTATACGGTAGAAACCGCATATTTGTGTTGCCTCGCCAACAACTCAAAGTATCTTTATTGAACATTTATTTCAAAACATCTAGAATATTATTATGTACTGTGTTATTGCATTAATAACCTACACATATAATTATTTCTACCTAGCAATCATGAGTATTGCAATGATTAGCATCATGCTCAATGTGTCATAGCAACGCGGGATTTGATGGTAGAGTAGAGAGAGATATTTTTACTCTTGTGGTGTAGGTTCGAGGTGGACTAAGTTCTTCCCAAATGTTAAGAAGATAGGACTAAGATGAAGGCTTACTTAGAAATTATTTATTTACATAGGACTTGAAGTTATTCAAGTTGTAGACAAGAAGTATAATATGTTTGTGCAGTTTGCTGTTGAGACGCTTGGACAATGGGATCCTGAGGCCATGAGCCTCTACTAAAATTGTCAAAACTACTCATTGTCTCTTCAGGTCACCAGAAGGCTGGTGCCTACCTCGGGCAACGGATCAGTATGGTGATACAGTGACGAAACGTAGCCAGTCTTCTAGGCACCTTACCCATAGTAGACGTTGATCTAGGCTCAATATTCTACTTATAGTCTTGGGAGACTATGGGTAGAATACAATTTAAATAAGTTAAGTTTAGTTTTATCCGTGCAGGAACGGAGAAAGAATACAATTTCCTGCAGCCGGGCGGCCTGTCGTAAGAGGCGACAAAACAACCCACAGCCAGGTAGGTAGGGCATTTGCCCGACTGGATGGCTACCACCCCTGGTCTAGAGTATGTCGCCATAACAACCTTGAGTTGTGTTCCGGCATTCTTGACCATGTTCCAGTCTCCCATAAGAGAGCAGTAGCTCATTTGTAGCAGTTTTGGTGTTGCAAATGTCCATAGGCGATGGTAACCGCTTTCCATCAAGTGGGCCGTCTACCTGTCTGCTGATCTCCTGCAATAAAAAAAAGTTTTTTTTATTGTATTAGATTATTTTAGATGTTATTAAATTATTATTAGTTAGTATGGAAGAAGTGAAATGTACAATAGTACACAAATATAGTGGCGGTTGAACGAATTCAAGCAAATACGAGAGCAAGCGCGTTTGTAGCATCTTTGGTGTTGCAAACGTCCATAGGCGATGGTAATCGTTTTCCATCAAGTGGGCCGTCTGCCTGTCTGCTGTACTCCTACAATAGAAAAAAAAATAGGTTGTATTAGTTTAGGCTGTTCTAAGATATAACAATAAGAAAATATAACAATCTTAAAGAGAGTGAAATAGTAGATGAACATTTGTATGGTAAACCCATAATTACATGTGCGAGGTTATGTAAATTCATAATTAGGCACTTCATAAGAATAAAAAAATTAATGGTTACAGTTGAATTCTTACTTTATGTACAAAAGACAAAAATGCGGATAAAGTTGTAGGTAACAGCATAATTATTTACATACGGTCTGCTTATTTTTAGTACGCTCTAAAAACTAAATCATATTAAACTCTCGTCAAGTAAATCGATGTAATTTTTTGTCCATCCTAAATCGATCGATATCTCAGTTTTGGGACCACAATGTGACCGCAAACGATTGTTGACCCAAGATCATATCGTTTTCACATGATCTTTATGGTCTATTGTCGATGGCAGGATGCGTCTTAGGTTAAAAAAAAGAAAAATAGAAGTTGTCTATGGTAGCTTAACGGTAGTTCGTCGTTTGTGCCTTGTAGGGAGCATTGTTAATCATTATTTCAAGTGCAATGAAGCGTATGTTGAATGGTTTAATATTGCTTGCTTCTATGATTTTTGGACAGTAAGATAAATAAGGGAGCTGGTAATAAAGAGTCGAATAGAGAAAAAATAATGAATGCCTTCTTTATAAGAGAAATTTTTGCACAGATTTTTAGTTAAATTGTGTATTTAGATGATTAATATGAAACATTTTCTAGCTTTAGATGTAGCTTAGGTAGTCTAACCTACAAAGATCATTTGATATTATAATTCATTGAAAAAATCCATTTTGTAATGTACGAAAATAATCTTCTAAGGATAAACAGTGCATACGTTTCACTTCCTAAAATTATAGATAAGTAGGTATTTATATATATAAATACTATATTGCTTCCCAAATTAAACAAATACAAGAATATACCAGTCTTAGACTATTATTAATGGCCGAAGATAGTAGTTGCAATATTTGAAGCAAAACAATAGATCTCTTCTGGGAAATTTAACATAGATAAATTATTACTGAATCTAGTCATATAGGTGACATATTGGATATAAGTATTTCACTTTTGAATATTTACAAAATATATAGTATAATTTAAGCGGCGGTTAAAATAAAATAATCGCTGTTAATATAATAGTTTTGGCGATTATTTTATTTTAACCATAGGTTAAATGTCTATGCACACCAGCCTAAGACTCATTTATTGTTTTACTCATCTTGAAACCAAATTGTGCTGCATTATGTATGTCGTACATCCAAAACACGTGTGTCTTACGTGCTTAGGCACGTCAATCACTCTATAATAAAACAGCTGAATACGAAAAAATTATCATTTTATTAACTTAATCCCGTCTAACTTGTTTAATAGTAAAAGTATAATAAATTGAAGAACCAGCTTTGGTACAAGCAATGGGAGACGGAAACACGTGCCACAGTATATTAATAACAGTGACCTTAAATTTTAGTTATTTCTCAGCTGCCGCAACATCTTTGAAAGCATTAACTTCTTACCAAAGCACCAGATGCTTGATCAGGTACAAGCCAGCATCATGTTGCAAATTATATAACCCAACCAATTTTATATGTAACTCGGTCCAACTAAATCGATTACGTTTACGAAACTTTTAAATTTTGTCAGGTAATATAAAACCACAGCTTGCGCCGACAGATGCACACCACCGGCATAAGGAAGCGCGTGCGCATTTTTGGACGGAAAAAATCGCATACGGGTACAAGTTGCTTTGAATAGATCGAAAAAAATAATCGGTACGGCACGTGATTTTTGGGAGATTGGTGTGAAATGAATATTTTTGGATAGATCTGTGATTTTAAAAACACCTGGCGAGTCTTACAGATGGCTATACTTGCTTACAGCCGGTTCCTATATATTACTGAACATTCATTTTTAATTCACTGAAGTTTAACTGTACACTGTACATAAAACTGTTCACTGTACATAAAACGTGTGCTCGAGACGTCCGACAGAAGTGATAACTTAAACTAATCTAAGTTGAACTATTTGATATTGAAATTGTTTCACTTTAGAAAAGCTTCGGTTATTACTTAAATTTTATGTATATAGCGCGTAGGTTAGAGTGAGAGAGGAGGAGCCTGCCTACCGCTGCCGTATGCGTGAGAGAAAGGAAAGCCAGACAGACTGGCGCTGTAACGCGTTACGTAACGAAACGGTTTACCCTCCCATAAAAAGCTATCACTTCAAAATACATACATTTATATTAGCCCCCATGTTACGTAAACTCAATATGAGACCCGGAAGTTTGGCACAGGACCTTTGACATTGAACGCACGTGTCGGCTGAGGGTAGACCACCCACATGTTCGATATATATTATCACGTAGGACAATCTTGTGTTGGTAAACAAAGGGTAGATATTCTAGACAATATGTCAAACGTGCGTTTTGGTAGTAAAGATAATAAAATCGTTACAAAAACAACAACCTCGTTGCTCTGCAGGATTCGAGCCAGGTCTAATCCCATTCTGAAAGTCCTGGCTAACAGGTTCAACGTGCCAGGACTCAATTGTTTACCAGCAAAGCTAGTACAATAATTGTAACTTAATTTAACATAGGTTCTACCCTACAGCTAAATATATTTGAATAGATAACTACAGTTAACAAAAAAAAAGTCAATGAGAGGTTTTCACGTATACTGATTATAAATAACATGCAGAAACATTTATTTATTTTTGTTTGTTTCGTTTTGTCTATTCGTAAATCACTTGAACGGCCCTAGCGGCACCAGCGGTACCCTGACCTTCAGGACGACACAGATACTGACCGGACACGGTTGTTTCGACCAGTATCTGTTTCGCATTGTGGGCTGCTTGCCTTCTCCGGACTGTCGCCAGTGTGGCGCACCCGATACGGCGTTTCACACGCTTGTCGAGTGCGCCGCATGGACGCCGCAGCGTTTCGAGCTCGAGACAAACGTAGGAGCCGTCGGATCGCTTGGCGACTTGGTAACGGCCATGTTGCACAGCGACGACCGCTGGGAGTCCGCGGTCTCTTTTTGTGAGGCTGTAATGTCTCTTAAAGAGGCCGCGGAAAGGGATAGGGAGCGAAGTCCTTCAGCGCGTACTACGGTCTCTTTTCGAGGTCCCAGGCCTTCAGCCGGCACCCGGAGAGGCAGGTACGCGCATTACTTCCCTCCCTGAGTTAGGTTCCGGTACGGGGGGCCCTTGCTACTAGGCAACGCAAGGGATTCATCTGCCCCCGTTTTGAAGTGGGGTGTGTTCTCCCAGGGCACACTCCAGGCACTTTATTGCGCTGGATCGACTGTTGCGTAACTATGTTCTATATCTCAGTCTTTCCATCACAAACAAAGCGCAGGGTCGACAGGGAGGAGGGGGTTTTTAGTGGGTATTGAGATTGCTCGCCCGTGCGGCATCGCTCTGAGTCTTCCACACTCCTCTGTGTCACGCCATCGCGGACGGAGCGCAAACAAAGCATACCTACTATTGCTAGCGTTATCGCCCCCGATGGATGCGTGCCGTTTCCTAGTGACGGCCCAGAGAGTGCGTAAATCGGTCAACATTTTCCATCGACTCAAAAAAAAAAAAAAAAAGACCGGCGCTGGTTGATTCAACCAGCATCATGCTGAGTTAGAACCGATTCAGAACTTCTTTTCAGTTGTATTGTCTTATTTATAAGTACGTTTTGTGTATGTAGTTCTGAATAAATATTTTTCTTTCTTTCTTTCAGACTTAAAAATGGCACCGAGATGTAGGTTGATTTGCATAGACATTTAATCGATGGTTAAAATAAAATAATCGGTAATAATATATGGCTGTACAGCGATTATTTTATTTTAACAGCCAGTTTAATATCTATGCCCACCAGCCTTAGTCACTGTTGGCTCCTGAAATACTGATCACAAACGAGTCGATATCACCGTATTTACTTATATTATTTAAATAAATACTTCCGCGCACTAGAAGTGAATTTTGTCTATAATTGGTAAAACTTAAAGGTATATTAATAGGTTGATTAAATCATATAGACTTCGCTGGTATACTAAAGTGGACCTTGCTTAGAAGATCTGGACAGTCAATATCGGAAGAGATATCTGAAGAACATTTTTCACATATCTCTATGTGTATACAAACATTGAGAGGAAGAGAAGACTGATATGAACTTCAAATGAGGAGGGGTTAAAGCCGCGTAACAAAAAGAATGGATGGATTATGTGACGGATGACATGATGATTTATGGTGTGGCAAAGGAGGTATGCTAGAATAGAATATAGCTATGGTATAAGTATTTCGATGCGCTGAATCAGAATCTGGGTTCAATTTCACATAAGAGTAGATACACCGTCACGCACCCTTGTGTGAATTATGTCACACTGATCCCAGACTCGGATTCATACGTACATAACAATCGATGGGTTTGGTAAAAAGTACTGACTACTTTGTTGTGGGCGGTGTAATGATTCGCAAAACGCCTGGTGCAAAGTTGTATACTTGGTATTACAAAGAAAAAAATATATTTATTGCGTTTATACCGGTATATATATAATGTAAAAATAATATTTTTGTATATTGGACATGGAAATGACGTTCTAAATTGACCCTAGCTCAGCACATTGCTGGTGAAGTCAACCAGAGCTGATCTTCCGCTGGGCCATATTTTACCTATATGGGTCCTTATGTTTTATTTTTCCAGTAGTTATAATTCTAAAAGCAGAAATTTTGTACAAAAGATTTTTTGTACAAAAATTATTGAGATCTTTAGCTGTTTTATTAATTATAAAAATGACATTCTTTTACAGAAGCAGCCTTAATTTCTTTGGATACTGTTTTGTTTTTGTGTGTCGTTTGACTTCACTGTTAACTAATAACGATTCTCTAATGTCCCTGTTACACCTGGAATAATGGTAGTGGTAGTAGCTATTTCATGCAGTTATCGCCAAGGGTTTAAAGTGTTACTTGAGATGCGACATTATTAATGAAGTTAAACATTTACAGATAACTCTGTATAAACGAATAATGTAGCTAAATGTTAACACATTATTTTGCAGTGTATCTTTTTCTTTAGAATCGTTGTGATTTGAAACTGGATGAAACGAAAAAGCGACATTAAAAGAGATAAACACAAATCTTTAGGAGTAAGCCGAGAGAATGAGCTAGAATATATGGTATTTAACTATTAATACATAATATATGTTTATACAGATAGAGTTGGAAATGTTTTGAAGATTTTCGTTAATACTTAAAATTTTGTGTTTTAAAGCCTAAATATATTATAACGATATAATATATGAAAAGTGACGTCACGAAATTTAAAATCCCTCCCACTCCTTGTCATACTTTTTTAATCCTAAAAATGGGATAATTTCCACTTCCACGCTTATGCGAGCGTCTCGTTAAAAGCTGTAGTAAATTTATAAAACAAAACAAAGTTACAATGTAAAACTATTCTTAATATAGTATTGGAGGAGTATCGTTTTGTAGTTAATTAATTAATGAGGAATTTTTGAACATATTGTTTTGTTCTTGTTCCATTACTGCATGCATTCACAAGCAACGTGTTCCGTTACATTCCGTACAGGTGGCGTTTGGGTGGGCACGCGCTGTTGGTGAGCTGGGTTGCCAGGTTGAAAGACGGCTTTCGCGTGTAAATTTATTTAAAATTAACTGTGGCGGTCTCTTCATTCGAAATGGACCAGAATTCCATAATTATAATTCTCTCGTGTTAAAATTTGGAATAAAAATAAATATTTTAAACCAGCAATCAGATTCGGGCGATATTACTAAAAGGAACTACATCCCCTGCAAACAAAACATTGTCAGCACAACGTTCTGCTATAGATTTTTATACTCTTTAGGGAGTTACCTATATAATAAAATCAACAAGCAGATTGATATATTCCCTTTGACTAAAGCCAAATGTAAGAAAACCGTTACCTTGTCACCTTGTCTTATATATGTTCACTTATATATTTATTTACGACTCACTATATGTAATTCTCATAGTATAATTTATTCAATTTTCTGTTTTTAAATCTCACACACACACTACATATCTATTAATAAGATTATACGTATTATTAATAACATGCGGTTCACACACCTCTGGGATTTACTATAAGATGTGAATTTAATTGTTTAATTATATTTGTTTTTTATTATTTCATGTATGTTCTAAGGGAGTTGGAGTTATATTAGGCGATGACAAAGACTTCTGGCGTTTTTTTTGCACATTATTCATTTAAAAGTTATTATTTTTTTGATATAGGGGAGGGATAATGTACAAGGTTTCTGTGCAAACACTATGTGTACCTACTATTTGTTTTTCATCGTACTCCTGACTGCATAATATTGTCAGGATATGTAAGTCTTTTCTTTTTGTTACTTTTTTATGTTTTTTGTTCTTTTTATTTAATGGTAGCATACATATGTATAAAAATTAAATGCAAATTCCCTATTGGATGTTGCTAATAATATGCATATGGTTCATAACGTCCACTTATGTCTTTTTGAGCCCCCAAAGAGGTCTTGCGTGAGTACGCAGCTGACTAATTATTATCATACCTTCTTACTGGATAGGTCCAGTCACCGGAGGAAGCATGGCCAAATATTTCCCACATAACTTATCGATTTTTATTAAAATTTGCCATAGAAATATATTACGTTAAATTAATATTTTTTAATTATGACTTCTTTTGGCCTATACGATCTTCTCTTCAAAAATATTTAAATTCTTCCTTGAAATGTGACGGCGCGTTCCCCTTTCGCATGTCACTTCATTCACTCATTGTCATATCATAAAATAACTTAAAACATACCGCGCCCGCACCATATAAATATATATAAATTTTCCGCACCGCAATTCTAATATATAATAAACATATAAAATACTACAAATAAATACATATATATTATAAAATACTGTAAATATAAAGTACAATAAAGTGTGTGTGAACTGAATAGTGGAGAAGAGGAACCGCATTTCATTCCCATTAACCAGGTAAGTGCGTGCTCGTTCTTGAATTCCCACAAAAATTGTCCCATCTCATATTTTCTTAAATTGACACAGTTCGCTTCCCGCTAAACCCAGCGCCGCCGCAACAATGACATTTACCATAATTATTATTTTTATTACTTAAATCATCCTTTTGACTACAGTCGTTTCTTACGTTATTATTTAATTAGGTACCTAACAATAATTGTGTAAAGTATATATTTGAAATAATAAAAAAGCGTAAATTAATAAACGACGAGTAAACACTCTTATAATTTAGGACATCAGAGATATTCTGATCTTAACAAAATTATTTGTCAGTAAAATTGAGTAATAAATAGTGCTGGCCACATTTTGCATTCAAGTTACGCTTAAAATATTGTCCACAGGAGGTACGCAAGCGCACGTGCATGTTGTCCAACTACCTCTCAATATCACCTGTTTATTATTTTGATACAGAATGTAATTTCAATTTAAAATTGTGTCAGATACGATAGGTATTTTTTGTGTATATTAAAAAAAAGTTACCATGTTTATTCTCTTGCTAAAATAATAATAAAATAATGTTACGAGTGCGCAGCACTCGAATTAAAATGCCGTTGGAAATACTATAGAATTTATTATAACTATACAAACACGTATATCACAGGTACAAATATAACTGGACACAGCCAGTACAAACTGTACGATTTAATAACACGCGCAAAATCCGTCACTATATCGCTCATCGAATGTACGTCTTACTCGTATCGTAATCCTCACTTGACTGCCTCACCCCCCCCCCCTCGATTCGGGCATCGTTTTATACTAAACTGTACAATACAATAAAGGACCGCGTTGACTGAGGTATCCGAGAAACCGTAATCTGCACACCTGCGACGGGTAAACAAGTACAATAACAATAGGCTATTGTCTAATTGCAAATTTTAAACACGCAGTAAATAAAAGAACTCCAAATGACAGGAAAGGTAATAAACCAGGTTTTATGGCAGGCAGGTGTGCATCCACTTTTTGTCGGTATGTAACAATAATATTAGCCCATGAACGTCATAGTACTGGGCTTGTGCCTACTCGCTTTAAGACGAATGTGTATGAATTATGTATATTGACACATGAATGAATGGAAGCACATTTTTATTTATTTCAATTATGACGGCCCCTATAGTTGAGAGGGCTAAGCCTTTGACGGCAGACCTCACTAAAACGCAGAGGCAACTGGGTTTGATTCCAGGCGTGGTAAATTTCGTAAACGAATTTTCCGTTGTTTACTATGGTTTGGGTGTCAGGGACCAGCCCCAGAGTGATATGTTGTATATTAACCCCTTACACAAGCGTAACTTGTTGATTGGATGTAAAACGTGTGTATTTCTCTGCCGATAATACTAACAGTATGCCATTATGTAGCGGCGAACAGAATACATTTTTCAGAAAAAAATATTTGTAGACTTACTTTGTGAAAAAAATATGGTAGCATTTAAAGACAGACAGACATGACGATTATCTGTTAGAGTTCCGTTTTTACCAAAATTACTACGGTATCCTAAAAATCACCAATGGCCGCACTCGCCTTAGCATTGTATCTATGTATGTATGTAAATTCGGGTGGAATCTTGCAAGTTAAATTTGACAAACTTCCCGGTTTTCGATTAAGGTGAAATTTTGCACGCATGTGTATATCGCGTGACAATGTAATAGTATGGTACCACGGAGCTGATTTGATGATGGAGTCGGAAGGTGGCCATAGGAACTCCTGTACCAAACAAGATAGACCCGTCGTGTTTGGGCTCGTTTTACTTGTCTTGGCACTCTGCTGCTACATGATATCCAAAAACTCAAAGCTTGCTTTACAAACGTTTTAAAAAAGCTTAATTTATTTATTTTAGGAAGGCTTACACTCATACATACGTACATAATATATTAACAACAATATTAAAAAAAAACTAACAACAAGCCTCGACGTACGAAGTGTACGTCAAATTTTAAGAGATAGTAAGTCAAATGAATGGTTGGTGAGATGTAGAAACGAGCCATAAAATGGCTACCATACAAAAGACCGGCAATGTTATTTTCGCAATACCATTTACAGTTAAAAAACTTAAAATTAATACCATTCATTCTGAACAGTTGGGCATAATGCCCAGAATTCAAAGGGCTTAATTGCTTAACCAAGGAAGCATTTGGCAAACATTTTACGCGTCGATTTACATAATATACCTTTGTGTTTCCTCTCGATGTTTTCTTTAACCACAAAGTGTAAGATTATTATAATAATTTGTGCAATACCCTTTTTACCAGTTAGAGTGGGACCACATACGTCTCAGACGTCAAAATTATTCGCAATGTATGTGAATATGACATCACATAATTTTGTATGTTTTTTTTTTTAATTTAGGTTTATGTCTTGGCAGCTAGGCCTTTAAGCCAGATCTTAGTTATATAGTTTCTTCATTCTCTTAAGCCTATGTGTAGCACAGCTGAACTGTAGGTAATCAGCTAGTGCCATTCAACGGAGTTCTTGTGACAACTCAAAAGGCCACATTTGACTATACAGTTCACATTTCTCATAAAACACAATTACTACTCAAAAACTATCGATTTCCTACAACTATTAATATTTTCTTAAGTTTTCGCGACTTGTACACATAATAAAACTACGTTTTTACGGTTTCAAGCGCGGTAATTTATTTGATTTTGGTTTATCCGACGTTTCGGCCGCTCTTCAGTGGCCGTGGTCACGGAAGACAAAGATGACATTTGTCTAACGTAATACACGTTAGACAAATGTCATCTTTGTCTTCAACAACTTTGTCAAAGTTTTTATTCAGCCTACCGCCAACTTGTTCATTTTAATTATTTAGTTTTAATTTTGTTTATGAATATTATTTACTCTATGGGAGCCTAATCTAATTTACCACCGCTTCACAACATGTTGTGGCTTGAAGAGAAGAAGCGGGGCAAGAAACTCTTCAGCAAACATGCCTAGTTCTAAAATTTTTATATAATATTAAAATGGGTGGAAGGAAAAATAAAAGAAATTAGAAACTTTGACAATACACGTTAGACAAATGTCATCTTTTTCTTCCGTGACCACGGCCACTGAAAAGCGGCCGAAACGTCGGATAAACCAAAATCAAATAAAATACCGCGCTTAAAACCGTTAAAACGTAGTTTTATTATCTTACAACTATTGTTCATTTTAGAGTTATTTTACACATTTTTAGGAAATAAAACTGCACAGGACAACATCTCCTTTTAGTTCCCTAGATTTATTTTATTATATTTATGGCTTGGCAACTAGGCCTTTAAGCCAGATCTTAGTTTATAATATACATTTAGTTTCTTCATTTTCTTAAGCCTATGTGTAGCACAGCTGAACTGTAGGTAATCAGCTAGTGCCATTCAACGGAGTTCTTGTGACAACTCAAAAGGCCACATTTGACTATACAGTTCACATTTCTCACAAAACACATAATCACTACTCAAAAACTATCAATATCCTACAACTATTGTTCATTTTAGAGTAATTTTACACATTTTTAGAAAATAAAACTGCACAGCACAATATCACCTTTCAGTTCCCGCCAAAAACTCCTTTAGTTCCCTAGATTTTATCACGATATAAGGTAAATTATACTGTTATTGGCACCTCCACAGTGATTGCAGCCCTGTCAATTTGTTCAAGATATTAAGAAATCTTAATAGGTATTTTTGAAGTGAAACTTCTTTAGTGATTTGCAATTTTCATCATTTTGGTAATTTGGGTAGTTTTTAACCGACTTCGAAAAAAGGAGGAGGTTCTCAATTCGTCGGGATCTTTTTTTTTGTTGCTTTTTTTATGTATGTTCGCCGATAACTCCGTGATTTATGATCCGATTTACGTGTTTCTTTTTTTGTTCGACGCGGAATAGCTTTCAATTGGTCCCCTAAAAATTTTACATAGTTTGGCCCAGTAGTTTTCATTTTATGAACATTTTTATACTACAGTAGTTTTTGTAGTCTCCTCACTCTTGCCTACTAAGCGTTGTAGGTATAATTATGTTCGCCTTTACATTCTCTGAAGTTTAACTTCTACTGTGTGTGAACTGCACTACACACACATCTTTAGTAGCTTGTAGCCGTAGACTAATATTACTATTATCATTGCATGGCTATAAAAATAATATTAAAATTTCTAAATGTTTGATCAATAAATTAATATGGTTCCAAACATCGAGGGAGGAGGGAGGGTTTGCCAACAAGATATTATATACAATGGTTATATGAGTTATATAGGCTCGTTAAAAAAAAGTTATCGAAAGTGTTCTTCATAAAGTGGAATCACTCAATGTCAATGAATGTTGTTGTTTCCTTGCATTTATGCGTGCAACCGTGTAAACATCGAGAGTCATCCTTCGCTTGTTTTCTGATGTATTATTATTTAAAACATAATAATATGTACTCGTACATAGTTTTATACGACCACTAAGAAAGAAACCGAAAGTCATTTATTGAATGAGTTCAGCAGACAGGCACACGGCTCACCTGATGGAAAGTGGTTACCATCGCCTATGGACATTTGCAACACCAACAGCGTTACAAATGCGCTGCTGCTCTCTTAAGGGAGACTGGAACCTGGCCACTAATACCGGAATACAACACAAGGCTGTTACGGCGGCAATTTCTAGACCAGGGTTGGTAAGCATCCAGACGGGAAAATGGGCTACCGCCTAGCTGTGGCTTGTTTTAGCGCCTCTAACGACAGGCTGCCAATTGAAATTTGAATTTGAAGGCTGAAATTATATTCTTTCTCCGTTCCTATACGGTTAAAATCTACTATCATCTATACATCCCTTGACTGATTTCTTTACAAATAAGTTTTTAGTAATAATATGTCAAAGAGTGGTAGGGAAAAAATTACAAAGAAATAGAAATGATGAACTGGTGACGAGATTCGGTTATAAGTCACCGGTGGCGCTGTTAAGTTAAAGCTATTTAAAACGCATAATTACACATTTTAAATGATTACTGCCATTCTTAGTGTTCTTTTTCAATGCCTTTTAGCCTAGCATTGGGACGTTTATAGCCTGGTATTAAAACCCACAAAAAATTATAACAAGAACACAGAGCTTAGAAGTACATAGTATACGTGCAGCTATATAAACTCATCGTATTATAAAAACCGATAATTCTAAACAACAATAAACAGTCTAAAGACGTTCACAATCCGACAAGCCAGTAGCCAAATCACTAGTACACACATCTGCCTTCTTGCCATCTGCCCAACCCTTTACCAAAAACGATTTTTGAACAAAAAACCAACCCTTTAAAGTAACGATGTAGGACGTTTAAGAAGGATGAAAAAGATGGTATACTGCCTTGCACTTTTTGAAATAAAATTAGTTAAGTGTGTTTCTGTAGTGAATACCATTAATTTCAGAAGTTACTCACCAGAGGGCCTAAAACGATCGCTTTTGGAGAAAGGTTTAGTCTGCGTAATGAAAGCAAGTGTAAAATTATATTTTATTTTAATACTAGTCATATTCGCAATGCGAATCTGCAAAAGTGATCGCTTTAGGTCTCCTGATCCTCATACTAATCCGCTCAAACCGATTTTTGGTGAAATTAAATGTCATCACAAAACATTATTATAATAATAAGCATTATAGTCTGGTCAACTGATTATAGTCAGCAAGAGAAATATACACTTCTCATTTCGTACAATAGTCCTACACTGATCGGGCTTGTCTTTGAGTGCACTTTTATATGGTGTAGACAGGGATAATCGCCAGTCAGTGTCACGCCACATTTACATTAAATTTGTCAAGGGCCCTCTACCCCTAAGCCCCCCAAAGGACCCGGCCATTTTTATGTCGAGTGGTTTTCAAGGATTTAAAATACTTAGGAAGTCATAGCAATTATACATACATACATACATACATAACTTCACGCCAGGTCCCTTGCGGGGTAGGCACGAACAACAGAGCGCCATACAGGCTTATTCTTACACACCTCGCACACACAATTATTATGGTTTTAATTTAAAAATGAAATACTAGAGAAAACGTAGGTAAGACAGATCGTAAACGTAGGATTTTACGATCTGTTAACTATAACTATAACTGTGGTTATAGTTATTTAGTTGTAAACTATTTATTTTCTGTTTATTTTTATAATACATTCACCGCTAGCCTGTAAAAAGGAATAAACTGACATAAAAACGATTAAAATTTATACATTAGTAACTATTTTACAGAACTATTAAATCACTGATTATACTGAGAACACACACTCATCATGTTTATTGGAAATCAAAGCACATACAAATGGCGGAAATACCGTTTGAAAATAGTTCACATGTCGTTCTGTTATTTGTACGAATTTCCGGATAAATAAATAGCTCTTAATATTACTGAAGCATTTGATTAATTATTAACAAATTGCTGGGAAATCATGTTTTATTTACAAACTAGCTGTCCCGGCAGACATCGTCCTGCCCGGAAAAGCTTAAATCGATATGCCGACAGCAGCGCCACCTACCGGGTCCAATTGTGAACCAACTCAGAAACCTTCTCTGGCTCATGCACAACAACTTTGCTAAACATCATCACATGATCAAACGTATTGTTTACGATTCTATAAAGGACATACAGACAAACATTTTTTTGAAGTGAAACTTCTATATAGAGGGGGTCTTATGGAGTTTTGGCTCACGAAAAGATGTCACAGTCACGTGATCACCGTCACTAATTCCTACATTTTTAAACTCGTGATATCTGTCGAATGGAATGTCCGAATTGAATAATTCAAAAAGTTATATAAGGGTATTGAAGCAGTCTTGAATATGAAGTAATTTATTTTGATAAGGATTAATATCAAGATACAAATAAAAAGCCTTTTCTAGCGGCGGCATTTTAATTAATTTTTTATAATAAAAAAACGCTTATTGTGGCATAACTATAATAGTTAGATATATGTTGTCGCGATACTTTATGTAAATAATGATGTGTTCTACAAAGTCGTAGTACATTATTTTATTTTATCATCAATAGTTTTCGGAGCGCACGCGATTTTAGGTATTTTTTTTATACCTTGGATTAAATTATTGGAGTTTTAGTAATGATCCCTAATTTTTTTGTAAATATAATATACCCTATGTCACCCGGGGATAGCGTAGCTTGCCAACAGTGAAAGAATTTTTCAAATCGGTTCAGTAATTTATTTTATTTGTTATTTTATCATCAATAGTTTTCGCAGTGCTCGCGATTTTAGGTATTTTTTACACTTTGGGTTACGTTATTTGAGTTTTAGTAAGGATCCCTAATTTTTTTTTGTAAACATAATAAAGCCTTTGTCACCCGGGGATTGTGAAGCTTGCCAACAGTGAAAGAATTTTTCAAATCGGTTAAGTAGTTTTGGAGCCTCTTCAATGCAAACAAAGAATTTAATCTTTTCTCTTTATAATATTAGTATAGATATTCATATATATTTATTATAGAATTAATTAGATATTTGCATATTATAAAAAGCGCAAGATTTTGCGCTGGAAGTTGTTTAATAAAATTGGGAGCTGGATTGCCCTAAAGCGCTAAATTGGCAGCTCTGGTGAGCCGAGCGCCAGGGAAGTCTCGTAAACGAGAAAGTTAGCGAGAGAGCGAGCGAGGATATACCGCGTCCTCAGACTACCTCATCCCTCTAATACCTAAAATTGCGTTCTGCGCATCGGAAAGTGCGGTGTTCCGAGCCGGTATTAATGGAGGCAAACTTAAGTTTGCATCGAACTATAGTTCTGCTCTCCACGTGACAAGGCATCACTGCCTCTATTTGTGGTATGTGTAAAAAAATATAAATAAATAAATAGTTTGTTGGGGAAAAAAGAATAACAACAAGAAAACTTTGCTAACTGTTCAGTTTTTCGAAAGTCATAACAAAAGTGAACGACAACGAACGACAAAAGTGTTGACGTAAAAAATGGTCGGTGCGTGGGTAGCGTATTACATATACCATTAAAATGTACTTAACCTAACCAAATCATAATTTGCAGTAAACCTGCGAAAAATCGAAATGTGTGCTGGGACACATATTAAAAGTGAAACTTCAACGGACAAGTGGAAAAACGAATCGCAACGGACAAGTGGAAAAACGAAGAGCAACGGATAAGTGGCAAAACGAATCGCAACGGACAAGTGGAAAAACGAATGGCAACGAATAAGTGAAAAAACGAATCGCAACGGACAAGTGGAAAAACGAATCGCAACGTACAAGTGGAAAACGAATCGCAACGGACAAGTGGAAAATCTTCAAGTGACAAGTGATAAAATGAATCGCAACAAAATTTTAACTTGAAGTTTTACGGACTGGTTTTCAAATTGGACAAGTACATTAACAATCTGCCCGTAAAACTTCAAGTCAAAATTTTGTTGCGATTCATTTTATCACTTGTCAATTGAAGATTTTCCACTTGTCCGTTGCGATTCGTTTTCCACTTGTACGTTGCGATTCGTTTTTCCACTTGTCCGTTGCGATTCGTTTTTTCACTTATTCGTTGCCATTCGTTTTTCCACTTGTCCGTTGCGATTCGTTTTGCCACTTATCCGTTGCTCTTCGTTTTTCCACTTGTCCGTTGCGATTCGTTTTTCCACTTGTCCGTTGAAGTTTCACTTTTAATATGTGTCCCAGCACACATTTCGATTTTTTATATATAAGAAGTGATCGCCCGTGGTCGAAATTCGGCCATAATAATTAATGTCAAAGACTACTTACTTCTATAATCACAGATTTGGCCAAGGCTGCACTGTTAATTTAATAAACAAAAGAGTATATATGTCTGTGTGTGTGTCAAATATATGGTACTGTGTGTAATGTTGTTTTATTGATTTAATGTATTTTTTTCGCATAATTAAAAAAATATTAGCATTCGTCGCTTCTTCTTTATATATTAACTGTAAGTGTACGAAATTTCATACTCCTCCGTCCGAGCAATTTTCGTAAAAAGGGGTCAGCTGTACATAAGAAAGTATATACAGACGGTCTTTGTGGTTAAGCGTGCTAAGCCATTCCTCATGTAGCCATAGGAACTCCTGTACTAAACAAAATAGACCCGTCATATTTGGGCTCGTTTTAGTTGTCATGGCTAGGAGTCTGCTGGATCTCAAAAGCTTGTATTTTAAAACCTTTTAAAAAAGCTTATTTCACATATAATAATATATTTCGCATTTTTTTACATTTTTCTAAATATATTCATGACTGTCATAAACATAAAAAAAAATTTTTGGCATACTTATCACTCTATTCATAATAGTTATAGGAGCTATATAGATTTGTTAGTAAACTGTTGTTCCTAATTGTATTCAGAATGCGATTATGAAATACTTACATATCTTTTTACGAGCCTATAAACCTCGTATAGCTATTATAAATAATTAGGTTAGTATTCTTACAAGGGCGACTATAGTGCATCATCAAGCAACGTCATCCTATTAGTTCCATATTTAAATATATCATAAGACGCCTAAATATCTTCTAAATTCAAATATTTAATATTCAAAACAGGTGCGTTTGTACATCAGCGTCGTTTTTGTGAGCAAGGTGCATCTTGCATTTCACATTACATTTTTTGACAGTGTCCAATAAAATCGATAAGAATAACGATTGCATCATTAACCATTACATAACAATCTAAATCGATTTACGGATATACCCTTCTTGCTCATTTTGAAGTATAAGCTTGTAGTTACTATTAGTCATTATGAAGTTATTTTGAACGTATGTGTTGTTCACTGACTTATGAGGATATAATTTTTCTCATAACATGTAGTTAACTTCCTACTTATAAGGCATTGTCGTTTAATCAACTATTTAATGTATTTTAACGCATGCGTGATATAATTATTATATTCTATTTTCCTTAATGTGTCATTACTAGTGTGTTTTTTTATATTTGACAGAGAGCAAGATAAATATTTATTTAGTTACACACAAAGTAAAAATACTGAATAATAAAAAAAGATGAGCATGAAGTTCTTGATTAACTCTAGCTCAGAAGATTATTGGTTGTCAACCAGCGCTGATCTTCCGCTAGTTCCACTTCAATGACATACAGTAGCAAAATTGAATAATATATAAAGCTACTAAATAGAATCTTAACAGGTCATTTCCAAACAAGAAGTTTTGGCCACCTCATGGGCAAAGTTGATTCTACTAACTGCCCACTGTATGGAAGTCGTGAGGATGTCCAACATCTGTTAACGGAATGCAGCAAAAATAAAGATGACAGAAAACAACTGATGAGCGAATTGGGACGGAATAGTTTTGATGTAGGCAATTCCATAGAAATTCTGGCAGAGCCAGCGTCAAAGACTAGTTTGTTATCCAGCTCATTATTTAAAATTTAATATATAAGTTATTGTATGGCTACGAGATAATGGCTGCATGTCAGCCACATCATCTCGTATCTCGTCTCTTATGTAGCAAAAGTTCCAAATAAATAAATAAAATAAAATTGAATAATACAAAAGTACACACCGCGAAAAAAGACATACAGTGGCATTAAAACAAACAAACAGACAAGAAATAAAATTGTATTTAATCTTTAATAACTTTTTATAGATGAAATACACAAGGTAAGCTAAGAGAATCTGTATTTTAAATTAATTATGGTCTTTAGGGATGTCCATCATCAAGGCCGCTGGATTGTGGAGCGCGCAGGTGATTCGCGCGCGCCCTTCTCATTTATATTTTACTGTTATCTTGTGATAAAAACTCCAAACAAGGTAAAGTAAAACAGTGAGTACAAAAGGTCTCATGACATAATGTTATTTAGGAGATTGGGGACTTAAAATCAGTACTCTGTCGAACCACATTTCAGCACAGCTAAATACTTTTTACCCTTGCTATTTTGACGACCTCTGTGGTTGAGCGGGCTAAGCCTTTGCCGGCCTATCTCACTTCAACGCAGAGGCTCCGAGTTCGAGTACTGGTATAGTAAATTTCGGAAACGTATAGGTATATATTTTCTCCGTTATTCCCTATGGTCTGGGTGTCTGGGATCGGCCCCAGAGTAGTCCGTTGTATATTACCCATAACACAAGCGTAACTTGCTTAATATTGGGATATACAATATGTGTGTTTGTCTACCGATTATTATATTATTATTATTGTACCCCTCGGGAAGAATAGTAGGGTAGTGTTGGACTCTCAATGGCATGCTCGGATCTACCAATGAAACCACCTCTTTGGTCCATCTCGTCGCCGTATGTCAGGACCTCGGGAACCAAAGCCACATCCGATGGTCCTGACGGCGGGACAGCAAAATTTGCGCTTTACAATTTTTGTAGGGGAAATTATACAAATCTTAGCATCCCAGTACAATGACACCCTAGTATTAACCGACTTAATAAAGGTAGAGGTTTTCATTTGTACTGTAGTCTTTTTGTATGTTAGTCACTCGATATCTCCTTTAATTGTAAACCGATTTTCTAACTTTTTCTTTACTCGTAGATGTATATTCCCGAGGTAGTCCCATGGTCACCAAGTCAGGATTTGATTAGTGGATCGGATCCCATGGAAATTGAGAATGACCTTTATTAAAGACTGTCGTGCGCCTAAAGCGCGTGTAAATCTTAATATGTTTTTTACTCTGTAGCCATATAATGAAAAAAATATTCTATGGGTAAAAATAAAAAATATTAAGGTTTTTTTAACATCTTGGTTAAATTGACTTTATTTTCTTTCACCTTCTCCCATTTATTTTGGGGACACAACATGTCTTTACTTTCCATACTCATTTATTCTAGCTTACGTTCTCTGTCACACCACAATCATCATATCATTCTTCACGTGATCCATTCATCTCGTTTTTCTTCTTCTTTTACATTTTTACATCTTCCGGTTTAACATTCTTTTCGTCACGTGACTTTCATCCTTTCTCATAACATGCGCTCCTACCACCTTGGCCTAATTTACTGGGTGACAATAATGGTGTAATTATCCATCCCTATTTTCTAATCTGTTTGTCTTGTGTGTGTGGTATTTGAAATTAAATATATTATTTCTTAACTAAGTTATACAATAAACCAGGTATTAATCGGAGAAGTAGTTTCTCATGGTTTAGCTAAAGTTTGCACCGCGTCTGTGAAACAACGGTGATTGCATCGATCAAATAATGCAGGTGTGAATGAGCTTTAATAAAATTTCAAAATAAGAACGCATTTATAGCTCCGCCATCTTGTGTAAAGAGGCCTATTCACTGTCCTGCAGTATGCAGCGCATGCAGCACTCGAGAGGCATTTAATCGGTGTTGCAGGCCGCAATACAGGCTGCAACAACATTCACAGTTCTGCATTTCGCTGTGGACTGCTAGGCGGATTGTCATGCAGGGTAGTGAAAAGGCCCCTTTAAGACGATTAATTGAAAACTTTCCCTCCATTTGTCAAGCGTAGAGACGCGAATGGCGGCTGTTATTGAGGCAATTAATTCATTTAATAACTCAATGAAAGAGATTCAATTTGCTAACCTTTGTTCAATTGGATGTTAATGGTAAGCGGTTTATTAAATTGAAAATATTAATGGCACTGTTGAGACGCTTTTTATCTTCACTATTTACACGCGAAGGTATGTAAGTCTTTTGTTTCTGCTTGGTTAATTTTATTCGGCGTCGCCTATAGCGATCAGTATAACCGCCAAAGAATTAACTGTCAATCATTGAAAACCGCATCCAAATCGGCTCAGTAGTTTTTACGTGAATCCTGAACAAACCTTAGACCATTAATTAATTATTGGTTTAATGGTCTAAGGAACAAACAGACAAACCGACAAAAGTTCAAGAAATCTAAAAAAAAATTGCATCGTGTTCTCCGTCATTTATATAGTCTATTATAGTTGTTTTTTTTAAATAAAATAGCTCTAATGTACAGATACGGCATGTTTAGAATTTTATATTATAAGATCAAGGAAATGGCCGATTGTATTGTTCAGAAATAAATGTTTGTAAATAACTTATATCGTTCAGAAATAAGAGGGCACGTAAAAAAGTTAATTATTAACCTTAAAAAGAAAAATGATTATGTAAGTAACAAAACTAAATGTAACACTAGTTTTTAACGAATTTGAACACGCTAATCGAAAGAAGCGCTATAGCAAGTAGGAAAATTCAAATTCTTTCAAATAGTATAGCCTCGTCAAGTCTTAGACTAGCTTAATTAAGACATGCAAACGGGGCAATATTTAACGAGGGCTAAATCTGTTGGCACCATCTATTGAATGATAGACGAAAACTAAGATGGTAGTCCGTGGAAAAGAAACTACTTTTTGTAGAAACGAAGCATTTTAGGGCGGACCTAAGTACACCTTAATCTGAATAATTCATCACAAGGTTGGACTGAGGAGGAAGAATTCATTACGCATGACTGTTGTTCTGCATAGCGGTCTGAGTATTGCAGACGTAATAATGAACATGACAAATAATTCTTCTTCTCAAACAAGTCTTTGTGCAGCGTCCTCCATAATGTTCATTTACCCCAAATTGTTTTCCTTAAAAAACAAATAAATAAAAAAAAGATACTGTTTCGCGTTATGTAGGCACTGGAAGTCATTATGGCGGAGGCAGGTGATCTTGACGCAGCTGCGGCGTCAAGGTTAGCCCCTCCCGCCGGTCTTGCCCCTCACTAACTGATAGTGATGGACTGTCATGTTGACTTATTTAAAAATGGAACTTGCACATTACGTCCCTTTTAACGCTTAATTATGCGAGATTAAAAATTAGCTTTGCGTCTCATCGGGTTTCTATACACATTTTAACCGGTGTATTTTTATTATTTATGGTTGGCAAGTCCGATTCATCTTATTCTGTATCGCTATAATTATCTATGGTTTTTTGCAAAAGCCATGGTAACTAGATAGATAGATAGTATTTTATACACCAATACAAAAATAAACTTAAAGGCTAAAATTATATCTAGTTATGAACAAAGGGCGGTCTTAACACTAAAACGCGATCACTTCCACAAAACTCCACCAATGAATTGAGATGATAATGGTGATGGTGGTATACGTAACATATAGTACGAACTACTTACTTTTTACCTACGCTCACGTATGGAAGCGAGAGTTGGGTATGGAATAGAGAGCATGAAAGTAGAGTAAACGCGGTCGAGATGCGAGCACTGCGAAAAATCTGCGGAGTGACGCTCGCGGACCGCGTTCGTAATACCGAAGTAAGAAAGAGAGTTGGTCTGAAAGAGAGTGTCGGGGTGAAGGTAAGGAAAGGAATGCTCCGGTGGTTCGGGCATGTGGAAAGAATGTATGATGAAAGAATGACTAAACAGATATACAATGCAAAAGTGGATTGTATATCTGTTTATCTTCCATGATCAAATTGATCGTGTATTAGCAGAAGGTGATTTCAGGAGCCTTAAGAACAGAGGAGCGTGCATGACAAGAGCTATGAATGTCAAAGAAGCAAGTGAGGTATGTAAGAATAAGCCTGAATGGCGCTCTGTTGTTCGTGCCTACCCCGCAAGGGACCTGGCGTGAAGTTATGTATGTATGTATCAACAAATTGATGTAATTTTTAGCGTAAATAAAAAATAATTCATTTACATATTTTATAGTAGTACGTTACAATTAGACTAATTAACTAAGCAGTTGTATAGTGAAAAAAAATATCATTACTCTCCGAACCTATTAACAACGAACCATTGGCATAAATGGTGGTAATTTAGAAGACATTACACATAATTAATTACTTCCACTAAATACTTGGATGTGGACATCCCTAATCGGTGCCACGTGGTCAATGCGCACGCGCAGCACGCGTCTCGCGCCTGAGATAATGTCGAGACACCCTCATATTATTAACCAATATTTATTTAAACATGTAGGGTCATTCTACTTGATGTCGTGTTCGGTTTAATATCGTATTTGAGTATCGAAATGTATTTAAGGGCCGATTTCGGCCCAATTGATGGAAAGCGGTTACCATCGCCTATGGACATTTGCAACACAAAAGGTGCTACAAGTGCGCTGATGCTCTCTTAAAGGAGACTGGAACCTGGTCAATAATGCCGGAACACAGCACTAGGTTGTTATGGCGGTATACTCCACTAACTACATGTTCTATAAAATGAAATACAACAAGGAAAATTTTTAAATGACAGTTGCATGAATAAAACATTTCACTTTTGTATTTAGTCAGGTTATAATTTATTCAATTGATAATTTTTATCTGACGATTGCAAAATCGGCCCTAAGTGATTGTTTTAGCTTTTAGAGTTCGCAGTAGACAACTAATTTATTTATAGTAAGATTACAAGCAGTCGGTTGAAGTAGGTAAGTATTCAAAAAGTAAGTTCAAAACTGACGTAACGTCCTTCTAGTGTGTCACGTTAACGTTAATTGACGTTGACATTTGAATCTTGAACTATAGTCGCGTTCGCGACAGTGAGGTCCTTTTTACGTTTTTTTTTAGATATACCGATAATCATTTTAATATGTATCCTTCTGTTCTCTTTAGTTTAAAATGTCATAGGGAAACATAACATCGTCGATCGTCATCGATCGTCGCAAGTGTAGATCTATAGCCTCTGCCACAGATCATAAAAACACATGCCTACCCCTATGGGAAAAAGGCGTGATAATATGTATGTATGTATGTACAAATATTGGAAGGCAAAAATAATCAAAAAATAATATCTAAAATTCCTGCAATTGGCCTGTAGTAAGACACGACAAGACCACCAACCCTGGTCCAGAGTTTGCCGCCTTGAGTTGTATTCTGGCATCAGTTTCCAAGTTCCCGTCCCTTTAAAATCGACAGCACATTCACAACACTTTCAAGTAACCACTTTCCATCAGATGGGCTGTCAGCCTGTCTGCTGTAGTGATGAATTAAAAAATCTTTGTCAAAACATCATATATTAATTATTAATTCTATCGATGTATTATGAATATTAATGATGGAACAGCAATTTTAAAGATAACTTTGCAATTTCTTCTATCGAGAAAATGTTTCAAAAATTCATTTTAGCCAGTATAAGGGCTTTATAAATATAATCAATATTGATATATAATTATTTCACAGTTATATAGTAAACTGAGTAATTTTGTTTATAAGGTAATTAAACAATACCTTTTTGGGTCCATAGGCTTTTAACATAAGAAGTTTTTTCAGATAAATAGACAGTTTGGAAATAAATAGTTATCAAAGCTGAATAAAGTAAATTTCACTTTATAAACTAATGCGAGCCAGAAACAAACAAACCTTCTAACATACTGTATAACATAATACGTAGTAATAGTTTTTTATTGCGAAGCTGGCAATCAGGCAGATCCTAGGCCTAGCTCGTGGAAAGTGGTTACTATCGACTATAGACGCTTGTAACACCAGGCGCGACTTAATTGTTGCCAACCTTTATGACGGGATAAAGAGTATGGCATAGGGGAATGAGATAGAAGGATCAGATAGGAGGAATGGGATCTCTCTCTCTTTTCTTTCACCATATTCCAATTCCTTCCACACTCTTCTATTCTGACATACATCCTCTGTCACACCACAAATCATCATTACATCCTTAATACAAGTCATCCTTCATTCCGTCATTCCTTTTTGATCTACCTTTACATTTGTACGCATCCATCTTGTAGTTTAACATTTTTTTGTTACATGACTTTCGTCGCTCCTCATTATATGCCCATACCAGCTTAATCTTCTTCCTCTCAATTTTTCAGTCACGAATGCAACGTCCAAAAATCCCCTTATGTACTCATTTTTCACCTTATCCATACTTGTAACACCACAGATCCATCTCAACATTCTCACCATAGCTTAAAATAATATTTTACATTATACATTATTATTAAAAGCACGTGCGATGTACTCGTGTATTTAATATTCTTGATACCGTTCGTATAAATAACTTATCGCACAAGGTCCAGCAATTCCCGTTTTCATTGAAAAACATAAAAATAATTCACTAGATACATATCATCTGCGCGGGGTGCTTACTTACAATGTTGTTTCTGACTAGTATATAGCCTGCGAGTTTTTTATTGTTGTTTTTGTAAATAATAATCATTGCAAAATGTTATACGAGCCAATGGTATATATATTTTTTATGGATTCACTCTCTCTCACATACACACACATCCAGGGAAAATGATTTTCCAAGGGAAAATTAAAATATTTTTTAGAAGGTCGTTGCACAAACAGTTTTAGTATAGTTATGTGTTGATATCAAGGCAAGCGACTCTTCAGGGCCAAATCCTAAACTATACGAAATATCGAAAAACACTTAAAGGAATCTCGAGGCGGATTGAGACCAAAACTAAAGTGGTACATTAGATTTTTGAAAAATCAATTAACCTGGTCAATAATCGACCCTGGCTGATTTGAAAAATAAAGGTGTAAGGATCAATTTCTGGGAAGGAATATAAAACAACAAATCAAGGGAATGTGTTGCTTTTGAACAAAATATTCTATTTTCTTTACATTAATTAACCTACATAACCACCTGTATATTTGGGACTAAACGAATATAGATCTAAATTCTAATATGAAACAAACAACAGTATTGTACGTATAAAAGGTCAAAACCGGCATTACTTAAAGAATCGTACAAAAATGTAAATTCTTGCAATGGGTTACGAGCAGACAGTGGGATGGCAACATCGGATTTCTTGGAGCGTGCATCGGAGAAGGCGCCGGCCGTGACCAGCCGTACTGGCCAACTATGCGGTCATAATAATTATACTAAATTACATGAATTCCAAAGGAGATAATTAGACATTTCAATTATAATAAAATAAAATAAAAAAATCCTTTTAATTCTTACTTTTTACAGTAGGTATTTTTAATATGTTAATTGGTTAGTAATTTTAAATTAATTGTGAGTATTATTGAAGTTATACTTCTTTTGGCGCGTTAGGGGAAAATGATGCGAGTAAATTTTTACGATGTGCGCGCACATCGTAACGAAAAACCGACACCTCTGAAGTTAGCTATAGTCAACATTTTAGTTTTTCTATTGTTAGTGTCGTTTTTTCTACAAACGTAGAATAAGGCGAAAGATAAATGTTTTGAAAGATGTTTTGTTGTTTATCTTGTTACGCTAAAGAAGTATAACTTCTAACGCGTGTACATAAGTACACGCACACTTTTTGTTGTTAGTTTGTTAGTTGGATAAATTATGTAAGAATCCCAGATTGGGTAAAGGCCTCCTCCAAAGACGCCAATCTGTCTCTATCCTGGGCTATTTGATACCAGGTACGGCCGGCCATTTTTTTAATGTCCTCTTCCTAACCCATCGATCGATGGTCTCCCTCTGCATCTCTTGCCTTGTGGTCTGTCCACAGAGTTTTTTTACGGTCCATGTTGGTCTGTATTATAGTATAGATATCTCAATTAATTTAAAAATAATTACATAATAAAATTATGCTTGAATGTTTTAATTGACATTTTTACAAAAATAAGAACGGAAATAATAATGTCGCCAACTAGGATTCGAGCGCGTGTAACATTTTTAACTGGGCGATTGTTATTCTATGCCGTCAGCATGATGTAATTGTAAACCACGAACAGAAGATTGCATAATTGGTATAGAGAAGACTACATTAAATATGCAGTATAGAATATTCAGAATACATTCATAAATGGAGCAGAAATAAACATAAAAGATTAAGTATTTTTTAAATAATGAAAATGCCGTTGGAAATTTTATTCTTTCTCCGTTCCTGCACGGTTAAAAATAGATTAGCTTAAGACTATCCATTTGATGCCGATATTCTGTGAGAGAGTGGTGTTACACCGGTCAAGCCAGCCTAAGAGCTATAATCAAAATTATGTTTTTTTTTTATTGCAGGAGTTCAGCAGACAGGCAGACGGCCGACTTGATGGAAAGTGGTTACCATCGCCTATGGACATTTGCAACACCAAAGGTGCTACAAATACGCTGCTGCTCTCTTAAGGGAGACTGGAACCTGGTTACTAATGCCGGAACACAACTCAAGGTTGTTATGGCGACATACTTTAGACCTGGGGTGGTAACCATCCAGTCTGGCAAATGCCCTACCACCTGGTTGTGGGTTGTTTAGTCGCCTCTTACGTCAGGCCGCCCGGCCGCAGGAAATGGCATTCTTTCTCCGTTCCTGGACGGCATATTAATGTTATTCCTATGTCCCCAATGTTAGCCTGCATGTGTCGCCTTGCTAAGCGGCGACTTCCTACATCGCGTTCTGGCGGGTGCCCCCGTTAACGATGTGCTTTATGGGAACAGAACCCCCCCTAAGCAGTTACACGAGCGACTTTATACCATCTTCGAGACTAAGGTCTGTATATTAACAAATAAAAAATCATCAATAAACAAATCAGTAGCTGCGTAGTCTAAGCTTTTGCTCGCACTGTTCACTGAAACTCAGAGGTTGTGCGTTCGATTCTTTGCATGGTAAACTGGATAACGAACTTTCCGTTGCGTACTATGGTCTCGGTATTTACGATCGGCCCCAAACACAAATACAAGTTGCTAAACTTGAAAATGCACATTAACTGTTTATGTGTCGATTAATAAAAATAGGGTATTGATTGTTTTCGTAAAGTGTGTGTTTACCTTGAACATGTCAACTGGGGCCCAATTCTGCTATTACTATCTCGTCAAAAACGCCCGACACTATCGTCTCAATCGTAGGTTTACCTGATTTGGGTATTCTGTTAATCCAAATGGTATGGCACGCCACTCTATCTTTATAAATATTTTCTAGCGAAAACTCGCGAAATAAATATTAAAACAATTTGGTAGGTTTTCAATATTTATTTGGGCTAACGCCATTTCTGCTCGTGGTGATATCATTTTTTCTAATATTATTCTGCTGCGATGATATCCAGAAGATTTAGTGGAAAACAAAATTTTGACACTATCGTAATGAATTTAAAGAATTAAATTGCCTCGTTTGCTGTCAGTCATAGAAATGCAATAAGCTAAAAGCTTTTTTGATTGAAGATTATTCTAAAATTTTAATATTCATAGACAATTTAGCATTGTCTAGATACACAAATCATACACATAAAACGAAAGGGAGTACTCATAATCTCTTTTAGAATATAATTTTTACCAAAAAGATTAATTGAACCATCAACATTTGACACATTTCCGAACATTTTGAATGATGACTTTATTAATGATTGTTTTTGACTGTTAACATAAAATTTGAAGGTGTGGGGTTGTTATAAATCGCTGATTGTGAGTTTGAGTGTACAATAAGAGGGGTTTATACTGGACACGTCATCATGTACAGTCATAAACAATGCATTTTATGACTGTACATGATGTTTGGATTATGTATAAAGGAATACTTACTACGTTTCTATAATTATATAGTTCTTTTTAAACACATTATTTTTAGTTTATTTTTTAAGTAACAGTAGTTGTAAGATATTGTTTGCGTTTAAGCAAGAATTAGATTTCTGTCTGTGAGCAATCCCAATTATGTCGTAAATGTATTTTTCGAGTTGTCATATAAATTATTTTGTTTGTCATTAGTCAAAGACTTCAATATCGCTGGGGCTGTGTTTCAACAAATGTTAAATTTGAAGATTTGGCTTAAATCTTTTCAACGCATATACAATACACACATCGTGTTTCTTTGGTTACAACATTTTACAGCCAGATATATATACGTACAAATGTGACTTTCTTTTGGCCATTACCTTGAGAATGAGTCCATCGTCAAGAATTTTCGTATATAACGTACAATTCGATGAACATTCTATAATAATGATGAACATAAGAAACTTTTTAATCCCCTAAGTGGGATAGTTTTCACAGGATATACATTCAAAGCTTACGCAAGCAAAGCTGCATAAAACTATTGCCACGAAAGTTATATATATAATTATGTTTATTTTAAAGACGATTAATTTTTGAAACTTTTTCCTTCGAAAATAATGGTTAGCGCGAAATATGCGTTCAAAATGTAAATTAGCAACGACGTGAGAAAGACTATTATAAATAAAACAAATATGAATCCGATTTCACACTTTTGTTACCAACTATACAAGTAAATATACAAATAAATTTAATTCGATATCTCTCATACAACAAAACGGATAAAAAGATGTTACAATTTGATAACGTCAGTTTGTTAGATGCACTTTTGTCTGCAAACACCTTTATAACGAACAAAAGTTGTTATGACAGAGCAGCTGTTGACGGCTTTATTTATTTTATCGATAATGCTGAAGATTACATCATTATGAAGACCAGAAGAGTAACAGCCTAAGTCAGATTACTGTTTTATATCTACTGCGATTTTTCAACGTAGTTTTACCTTTTAAATTTGGATAATATAGGAGAAGAGATAATTTTCGTCGATTATGTTTATTACTAGAGAAAAGCGAACATGCTGACGACCCTCACGGAAAGTGGTTACGGTCGTCTGTGGACTGGAACCTGGCCACTAATGCTGTATCATAACTGGAGGTTTTTATGGGGTATACTCTAGACCAGGGTGGTAGCCATACAGACGGGCAAATACCCTATCACCTGGCTGTGGGTTGTTTTATCGCCTCTTACGACAGGTGGAGAAATAATACAATCTCTTGGCCGGGTGCCGCAAGAGATTGTATTATTTCTCCGTTCCTGCTCGGATAAAATTTATCGATAATGCTGAAGACCAGAGGAAATTCGGGATCGGCAGTGGTCGAGTGTATGAATTATTTACAGTAAGCAATATGAACCCGCAGGGGGGCTTGGTGGGGCAGCCTTTGGTGAGTAGCGACACCTCAGACCTGACTGGGCCAAGGCAAGGCCCCCTCCGTGTGTGCCTTAACCAGCCGGCACGGAGTGGAGGTCGCTAGAGCTAATACTCAAGCTCCAAGGGTGGAAGTGATAAATGAACTAATGTCTGAAGTAGCTTCGGTGAACCTGTAGCCACTCACACACATGTTGTCCCCCACTAATCTTGGCATTTTTAGGGGCAGCGTCTGCCCATTTTTTCCACGTTCTTTGAACATTGCGACGGGCAGACACGATAGTCCCTATAGTCTACGATCTGTAACTCCTCCCGTAGTTCGTCCCAATAATCTTAACCTTTTGTTCTCAATCCCTCCAACAGTCCTACACTTACCGGGGCTTGTTCTTGGTGCATTTTTATATTGCGTAGACAGGGACAATCGCCGGTCAGTGTCACGCAATTTTATAGATTAAATTTGTCAAGGGGCTTCTTCGTGTTGGCCTTTCCATGGCCCTACGCAAGCCCTCCAAAAGTCCAGGCCATTTTCATGACCCGTGGTCAGCAGAGTAATATAAAGGATATAAAGGCATTTAATAAAACTAATGTTACACGATTAGAAGTCAGACATGGGAGGACAAAATAATAAAAATTAAGAGTGGCGGATGTGTGGACTCTACATAGTATATAAAGGAAGATATGAATGAAATACTTACGTTGTCAGAGATATGTACCTATACTGAAATAATAGCTAAATAATAGGTTGCAAGTTAAAATATCACTATTTAATGGTACATGCTGTATTATATATAAAGACGATGACAAGAAAAAAATTAATTCCTAAACATTTAAGATAAAGTGGATATCGCAGTTAACGCAGTAGGGCGCAGTGTTATGCCAGTTAAGACACGGGCGGTCGCGGTGGAGGTGGCGGCGATTCCGGAATCGCCCGCTGCGCCCGTCGCGACTAAAAAATCGCGTCCGACCCCCGCCGCGGTGGCGGGGTCGATACCGGTTCCCGCCGACGGGGCGGAACCGGCCGCGGCGCCCGCCGACGGGGCGGCGCCGTCGTCCGTCCCACTCGGGCGCGGCGGCGTTGAGTACGATGCGTTCGTGCGCGTCGTGCTCGATGCCGTGGCGCCACTCATCAACGCGAGGTTCGCCGCCATCGAGGACAGGCTGGGCCCCGCGCCGACCCTCCGTCCACCACTTGCGGCCGACGGAGGCAAGGCGCCGGCGCCCAGGCCGACTCCTCGCGCGTCCGTCGCGAAGCCCACCGGAGGGCCCAAACCGGCCACGGCTGCCGCTGCAGTCCGCCGGGGTCTGGGGGAAGCGAGTACCCCGGTCCCGATGGAGGTAGTGGCGGCCCCGGCCGCCGGGGTGGCAGACTCCCCACTGCCACCGACCCCCCCCGCGAGGAAAAAGCACAGGGGGGGCGTGAAGCGAACGCTCCGAAAGCGGAGAAAGGCGGCCCGCGCCGCCGCCGCTGCCTCGGCGGCCTTCGCTTCGGCGCCCGCCCTAGTTGTTTCGGCCTCTGGGCAACAAATGGCCCCCGCGTCCGCGCCATCGGTGGCGCCCGTCCCGCGCGCCCGACGTGCCACCCCGTGTGTGGCACCGTCGCCAGCGCCCGTGGCGCGCGCCCCTCACGTCGCCCCGTACGTCGCGCCGCCGCCGGCGCCCGTGGCCCCCGCCCCCGCCCCCGTACCCGAGGGGGGGGCGTGGTCCACGGTCGTAGGGCGGAAAAAGGGTAAGGGGGCGAGGGCCAACGGGCCCCCTCCCCCCCCCCAGGCGCAAGCTGCTGCCCCACCGACGGGGTGGAGGCAGCAACCGCGGAAGCAGGCCGCGAGGCCTGCCGTCGTTCTCCGCGAGCCGAAGTCGGCCGCAGTCATTATTAGACTGCTGCCGGCAGCGGCCGCGAAGGGTGTCGGCTATCGCGAGGTCTTCGCAAAGGCCTCGACGGTGGTCGACATCACCGCCATGGGCCTCCGCGAGGGGCTGAAGGTGGTGCGGACCGCCAGGGACGCGCGTCTCCTCGAGTTCCAGCCGGGACCCGAGAGCGCGGCCAAGGCGGACCGCGTCGCCGAAGCCCTGCGCGGGGCCCTAGAAGGGATGGCTGAGGTCGTCCGCCCCGTAAAGCGTGGGGAGCTTTACGTCTCAGGGCTGGACGACTCAGTCACGGTCGATGGGCTTCGTGACGCGATCGCGCGCGCAGGCAACTGCCGGCGCGACGACGTGCTCACAAAGCACATCGGTGCAGGACCGGGCGGATTGGGCGCATCATACGTGCTGTGCCCCGTCGCTGCCGCCAAGACCATCGTCGGGTTGGGCTACCTTCTGGTCGGCTTCACCTCGGCGAAGGTCGAAGCACTGGAAGCCAGACCGATACGTTGTTACAGATGTTTCAACGTCGGTCATGGCACCCAAACTTGTCCGGACACGTGCCCGGACCGGACTAACTTGTGTCTCCGCTGCGGTAAAAGCGGACACAAGATGCCGGACTGCACGGCACGGAAACCCCACTGCGCGGCGTGCGCGGCGGGGGGACTGAACGCGGCCCACCCCACGTTGGCGAGGTTCTGCCAACCTCCCTACGTGAGGGGCCAATTCGTCCACTCGCGGGCGAGACCACGTACCGGCAAATCGGGAGTACAGACAATGGACACCTCCAATGCCTAGTACACCCGTAACGACGTTCTTTCAAGCTAACGTAAACCACTCCCCCACCGCTCAGGACTTGTGCCTGCAGGCGATGGCGGAGTGGCAAGCGAATTTAGCCGTAATAAGTGAACCTTATTACGTCCCTCCTTCAGGGAACTGGGTGGGCGATCTCGATGACATGGTAGCGGTGGTGGCCAGAGCCGGGTCCGGCACACCGCTTACATGTCTCGAAAGAGGAAAGGGCTATGCTGTGGCGAAGAGCGGAAGTATCGTCGTCATAGGCGTTTACTTTTCGCGCAACCGCCCCCTGGCGGAGTTCGAGCTTCACTTGGACGCCGTCGGGGCTGCCGTACGCAGACTGTCGCCCAAAACGATCTTCGTGATGGGCGACTTTAATGCAAAGCACCTCTCCTGGGGAAACGTAATCACGGACGCTAGGGGTCGGGCGGTCGAGGATTGGGCTCTTCAAGCCGGCCTGACCATACTGAACCAGGGGTCGGTCCAGACCTGCGTGCGCGCGCGGGGTGGATCGATCATCGACCTGTCATTCGTCACTCATGCGGCCGCCCGCAGAGTGACCGGATGGAGGGTGCTGGAGGAGGTGGAGTCGCTCTCTGATCATCGGTACATCAGATTTGAGCTCACGACCCCCTCCTCCGGTCCGAGCCCTGTTCACCGTCGCCCCCCTCTCCTCCCGCGTTGGGCCCTTACCAAGCTCGATCCGGAGCAGGCCGAGGAGCGGGCACTCTCGGAAAGCTGGGCCTACCCAGCCGACTTCGCGAATCTGGATACGCAGGCAGAGCACATGCGCAAGACCCTGACGAGGGTTTGCGACGCTGCGATGCCACGCGTCTCCAAGCGGCAGCCTCCGTGCAAGCAATCGGTCCACTGGTGGACCGAGGAGCTGGGCGAGATGCGAAAGGCAGTTCGCATCATCAGCCACAGGCTCAAACGCTGCAGGGCGCGCCGTCCTCCGGACTTCGTCGCGGAAAATGGACTCGTGGGCGAGTTTAGAGAGGCCAGAAAGGCCCTTTCGATTGCAATATTGCGATCGAAAGCCCGGGCTCGGGCCGAGCTCCTCGAGACGCTCGATCGGGACCCTTGGGGGCGCCCGTACCGTGGGGCCCGCAACAAGTTGCGGCCTTGCACATCCACGGTCACGGAAACGCTCGAACCCGAGGTGCTCCGGTCGGTTATCGATGGGCTCTTCCCGGATCCGGGGAACTTCACTCCCCCCAGTATGGGTCCACCCATTCCCGACACCCCCACGGACGAGGAGCCTCACTCCATCTCCGAGGGGGAGCTAGACGTCGCCCTGGACCGGCTCCGGGGCAGGAAGACGGCACCGGGACCCGACGGGGTTCCAGGTCGACTCCTCTTCCTGGCTGCAAAACACCTACGCAGCCAGCTGCGGGACCTCTTCGAAGCCTGTATTCGCGCAGGTAGGTTCCCGTCGCAATGGAAAGAGGGTCGTTTGTGCCTACTTCCAAAGGGAGGTCGGCCTCCCAACGATCCGTCCGCCTACAGGCCCATAGTGCTGCTGAACGAGGTCGCCAAGGTCTTCGAGAAGATCTTGGCGGAGCGGCTTGTGAAGCATCTAGACACTGTGGAGCCGGGGCTATCAGATACGCAGTTCGGGTTTCGGCGGAGGCGCTCCACGATGGACGCCTTCGAGACGCTGCGAACGTTGACGGACGAAGCCGTCCAAGCAAAGGACGTCGTTCTTGCAGTGTCGCTAGACATAGCGAACGCCTTTAACAGCCTCCCTCATGAGACGATCAGGGAAGGGCTCCGCGCGCACGGAGTCCCCCCGTACCTCACGAGGCTGTTGGGCGAGTACCTGCGAGATCGGCACATCCTTTGGGAGGGTGGTGAGTCCGCCAACCACGTGCTAGGTCGGCGACGTGTCGCGTGCGGCGTTCCACAGGGATCGGTCCTCGGGCCTATCCTTTGGAACGTAGGCTATGACTGGATCCTTCGGGTGACGGTCCGGCCCGGAGTAGGGCTGATCTGCTTTGCGGACGACACCCTACTCACGGCACGCGCCGCGTCTTTTGCGGAATCCGTGGACGTCGCCAACGACGGGCTGGCGATCGTCGTAGATCGAATAGCTAGGCTGGGCTTGAAGGTCTCCCCCGCGAAAACGGAGGCCGTCATGTTCCATAGGAAATTCCGGAATCCTCCCCCGGACTTGTCCGTTACAGTTCAGGGGGTGGCGATTAGAGTAGGGCCCACGATGAAATATCTTGGGCTAGTCCTAGACGGGAAATGGCTGTTCAAAGCGCACTTTGAGCAGCTAGTTCCCAAACTTCTGAATTCCGCGGGCGCACTCTCCAGGCTTCTTCCTAACGTGGGGGGGCCGGGGGGTGCGACGCGGAAGCTTTATTCCGGCATCCTGAGGAGTATGGCACTCTACGGTGCGCCCGTCTGGTCCGATGCGCTTCACCGCCACAACCGAACCCTGCTGCACCGCGCGCAGCGGGTTCTGGCCGTGAGGACCATACGGGGGTACCGCACAGTGTCGTGGTCGGCGGCGACTCTCTTGGCAGGCGAGCTGCCCTGGCCTCTCCAGGCAGACGTCCTGTCCAGAGTTCGTCGCGCCCAGCAGGATGCCCTAGCTAGAGGACTGACCTTCTGTCAAGTCGAATTAGAGACGGTCAGGAAGCGGGAAACCCATTCCTGCCTCGTCGCCTGGTCTCGTGACCTCGAACACCCTGTGGCCGGCGGCTATACGGTGGATGCAATCAGGCCGCAGCTGGAGAGATGGGTGACCCGCACCAGCGGAACCCTGACCTTCAGGACGACTCAGATACTGACCGGACACGGTTGTTTCGACCAGTATCTGTTTCGCATTGTGGGCTGCTTGCCTTCCCCGGACTGCCGCCAATGCGGCGCACCCGATACGGCGTTACACACGCTTGTTGAGTGCGCTGCATGGACGCCTCAGCGTTTCGAGCTCGAGACACACGTAGGAGCCGTCCGATCGCTTGGCGACTTGGTAACGGCCATGTTGCACAGCGACGACCGCTGGGAGTCTGCGGTTTCTTTCTGTGAGGCTGTAATGTCTCTAAAAGAGGCCGCAGAAAGGGATAGGGAGCGAAGCCCTTCAGCGCGTGCCGCTAATGTCACCCGAGGCCGCCGGCCTTCAGCTGGCACTCGACGAGGCAGGTACGCGCGTTACTTCCCTCCCTGAGTTAGGTTCCGGTACGAGGGGCCCCTTGCTACTAGGCAACGCAAGGGATTCAGCCCCCGTTTCGAAGTGGGGTGTGTTCTCCCAGGGCACACTCCAGGCACTTTATTGCGCTGGATCGACTGTTGCGTAACTATGTTCTATATCTCAGTCTTTCCTTCACAACAAAGCGCAGGGTCGACGGGAGGAGAGGTTTTTTAGTGGGTATTGAGGTTGTTCGCTCGTGTAACATCGCTCGGAGTCGCCACACTCCTCTGTGTAATCCATCGCGGGCGGAGCGCAAATAAAGCATACTATTGCTAGCGTTATCGCCCCCGATGGATGCGTGCCGTTTCCTAGTGACGGCCCAGAGAGTGCGTAAATCGGTTAGCATTTTCCCTCGCCTCAAAAAAAAAAAAAAAAAAAAAAAAAAAAAAAAAAAAAAAAAAAAAAAAAAAAAAAGTGTTATGCCAGTAATTCTCTGTATAACAATATATATCTTAGGCTACCCCTACACACTTTTATTGGCAATAATGTACTTATTGTTAATAATATTGTTCGTTTGTGGGCATTATTGCATTAATTAGTATACGAAATGATTAAATTGTTCAATATTATTGCAACCTTCCATTGTCAATAATATTGTGTGTGCGGGTAACCTTAGAAAATAATACCTATGTTTGTTTATACACATTCCGTTTGTGAAATGTCTTTGCTGCTTGTTTACAAAACATCGCGTGCCAATATGGCGGCGATGACGTCATATCGTGACGCAACATTCCCCGTACGCCTTCATGTTTTGATATCGGCGCGTGCGCTGAAAGAACTACGTGTGTGTTCGATGAAAAAAAAATGAATATTTATACAAGCAGTTTTCATCGTTCCTTAGTTATTTTGACAAAACCAAATATAATTGCGCTGCGATGAAAAACGCCAGCGGCGGTTGCGCTGGACGAATTCAATCAGCGGCGGCGCGGCGCAGGCGGCGTGACAATTTGAGACTTTTTTAAGTTGCTGGATTTAGATAGATAAGATTAGAAAATAGTCACAAATAAAAGTCGGGCATCTAAGAGTGTGAGCTGCAAACTGGAAATAAGTAGGCAGAATGCAAAGATGCGAACACTACCTCCATTGTTTTCGGACTATAGTCTATCTGTTCTATATCATACTAACAATTTAACGACCGGTTTTAGGAACTCAGTCATTTTTGATTACTTAAATTGCCTATAAACATAAAAATTGTATGGACATTCATTACAACTCTAAAAGGCGCGTTGCGCGCCTCTCGCGGCAACGGCGCGCCGTATGAACACGGCGGTGCTACGCCGACGCGGCGCACATGCCTAAATATATATGGATATTCGTTTTTGCTATTTGGATTCGGGACTTTAGAAAAATAGAGAGAGAGATAACACTTTATTACACACCAAAATATACAATTACAAAAACAGATCATATTTACAATAGGCAATACAATAGGCGGCCTTATCGCTCAAAGCGATCTCTTCCAGGCAACCTAAAAGAAAGAAATTTAAATGAGGCGATATATGTGGTGCAGGAAAAAGGCAATAGATACATAAATATTCAAACTGATTTAAAAAATAAATATACAAATATAATACAAATACAAATAATAAATTAATAAAAATAATATTCGCAATGTCAATCTCTCGGTGTGAAGTGCCATGGTGGCATATAACCAAGTCGATGTTTACAAATAAACTCGCAGGAAAATCCCTATAAAACAGTTGTCCGTAGTGTTCATCTTAGAATCGAATTTGTGACTGCGTCTGTAAAGAGTCATCGTTTAACCTTTGAACTATCACGACAATAGTGTACATTTTATGCAGAAACCATAGCAACGTACTTTAAAATGACTTAAACAGTAAGTAGCAGGATAGGATACAGGTGTCGTGAACCTATGGTGACTGGTTTTAAAAAGGAGAATAATTATTATATTCTTAATCCAAGATAATTATGCGATTATCGCCAAAACAGATTTAAATATGAAAATATATTGGATTTTTAGCATATTTGATTGAATGGTTCATCTTCAAATGTTTGTATGGAAACTGAATTCAAAATAAAATATATTACGAATCTTTGAGAATTTATGCACCTTTATTTAATTGAATTTAGACTACCTTAAAACAAGTTTGCTACATGCACACATAGAGAATTGAGTTGCAATATACGATATTGTTTATTAATAAATTTAATAAAAACAATTAATAAAGTTACTGTTTACTGTATCAAAATTATTGTTTGTTTTCGAATACTAATCTTCATTATCGGTACTTGCGTGAAAGCTAATATGGCCACATTAGTGCACAATAGGGCGCTCAGGTTGTATGAGATAACATATAATTATGAAAATGTAAGAAATAGTATTTCAACGCATATTGAGCATTAGCTACTATTGAATAACAAAAACATTCGTAGTTTAAATTATTCGTTAAATCATAATTATGCACGCGGATGTAAAATCGTTTAGTATCCCTGATTTATAAGTATTTATGTATATAAGGTCAGGAACTCACGATGTTCCTTATTTATTGAATCGTGGATCAGATACGGAGATAAGGCTAAGTGCTGATGATGTTCTATAAAAACTACTATAAGACTATGGCGCCCTTGGATCAACATGTTCGATAATAGTTTATTTTAAAACTGAATAGGCGTGATCATAACGTCCTTTCTGTCTTTTTTATGGCAGTGAAGTGTGGTCTGTGCTTGTGTCATACAAGCAAGAGGTGCGTGTCACGAAGATGAATATGTCGCAGTTGATGTATGGAGTTCCATTTTCTCTATTCCATTCCCCTATCTCATCCTCTCTACCTCGTCCCTCCTATTGCATCCTTTTACTCACAGCCATTCATCTATTACATCCGGGTTGTCTGCTCTAAAGGGATAAGGCTGCACATTGCTCCTACTTTTACTGTTTAAAGTGACTACAGTAAACTGTTTATTTTATGTGTATATGTATAGGGGAACAATAAAGTGTATTCTATTTTATTCTATCCCTTTATCCCATCCATAATATCCCATCCTTCCTATACTTTTTTTTTTTTGAGGCGAGGGAAATGCTAACCGATTTACGCACTCTCTGGGCCGTCACTAGGAAACGGCGCGCATCCATCGGGGGCGATAACGCTAGCAATAGTATGCTTTGTTTGCGCTCCGTCCGCGATGGCTTGACACAGAGGAGTGTGGAGACTCCGAGCGATGCCGCACGGGCGAGCAACCTCAATACCCACTAAAAACCCCCTCCTCCCTGTCGACCCTGCGCTTTTGTTGTGATGGAAAGACTGAGATATAGAACATAGTTACGCAACAGTCGATCATCCTTCCTATACTATCCTAATGGCTGGCAACGCGTTGACATCACCCCTGGTGTTGTTATAGGCGTGGGATTTCTGCCCGATTGCTAGTAAAAAAATTCCTGCTGTAACCTTCATGTTCGTAAGATAGTAGTAGAACAGCGTATTTTCTCGAGGACAGCGCGAGAAACAAGAATATGGAACAGGTTTTCGTCTTTTCACGCGTTCTCACGATAATAAGCCGAGAGAGTTTTGCTAATAAAATAACATTCAAAATAACGAATTTGAAAAATGAATAGAATTTACTGTGTGTATTACAAGAATAGTAAACTCCGGAATTCCACGTAAATTATGTATTTTTTGAGTGTCTCAAATTGTCAAAGAGTATTTTTTTTTACTGCAAGAGTTCAGCAGACAGGCAGACGACCCACTTCATGGAAAGCGGTTACCGCCTATAGTCATTTGCAACGCTGCTGCTCTCTTAATGGAGACTGGAACCTGATCACTAATGTTGGAACACAAGTCAAGGTTGTTATGGCAACATGCTTTAGATCAGGGGTGTTAGCCATCCAGTCGGGCAAATGCCGTACCACCTAGCTGTGGGTTGTTTGGTCGCCTTTTACGACAGGCCGCCCGGCCGCAGGAAATTGTATTCTTTTTCCGTTCCGTTCTAATTTCATAACATTTTAAATTTCAAGTTATCGACACTTCAAATCTGATTGATAAAAGCAAATAAAAAAATCACAGAAGCATAAATAATATGATCCTATCGCATAATCATCAATACAAGTCAACAATAATTATATGTTTGAAATTATTTTAATTAGAGATCCAGTTAATTAATCTCTAGCTCGGCATCTTATAAACTATAAAGGATACCTATTTTAAATTATATAGTGCTTTGAATATAAAACTTTATTTGTTTATTTAAACTTTATAATTACTAACGCTGCTGTTGTACTTCGTCGGAAACATTCGCAACACAATAACAATTGTTCCATTTTTTTGTCATACTGACACACAACCGTAAAAGTGACAAGATTTTTGTATGTCTGTTACACTATTTATTCCTTTTACAGGGTTTTGAGATTTAATTGATTACCATGAAATTTGTTATGAATTATATAGCTTTCGTCAAATGACATAGCATTGAAAACTAGAAATGACAATCGCCCATTAATTAACATGATTCTACAAAGATCCTAAATTTCACGTGACTAGATGGCGCCACAAGCATTTTCTGGTGCTATTTTTAAAAGAAATAATTGAAATATTAAAGATAAACCTGTTAGAAATTTTAATTTTTGACGTTATTCATCTAAAAAATAGATTTTAAATCAATCAACAAAAATTGGGGAAAAACTGTTTTTCTATGGTAATATCAAAATCAAGTGAAATGATAATGAGTTTTTCGCAGCATTACTTATATTTGATATTCTGCTTTTATATGGTATTTGGTAAAATGAGTAAATGTTTATAACTTCTGATGAACTTGATATTCTGCTCTGATATAGTATTTGGTAAAATGAGTACATTTTTATAACTTAATAAGCATTGAATATTCACTCTTGTTAAAGTGTTTTAAAAGTTGTAGATTAATAAGGAAAACCTGTTATTGGCCTCATTATTAGTTATGAACAATTTAATTTTAATAATAATAACAATACTTATTTCTCCAATAGTTACATGTTGCAGGGGATTACCAAAAAGAGATCGCTTTAAGCGATAAGGCCGCCTTTTGTTTAAACTTTACTGTACCTAGTTTTAAGAACGTATTTTAATTTTTGGTGAACAATACACTGTTTTCTTTTATTCATTCATTCGTGTTGCACACAATGTTACATACAATATATTTATGGTAGGTACATTACTTGAGAATATGATTTTATAATTTATGTATGTGCTGTTGGTTTTATTAAAAATAAAATAAATCCAGACACAGTACAACTCACTCGTTCGCACAATTTAGGATCAGATCAAAAGCTTAATATGTTAAATGGTTTTTTGCCATATTAATCTGTCACTGGGCACACTAATTATATGTTTCGGCTTATGTTCGACACGGTGACTTGTAGGTCGATGGGGAGCTCTAACCCACAGACCAAGAAATGAAACAACATGTAGGTTATTAGTGTTTTAACCGACTTCCAAAAGCAGGAGTTTCTCAATTCGACTTTTGTTTTTCTGTATTTTTGTTACGTGATTTCTCCATCATTTGATGATGACATGATCGATTTCCATTTTTGACTTTATTTGAAAGAGGTTACTCCTGAGGTGGTTCCATTGTGGCCAAGTCAGGATCTGATCAATGGATCCCAGAGAAATCGAGTACAACCCTTGTTGCAGAGCGGTGAGCGTCTGTCTACACACTAGGAAAAGACTTGTATATGCGTGTAACTAAGTTACTATTTTAAAGCAACTAAAAAGTAGGGAACAACAACAAAATTGCAACACGCACCGACTTCAAGATGTACAAAATATTTGTGTTTTACTTTTGCTTTCAAGTTAGTTTCGTTTTGGTTAATAAAACAAATTACATAAATGAAGCCGTGGTAGCTCAGAGGTTAGCGCATTCGCAATCTAAGCTCAAAAGCAGCGGGTTCAAATTCTGGCCGTAAAACATCAGATAAATTACAATTACCACGTGCTAATGGTGAAAGAAAACATCGTGATAAAAACTGCACATCCAGATAATCGATGTGTCAAACCCGCCAATCGGGCTTTAATGTACGTATACTGTCCGTTCCTCTTTAAATAGAAGACCAGCAGCAGTGAGACGTTTATAGATTTACTAGCAGTCCCGGCAGACGTCGTCCTGCCCGGAAAAGCTTCAATCGATATGCCGACAGCAGCGCCACCTACCGGGTCTAATTGTGAACCAACTCAGAAAGCTTCTTTGGCTCATGCACAACAACTTTGCTAAAGATTATCACATGATCAAATGTATAGTTTACGATTCTATAAACGACATACAGACAAACATTCATTTTTATATGTAAGAGAAGAAGAAGATTGTATACAGGTTATTTGAAATTTTATGAAAATAATAGTGAGTGATTTATAACATTAATGTACTATGACATTATTTTTGAGTGAGAACTAATTTTATTTAAATCGGCGGAGTAAACAATTATATTCTGACGCTAGGCAAGTTATGTTTGTGTTTTGAGTAATCGCTCTATCTTGGTAGGGAACGGAGAAAGAATACTAATTGCAGCAGCCGGGTGGCCTACCGTAAGTTTCTAACAAAAAAACCATGCCAGAGCAAGTCAAGGTCCATTCGACTGCTGATGATCAAATATCCGTAGTCTTTAAAATTCATACTAAATAAGCCTCGGTCAATAGAAGATTGATGTAATATTTAGCCGAGATGCCATATAGACTACGAAAACCGTTAAAGCTTACCACTCCAATTCGATTCGATTGCCAATGAGTTGCAAACTCGAGGCCTTGGGGAACAAAAGCTTCCAAAGAAAAACATTCCGAATATCACAAATATCCAAAAATAGAACTTCGTGCTGTCTTACACTTACCAATATATCTAGACACGTATCAATTTCACTAAGAGATTCTCCAAAAGCTATCGCTTTAGGACCTCGGGTTAGGGTCGCTACCTTTTCTTGAAGAAAATATATTAGTTTGCTCTTGTTAACCTTAAAAATATAGTTGTTTTTTATTTGATATTTTATTTATTTCATTGTTGAATTTTTCATATATTTCACTTGAAAGTAAAAAGTGAAAGTTTAAAGTTATAATGTTTTTATAATTATTATAAGAATCTGAACAAAAAGCGCGACGGTCGAATTAGCGATGAAAATATACTACGTTTCGTACTATATTATTTGTCTATAATATATAGTACAATTGGCTAAAATATAGTAAGATATATTATATATACATTATGGTACGGTTGGAACCCTACCTCAGGTGTATTTCAGCTTTAAAAAACAGATAATATGACGTGAAAAATAAGTCATCGAGACAATTTACATTTAAAACTGATTGTTGTGTAATAATATAGATTAAAATTAACAATACCCGCATCTGTCCGTCCGGTGAGTCGGACCCGCAACCCCATGCGCTTGCGACACCTGTCACGCTACGCTTTGATTTAATTTGATTTGCATGCAGGTAATTTGTACTCCTTGTTAATATATAAAGTACCTACTCAAATTCATTATTTAGAACTAAACTTATTAAAACTACACTATAAATAAAACTAACTTAAAAATATATATCTATTCTAATATTATAGAGGTAAAGTTTGTGAGTTTGGATGTTCGGGGTAATCTCTGGTACTACTGATTCGATTTTGAAAATTCTGTTACCAGTATAAAGCTACATTTCTTTTTATTATTTTTATTCTTCAATATTCCCAGGTGGTAGTGTATTTGCCTGACTGGATGGCTGCCATCCTTAATCTAGAGAATGCCGCCATAACAACCTTGATTTGTGTACCGGAGTCTGCCTAAAAAGAGCAGCAGTGCATTTGCCACACCTTTGGTGTTGCAAATGTCCATAAGCGATGGCAACCGCTTTCTATGAAGTGAACCGTCTGCCTGTCTGCTGAACTCATGCAATGAAAAAAAATATACATATATTACAGCGTGATTTAAAAATATACGTTGTGACTTAAGTCTTTTTAGTGTCAAAAGTTTCAAATAGTTTTGAAAATAACTGTTTCATACAATAAATACTGTGTTACGCTTATTTATTTTTGAATCCTAAATTTTTATTTTAAGATGTAAAAAGCGTATCAAAATATCCAAAAACACTGTATTTCGCGAAAGTAACATTATTTTTAAGTGTAGCATTACACGCTTCGCTTCTTGCAGAAAGTCCATATAGAGATTAAGCAAATTGTTTGATCGTTGAAACTAATTTTTTTATGGGTAAAATTTTTCTTTTCGTTATGGGTATTCTGTCAATATTTATACAACTTTCACTATTGTTTAAACAATAAAAACAAATGGTACCATTCTTTTTGGTTGATATCGTAACTAATACTAGACTGTTTGCTCTTTTAGAATAGTTTGAAGTGTTAGTTACGTGTGTTTAGAGAAAATTGATTCTGGTATGCACGGAAAGACAGACAGACACCACGACATTACATATGAGGTTTTTGCCAAATTGGCTAAGGATCCATAAAAACATGGTGAAAAATGAAAATGACCCTAAACTTAAACCTTTTTTTCCAGGGAAATCCGCTGTGACAAGGGCAGACCTTGGATAGTTCGCGACCCGTGTGTGGGATTCGCCAGATCGGGGGTGGCACTAGCATGTTGCCAGCAGTAGCAGTCATAACCGGTGCCATGCTATTTGGCACTCCCCAGTTAGGGAAACCTACTAAAACCCCTGGGTGTTCCGTCCTCCGCCTTATGCCAGGGCTACGGGTAAATGGCCTAGCCTCTCCGCAGCTCTGGTAGGCTTGGGCCTCGCGAAGCCACTTCCACTGCCGGGGGACATTCTTTTATCCTCCGGCATCATCAAGCTCTCTGTGCGTGGGGCGGTATGTAACTCGCCCCATGGGAGGCGAGGTTGGCGTGCGCGGATTATGCCGCGCCTCCATTTCAACAGCATATACTATCTGGTACTGCTCCCGACCATGGCACATACCAGGGCCGGGAGCAAAAGATCGAGTGCGGTGACGGCGATAAGGTCTCGGCGCTGCTCAGTCCAGGCAGGACACTCCTGACAGTGTGTGCAGCCTCGTAACGTGATGGCACCCTAACGTCGCCTCGCAGCCGAGGTGATACAGGTACCTCCCGAAGCAGCCGGGTTCCGAAAGAACCTGCGTCAGCCTTAACATCAGGGTGCCGTGTTTCCCTCCGTAAACCCACTAAAACAACTGGATAATCCTCGACCCTTGACCGGGTGTGGGCTCACTTGCGCATTCACCTCCAGCCCGAGCTGTGTGAAATTTTTAATTTTGCCATCTTGTATTCTATTCTATGAATAACTATTATCTGGTGATAGGGAAATCGGTTCTTAATAAAAAAAAATAACAAAGACAAATCGTTTATCTTTGCATTTATAAACCTTTATAAACATTTTTTTATAAACGGACATTAATACATCAATCCACTTGACATTATGCGCGTTCAATGAAGAAATAAACTTTGTCCTTGTATTTTGCCTGTCACTGAGGCGACATCCTGATAAGTGCTATAAGTTCTTACAATATCTATGTACAAAAATTGATTAAAATAAATTTGTGCAGCAAAACATCACGTTTCAAGTTCGTATAAAAATTCTCATAATTTTATAAATATTATGCCCAAAGACAAAAACTATCTTTTCTCTAATCATTTACCGGCGTAGATAATGAGTAATGCATCTCGCAGCAGACACTTGTCACTTCATTTAAGATTCAATGTTCACTGATTGTTTTATAATATCCATTTTTATTGAAGTACCATTGAGCATAATAATTTGAGTGTTTTTTATGTATTAGCAAGTACGCATACAACGAACTTGTGTTGCGAGCATTCGTCTGATTTTGCACGTACAAAATGTATGTGAGAGCCAAAATTTTAATTGCTCATATAAGTACAATTGGTTACATTCAAAACATTTACATTAAGTTCTGTAACAATCTTATACTAATATAGAAAGCTGGAGAGTTTGTTTGCTCGAACGCGCTAATCTGAGGAACCACTAGTCTGATTTGAAAAATAATGTCAGTGTTATATAGTCAATTTATTGAGGAAAGCTATCATGCTAAGACCAAACTTTTTTTAACTATTCCACGCAGACGAAGTCGCGAGCAGAAGCTAGTTAATGTATAAAAAGTATTAATAAGTCATTTGATTAGTTAAAATGTTGTCACGTAACTCGCTAAACCTGTAAGAAATAAAGGCAACTTCGATAAAAAAAAAAGTAAATGATTAAAATTCTCTTAGTTGATTTAACTGTTATATACCCAGTTATTTTGAGATGAAGTTATAGTATACTAGCTGGACCCGGCAGCCGTTATCCGGCTATTAAAATAAAAATCTAGTTATAATATATTTAATTCGTCTATTCTACATTCTACAGATACTTTCTAGTTTCCACGAAAATGTATCCTACACATCTGTGGTCTTATGGAATTTTTCATCTTAATTTAATTAGCATTTGCATGGCTACTGAAAAATCACATTAAAATAGAAAAATAAATCAAAACGTCGTATAACCTTTGAAATACAATTTTAATTTTATAAACAAATAAATTATTTTGTCATAAATTGTTTAATTTTCCCAATATAAATAACGAAAATACTGTGTGCAAATAGTGCGTCGTTTGAGGATGGGCTTAAGCAATTTTGTGCTCTTGTGCCTGTTACCAAAGGCTACAAACAATATTATGATGTTATTCACGGTAATTGTAATGTCAAATTAGTTATTTGTCAATTGTAGATTTGAAGGTAAAGATGTTTTACTCATGCTATAATTTATTTTTGTTTTAGTTGAGGAGACGCAAAAAAAGATCAACCTTCACCCATCTGAGACATATTTTTTTAATTAAATTATATTGATTTATTATTATCGAAGTATGATGTATTGTCCCTTTCGAATAAAGAGACAGAAACATAATATTGTCGATATGTCGATAAATCTCATCCGTACTCTTCCGCCAAACGCTCAAGATTCGTGCCGGGAACTATACCAATTCATCTTCCATACACAGTGTAACATGACGATTTTATGAAGATTCGTTAGTGTTGTAAAATAAAAAAAATACCAACAGCCCATAACTGTCGCACTGCTGGACTCGGGCCTCCCACTATAGAGTAATGGATAGTATACGCGCCACGCTTGTCCAAGGCGGCTTGGCAGGTTTGACACATCGGTTATCTCGATGTGCAGGTTGCATCACGATGTTTTCCTTCACTCGTTGTTAGCACGTGGTAATTGTAACAATATGCACATCAGGTCAAAAAACAGCCTAAGTGGTGCATGCCTTCCGGCCAGGATCGAACCCGCGGCCTTTGAGTGTTATTATTTTGTGTGATATTAACAACATTTATGGTAAATATCGTTAATATTTACGCAACCCTAAGAACTAGAAAATTATAGAAATATACAATTTTCTAATAGTGCTTCTCATTAATTCCTTATCGATTTCCTGCCAATACAATTTATTCTGGCATTCTGTTTAACAAAATAATGGCTTGATTTATCCTATTATTTGTCCTCGAATAGGTCAAAATTGGCCAATTTTGCGGGCAAATTGCCCAATTCCGATGTCCCCCACCGTAAGCGAAGTGACCGTGTAATTTAAATGATTTTACCTTGTTTCTTTATTTTTATGAGGTTTAAAGTATCTTTCGATTTTAAAGGATATTTCAATTAAAATTCCTTTGGACGTAATTGATGACTTTCTTCATACTGTCTCATGTAAGTATGTTACTTGAGCTTATCTATATATACAATGAAACACGTAGAAATATATTAGATGTCATGTTTGCTTATAAGTTGTTTCATAATACACTAACTGCGGTTTCACCCGCGTGATGATAAAGAATCGTTATTCTTTTGGATAGATCACACTATCCTATAATCCTATAAATATTATAAACACGAAGGTTTGTAAGAACGTATATATAGATTTATGGATGTGTGAATGTATGATTACTGGAAATTGTTTATTTTATGTGTATGTCACCACATACACATAAAATAAACTAAACTATAAAGTGTTTTCTATTCTATTCTATTCTATGACTGTTACTCTTTCACGCAAAAAGTAATGAAAGGCTATATTTTAGATTTAAGAGAGATTTATAAAGTTATAGTGTGAATGAATTATCCAAAATATCGATTCTCCATAACCACGCGGTTGAAACTGCGGGCGCAGCTAGTATCTTTATAAATTATAGCCTGTGTGTTATTCAGATGTGTAAGCTATATTACTGTATAGTTTCAGCAAAATCCATTCAGTAGTTTTTGCGTGAAAGAGTAACAAACATACATCTATACATCCATACATATATTCTTACAAACTTTCGCGTTTATAATATTTATTATTATTATAGGAAGGATAATATAGATCTCCCTGAATTGTTAAGCCAATTCCTCATCAGAGACCCTTCGAAACGTTCACGACAACCTATAACCCCCCTCTTTCCCCCATTAAGAAGAACAGTACTAAGCGCTAACTCCCCTATCTCTAGAATGTGTAGAATATTCAATAGCAGCAGTGATGTTACAGACATTAATTTTGACTCCAAATTTTTTTATTATAAACAAGATTTGTTTAGTCCTAAAATACATTACTTGGACATAGACAGACAGACAGACTTATTTCAATATCTTACACTTTTTTGTTGTTTTTATCATTAGAGTTTAATTAAATAATAGTAAAGAAATTAAATTGCAATTGTGTCACATATAATTAGTTTTTACAACGCATTGTTAACCATAATCATAAGTTCATTAACTGATCAAATGTAAAAAAACTGTTAGTGATCCCTAATAAAAAAATAAAAAAATAAAATCATGTATAAGATACATACATACATACATAACTTCACGCCAGGTCCCTTGCGGGGTAGGCACGAACAACAGAGCGCCATTCAGTCTTATTCTTACACACCTCACTTGCTTCTTCGACATTCATAGCTCTTGTCATGCACGCTCGTCTGTTCTTAACGCTCCTGACATCACCTTCTGCTAGTACACGATCAATTTGATCATGGAAGGTGTGTCGTGGCTTTCCGTGACTTCTGCATCCATCCACTTTTGCATTGTATATCTGTTTAATCATTCTTTCATCATGCATGCATAAGATGTTTGTCTTAAAATCGACTGAAAGTTGTAGACCATATTTTATCAAATATAAAATAGTGACATTTTCTTCTCTCTATATCATGGCAATAGCAATGTTCGTCAAAGATAATCTTATTTTATTCCAAACACTAGCACAAGTAGTAACACGCAATCGCAGAGATCAGAACAAACTCCGTCTAGAAGTATTAAAAACAGAACTCATTGTCCTCCATTAATTTATAATAAATTAATTACTTAGACTAGAGAGATTTAAAGTATGACATATATAAACAAAAATTAAGGACGTTTTTTATTAATTACTGAACTTTTTAAATAATAAATTTTTATTTATATTAATATGGCATTAATATATTAATAAAATAATAATTGTAGTTAATAAGTGTGTGTGTCACGCCACATTTAGATTATATTTGTCAAGGGGCCTCTGCGTGTTGGCCTCCCCATGGCCCCACGCAAGCCCTCCAAAAGTCCGGGCCATTTTTATGGCCCGTGGTCTTGAAAGACATACAGTAGTTAATAGTAAGTATAGTATTTTTTTTGGGTTATTATTATGATATTGTTTGTAGGACATTTAATTATGTTTATTAATGTTATTTTTTATGCCTAACTATAGTAGAATTATTTTCTCCGTGTAGTTTGGGTTCTAAATAATCGGAGTGGTGAAGCGAGTATTTCGCTCTCTCTTCCACTCACGGGCCTTATGGGCAGGCATAGTGATACGCATTATTGTTGTCGATAAGCGTTATTGATAAATACATTATTAATTAGTATTAAAAAACTATAAGTACAAAAGTTTAGAATGTAACAAGTTAAAAATAAATATAAATACTTATATCTAAGTTTAAAATTAACAGCAAAAAAGATAACAATGATTTTTATAAGAATGATAATCTTTCTTTGATAAGAATGAGTTTTTATCGATAATGGCGTTGCGCCCGCGCAACATGCTCACCGCCCTAGCCGGGCTGAGGCCGAGTTTGATTTATGACCCAAACTGTACGGAGAAAATAATTCTACTATAGCCAAACATGATGCACCTTTGCTTTAATACCTTCATGCATGTTCTGATACATATATATAAAGACTCATGTTTAAGAAATCAATAAACTTTGACTTCGACTTATAGCCTATCTTGTATCTATTTATAATATAATTTATCTGTGGAGAGTTTCAGTTTTAGTACATAAAATGATTACTGAAAGTTGCACCCGTGATTGAAAAATTGGGAGGAAGACGACTAAGGTGGTAAGGGTAATGAGGAGAGATGAAAGCCACGTGAGAAAAAGAATATTAAACTTCAAGATTGATGGCTACAGATGTAAAGGTAGACCACAAAAGATCTGGATGGATATGTGAAGGATGATATGATGATTTATGGTATGACAGAGGACGTATGTCAGAATAGAGGAGGGTGGAAGATAAAGAGATATTATGCCGACCTCAAATAATTGGGAGAAGGTGAAAGAAAAGAGAGACAGAAAGGTTTGATTTCGTAAGATGAATTTAAAAATGAGAAAATAATCATGGTTGTTAATTTGGACCAGCAGATTCTGAAAACGTTAGAAACTTTAAGATTTTTTTTTGTCTGTCCGCAAAACTACTGAACGCATTAAAATAAAAGTCGAACCAGAGCTAACTTATATTCCGGATTATCAATTAGGATACTTTTTATTTCGATAAATGAAGTCGTTTGCAACAGCGTCGTGGCAACGCGAACGAAGTTTTGCTGGCACATGCAGTAGTAAATAAAGTTATTATAGTTTTCACTTGATCCGACATTTTATGAGAAGCCATAAAATGTAAATAGAAATTACGATTTATTAATTACGTTAATTTAATTTACGTAATGTCTATGCATAAATTTCTCCTTCACTAGGCTTTCAATTAAGACGTAATTAAAACTTGTTAATAACATTAATACTACCTAACACGCAACAAACAAATAAATCATTGCAAAATGTCAAATAAGCATACGGAAATATCGTTTTTGAATCGGAAATACACAAGGACAAAAGATTTTTTAAATAATGAACGCCGATAGCTATGGCAGATGCAACATGATTAATAGCATAACTTTTTAATAGTTTTTCCAAAATATTTTCGAGAGATATCATGTTTTACTAAACGAGAAAAAATCAAAACATGTGGGACTCTGTTGTCGCACTGTCACTCAGATTCGAGGAGGAATAAAAGGTTTTGATATTTGATTTGTTCCTAAAATCTTACATTTCATGTCTAAATAAGCATACACATAAGACACTGCGTACCTACTATATTCAATTGTATGATAAAGAGTAAACAAAATATATCGTACCCTTAAAATTATAGAGACCTAAATCAAAACTTTGAGTAATTAAATTTCAATATACTTAAATAAGATATAAAACTGAATAACTTCATACTTTTAAGTAGGTCTCTATAATTCTAAGGGTGCGATATATTATTAGTAATATTTTTCTTCTTTTAGGAATAAATTTTATGGACAACCGGGCAATGTATATCCTAAAACCAAGCAAATTACGCTTGTGGTAAGTTAATTTTATCAAAAGTAGCTATTGACTGCGACTTTGTTCCCATATATTAGTAGTATAAATATAAAACGGACATCTCTGGGACTGTTTGAACATCTAGACCACAGTGAATAATAGAATATTCATTTACAGAATTTAGCCTATCGAAAATTGTACTTGAAACTAATGTGTTCTAGTGAATAATGCGAGTCTAAGCTCTAATAATTAAATCGTGAAATAGAAACATTTGTAATTCAAACCAATTTCGGATAAATTACACAGCTCCCAAGTCTTATAGCTAAAAAATATTCCCATGAACTAATGCTATAATCAAATATAATGTTTAAGTCATAGAAAAATCGTTTCTTTAGCCATTAATTTAATGAAAACAATTTTACTATTCTAGTGTCCTTCCTTTGAAGGGGATATGTCGCCAATGAAATTTATATTGATTTGACTAATGTCACACTAGGTGGTAAAATGTCAAGTGCATATAAAAATTTAAGTACAAACAGAAAAATTTGGCCGGTATTCTTCCAAATCACTTTCTGAAATCTGAGAACTACACAAAACATAGAATGTTAGACTGATTACTCTATATATATTTATTTATAAAAAAATGATAATGTATGTACATGCCTATTATCAGCTAGGGTTAGAAGAAAGTCCACATTGACCAATCGGAGAAAATCTTTGCGTAAGATATTGTAGAGGTGAGGAACAATTTTGGGACATTGGAAAAAAAATTAATGGACAGAATTGCTATACTGACATTTTTAAATAACTAAGTTAAATACACAAATATCAAACTCTTGATTGTGAGCTAAAATCACCTTAAGCGCAATAAAGGCCCTGCACGTCCCATATGTTCGCTTTTTAATAACGCTATAGGTTTTCTTCGATTTTTTATCATATTAAAATAACGCATACCTTTTGTTTATTGCAAAAAAATCGGTAATTTGATCTAATACCCGCATGTTTATTGCATATGGTTAGTACAAATCATCCTGCCAAGTATATTGCTAAAAATGTTTTAACAATAATAAATTTGATGTTTTTAAGATATAAAGTAAGTATAAAAGTTGCTGTCAAAACGCTTGGACCGTGGAGTCCTGAGATCATGAGTTTCTACCAAAATTTATCGAAATGAACAATTTACTCTTCAGGTGACCAGAAGGCTGGTGCTTACCTCCGCCAACAGATCAGTATGGCGATCCAGCGAGGAAATGTAGCCAGCCTTCTGGGCACCTTACCCATAGAACATGGTGATCTGGGCTCAGTATTCTACTTATAGTCTTGAGAGCCTATGGGTAGAATACAATACAAATAAGTTAAGTTTTCTTGCATTGTATTCGATTATACATAATTTCTTAATTGTTCTGTGAATATATTGTACAGTAATAAAGATAAACTCTTTTTATTATTGGCTCAAATAGGCAAACAGATAGACGGCTCACCTGACGGAAAGTGACTACCGTCGCTTATAGACGTATGAAGCATAAGGAACGACGTCAATGCATTACCCGCCTTTGAAAAGAGATATCGAGGTGAGATAAGAGAACGACGACGTTGCGATTTTTTTTATTATTGCCTGAGTTTAGCAGACATGCAGACGGCCCACCTGATGGAAAGTGATCACCGTCGGCTATGGACATTTGTAACACCAATGCTACCAATGTGCTTCCGCTCTCTAAAGGAAAGGTGGAACTTGGCCACTAATACCGGCACACAGCTCAAGGTTATTATGGTGGCATACTCTAGACCAGGAGTGGTAGCCATCCAGACGGGCAAATACCTTACTACTACTGTGAGCTGTTTTGGCTGTTTTGTTGCCTCGTATGACATAAGTTCGCGTTTGACCACAATCTCGTCCTATGTGGAGCGAAGATGTGGTCTAGGATGGAGCACGTTTACCTAGAAGGTACCTATTCACATGGGACTTGAAGGAATCCAGGTTATAAGTATCGGGAAAGACAGACTCAGACAAGGAATTCCACTCCTTTGCGGTGAGTATGATGAAGCTAGATGCAAAGCGGTTCGTTCTTATAGGTGGAATATCCACCATATATCGATGCCGCATGCCGGTGCGTTTGGTTGTCCGATGATGGAAGGGAGATGGCCGGATCAGATCTAAGCGTTCAGCTGCCGGGCTGCAGGAATTGTATTATTTTCCTGCACGGATAAAACGGGGGTTATGCTTCCACTCGGCAGCGGACATGGCCCTAGGGGCCCCTGCCTTCTAGGCAGATCTGAACTATGTGAAGGATGATATGATTTGTCGTGTGACAGAGGACGTATGACAGAATAGAGAAGTACGCAAGGAAAAGGCTTACTTTGCCGACCCCAAATAATTGTGAGAAGATCAAAGAAATCAGAGAGAGAGTGAGTCATAATCGCTACACGAATGAAATTTAAATCCCGGTGTCAATTTGATATCATTACTTTACAAAAAACCGGAAGCGTTTCAAATTGAATTTCTTAGCTGGTTTCTATAAATAAGTCTGATACATAAACCATTTTATTCAGACCTCTAACCTTTCATACTGAATGAAATCGCTAAAAGATTTTCAATGCGATGAGTGGAGACGGAGATCAATTTATATTAGTGGTGTATGAACTTGTGATAGGGCATTTCTTTGTATTAAAAACTATTGAATTCAAAGTTCCGGTTCCTCCTTTAGATTTAAAAGTACCTTCAACACACATGTGTAGGAGAACACGTGCTTGCATTTGATTGTGTTTTTTTTTCTAAATTTGTTTTGAGATTCCAAATTCGAATGTAGATTTTAATATAGATACGACATTTGAATTAATTTTGTTTATAAACAAATTAATTTGTACCTACGTTCTAAATTAGTTAAATGAGCTTTTTCGAGCTGCCATAAGAACTTCAAAGACCTAAAAAAATTTGGCTGAGACTGTTTTATACGCGATGAATATCGATAGGTAACTCTTTATTAAGAACTAAAGAAACTAAGGAGATAGTAAAATGGGCGGCTTTATAGCTAAAAAAGTTATATCTTCTAGGCAGCCCTTGATTGATAGATTTTTAATACTGATGGTGGTGCAATTTAAAAATATACAAATGATGAAAACCTTATTTAAAGAAAAAAGAAGTCACACTATATGAGTTCGTTTGTTTTCTCTTCTTAGCTTTAGATAAGGATAGTTATTAACTGACTTTTCGTGAAATTAGTGTACAGTTATAAACACAGATATATCTACTTTCAATCAATCACTCTCTATTGTACACCAATACAAAAAAGAACTTACAGACTAAAACTATGTCTCATTATGCACTAAGGGCGGTCTTATCGCTCAAAAGCGATCTCTTGCCGACAACCTCAGGAATGAATTGAGATTATAATTACGATGGTAGTATACATAATACATAGTACAATTTCTTACATTCTAGTAATAAATATATAAATGCAATATTTACAGATGTTTTATATATTAAATAGATATATACTTAATATACATAACATATAAATATATATCTACAAAAATATATAAATGTTCATGTTTGTTGTATTGTTACAACCTAGGCGCCGACAAAGACAAATTCCACGTACAGATTTGTAGAAGCACATTTATTACCCGTCGGCATTTGAACTAATTGTAATTTTTTGATGATCGTCTTCTTTTGTTTACTTATTGATTGGCATACGTTTTTAGAGAACAGCCCATTGTTTTATTTACTCGCTCATTAGCATCATCATCAGCGACGACTACGATCAAGGCGAGACGTGTGTACATAACGAGAATCTAATAGTGACGTACTTTGCGCGTTTTATTGAATTACGATCTTCTGCATTACGTTTGGATTTGAGGTTTTCGCTTATATTTGTACCTGTGTTACGTGTTTGTATAGTTCTAATAAACTCTATAATCATTCCAACGGAATTTTAATTCGAGTCCCGCTATACTCGTAACAGTATAAATGTTAATCCTTTTTACTATAAACGTTTTAACAAAATATAAGCAGCACCATATTGAAACCTAAATCAATTTAATTCTGTATAAAAAGGAGGTCCCATTATATCGTACGCTGTCAACTTGTCGTGATCACCGACCGAGGAGTTTTTCACTCCTCTAAAAACCTATTAAAGGCAGCACTTCCTACTTTTTGTTGAGGCAGCTGTGGAGGCACGTGCTATACGGGCTTAGACCACACAAAACGCTGATAAGTTTTTGATAAAGATATTTTTACGTGCAGATGTCTGATGTCGTAAAGGTAGACCAAAAACATTATCTAACCGACTTTAAAAAAGGAGGAGTTTCTCAATTTGTCGTGTAAATATTTTTTTTTACTAGCTGCGCCTCGCGGTCTCACCCGCGTGGTGATGGAAAATTGTTATGATGAATGATTCACACTATATCTTTATTCAGTATATTATTCAGTAGTTTTTGCGTGAAAGAGTAACAACATATATACATCTATACATTCTTATAAATTTTCGCGTTTATAATATTCGTAGGATATTTTTGTTTCTCAAACTTTTGATCATTGTTTTTACGTTGAATTCAGTACAGCTATAGGATAGTTTCATATAAATTTCATTATTATTGGATAGGATTTACCTAACTTAATTGTTAAGAAAAATCTAGCAAAAAAGAGACCGAATTCAAAAATTTAAAAAAATAAAATATTTTAAAATATCTTGTCGTCGATGCGAAGTCAAACATAAAAAAACAACAAATTTAGAAAATCTTAATTTTTGTAAAATTGTCACGTCCCTGACCGTCTGTCTGTTTCGCAAAAAAGATTAGGATGAAATTTAGGAAAAACATATTTTCTATATCCACTACACTAATTGTAACTAATATTATATGCGAATATAAGTTTTCTCCTTTTTTTAAGTCGGTTAAAATCGATAGAAAACCCGTGGAACTTAGGAAGGCGTCAAATTTGACTCTCCCAACTGATGCATATTTGAAGATTACTTATGCAGATGTGTATATTTTACGAAATCTAACAATGCAGAACATATATTACCCAATCGCTGTACCCGGCAGACGGTGACTTGCCCTTAAAAAATAAAATCTAGAAACCGATTGCAGCGCCGTCAACCGGGACTAATCGTTAATCTAAACCATCCCGGGATCCACTTGAACACACACAGAATTAATTTCATCTAAATCCTGGAACCCGATTGCGGCGCCATCTACCTGGTTCAAATTTAAATCTAAACCATCCCAAAGCCCACTTGAACAAACACAAAAAAAAATCACCTAAATCAGACAAATGAAAATGAGTTTAAATGCGAATCAATGGCTAGACTGATGTTTTTTTAGTGTTTTTTTTTATGAATATCATACTTTAAGGGCCGCTTGCATAACGATCGCCTTTAAATAAAATTAGTTAATCATTTTAAACTGCCTAAATTTTTACACAAAACGACAGTTCCTTAATCATATTTAGCGGAAAATTTTGCGTTGTGCAAGACGCTAATTGTATTTAAGGGTGTTACTTTTGTGTTTCTTAAATAAATTTAAGCAACCTTATACATGCGGCTCTTAAAGTTTTTATTATTGACAATTACATAAGAGTATGAACATGACAATTTATCATAGATGAATTTTAATATTCTTCGCACAAAATGATTTTTCTGGCACAAATTCTTTCGAAACACGTCTGGTGTTTGAAGAACGATGCCACATCAAATGCAGATGTACTGTTACGCCGGATTAATGCTCTTACCTGACCTGTGGCCCCGCAAAGCTGAAGACATCCGTCAATATTATTAAAAACCATTTACAATGTAACTAATGGTACAACAACCAATTCACGTAACGTTGCATTAGCTGATTGACTAGTGCTTTATCACGGGCTTATGTGTGATTTTAATTTAATTAATGTATTTAAGGTAATACATTATTTCATTTCTATATTGTGTGGTAAGCCTTGCTGGAATTATTGTATTGATTACAGGCTCAATAATAATAGCCGGTCCGATTGATGTCACAGAATATCGGTGTCAAACGGTTAGCATATATAGCATATAGATATTAAAATGTTTCAATGTATTGAGAGAGTCGATTTGCTCACTATCGCGGAAAGACGTCCGCTGTGTGTGTTTCACTTATTACGAGCACCCAATTACGAGCCACAATTCTAACTGTACGCTGTGTGAGAGTTCCGATGGCTCATTTGCCTCTCACATCCCCATATTCGATCCCTCCTACCCCATCCCCTCTGTCCCATCCTAAACGGTTTTTTAAAAATAATTGCATGAGTTCAGCAGACAAGCAGACCTGATGGAAAGCGGTTACCATCGCCTATTGACATTTGCAACAAACAACAAATACGTTACTGCCCTCTTAAGGGATACTGGAACCTGGTCACTAATACCGGAACACAACTCAAGGTTGTTATGGTGGCATATTCTAGACTTCTAGGGGTGGTAGCCATCCAGACGGACAAATACCCTACCAACTGGCTGAAGGATGTTTTGTCTCCTCCTACGACAGGCCGCCCGGCCGCAGGAAATTGTATTCTTTATCCGTTCCTACACGGATACATATGGCTGGCAACACATTAGCTTTGCCCCCAGTGTTGCTAAAGTCTATAGGCCACGGCAACTACAGGGCGGCAAAATAAAGTAGAAAATAATAGGGCGCCACTTCCGCTTTGTCAAAATTTTTAGTACGACGTCAAACATTGTGTCAACTATCAAGTTGCTTTAGTTACGACATACGCATTTTGTCAACAATAGCCAATGATGTTTCCTTGAATAATAATGACTAATTTTGTAAACAAGAGTTTTAACACCTTTTGATAGTTAACAGAACAATTATGTGATTAAAAGAAACTAAACTAACCATTACAAACCTATCATGTCGGCTGTTCTTTGGTAAATATCGTCGAATTACAACGAAAATATTTTTACTTCAAACTCCGCTAAACATCCTTGATAAACTTTAAAAATTATTAGGTATTACACGCATATTTTTTTATTTTTTTAGCGAATTTTTGACTAAGACCAACGTTAATATTAAAATAACATGGATAAATTTGCTTTGTTTATGTTTCACTGACCTTGACTACAGATAAAAAATAAAAACTTCGTTACAAAACAAAGTAAAACATAATAAAAATTACTATATTTTGCAAATTACTAAGCACCGACTTTAAGATGTTTTAGATAATATATATTAATAATAATAGCTTTAGAAATAAGTTATTTTATACATTTTAGTTTTTAAGTTTTTGAAGTCGGTTTTTTTAAACGAAGTTTTTATTTTTTATTTGTTACTTTTTAGTGTCTAGCTATGTATGGGTGGACTTACGAATGGTGCACTGCTTCTTAAAAATATAGGTCCCAAGAAACGAGAAAATAAAATGATCGTAAAATGAAAACTACTAAGCCAAACTATGCCAAATTTTTAGGGGACCACATGGCAGCTATTCCGCGTCGAACAAAAAATCACGTAAATCGTATCATAAATCACGGAGTAATCGGCGAACATACATAAAAAAAGCAACAACAAAGAAAAAAAAGATCCCGACGAATTGAGAACCTCCTCCTTTTTTCGAAGTCGGTTAAAAAAAGAATATTGCCAGAAGGAAAAAAAACAATTTCTAGACATTTTGGTGGTGTGTACTTTCTATTAGGTATCCTCAGTTTGATCACCAGCTTCGCAATAAAAATTATTTGTAATAGTCCCACAGAGTTGCTGAGTCAAAAAACAAACGACAAATATTGATCAAACATGCACATTGTACTGTACCACGTTTCAATCCCTGGTTAGGAATCTATTTGAATTTGATTGCAAGCTTGTTTTAGGTCCAGTTGCTATCTTTGACCGATCGTCCATTTGCCTTACTATCGGTTAAAATTTGACATAAGCTCCATAAAAATAATGTCAAAACTCAACCGATGGTAGGGCAAGTGAATGAACAGTAAGATATAGGAACCGGCCATTAAACCTAAATTTAGTTAGCTATCTCGCTCGCCCATTACCACATTTTAGAAGATTTACTGACAGAATTTACTTACGACAAAAACAACTTTATGGTTCTTAAAGAAGGCTTCAAACCTACTATAAATCAATATTAGAAAAATGTATCTTATGATGACTTAGACATTTACTGTATTATTCAGTAAATGTCTAAGTCATCATAAGAAACATTTTTCTAATATGAATGCAAGACCCAAGAAATTATTTAAATTAATTATCTATACAGTATTTAATTATGTATAAAATATATTATAACAATACACTATTTAACTAAAATTTAATTCAAAAATATTTTTTGTAATGAACAACAAAGTATAATTAACTTAGGTTTCTTGGAAGAGATCGCTTTTAGAAAGAAGTTGTCTTAGCTATCTATCTAGCTCGGTCGGAAATCGAACCCGCAATATACGAGTAATTAGTAACATACATCAGAACTAAACACATTTAAATATACATATTTATAATGTTCACAACTAACTGACTTATATGATAATGATGCACGATTTAACTTATTAAGCTTTTGATACACTTTCTAAATAGCGAGTGGCAATGATACATCACAGTAATTATATTACGATATCTAATTGTCAAAACAAATTGCATGTGTTTCATTAAAAATGGTCTAGTAGTCAAAATAAATGGCCTATCATCTTTGTATTTCGCAAGGTTTAGGTTATTTAGTGAAAATGTTCCAATTATGAAACAACAAGGAGTGCTGACTGCGTGAGGGAGGAAACAATATTAGGATGAGGACCCCGATGTCCTAAATATTCTAAACGCAACCGGGAGTTATCATCAGGATGATAATATTCAAAACCTGGAAGAAGAATACTAATCATTCTTTCAACAATTTTGCTCTTCTTTTTTTGACGATATGTTCTTTAAAATATTATATAATGCTTTTTAGACCCAATAATTTTTTTAAAGAATCAATAATTGAAAGTCTTAATAAGTAGGTAGGTATCATTCCGATTTTTGGCTTATTTGCTTTATAAAATATGTTTCAATTAAATAAATGTAAATTATTAATGAAAAATATTGATTTTACATAGACAGTTATCGTTAGGAAGGTCAAAAGTTATAACTATGTTTCTAAATGACTTTCATATTTTTATATTTTAAATCAAATCCATTGTGTGTAGAGTAGTAATTAAAGTTACACTACCATTAATTATGAATTAACTACACTGTGAAAAAAAAACCTTTTATATTAAAATCAATAGGCGATAAGAAATTAACTTGCTTTTGTAGTATGTGTATTTGTATACAAAAATTCTGAAAAATAATTTGAATGAACAAAATACTTTGTGTAGAATTTACAGGATATTGTCACTTAAATACTTTTTTAAATCGGTTCGCTTTTGACCACGATAACGCCTAATATAAGACGATGATGTGGTCGAAGATGGAACACGCTTACGTAGAAAATACCTATTCACACGAGACTTGAAGACTCCCGGAGTATACTTTTCGGGAAACAGACTCTGACAGCGCATTCCACAGGTCTGGCGTATGCAGAAGAATCGTGGAGGTTCCGTAGACAAATCACTAAAAAGTGGATGGACCTACTCGGAACCCTTTGATTTGTATGGAAAGGCACGCACCTCGCTGCGTTCTGGTGCGGGTCGGTATGTCAGGAATAGCGTTATCGCTCACCATTTGGGCAGTGCTGCGGAGTTTGTGGTAATGATGGCACGGTAAATGTTTGACCGCACCACTCCAGGGGTTTACACGCACGGCCACCAGATCATCAATGCACCTGGCTACCGATTCCTCGCGATCTCATACGCTCACCTAACCAGAGCGATGGCGTAAGGTCGCGAAACCCACAAGCCGCTGATAGGCGTGCAGCAGCCATAGAGGGCTACCTCAAACCCGCGAAGGCAATCGGACGCTGCAGATTGGCCAACATGAGTTGCTGCAAAGCCATCGCCATGCAGAGAAGGCTTCAGCAGCTCCAAACCCAGTTACCAGTAGGTAGTTGCCCACTAAGTTACAGCCGGGGTGAAAGGTAAAACCTCGAGGTCTTAACGTTCTCATTATGAGAAAAAGGAAGAAGACTTTTCTGGGTTAGTTTTAAGTGGATAATACAAAAACTACCAGTAGCTCTTTGTAGGCACTCAAAATCCACGATTTCGCAATAAAATAGTTAAGACCTACTTGCAACAGTGGTGAAACTAACACTTTTCTAAACCATAAAGATAAATGCAAGCATAACCTTAATCATATTGGTCACAGTAGTTTCGCGATTTCGGTATGTACTATAAGGTGTTACGTAAACGACAATACCTTACACATATAATTTTAAAGTCAATGTTAAATAGCGCCTAAAGAGCCATAAACCTATCTACGATTGACCTTATCTCAGTTAAGGTTAAACAAATTTGGTAAATTTGTCAATAATTAGATTGCAGAAAAAGACTTCAATGACCAATTTCAATTTACAAAAGAGTTTACAATTAAAATTCTTGAATTTGTTTTCACAAGTTTTATTCTAGTTAATAAGTTTTTTTTAAAATATTTGCCCTTACTGTTTGCAATGTGTGAATTATAAGGTAGAGCGGGTCGCTGAAATCTTTCCGAAGGCGCCACTGTTGAAACCGGAAATTCGTACCTACTACGACTACTATATGGTAGACTGTTATGTTAGTAAGTACTTTTAAATTTGTTTATCACTCTCTCATGAAGCAGGTTTTCAGAGATTGTCGTTTTCTTTCATTTTTGGCTTTTTTATTGTATCTGCATATTTTTTCTACATTTATTTCTTTACTAGGTTTCCCTGTGGCTACCTCGCGGGTCAAACCTAGGTAGTAACTCTATTTACTTAGATAAAAGCTTAATAAGTTTTTTTATTGTGAAAACCGCTTTAAAATCCGATGAGTGGTTTAGGAGGAGTTAGCGGATACACAGACAGACACGGAAAGCCACTTTGTTTTATACTATATAAAAATACATGTGTATTAATTAATTATTTAATTACAATTAGGTATATTCATTGCACAAACTTCCTATTCTTTGTTTACATGTTAGTGCTTAAATTGAAAACGACAAACACTGCAAGTCCTTTCGTTTACAGTATTTCATTATTATGTAGGACGGAAGACAGAACAATGTTCAATTGATCACAATGGCAAACCATATTCATATCGTACAGTCGTTAATACGCTAATAAAGCAATGTTCTTCGCATTTCCATTCATTTTTATCACAGTTAATAATTTAATCTTTTAATATTATTTTTATAACAGCACTTTGAATTGAAAAAGTTGGCGATGACGCGGTGTTATACGCACGCCTATTCTGGAAATTTCTGTAGTAGAATGAAAGTTTTCTAAATGATTTATTTTTAGTATCATCTTCAGTTTTGGAGATTCTTATACGTTACGTGAAAGAAATAAACTGTTAGGATAATGAATAAGAGGCTTTATTTATGTTCCTACTGAGTGTGAGTGAGTGTTATTTCTAACCGACTACAAAAAGTAGGAAGTTCTTAATTCGTCTGTATGTTTTTTTTGTATGTTCGTTACACGATATCTTCGTCAACTGTGAAGCGATTTTCAATTTTTTTCTTAATTCGTTCAAGTTAGGATCTGATGAGTGGATTACAGGGAAATTGAGAGGAACTCTTGCTGACAAGCGTCTACACCGAAGAGTGAGATAACAACCTTGTATACCAGTACTACAGTTTCTACTGTCGCTTAATATATTATTTCTAGAGCTATTCAAGTATTCGCGCAACTAAAAATCATGTAAATCATCATGCCCCCCTTCAAACAATCCACTATCTCTTTTTTGATCTAACTTTACATTTGTACCCATCAATCTTCCAGTTTAACATTCTTCTTGTCCCGTGTCTTTCGTTCCTCTTTATTACATGCTCCTACCATCTTAGACTTCTTCCTTTACATTTTTAATTTCTTACCTTATCCATTCTTTTAACGCCACAGGATGCGAACCTTTTTTTTGTCAGCGCTTGGGGAATGCATTTGCGCTTATCTTCAGTCCCCGGGGGAGGCCACCAAGGTATGTGGGACTCCCGGCTGCTGGTGTTGCACACAAGCTTCATATTAGAGCTTGCAAGCACCGACCGCCAGACCACCCACTAAACCTTCCAGCGTCCCTCCGCATCATGATGAGGCGCCACTGGGCCGTAGCCATGGGTATGACTGCCGCGACACCTCGATGCAAGCCGACAAGGAGGGGTGTCCATGGGACTAGAACACCCAAGGGCACTGGGTGTGGCTTGCCGGGGGGGGTCACTGACCCCCAGTCCCACTACGTTATCGGGAGGAGATGAGCAAAGCGCCGCCTACTCATCCTCCTCCTACTCCTTCTGGGACATAACGTCCCCACTGCACATCGAGAGATCCCTACCGATGTTTGACATCAGATCACGCCGTTAGGTTCCCCTTGTGGCACATTCTTCCAGCTTATAGGACGCGAACCTACGCTCTTTGGAGTTTAGAACACGACTACGCTATAATCCACTAAGCTTAAAATTCATGTTGTAGAGAAAACGCTAATAAAAGTATTTATAATAGTAAAGAATAAACTTGTGTGAATGGGCCGGGTCAGAGTGCAAAACACCGGCCACATCACTTTCACCCATCGCCAATCCATTAGCCCGACAGCCGCATCTGTCTAAGTCAAATTACACACGAACACGATTTTAAACAATCAAAATACATTAAAACTCATCACAGTATACGAATTGGGGATTTGACACATTATGCAACAAATACACTACATTAAAGATTTTCTAGACGGCCACACCGAATGGGAATAATGCGATCGCTACCAAACTCTTCCAGTAGGTGCATATTTATAAGAATTAAAGCGTTGAATTAGCCTAAATGGCGCTCTGTTGTTCGTGCCTACCCCGCAAGGGACCTGGCGTGAAGTTATGTATGTTTGTACAGCGTAAACTCTATATAATGACACTGAAGAGACTGTTCATTTTATGGCGTTATAAAGAGTTGTCGTTAAATGGAGAGAAGTATGTTATTTTTGTCTGACGTCACGTTATATTTTTTAATTAATTTATTTATTATTCATATGTTGAGAAATTTCGGTATTTCGAAATATCTTATAAATTTGCCGACAGTCGAGCATATTACGGACTAGAATAATAAAGTGATAAAAGAACGTACACATTTGCGCAGTTTTTACTTATTGTGGCAACTTAAAGGGTACTTTTTATTACTAGATTGTTGTCGTTATTTAGAGTGGGTGTAACGCTATATAGAGTGTATCATTGTATGGAAGACAAGCTAAACCAGCTAAAGCAAAGTGATTTCGACGCTTAAGGGAGTTTGTCATTAAATCGAGTGACGTTACATGGGGTTTACACTGTACTTTGATAAGCTTTGTATTAGTATTTAAACTACTTGTAAAAAAAAACGACATGTAATAAAAATGAAGTAAAGATATGTTGCTGGGTAAACAAAATAAAACAAAAACAAAACAGTAACTAAAATTGCTTTGGAAGCGTTGGTAGACTCATGACTTTCGTTGATGTTCGGAAGATGTTTTGCTACAACTTCATTAATTTTTCGAAAAGTAATTCTGTAACATACTTATAAAAAGTGTAAAAGAAAGAACTGGAGTTATAAATGGAATAAAAATATAAATAAAAGCAATTTTTAGCTAGACTTGTTGCTGGGGAATTTCTTGCCGCTTCTTTTCCTAAACAGCAATAACACGTTGTGAAACGGTGTACATAGAATAGAAAGTAAAATTAAATTTTAACTTATATGTAGGTATGACTTTCAAAAACCGTTCTATAGTGGAAATTATTTTGAATAAAAGCTTTTAAATTTGAATTAAGTAATCTGTAAGATTCCGTTTTAAAATAAATATTCATTCATTTTCATTTCCAATTGTAAAACAATTAAAATAAATAAATTGTTTCAAATAATTCAATTTCAATTGTTCAAGTTGTCTTCTTTAAATCCCATCCCACTTATACCATCCTAAAGGCGGGCAACGCATTGGTTTCGCCCTTGCCTTTTGCATCGTCTATAGGCGATGGTTACGACTTCCATTAGTTGGGTCAACTGTCCGTTTAATAAAAAATACCTTAATCACCTTACTTGGAAAATTTCATGGTAGAAGTAATTGAAATTACTGTTGTACAACTTGTAGCACCACCAACGCCCTTGAAAAGTTTTTGTTACCGAGTTGGTCGTTTTTCAGATGCATTGTTATTTTATTATGAATAAAATAAAGTAGCATTTGAAAAAAAAAAAAATCTCTCTTTTATAAAGATGTGAATAATTATAATTCTATTTTGAAAATAATTAAAGGAGGGAATGGTTTCACGTCAATACTTTGGAGATGATTTGGTGATTGTTTTTTTTTAACTTAAAATTACTACAACATTAATACGAAAAACCACGTTACGTCTCATACCGCAAAGAGTTTTTTTTGTTTAATAATCGATCAGTAAATAACAACGGCAATTTTTTTTTTATTGCAGGAGTTCAGCAGACAGGCAGACGGCCCACTTGATGGAAAGCGGTTACCATCGCCTATGGACATTTGCAACACCAAAGGTGCTACAAATGCGCTGCTGCTCTCTTAAGGGAGACTGGAACCTGGTCACCAATGCCGGAACACAACTCAAGGTTGTTATGGCGACATACTTTAGCAATTTGTTTATTATTTAACGGAACCATGGTTATCAGGTCATGGTTCCGCCATCTCTTGTTCAAACCTCAATTCAAACACATTCTTGTTACATACATATTCCTTATCTTTTTGTATAATAGTATGTATGTATATGTATCTCTGTCCTTCCAATTTACCCTCACACCATGGAAGACGTCGTCGTTTTGATGTCGGATTCGTTTGCAGTTTTAAAAAGACACCTGTGAGAAACAATAACATTTTTGGCAAGTGCAATGAATAGTTGAAACAAACTAAATGGCGGTCGCCTTGAAAAGTGGTGGACGTTGGTGGAGGTGGTTTCTGTTTCAGTGGATGTGTGTTGTCTGCGTGTGAATCCAAGGTGGACATTCTTAGTCTACAAGGGTTTGGGTGAGTCTATCTAATTATTTTTCGATTGTTATTCGGTAAACATTTACACAACAAATGAAGGCAACACAATGATACTGTCATCTATCTTCTACTACTATCTTCAGTGGCTTCGCTTGTCCGGAATATCTAGGATTTGTTATAGGCAGTATTGAAGTGAAACTTCTATATAGACAGAAAGTAGTTAGTTTAGTTTTAGGGAAAAAAATCTAATACGTTGCAACGCAGTAAGTGACGTGTTGTGTATAGTGATAAAAAGTTGCTAAGTTGACCAACTGTTCTGAAACCTGACCACTGGAACACTACTTAGTTCAATTAATCTTAATTTGATAAATATGAATTACCACCGACGCGAATATCTGGCGCCGCCATTAATTACCCGAAAGTGTATCTGTTTCCTTACTTGTCAACGTCATGTGATAACATTGGTAAAAAAAATCCTCTTCCGTTTGTAACATTTGATAGTGTTGTTTTACTTCTTGCACAAAATCACCATTTCGCTTTGTAGAGACTCCAAATATTACCCAAAAGCACGAACCAGCTACATGAATTTTGGTTGAAAGCTAAACTGATTGTCATGTTCTATAATTAGACTGAAGTAAGCATGTTCATACCCCTTTCGGGCAAAAACAATCGGGAATAAAGAAGTGACATCATCTGTCGCGACCGGCACATGCCGACTTAAAAATAACTTAAAATAATCTGCCATATGCAGGCAAGAAATACACGAAATACGATGCAAAAGGACCAATTTCATTAGCGCACTGTGTCAAAGGGTTGCCAGGTAAAAGAACTGCTAGCGACTCATGTGAAATGAAATTAAATCATTATTTCACAAATAAGAAATTAGTGGTGATATGAAATAACAATTAACAACCCATTCCCAGTTTGAGCTCGCCCGCCACGTTTTTCTGGCGGATTGCCGAGTTTCACACATCAATCTTATAATTATGTTTCCCCTCACCGTCCACACGTGGTATTTATAACAATATGTAATTAGGACAAAAAACTGGCTAAACGGTGAGGTGCATTATTCTCGGACAAAATATGAACCCATGTCATTGCAATGAATGCGGGTGCATTAACTACTAAATTACCACAACTTGAAGTTTCGTTTATTGTTTAGCACTAAATTAAAAATAGTAAAAAAATACGACGTTTGTTTCACATGGCATCACTAATTAAAAACTTATTCTTATTTTAAAAATAGACAAAAACCCAACGGACTATAGACAAGGAATAAAAGGAAGTAAAGGGGTAAGGAGGTCCTTCCCTCGAATTTGAATTTAGAAGGGGTTTCGAGAACAAAAAGTGCCCTCTTCGTATTTTCGGCCAGGTGCTACAGTTTTGAAGCGTCTTTACCGGAAATCAGCGGCGCATGTGTCTTACGGAAACGTCGTAGTACATCCCTAATATATTCTTTTTTTTAAATAAAAAACTGGAGTTTTTGGCGGGAACTGAAAGGAGATGTTAGCTGTGCAGTTTTATTTTCTAAAAATGTGTAAAATTACTCTAAAATGAGCAATAGTTGTAGGATATTGATAGCTTTTGAGTACTGATTATGTGTTACTGTACTGTATAGTCATATGTGGCCTTTTGAGTTGTCACAAGAACTCCGTTGAATGGCACTAGCTGATTTCCTACAGTTCAGCTGTGCTACACATAGGCTTAAGAAAATGAAGAAACTAAATGTATAATGTATATTATAAACTAAGATCTGGCTTAAAGGCCTAGCTGCCAAGCCATAAACCTAAATAAAATAAATAATAAAAAACTAAGTCAACCCTTTGCTTCATATGCCTGGATCATTAGTCTTAGACAGTTGTGTAGAATTAATGTTTTACGTTATTACGGACGTGTATTGTAGATTATTAGCACGTTTACTGTGAAACGGGGTCTAAGTCGCCACTCTCATTTGGGGCTAAGAAAAAAATGAACTCTTCTATGGGGCGAATGACGCAACATCAATTTGGTTGTGTAGAAAAAAATATACATCTAATATGTGCCATTAAACCAGAGTAACCCTAATACAGTTGTACTTGATTACCTTGACCTAGTACCGCACAACACAAAACTACAATCCATGAAATATTTTATATATGAAAGCCAAAATATTTATGTACACCACCTTTGACCAATATAATATGTTTTATTTCTACCACGGGTTGTCTGGAAGAGATCGCTTCTTAGCGATAAGACCGCCCGTTGTGCACATTTAGAATGTTTTTAGGCTATAAGTTTTTCTGTGTTTTCGGTACTGGTGTACAATAAAGTGCTATTTATCTATCTTGCTAAAATAAAGAATTTTAGTTTTTAAAACGTTATAGGGCTCAATAGGCCTCGTGCCGCCAAATAGTAGTTGTAGTGTAGATTTAAAATGCCCCGTACAGCAGAAATGGAAAGTATCGATATATCAGTGCCAGTGTGAACTATGACTTAAGTAACCTTAAGAATAAAAGTCTTTGAAATAAAATCTCTTTTAGTCTATTATTAGTGAACCGGAATAAATCTTACATCATTCATTATAAATACACCCTTCCCTTCATCGTATTCAAATATGATTAACAACTGTAAGGGTTACCTTGAGATTATTCTTGAGTTTATTTTTGAATTTATTATAAAGGCAGAAACATGTGGTACATTTTAGGTATTTGTTTTCCTTATTAACACATTTCAGTTGGTTATTCGATTTATCTAAATGAAAAAAGGAAGGGAGATTGATGGATGCATCAGTAAAGGCACAGATTAATAAATAATGTAAAGGTATAACCAATAAGCTTTTTTAAAAAGATTTTTAAATACAAGCTTTTGAGATCCTACATATCATGTAGCTGCAGAGTGCTAGCCAAGACAATTAAAGCGAGCCCAAATACGACGGGTCTATCTTGTTTAGTACAGGAGTTCCTATGGCCACCTTCCGACTCCATCATCAGATCAGCTCCATGGTATCATATTATCGCATTGTCACGCGATATACACATACGTGCAAAATTTCAGCTCAATCGGAAACCGGGAAATTGGTCAAATTTAACTTGAAAGATTCCACCCGAACTTACATATTACATCCATTACAGGTTAAATAAAAGTTTGTAAAAAGGAAATGGATAGATTGTGTGAAGAATGATACGATAATTTGTGGTGTCACAGAGGGCGTATGTCAGAATAGTGGAGTATGGACGGAAAGAACATATTTTGCCAATCCCAAATAGTTGGGATAAGGTAAAAGAAAAGAAGAATTCGATTTATCTAGAGCACGGATTGCCAAACTATTTTAGGCAAGTGACCCGTTTTGCAGAATTAACTGCTACTTCTGACCCCCAAGCCAAACTACTTTGAAAATCCAAAATACATCGTAATTATTCGTTGAACATACGTATGTTATACAAATACAAAATTTTACTACCACCCCCTACCATTTTACCAACTTTTAAACTTTGCGATTGGTTAAGTGAGTAAACTTGACACCATTTTCTTATGAAAATTTAACAAAATAAATTTAACAATTTTAACAATGGTTTTATCATAGCTTTTGCACGTGGCTTCGCCCGAGTAAATGTTATCCCACAGGAACCATAGATTTTTCTGGAGTAAAAAGTAACCTTTGCTGCTGTGACGTCGCTCTAGGGTCAAGCGGAAAATCAGCGTTGGTCTAACACAGTGTTTTTCAACTTGTGGGTCGCGTCCCCTGGGGGGTCGCAGAGCCTTTCTCGGGGGGTCGCCGCCAAAAGGGAAAGGCAATTTAAATTTGTACCTCATACTTAAGTACTTTCTAAGCTCAGTAGCTTTTTGCAGAGTATAGGCCCTAATAACGAATGTAGGTAACAAAATAGGGAAAGACATAAACGTAAAAATAATCGTAATAATCAAAATAGTAATTTAAATTACTACAATTACAAAATTTTAATTACAAAATTTTTCAACCTGTAAAGGGGTCGCGTAATCAAAAAGATTGAAAAGCACTGGTCTAACAGATCAACATTTTTGCTGAGCTTGATCCAAGTTTTAGGACTTAATATGTATATCTTCGGTTGCTTTGGGGTTGTATTTTGTTTTCCTTTATTGTGCTTTATTTATAAATTTTAATGTTTCACTTGTTATATGACCTAAAAATAAACCTGTTTTCTTTCATCTTTTTTTCTTTCTATTCCAGACTATAATCTATCTGCGTGCCAAATTTCATTCAGATCTGTCTGGCGTAATTGAGTAACAAACTTATATCCAAACTTATAACCAAACCAAAATACATGTATTATAAGTACTATAGTTATTATGTAGATTACGAATGCACATAGTTTTAGATTCTTGCAACTTACGTATATATATGACAAAGTCATCACAATATTTTAGCGGCACTTCAAAGGAAACTAACTCAAAAACTTCACTAACTGGTCCCATTACTACTAAAATAATCAATTTAACTAAACCAGAGGTCGTTGGCACCTAGTGATCTATCAAAACGATACGCTGAGACAACAAATGTCGTGTTTGCGTTAAACACTCCCACGAAGATGTGGGAAACGATTTTAATGGTCTTTGTGAGACTTAGACGATATTACAGCGATGTATGGTAGGAATGATTTGGAGCAGATCCATATGAATCTGTGAATGGTTCGGATTGTAAAAATCTCATACGAGTGCTGTATACTTCGCGAGTACTTTAGGAACTTAATAGTAACTATAGAAGAATCAGTATGAGCGCACCCCTGACGCGCTGTCGTCGCAATTTCGCTGTCGAGCGATAGAAATTCACACAATAGCAGCGTGGTGGCGGCGGTGTGACGATGGCATGTTGGAGGTACCGTCTACATAAGCGTTGGAAAATTATATAAGTACTCTGTTCACATACATACATAAGCCATTTGATAGTATTATACAATAGTTTTATTATACTATGTTTTCCATGTAAAAATATAATATTATGATAAGTCATAGTGTGTTTTTTATATAGATCTTGAGGGTTCGCGTTAGATCGCTTAAGCTCTAAAAAACTAGATACAATACCTATTTGTTTATTAATATTGTATTTGAGTAAATTTGAACGTTTCTTTAGGGACCATAAAGAAACGTTCAATCTTTCTTTAACTCTCTATGAATAAGACAGTAAATATCAATTTAGGATTAATATTAATTATTAAATGATTTTATTCATTAATGATCTTGCGCCACTGGATCTACGGCGTTCACATAGCAAGGATTAAATAACACTCCAGATCTATATTAAGATTCTATAAATTAAAGCCATCTTCAATTTATTCACTGTTCAAAACCCACCTGTTGCTAAAATACTTTAAAAAATAACAAATAACATCAAAAGAATCGTCTTTCATCTCATGCAATCGATATACTTGCCAAGCCAACTAACCAGGTTGGCTTACACCATGTGATCGTCAGTTGCTATTCCCATGAAAGCAGGTGGTTGACGGGGCCCAATCTGTGCCAAAAGTACATTTATGCTAAAGGAAAAGTTGGGATTTAGTTGTTACGTGAAATGGCTGAGTCAGGTTGTAATCTATATAAATAAAAATGAATTATAGAAATGTATGTACGCGCATAACTTGAGAACGAATTTACCAATTTTTATGAAATTGTGTGTGTGTGTGTGTGTGTATTTGAGTGGGTCCCCGGATGGTTTAAATTCACAATTGGAACCGATAGGTGGCACTGGGATCGGATTCTAGGATTTAATAACTTATTTCTATAAAGACAGCTGTAGTTCAAATAGGCTTCTATCCTTGGATGAAAGACGTACGTACGTAAGACGTAGTTTTAGATATGTCATTGCTTTTTGATATAGTTCACAGCCGTGTTGACAGTCCTGAGCTCGTCTCGAAATTGGCATATAATGTACCTAGATACCGTACCCTTTATTCATCTTTGCTGAATGTTCCTTGTGATTCTACAAACTACTCTCAAAATTCTTTGTTTTCTCTTAAATTTTGAAAATTGATCTGTTTGCGTCCTCCAAATACAAATTTAAAAGTAGCATTATTAATGACTTGCTGACTTTATTTGTTTTATTTTGACTTAAAATTGGCTTTGTAAAATTGTTACTAAACATACATACATACATAACTTCACGCCAGGTCCCTTGCGGGGTAGGCACGAACAACAGAGCGCCATACAGGCTTATTCTTACACACCTCACTTGCTTCTTTGACATTCATAGCTCTTGTCATGCACGCTCGTCTGTTCTTAAGGCTCCTGACATCACCTTCTGCTAATACACGATCAATTTGATCATGGAAGGTGTGTCGTGGCGTTCCGCGACTTCTGCATCCATCCACTTTTGCATTGTATATCTGTTTAGTCATTCTTTCATCATATATTCGTTCCACATGCCCGAACCACCGGAGCATTCCTTTCCTTACCTTCACCCCGACACTCTCTTTCAGACCAACTCTCTTTCTTACTTCGGTATTACTTGTTACTAATGTGATAGTTAATAGGGAGAATCTGTTATTGGCCTTATTTTTTTATTGTAAACGATTTTATATTATATTTGTGTATTCGATGTTGGTTTTATCAATAAATTCATTTCGTGCTAATAAGATAAATAGCTTATTTGCTCTTCATAAATACGAATATATTGTAATCAAAACAATCGTTTTATATAAAGTACGATTTCATACTTTAACTACAACAAATAAATTTAAAATCTGTCTCAAAACATAGAAAGGTGATAGAAAGAGACACGTATATTTTAGAACGAGATACTTATATATGTGTTTCCGTTTCCGTAAAAATATGGAACATCTGGAGGCTGACAGATTTGGAAGGTTCTGTGGGAAGATTCGTTTTTGGATCTACTGAGAATTATTATTCGTTTCAGGTTAGAAGTGTGTGTATGTGTAAATGTTGCACTCAGAGAACTTTAATTGCAATTAACTTAAAACACAATTTATTATTAAACTAGACGTGCTTGCATATTACAAATTTTATTATATTCTAAACCGTGGCAGACATCGAAATGAATGGTTTTATCTTAAAAATTTTCATTGTAACCTATTGATCTGTTTTGGAGGCTATTCGAGACAAATTTTAACAACCAGGTGGACAGACAAAATTTTTAAACTCGGTTGTTTATGATTAGGTTATGTATCGAACGAATAACAATTTTTATTTATATATACATAGATTTATTATTAATAATAGCGAAATATTTTTTTCATAAATTTAAAACAAGCGTATAAACATAATATGGTTATATTTATGTACTCCTAGTCAGGAAATATCAATGGTCTTACAAATTCCTAGTAGTAATTGAATCTTTAAAAAATAAACTATTAATAATAAATAGGATAGGATAATAATAAATAAGACGTCAATCATTATTGGCATATAAATTATTGAAATCCCATTAAGATATTCAAAACATTTTGATAAATTAATATTTTTTATTTTGTAGACATACAATGACATGATAGATAATATTATTGTATGGCTACTAAATAAAAACATTAAGATTTCTTAATATCTTCCATAAATTGACAGGGTGTCAGTTCATGAAAGGGGGAGGTTCAGAAACATCATATTATAGTTTTTCGAGCCTGTGACTCAGACCAGCCATCTCGGCTCAATATTGAATCAATCTTGATTTGACTGATTCAAATGAATTTTAGTGTCTATAATATTTGGCCATCTGTCGTCAGTCAAATGGAGCTGACTCGCCGTGGCAGGGTTTTTTTTGAGAAAGTTACACACTTGGAGCCCTGGTCATGTTACCATTGCTGCCAAGATGACTGTGATCTTTATTCAAAAAAAAATTCATGATACGTATTACGACAACATGTTTATGTATTCCTACGAATTCTGCTTTAGTAAATATGACGTTTATTGACTGAATTGTTTATTTATCCGAGTTGAATAAAACAGTAGCTTCATATAAAATAAACATTATTATGACAAAGTCTTCAAACAAACACTTCTTAATATGATTCTAAAATTATCCAATGAACTGAACATGTTGCTGTCATAAATCATACGCTCATACCTTTACGATCGGCTTCAGAGTAAAACAAAACGCCTATTCTGGTCGATTTCGAATCGATTGAGAATTATTTTTCTTTGATATCCAGAAAGGATTATAAATCCACAAATTCATACATACTACAAAGATATTAATTCAACATAGGCTGCGGACAGATTTTTAGTTAAGTTTATTTTAATAATAATGACTAAAATTTAATAATAGCAGTAAATATATTATAACAGTGCATGTGGTGTTCATCCTTAAGTAGTTTTTACAATGCAATGCTTAAACCTTGGTTATAAGCCGATTATTGTACTAGATCAAAAGTAAAAAATTGTTGATTTTGTTTAAATAAATAAATCAATAAATAATATCTTCATTATGCATGTGTGTCTTTTCTTCTTTCTTCTTCTTATTTCATTTACCTCGGTCGAGTCGTTTCGGAAATTAACCCGTACAAACAGACAAACAAAAAATTTGAAAAAATCTAAATTAGTTCTATTTCACTTCTCACATCCCTCTGACTCGGTTTTTCGCATTTTTTCATTATACAGAAATTCGACCTCTACAGTTATTATATTGTTACAATTTGGGCCACCTGCATATCTGTAAACAAAGCACATTTATTAACCGCCGGCGTTTGAGCTAATAACATTGAAACTCTTTTATGACTGTCTTCCTTTGTTTACTTTGTATTTGAAAATTGTCATTGGAAAAACAGCCCTTTGTGTATTGTAATCTTTATGGTATTCATTAGCCATTACTGATTCTTGGAAAATCCAGTCCTTGCGGTCGAGCAGTCATATTGTATTTGTACAGTATAAAGCAATGCCCCAACGGAGGGATGCGGCAGTCGAGCGATAAGCACAAGCGAAGCAAGACGTGTGTACTACATTCGGTAAACTATTTAGTGACGGACTTTGCGCGTGTTATTATATTTGTACGTGTTTGTATAGTTCTAATAAATTCTATAGTAGATATCGATTCTATGTATAGATGTCTGTGTTTTCGAAGGAATAATCTCTCAGAATAGGCAAGTCAGCATTCCGTTTATTTTTAAGTAACCCTTTTATACGGGAATTACGTTCATTAAGGATGGTTTTTATATGCTTCTATTTCCATTGAGAGATCGGCATATGGCGGTACACATTGTTGGGAGAGATTTGTGGCAACCCCTTTTAGGATGTGGAAAAAATTAACTCAGACTATGACTTCCTCCTGTAATACATTGTCTTGTTTAATTAATGGAGAAACTTATTGTGTCGACTTTGAATAAATTGTTGTTAGTTTTGTCGCTGATACTATCCGTACATTACATGTTATAAGCTAAAGTGGCAGTAGTTCAGGCATGATTGTCGTAGTACTGATGACCCAAAGTAAAGACAGCTTTAAATAATCTAGATAGGTATCTAGATTACATTATACATACTACACATTCGCTTTACAGATTACATATTCCTATATGCCAGGTGGTGAGGCATTTGCCCGACTGGATGGCTACCACCCCTGGTCTAAAGTATGTCGTCATAACAACTTTGAGTTGTGTTCTGGCATTAGTAACCAGGTTCCAATCACCCTTAAGAGAGTAGCATCGCATCTGTAGCACCATTGGTGTTGCAAATATCCATAGCGATGGTAACCGCTTTCCATTAAATGGGCCGTCTGCCTGTGGGCTGGGTTGCTCCAGCAATTAAAAACAAAAGACTACTAATGCTGGTGTGCACCGACATTAAACCAATGGTTAAAATAAAATAATCACTGTTTATTCATACATTTTTAACGATTATTTTGTTTTAATCATCGGTTAAAAGTCGGTGCACACCAGCCTTAGTGGGACACTAAGGCTGGTGTGCACCAAAACTTTTCTTATAGTCTTTATTAAGCCATTGTATTATAAAATCTCTATTAAGACATTTTGTTCGTGTGTTCTTTATTAATAGCTAGTACATTACACTATCAAGGTCTACGGATTGGGAATTTTCTCCCAAATTTTTATTGCAAATCAAAAAAATGTTGGTAAGTGATACGAGCCCAGCACTAAAATGTACCTATATAATAATAAAAATGGCTTCCCGGATTTCACGTCATGTTACTTCTGGCACAATACTCGTAAATTCAACAAATTAGAAAAATTTCCAAATCTCGCATCTGGTGATCCTGTACCCTATAGTAAGTAGTAAACTTAATTTTTAACTAATAAGTAGTTAGCTTATTTTGAAAAAAACTTTTGATTTTTAAATATAGGCACTTTAAATTTCTTTTAACGAAATATTCCTCATGAAGTATAAGGAGTGTCCCATAAACACGTCATAGAGACGGGAACCCGATACTTTTATCTCGTCAAACATTCTAATTTCTCATAGAAATTTATGAGAGCGAATGTACATCCGCTCCTTCCTACATCCGCTACAATATCCGCAGGTATCCGCACAATTGTACAAATATACTGTGCGGATATCCTACTTATATCGGATTTCTGTTTGGGTTTTTTGGAAACGATCAAGTGACATTTTGTTATGATTAGTTATTTAATGTTTTTAAGAAAGAATGAAAAATGTTTATTTAGGACAAGATACAAAAGACAAAATAGTAACAGTACATCAATTATGGTGTCCTAAAAAAGATCATGCTCAGCATAATGCATGTTTCATAACCAGCGTTGATCTTCCGCAAAGACCTGTAAGTAATGCCACGGCTTAGCTCTACAAAACAATTTTTTACGACGTCCAGCCAGTATTCTCTAGACCCTACCCCTTCTACCGGTACCTGGCGAAGATGTCAAGGCTATTCCCCACATGGCCGTAGCAATCTAGGCGACTCTCTTGCAGTTTGTCTGATGCGGGAGTTCTTGATATGGTATTTCCACGTGCCTCCACATATCCACCGCAGCATATTTCTCTCCGTGACATGCAGTTCTGGATTATGTTGATTTTCAAAAACCTATACTTACCATTTTCGCTATTAAAAATAATTCTCCTATACAAATGTACTTATACTGTAATGCTAATCAAAATATATCCGTGCAGGAACGGAGAAAGAATACAATTTCCTGCGGCCGGGGGGCCTGTCGAAAGAGGCGACAAAACAACCCACAACCAGGTTGTAGGGTGTTTGCCCGACTGGATGGCTACCACCCCTGGTCTAAAGTATGTCGCCATAACAACTTTGAGTTGTGTTCCGCCATTAGTGGCCAGGTTCCAGTCTCCCTTAAGAGAGCAGCAGCGCATTTGTAGCACCTTTGGTGTTGCAAATGTCCATAGGCGACAGTAACCACTTACCATCAAGTAGGCCGTCTACCTGTCTGCTGAACTCCTGCAATAAAATAAAAAAAATATAATAATAAATTACGTTTTTTAAGGCACCATTGTATACCCATATTTAAAATATTTTCTAGTTTTGAGCTTTTGAAATGCCTACGTTTTTATATTATCAGTACAGTAACGTATAGACGCCAACAGGCCCTTTGGCCTTTGTACTACCGGAAGCGGCCCTAAGAATTATTTTAAAAGCATATTAGCCCTCTCCCTTACGACTGAAGCCTTAACTGGCACTTCCCATACACCACTCAAAGGTTAATGCCCAAATAATTAGGTATAATTAGTCCAATATTACGAAACACTTGGAAATGTAACAAAGTAACACCCGAATAGTAAATGGTTGTATCAACAAATGCAATGTGTTCTTGCATTTCATTAATTTAATGTGCTTAGTTAATGTTAGAATAATCACTTCGATTGAAAACAGAGGAATCGACTGCTTTGTGACGCATGTTTTTGACCTACCTACAAAAGAATTTAATTTTAATCAAATTTTTCTTACTTAAATTCGGTTAATTAATGTTTTCAAAAATGTGTCAATGCGGAACTGCATTTAGGTTATATCTTAATACAAACTCAGTTGCTTAACTTTAAGTCAATATTAGACGGTTAGTTTCAGTCTTTCAATTCGGATAAATTGTAGTGAAATAAAAGCCAGGATCTCACTTACAACACCAATTTGGATGCTTTCTTAATACAATGTTATTAGATAAACATAAACTATCACAGCCTAAAGAAAACTAACGCGACCCTAAACGAGTATCACTTATCTTAAAAGCCCCGAGTCCTTTGAGAGTAGATTAGGGCACCTGCCGATGAGGGCAGCGGGCCGCAAGCTGCAGTCGCGTCAGCAGCAGCAAGGCGGCGTTGGGTGGGCTGCCAACCGACGAAGATCAAGGCGGTACACGCAGGAACTGTACCAACCAGGGCGCTGAGAGCGCTCGAGACGCCGTTCAGGTTATTGGTGGGACGCTCAGGGTACACGCCAGCATAGACAGGCCCTTACTTAGGCCAGTAGATGGGCCTGTCCGCGTCGAAGACTCAGAGCGGCACAGCTCTCTAGTTAAGAAGACCTTAAGCTTCAGATGTCAGGATTATATAAGAGAAGAGCTGCCTGTAGATAGATATTAGTAATTACTTGGAGGATTACTCCAGCCAAATGCTCGTAGCTGAATACATCCTGGAACGTTGAACGTTCGGCCTTAAATACCGTTTTCAGGGAACACGTTGATTCATTTTTTACTGCATTATATTCAGCAGATAGGTAGACGGTAAATCTGATAGAAATCGGTAACCATCACCTATGGACATTTTTAACACTCAAGGTGCTGCTGCTCTCTAAAGGGAGACTGGAACCTAGCCACTAATGCCGGAACACAACTCAAGGTTATTATGGCGGCATACTCTAGACCAGGGGTGGTAGCCATCCAGATGGGCAAATACCCTACCGCCTGGCGCCACATATAAGCACTGAGTATCTAAATTACTTTAAGAAACTTGACATTTTTCTCAATCAATAACATCAGTAGGAGAAATCAGCTAGCGGTATTATAATTTTTGCATTAAATTCCTATAACTCTTAACTACCTATGTAAATAAAACAAGATAAGACCTTATCGAATTATAAATAAGCAGATTAAAATAGGTACATAAATATACATTCGATATGGTATAGATAATTTTATTAGTAATATCAATAAAGAACTAAAATGTTTACCTCTGGCACCTATTAGAATAATTTTACTCACCAAATATCAGTTTAGTATGTAACATATCGACTGTTTATGCTAATTGTTTAATCTTTGAACTTTAAAGAAGAATTCGGCGTTAAGTGATTGTTAAGGTTGGCTATACACGATGTGACACTTTTAAGAATTTGTGAGTGAATTATATATTGGCTCCATTAAGATTTACTTTATTTCTATAGCTATGTGCGCAACGTCGTCCGCGTGGAACTAGTTTTCAAGACCCCCGATTTTGAAACATTCTTCATTGGTGCTCCGCTCCCATTGGTCTTAGCGTGATGATATTTAGCCTATAGCCTTCCTCGATAAATGGGATATCTAACACTGAAAGAATTTTTCTAATCAGACCAGTAGTTCCTGAGATTAGCGCGTTCAACCAAACAAACAATCTCTTCAGCTTTATATATTAGTATAAGATTATTAATAAACTACGGCGTCATGTGACTTCACCTGTGTCCATTTCATACATACATACCACAGGCATTGTAGCATTTATAACTGATCTCAAAAAGGAGGAGCTTTTCAATTCGACTGTATATGTATTTTTTGTATGTGGTGGGCCGATTTTCAAATATTTTTAATCGATAAAGTATCGTGCTTCTGAGCTGGTCCAATTGTCACCAAGTCAAGATCTTATAGAAGATCTGAAGAGTGGAACACAGAGAAATCTAGAGCAACCCTTGAATATCATATATAGGATGTACAGCGTGTACTGATCATGTACAACGGGATTTATACAAGAAAAACTTAAAAAAAACCAATTAATTTTCATTGAAAGTGGTCCGTCGTCTATATGATGGGATAAAAACGATGGGATTGATGTATGCGAGAGAGGTATCAGACAGGAAGAATGGGATATGAGATGGGATAGGTAAATTTGGATAGGGAAAGGAGCAGGACTTCGGGACTCTCTCTCATCGCACAAAACACAATTAGCTCAAGGATAATCGTTTCACACGAATATTTTGTGAAAGCAACTGATTGAATCGGTCCTTTCAGCTGTCATCAAGATAAATATTCCAAGCATGGCTCTACCACGTATGTGGTGAATGACACATAGAAGGAAGTTAAAGATAAACTTAGCATATAAATCTCTGTAACTATCAATAAAATCTGTTTACACGTTTCCGGCAAAACTTCTATCAACGGTAATTTGTGGACTTTGAAGTCACAAAGAGACACTTCAATTTTATTGGGACAGATAACTAAGGCTAAAAGATTTTAAATATCGGTTCTTTATTTGAATCAATCCCGACTGTGAAAACTAGTTGCTAGAAACTATTTTATGGTATGTGACCGGCCTAATCGGATCAAAATGCCTCCGTTTTACGGAAGTGACGGAATTTCCTTTGTTAGCATCACTAATTAGATATCTGAGCTTTAAACCATTTACATCTTTTATTATGAATAATTCTGTTTACTTACGTGCATTTCTTCGTAGGTTAATTGTCGCCTTATGAGTTGGATTGAATTTTTCTTGAATGCTGATTTTTTATTGTTTTTAGAAACTCAACAACGCCGGCACATAAAATATTAAAAGTGATCTATATATTAGACCATACCTACATATCTACATGTATATTGACGGGCTGAATCCGGATCTGAGGATTTGAATTCAGCGTATCGCTTTGAGTTCGTTCAAGAAAGTAGTATAAGGATCTTGAGATCATCAGCAAATCTGCGACTAATGACGCCAATATATTCGACGCAATTTTCTCGGAAATGTTTTACTATACAGGCTGTAAGGTTGTGGAATGCATTACCAATGAGCATCAGAAGTGCAAAGTCACTTACCTCTTTTAATAAACTCCTCAAAGATCACTATCTAAATTTGAAAACAGTAATTTATGTATGTCTATGTAGCTCTATGTACATATATTTGTATACAAATATGTATGTGTATATTTTACTTACTATGATATATGTATATATGATTGTATATATTTTAAAATATGCGCACTGAATACCGACCCATTATTAGAAATGTGAAATTATGTCCAGAAGGTTGTCTGGAAGAAATCGCTGTTAGCGATAAGACTGCCGATTGTACTCGTTATATGATTGTTAATTCATGTTTATTATTTTCTTGTATGCAATAAAGAATATTCTATTCTATTCAATTCTATGGATTTACATAAGAACATACTCGATCAACGTCTGTTAAAGATTTTTTCTATAAGTGCAATTGTTAGCTTTTTCTATCAGTGCTTCGCAATTTACTCTAAATTTTAAGACTGTACGAACCAAACAAATCTGTCAAACAAGTCTGGTCAAAAGTACAGATCAATTTTTTTATTTTATGTGTGCCCATGCAATCCTCATTTTGGGTCCAATAAAGGGAGCATGTTAAGCTGAAGGGTCCAAACTAGGATTGCCACCTTTTTTGAATAAAATATAGTATTTTTGTTTTAAAGTTGTAAAAACAAAATAGTACTTTTGGGAAATTTAGGTGAAAAAAGAGAATATATTTATTTTTCATGATTTGTTGTATATTTTAGTTATTTCATTATTGCATTTTCCATGTGTATTTATCAGTGCTTTTTGCTTTGGCCAGCAAATAACTATTATTTTTAAAATAATCATGAGTATCTGAACAAAAAGCGCGCGAATTGAATTTAATATGAAAATATAGTACTTTTCGTACTATATAATTTTTCTATAATATACAAGATTGATTGGCTAAACTACAGCACGATACTATATTTACGGTTGACAACGAAGTGTGGCATAGTGTGGCAAGGGTGGGGGTGGAAGGGATCCTAAATTTGGTGCCGTCACGTTTCAAAATGTAATAAGTATTTAATCTAATTACAGAATCGCTGCTTTAATTTAATCATTTCTTTCCGTGACTTAAGTAGTATGGTCTGGGTGCATTGGATCGGCCTCAGGATGATCAGTTGTATATTACCCATAACACAAGCGTAACTTGCTTAGCTTTGAAGGCTTTGAGGATATATAATGTGTTTGTTTGACAATTATTAATTATTATTATACGTTCAAGCTGTTAGCAATAAAAAATAAAAATCAAGATACATTATTAATATGAGTAATTTTATTAATGTGTCTAGATTCTTTCTTTGTATAAGTATATAAAAAAATATTTAGATAGTTTAGTTTATGACTTATAAACTCAAATATGTTAATAGGCGTTTAACTTAACACAAATACACTAAACACGCAATCCTAACAAACTTGAACATTACAACACCTATGTTATGACATAAGAGCAAAATTCGTGATCCGTTATATTTCGCGCTTCGTCACACTTTGCACCTTTCTAGTAATTTTATCACGTTTGATAATTGAATATTCTTCATTGAAATAGGTGTGCACTTGCAGAATCTCGTAACAGTATTTTAATCTATATAAACAAAAATTAATCGTAGAAATAAATGCATGTATGCGCATAACTTGAGAACGACTTTCTCTAACTCAATATGAATAAGACGGTTTCTCTTCTTACGGCCTTATTCCTATTGAGCTAGAGTAAATTCGAAGGCCCTTTTAAGAACCATTAAGAAGCCTCGAAACTTTCTCTAACTCAATATGAATAAGACGGTTTCTCTTCTTACGGCCTTATTCCTATTGAGCTAGAGTAAATTCGAAGGCCTCTTTAAGAACCATTAAGAAGCCTCGAAACTTTCTCTAACTCAATATGAATAAGACGGTTTCTCTTCTTACGGCCTTATTCCTATTGAGCTAGAGTAAATTCGAAGGCCTCTTTAAGAACCATTAAGAAGCCTCGAAACTTTCTCTAACTCAATATGAATAAGACGGTTTCTCTTCTTACGGCCTTATTCCTATTGAGCTAGAGTAAATTCGAAGGCCTCTTTAAGAACCATTAAGAAGCCTCGAAACTTTCTCTAACTCAATATGAATAAGACGGTTTCTCTTCTTACGGCCTTATTCCTATTGAGCTAGAGTAAATTCGAAGGCCTCTTTAAGAACCATTAAGAAGCCTCGAAACTTTCTCTAACTCAATATGAATAAGACGGTTTCTCTTCTTACGGCCTTATTCCTATTGAGCTAGAGTAAATTCGAAGGCCTCTTTAAGAACCATTAAGAAGCCTCGAAACTTTCTCTAACTCAATATGAATAAGACGGTTTCTCTTCTTACGGCCTTATTCCTATTGAGCTAGAGTAAATTCGAAGGCCTCTTTAAGAACCATTAAGAAGCCTCGAAACTTTCTCTAACTCAATATGAATAAGACGGTTTCTCTTCTTACGGCCTTATTCCTATTGAGCTAGAGTAAATTCGAAGGCCTCTTTAAGAACCATTAAGAAGCCTCGAAACTTTCTCTAACTCAATATGAATAAGACGGTTTCTCTTCTTACGGCCTTATTCCTATTGAGCTAGAGTAAATTCGAAGGCCTCTTTAAGAACCATTAAGAAGCCTCGAAACTTTCTCTAACTCAATATGAATAAGACGGTTTCTCTTCTTACGGCCTTATTCCTATTGAGCTAGAGTAAATTCGAAGGCCTCTTTAAGAACCATTAAGAAGCCTCGAAACTTTCTCTAACTCAATATGAATAAGACGGTTTCTCTTCTTACGGCCTTATTCCTATTGAGCTAGAGTAAATTCGAAGGCCTCTTTAAGAACCATTAAGAAGCCTCGAAACTTTCTCTAACTCAATATGAATAAGACGGTTTCTCTTCTTACGGCCTTATTCCTATTGAGCTAGAGTAAATTCGAAGGCCTCTTTAAGAACCATTAAGAAGCCTCGAAACTTTCTCTAACTCAATATGAATAAGACGGTTTCTCTTCTTACGGCCTTATTCCTATTGAGCTAGAGTAAATTCGAAGGCCTCTTTAAGAACCATTAAGAAGCCTCGAAACTTTCTCTAACTCAATATGAATAAGACGGTTTCTCTTCTTACGGCCTTATTCCTATTGAGCTAGAGTAAATTCGAAGGCCTCTTTAAGAACCATTAAGAAGCCTCGAAACTTTCTCTAACTCAATATGAATAAGACGGTTTCTCTTCTTACGGCCTTATTCCTATTGAGCTAGAGTAAATTCGAAGGCCTCTTTAAGAACCATTAAGAAGCCTCGAAACTTTCTCTAACTCAATATGAATAAGACGGTTTCTCTTCTTACGGCCTTATTCCTATTGAGCTAGAGTAAATTCGAAGGCCTCTTTAAGAACCATTAAGAAGCCTCGAAACTTTCTCTAACTCAATATGAATAAGACGGTTTCTCTTCTTACGGCCTTATTCCTATTGAGCTAGAGTAAATTCGAAGGCCTCTTTAAGAACCATTAAGAAGCCTCGAAACTTTCTCTAACTCAATATGAATAAGACGGTTTCTCTTCTTACGGCCTTATTCCTATTGAGCTAGAGTAAATTCGAAGGCCTCTTTAAGAACCATTAAGAAGCCTCGAAACTTTCTCTAACTCAATATGAATAAGACGGTTTCTCTTCTTACGGCCTTATTCCTATTGAGCTAGAGTAAATTCGAAGGCCTCTTTAAGAACCATTAAGAAGCCTCGAAACTTTCTCTAACTCAATATGAATAAGACGGTTTCTCTTCTTACGGCCTTATTCCTATTGAGCTAGAGTAAATTCGAAGGCCTTTTAAGAACCATTAAGAAGCCTCGAAACTTTCTCTAACTCAATATGAATAAGACGGTTTCTCTTCTTGCGGCCTTATTCCTATTGAGCTAGAGTAAATTCGAAGGCCCTTTTAAGAACCATTAAGAAGCCTCGAAACTTTCTCTAACTCAATATGAATAAGACGGTTTCTCTTCTTGCGGCCTTATTCCTATTGAGCTAGAGTAAATTCGAAGGCCTCTTTAAGAACCATTAAGAAGCCTCGAAACTTTCTCTAACTCAATATGAATAAGACGGTTTCTCTTCTTACGGCCTTATTCCTATTGAGCTAGAGTAAATTCGAAGGCCCTTTTAAGAACCATTAAGAAGCCTCGAAACTTTCTCTAACTCAATATGAATAAGACGGTTTCTCTTCTTGCGGCCTTATTCCTATTGAGCTAGAGTAAATTCGAAGGCCCTTTTAAGAACCATTAAGAAGCCTCGAAACTTTCTCTAACTCAATATGAATAAGACGGTTTCTCTTCTTGCGGCCTTATTCCTATTGAGCTAGAGTAAATTCGAAGGCCCTTTTAAGAACCATTAAGAAGCCTCGAAACTTTCTCTAACTCAATATGAATAAGACGGTTTCTCTTCTTACGGCCTTATTCCTATTGAGCTAGAGTAAATTCGAAGGCCTCTTTAAGAACCATTAAGAAGCCTCGAAACTTTCTCTAACTCAATATGAATAAGACGGTTTCTCTTCTTACGGCCTTATTCCTATTGAGCTAGAGTAAATTCGAAGGCCCTTTTAAGAACCATTAAGAAGCCTCGAAAGTTTCTCTAACTCAATATGAATAAGACGGTTTCTCTTATTCATATTGAGCCTTAGATAATTTTTCAGGGAAGGTTTACATATACCTACTAGCATTACGCACGCATATTAAGAAAATGGAGTAATTTACCAAGGTTTGATCCGCGGCTTAGCTGCGGGGAACAGTCGTCAAAGTGTGAGTTCTATGATGCGTAATGAAGGGTTTATTGAAAGGATATGAAGGGTAATCGTTATTTGGCTACAGAGAGAAAGAGAGAGAGGGAAAGATATAACACTTGCACTTTGCACACCAAAATATGCAATTACAAAAACAGACCATATTTACAATATTTTCTAGGCAATACAATAGGCGGCCTTATCACTCAAAGTGATCTCTTCCAGGCAAACTAAATGAAAGAAATTTGAATCAGGAGATGTAAGTGGTGCAGGAAAAGGAAATAGATACATAAATACTCAAACTAAGTTAAGAAATAAATAAACAAATACATACATATACTATACATAGTCGTATATATACAAGAATACATTTCAAAATACATAAGTTATTATAATAAATGTATTAACCTGATTATATTGTGTTAATCGGACATAGCTATTTGTGGACAAATAGTGTTTTCTGAGCAAACTTCTAAATGTGATAAGGATTTGGCCTCTCTCACAGTTAGAGAAAGCGTATTCCAAAGTTTGACAGCCTGCACTGTATTAGAATTATCATAATAGGATGAAGTGTGTGCAGGCGTCATAAGTTTTCGACACGTATCATAGCGCAAATTGTTGGCAATGTATAAGCGAAGGAATTTAAAACGTTTCTTAAGGTACTTGGGACTATTATACAAACACGTATAACACAGGTACAAATATAACCGAACACACGAAGTCCAAACGTCATGCAAAAGGTCTTAATTCCATAAAACGCGCAAAGGCCGCCACTTATTAGATTCCTAATTGTAGTACACACGTCTCGCTTCGCTCGTGGTTATCGTTTAACTGACTGGTCTCTCCATCGGGCCCTGGTTTTATACCTCACAAATACAAATGTGACCGTATTGTAGCCGACCTAATCCGTAACACCTGGCTAATGATTCGACCGCACGGCCATAAACGAGTACAATAAAACAATGGACTGTTTGCTAGAATAATTAAACAAAAAAAGAAGATCATAAAATAATTAGTTCAAATGCCGAAAGGTAATAAATATGTTTTTACAGATATGCAGGTGTGACTTTGTGTTTGTCGGCGTCTAGATTATAACATATTGTTATAAACAGTGAGAATATGAGTATTCCGGCGATCATACACAAAATAGTTACTTTGTAGCAATTTGGACATGTAACAGTTTCAATAGCTTTATGCTCTTCCAATATCGATCACATAACAATTATTAGGTGAAATGATAATATTTATATAATATTCCACTAACGTTACTCCCACGTGGCCAGTGTCAAAGGCCCCAAACGGCGCCGCGTCGTCTGTAAAGGCATTTTATTGAAATTTTCTTTCGCATATATTACGACTGCTTGACAACTTGAGAGTTCGGTTCAATTTTATTGCTTTATTTGAATAGTTGTGAATGTGGTTTCGTGGTTTAACCTATTTAAATAAGGTCATTCATCTCTATCAGTTGCGTAATTGTTAAAAATATTTCTATTAATTTAACAGGAGTGTTATTTCTATGTCTTTTATACTTGCCATTTCAAAATGTTATATATTTATTCTATTTATATTACATAACATTAGGTTATACAATTTTTTCTAATCCATCGTAAGGTTGTCTGGAAGAAATTGCTTTTAGTAATAAAACCTATTGTCTAGCCTATTGTCTTCTGTACTTCATCTTATTAAATTGTATCTTAATGTTATGCAATAAAGTATATTCTATTCTATTATTCACTGACATCAAAGTTGCGATCCTCAGCAGTGAGGAAACGACTTAAAAGAAGAAATCCCCAGTAGGTTCCGAGATATAAATAATAATAAAAGATTAGTTTATATATATATTTTTTTATAAATTGACGTACATAATTTATAAGATATATAAAGAAAATGTAAAAAAACTTTAAAAAAAAAGGTTAGGTAAAGGTTGCCTGGAAGAGATTGCTTTTAGCAATAAGGCCGCCCATTGTAATACCTTTTAGTAAGTAAGTTTTTTGTGTATTTGTATTTTTTCATATGTAATGTTGGTGTACAATAAAGAGTATTGTATTGTATTGTATTGTATAAAATATATATGTGAAAAGTAATAATAATCGGCCGACTAACACACACATTGTATACTGTGCTATGGGCAATATACAACGGATAACTCTTGGGCCGATCCCAGACACCCAGACCGTAGTAAATAACAGACAATAACATAGAATCGAACCCGGAGCCACTGCGTTCCAGCGACGACGGAGCGACGTTCGGCTACCTAAGACTTAGCCCGCTCAACTACAGAGGTCGTCTATGACTTACCCAGACAGACGGATATAACGATTTCAGAAGGATTTTAGAGCCATAGATAAGGTAGACGACCACATCCGCGTGTATAATTACATAGGCACTATGTAGATACGTCTGATCACCTGCCAGATCGCGGTTCCCGAGCGTGGCATAACGTGGCACGGAGAAAGTGGATATGATAATTGGATGTGCACCGATGTGCGACCGGACCGGCTCACATCGGCCTATAGGCTGAGCACATTGTGGACTAGCTAATAGACACCCGATATTGCCCGGTTTATTTTAAATGACCCTACGGACTCTAGTTCCGTACCCTTTTTTACAATTAATTTAGGAAAAAGTTTAGAAATTATACACGCTTATTTCTTATTTTTATTATTGTATGTGACATTTAATGAATGTATGTTTGTATTGTGGTGTACGAGTACCTTAAGAATAACTTATTATATTAATTTATTCTAAACTTATATAATAACTTATATAATACTAAACTTGTACTAATGTAGAGTGTATCTCTTACATGCTGGTGATGTGAGGAAGTGCGTGTGCAGTGTGTGCCGTACGTCTATACTTATATATATTAACCAAGTAGTGTTGCCCGGTTTGTTGTTCTAATTTTTCTTAAACCATCAAGATGCACATGCACGCTAGTGCGTGTATGCCGCCTATTAGACTAGTAAACAAGTGCCTTTTGGACCAACTTTTTTCAGCAGTCTCCGAAAATTATAAATGAGGTGTCATTCGATTCGAAATGGCATCTAGATGATTTTTGAAAAAAATGAAGTTCCGCTTGCAAAAATTGTAAAAGTTATTAACAATTAACTAAAAAAAACAAGGGGGGTTTAGTTTTTTGCAAATATTTCAAAAAGTAATAAAAAAAATCAATGTTGAAAAAAGTTCGTTAAAGAGGAGGAAATTTCCGATAAAAAAGTCTCGACACCCGAAACTGTAAGATCAATATTTATAATTTTCCCAGAGGGATGAAAATACGGCCGAAAACGGCTACTCTGGCTTACGCAAGCCACACCCACATCGGCCCTTTAATGAATAAATGTTATTTAAACATACTAAATAAATTGAAAATTGAAAAAATTCAGGCACTAACTGAATAGATGAATGAACAATAATCTGCTTGAAAAATTTTTTTATAACAATTTTTCATTTAGTTATTCAATAGTTAATTAATAAAAAAAAATTTGCTTGAACATGAACATTGCAAGTGTGATAATTGTTAAACTATAAATTTAAGATTTTTTTCCTTTCTTGGAGCAATTCTTGAAAGGCTTTAGAATAGAACCCCGTTGGAAAAATTTGAAAATGTTTATTTTTCATTTTTTTATTAATAATTTTCGTCGTTTTCAGCCGTATTCTCATCCCTCTGGGAAAATTATAAATATTGATCTTACAGTTTCGGGAGTCAAGACTTTTTTTATGAAATTTCCTACTCTTTTCGAATCTTTTTTCAAATTTGAAAAATCTTTATTACTTCTTGAGATATTTGCAAAAAACTAAGCCCTTTTTTTTAGTTAATTGTTAATAACTTTTACAATTTTTACAAGCGGAACTTCATTTTTTTTCAAAAATCATCTAGATGGCATTCCGAATCGAATGACACCTCATTTATAATTTTCGGAGACTGCTAAAAAAAGTTGGTCCAAAAGGCACTTGTTTACTAGTCTATATACGCAGTGTTGACAGATCGGAATTCTGGATATGTAGTGTTGTTTATTTAATGTAATTGTATAGGCTTGCATTTGACTGACATTGACCCTAATATGAAATTCAAATTCGAATAGATTTTATTCAAAAAATTGTTCCTGGAGAACACTTTTTGAAGGTCATACATATAAGTTAAAATTTAATTTTACTTCCTAGTCTATGTACACCGCTTAGCAACGTGGAAGCGGCAAGAAACTCTCCAGCAACACGTCTAGCTAAAATTGTTTTTCTTTATATTTCTTTTCATATCTCAAGTTCTTTTTTTTATAAGTTTTATACAGAAGTATGTTATAGAATTACTTTTTAAGAATTAATAGAGTTGTAAAAAACAGTGCACACTCATATGACTAAGACACAATAAAAGAATTTTTTTTTTATTATAGTTATAATAAGGATATGATGTACTAACATTTTATGCTGCAACATATCTACATAAATTCCTTACAAGCTTTGCTAGATAAAAACATTGTACAAAATATAGTAAAATATTTTTTTTTATTGCCTGAAGCAGGCAAACAGGCGGACGGCCCACTTGATGGAAGGCAGTTACCGTCGCCTATGGACGTTTGCAACACCAGGGGCGTTGCCAACGCGTTGCCGGCCTCTAAGAAATTTTATAACGCCCTTCTTAAACGACCCCATGTCGTAGCGCAGAGGGAAAACCTCGGCGGGAAGTTATCTCCAGATCATTGTTGTACGCGATATAAACGTTCTAGAGAACCGTTGCGTAGTTGAGCGTGGGAGCTCCAGGAAATGGGGGTGAACATCCCGTCGATGGCGAGCGGTGCGGTTGTAAAAATTAGGTGTTGGCACCAGATCAAACAGTTCCTCGGAACACCCTCCGTTGTACAGGCGATAGAATACGCAGAGGGACGCAAAGTCTCTCCGAAGGCTGAGTGATTCTATGCCGCCTGTTAGTATGGGATCGTCGACTATACGAACGGCGCGACGTTGGATGGAGTCAAGAGGGTCCGTCTGGTAAGCGGGTGCTCCAGCCCATAGGTGTGAGCAGTATTCCATATGCGGCCTAACTTGTGCTTTGTAAAGCACAAGTCTTTGCCGCGGGGTGAAATACTGCGTAGACCGGTTTAGCACACCAAGCTTTTTTGAGGCAAGTTTAACCTTGCCTTCTAGATGACCCCGAAACTGCACGTCGTTCGTTATATCAACGCCTAGAATCCCGATACTGTTGGAGACGGTAAGGGGTGTTCCTTGGAACTGTGGCGCAGGGACAAACGGGGTCTTTTTTGCAGAGAATGCGCAGACCTGTGTCTTCGTGGGGTTAAATTGGACAAGATTTTGTCGTCCCCATTCAAATACAATCTAAGATGGAGCACGCTTACCTAGAAGATTCATTCACGCGTGACTTGAATATATCTCAACTGTGTTTCAGGGAAGATTCCTCTCAAATACTTATTACATTGGCTAGGTTACAAAGAAGTTTACCTTGCACTTCCACCTTAATATCATTGCCGTTTTGCCATAGCGAAGCTAAGACTTATACCTCACTGTATAAATTCAATCAAGGTTAAATCAGCCTTATCCATGCTGTTCCAACGTACTCGTCTCCAAGCACGCGACGTTCCTTCTGCCGCGTTATCAATCATCTGCTTTACTGTTCCACTGCTGGAGGCAGATTTTATGCAACGTTTACCACCTCTACGGCACGGTGAGATGGTATAATATGTATTATGCTAATACGACCTTTAGTTTTATATCGTTCGCGTCACAGCTAGTTTTATAAGATAGTTAAAGTGGTAGCACTTAAAGTGGCGTGTCAGTAATGATTTTCATATGAAATCGCATCGACTTAAATGTGTAAATAAAAATACGTTTCAACACATTTTCTCAAAAAATGCATTTACGAAGCCTGTATAATTCTATCCATTTTTCGAAAGTTAAAAATTATGCACCACACAATGGAAAGTGCTGTAAATAGGTACCTACTCTCACCTAAGTATCTATTTTACCGCACTGTAAAGTAGATACACTTATCTTAAATCTTTACCCGTGCAGGAACGGAGGAAGAATACAATTTCCTGCGGCTGGATGGCTACCACCCCTTGTCTACAGTATGTCGCCATAACAACCTTGAGTAGTGTTCCGGCATCAGTGACCGGGTACCAGTCTCCTGTAAGAGAGCAGCAGCGCATTTTTTGCAAATGTCCATAGGCGATGGTAACCGCTTTCCATCAAGTGGACTGTCTGCCTGTCTGCTGAACTCCTGCAATAAAAAAAAATACTAGAATTCCACCAAGGAGTTTCATATTACGAAAATAAATAATTTAAATAATCGAATTTCCTTGGAATCCATTTTGAGCAATACATTTGTCTCACTTTAATACTATAGAGAGAAAGAGACGAAAGATATACTTTTAATTTTTCACCACACACACGTGGCTCCATTTGCGCGCCATTTGCATATTAGAAACGTCAAAGACGACTTTCCGACTGATATATATATGTCGGAGGGAAGTTATAATTGGATGTATTATTGACTGGATGTATAACGCACAATATCATTTGTTAACATTTTAATTACTTCTAAAATTCTTAATGTAATTTAATTAAATTTGTTAAATGTTTCTATAACTTAAAGATCGTTCTAACCTAATAAAAATTATGAATATTGTAATTTAATAAACGACCAATGAGAGCAGAGCATGTCTAGAGCGGGGTCAGCGCCCTCTATACTTTGAGTAATATCTACTTGGGTAGACTGAGGAGTTTTTGTGACACATTTGGTTGGTGGCAACAGGTCGAGTTGGACCATGGAGTTTTAAAGAAAGTATCGAAGCTGGAAGTATGAGCGGGTGCCCTGAACCCGCTGCTCGGTATAATCTATGTCATAATGTTGATCAAATCTAAATTAAAAGTGTATAAACCGTGGTTATTGTGTTTTATGCTCGCATTTTATCCTGATGACGCCCACTAAACCTGCAATAACTAAAGAAGATGTCGTGAGAATGAGGCCGTTCTGCGACATATATATATATATATATATATATATATATATATATATATATATGTTTTGTAACTTATTGTACACACACGTGAGGTTTTTGGATTTTACAAACTATGGTAAGCTCTCGACAGCTCTCTCTGCAGGTTTGTAAAATTCAACTTACCGCATTAGTGTCTATCAAAATAACTGTTTCCTCAGTAGTCTTGTTTGATCAATTTAAACAATTATGGGGCCGATGTTTATAAGTAATTATGATTCGCTTTATATATACGAGATCATAAAGATCATCCTTCGATGCAATATAAATTTATTCAATACTTTTAAAAGCGAACGCCAAGCACATAAAACAATATGTCCTAAGAGTCGAACAACTCTGCTAAGTAGTAGCGTGTTGTGTATGGCTCCTAGGCTCTATAGTCACCTGCCAAAATGCATAATTGACATTCGAAACACCAATAATTTTAAGTATAGATTAAAGACATTTGTAATTGACAAATCGTATTACAGTGTTAATGATTATTTTAATGATAGACTTTGATTTACTGAGGTAGTATACAATTTATTATTATATAGACTAATGGATAAAATTAATTTTTTTTATGAGATTTATTTATTTTAAAGAGTGACGAAATTTAAAGGTTTTCAAAGGTTATGGTTAATTTATTATTATTATGAATGATTTGTTTGTTTCTTCTATTGTGATTTGTTTTTATTAATGTATTAGTAATAACAGAACAAATGATAATTATAAATATAATATGTACAACATTTTGCACGCCCTAGAGGCAAAAACATGTGAAACGATGAAATAATCCTACCATCTTTTTTTATGTACCATGTTTTATGCAATAAATGATTATTTGATTTGATTTGATAACTTCCTATCTAGTGTTCGCTACCGCACTTTTACTATTACAAACTAGATAAAAATGTGATAATTCTCATGCTCGGGTTCTATCTGGGACAGACTAAGAGCTTATGTCAAATTTTAACATATAGTAAGGCAAATAAACGGTCGGTAAGAGATATGAGGTATTTTTGCTTTTTAGGATTCCGTGGCCTATAAACAACAAGAAGACGTTTGTCGCATCTACGGAACCGTAAATACGGTCAATTTTTATTCAAAATATAGAAAAAGGTAAAAATAATTTATTTACATTTGAATTACACAATACTACATAGGAACCTTCTTATTATGACATCTAAAATAATGCGGATACAAATGACCCAATTAAAAAAAATCAATAAATAAATCAAAACATAATAAATCTATGTCAGAGGCGTGTTTTGGTCCTATTTGCATAAATAACCGAATAAAACGAGACATTTAAAAGTGAATCTTCCCACGGTCAGCTTGGGTTTAGATTACGAATGCCATTACGAAATCAAAGATGCAATCGTTGCACTCGTTTATGGATTTGCGAATTATTTTATGAGCGCAATAAAATGCGAAATAAATTATATACCGAGAGGTGAAAGGTTATTTGTTTTAAGCGACAATTATATTATTCATTTTTTATTACGAAGCTGGCAAACAGACAAACGACACATTTAATGGAAAGTCACCGTTGCCTATAAATGTTTGCAACACCGGGGCAATAAGGTACATACACCTCAACACAAAAATGACAAAATTAATGTCACACACAAGAACCAAAATAACTAATAAGCGTGTTTAAATTCTAAAAATTAAATCTAGAAAATAAGTTGTAAAAAAGGGTACGAAACTCGAGTCCGTAGAGTTGTTAAAAAAAACACAGCCAACAGGAATAAGAGTCAGATGGGGGATAATAGGTAGAGAGATCAAGCAAGAAGAATAGAATAAAGAGGATGGTATATGAGATTGGGATAGGAGAAAAAAGTGGGCCATAGAAACTCATGACATTTGGAAAATATGCGGAGAAAAGTTTAAAGTCGCAAAAAAAACCCAAAAAAGGCATAATTGATTACTCCGTATGTACCGTCAGTACAGTCCAATCTGTCAGCGCCAATGCTGTCCTGAAGGTGACCGTTGACAGGATGGACTGTACTTACATTAGGCACTGCTGCCCGGTGCATAATAGCGTACCTAAGTGAATGCTTGTGTATACATGTTTATGAGTATCGGTGTGTTTTAATATGTCTCTTACGTTAATTATTTATTTCAAATATTAATTATGGGAAATAAATAACAAGTAATAAACGATATACTACATATATCTGATAAATAAGATATCTATAGATTTTAATTAGAAATCAGTATCACGTATATGTTTGAGACTGAAAATACCCTCATGTCAAGTCGGTCTTAAAAAGTCGCTTAAAACAAATATTCTCTTACCCCTCTAGAATTATGACGCGAAGAGAACCGGTGTCTAGTGTTTACTGTTTTACTCTATGAGCGAATGAAATATAAATTCTTTGATTTCGGTTTTTCTTTTTTTATTTGACTTGACTTTATGTTGTTGGTCCGAAGACCTCACAACTTTACCGGGGTATTTGGGGCGAGCGCCTTCGCAAGGCGAGGAGCTCGAGCCCGGGGGCAACTTGCTTGAGGGAGCTCCCTAGGGAGTTTTACCTCGGCTGGACTGTTGCCATGAGAGGGGGATGAATCTGATGATGCCCGCCATAGGGCGACACAATGAAACAATTGAGGACGGGTGACGGGATACGTTAGCAACGACACTGATGTTGCACATGTCCATAGGTGTCGGTAACCACTTTACATTAGGTGGGCCGTTTGCTTATTTGCCTATTTCAGGGCAATAAAATAATTATGAAAATAAATAAAACGGCCTGTGTGGTTGAGTGGTTAAGCCTTTGTCCGCTTGGTTCACGCGAACGCAGTGCTCCCGGGTTCTATTACTGACAAGGTAAATTCTATAAATGAACTTCCGCTATTTATCACACTCTGAGTCTTTAGGAATCAGCTTCATAGTTATTCATTGGATTATCCAATGTGATTTTTCACTGGTCGATAGTAAATTTTATGAAATAAAATATTTTTATCCCGGGAATCCCAGGAAAGTTTTCTCGGGAACGGTTACTAGTTGTTCGGATGCATAGCAATTAGCTTATTCCGACACGATAGCGATTCCAAAATGATAGCTTAGATTCTTTTTTGAATGCTGCGGTACCTTGTGTCCCGGAAATTTTAAGTCAAGCGTGGATGAAGTTGCGCGCATATCCTAATAGATATATATCTATAATCTACTAATAATTCTTTTTGATAAAACAGCAAAGAATTTATTTTTAAATTAAAGCATACTAACGACCTTATTAGCTACATACATAAATCTTCCGTACAACAGAATAAAAACAGCCTGGTAATAATTTACATCTTCATTATTACACCTTCCGTATTTTATCACAATATATGGCCGCGTGTTCTCCTTTATTGTATCTAAAAAACTACCCTTAACACGGAAGGGCTGACTGACCCTTATAAATGGGGGGAAGTTACACCTGCTTGGAAACAATTTAATAATTAGATACGGAGGGAAATTAGAAGAAATATATGTCGTGTTTCGCTTTTCAATGATTTTGATAGGGGTTGTTTTTGGACTATTTTGTAACTTGAGGAATTCTGAGTTACATCTGCAAAATTTCAACCTTTAGTTCACTCTCTTCTTTTCTTATATATATTTCAGGAATTAGATTATATTGTTACATGCCGACAAAGTGAATGCATACCTGGTTTATTACATTTCCCGCATTTGACTTCTTTTGTTTACTTTGTATTTAAAATTTGTAATCAGAAAAATAGCCTATTGTGTATTGTAATCCTTTATGGTAGGCATTAGCCAGGTGTGATTCTTGGAAATTATTGTTAGGCGGTCGAGTATTGTATCGAGATATATTGTATAGCTTAGTGTATAGGAATGCCCGAACGGAGGGGTGAGGCAGTCAAAGCGATAACGCAAGCGAGGCAAGACGTGTGTACATTTAGTGACGGACTTTGCGCGTGTTATTGAATTGTGCATTATGTTTGGACTTATTGCGTCCGGTTATATTTGTACCTGTGTTATACGTGTTTGTATAGTTCTAATAAACTCTATAATAATTCTAATTTTCTGACTCGTAACAATATTATTGACGTCCTCTGTGGTTGAGCGGGCTAAGTCTTGATCGGCCGAACTCGCTGGAACACAGAGGCCCCGGGTTCGATTCTAGCATGGTAAATTTCGGAAACGAACTTTCAGTTATTTACTATGGTCTGGGTGTCTGGGATCGGCCCTAGAGTGGTCCGTTATATATCCTCCATAACATAAGCGTAACTTGCTTAGCTTGAGGATATACAATGTGTTTTGTTTGTCTGCCGATTATTATAATTGTATGTCTTTGAAGAACACGGGGCAAAAAAGGCCCAGACTTTTGTAGGGCTTGCATGGGGCCATGGGAAGGCCAACACGTAGGCCCCTTTACAAATTTAATGTAAATATAGCGTGACACTGACTTTTTATTCTGGGAAAGATCCCAGAAAACAGTGGGCAATACCATTTGCATCACCACAAATGCTACTATTTTGCTGCCGGCTTCAAGGGGGAACTGAAACTGTTGTCCTGGCGACATACTCCAGACCAGGGGTGTTAGCCCTCCAATCGGGTAAATACCCTACGACCTGGCTGTGGGTAGTTTTGCCGCCTTTTGAATGAATGAATGAATGAAAACACTTTACTGTTCACCAAAGATTAAAAACTACGTTCTTAAAACTAAGTACAGTATATGTCAAACAAAAGACGGCCTTATCGCTTAAAGCGATCTCTTCCAAGCAACCCCTTAAATTAAGGAAAAAATTAAGACAACAACAATAAGAAACATCCCAAGACTAAGTAAATAAATAAATAATAATATACTTTATATACTACACAAAAATAAGATATATCATACTATATATAAAATCAGCGCATGTTTTAGACTTGCGAGGACCAAAGACATAAAAGACAATATGGATTTAGCTGGTCTGATATTGAGTGGCAGGGAGTTCCATAAACGGGCGGCCTGTACCGTGAAAGAGTTATCAACAGGAAGAAGTGTGTACAGGTGTCATTAAGGAGAGATTATTACTAGAGCCTTTGCCTTTTATAACAGGTCGCCCGCCCGACCAATTTCAATATTCTTTCTCCCTTCCTACACGAATAAATAAATACCGAGATAATGTGCATATCTTTCCCCCTTTCTCAACTACCCTCAGAAAACCATAAAACTCAGGAACCTTGACCGCTTCGGTTGCACTTTGCATAATGCTCCACTAAACTACTATCAACTTCCTGTGTACGTCGACACGCATGAACTACTAAATGCGTGAAGTATTCAAATTTTGACAAGACGAAACCCACCCTTTCTTGTTTTGGAAAGTGACTTGAGTTAGTCTTTGGAAAGTTTTTTATTGAAGTATTATAGATTTTACGTCCATGGGCTTAATAAGTTTAACTAAGTTATAATGTATTATAATATTTTTTTACACGCTACTATGATATTGTTACGAGTGCGGGACTCGAATTAAAATGCCATTGGAATTACTATAGAATTATTAGAACTATACAAACACGTGTAACACAGGTACAAATATAACTGGCCACAACCAGCACAAACTACACGATTCAATAACACGCGCACAGTCCGTCACTATATAGTTTGTCGAATGTACTTGCTCCTATCGTGATCGTCGCTTGACTGCCGCCCTGTGTTGGCATCGGTTTTATACTAAACTGTACAATACAACAATCGACGGCGTGGACTGAAGTTTCCGAGAAACCGTAATCTGCACACCTGCAGCCATAAACAAGTATAATAACAATAGGGTATTGTGTAATTGAAAATTTTAAACACAAAGTAAACAAAAGAAGTCCAAATGCGGTAAAGGTAATGTGTGTGTGTGTGTGTGTGTGTGTGTGTGTGTGTGTGTGTGTGTGTGTGTGTGTGTGTGTGTGTGTGTGTGTGTGTGTGTGTGTGTGTGTGTGTGTGTGTGTGTGTGTGTGTGTGTGTGTGTGTGTGTGTGTGTGTGTGTGTGTGTGTGTGTGTGTGTGTGTGTGTGTGTGTGTGTGTGTGTGTGTGTGTGTGTGTGTGTGTGTGTGTGTGTGTGTGTGTGTGTGTGTGTGTGTGTGTGTGTGTGTGTGTGTGTGTGTGTGTGTGTGTGTGTGTGTGTGTGTGTGTGTGTGTGTGTGTGTGTGTGTGTGTGCAGGTGCACCAGGTGTGCATTAACTTTGTCGGCATGTAACAATATTATTATTAAGACTTTAATTACAACTATACTCAATATTCCTAGTGGTAGAGCAATGCTGGAATCATGGTCTTGATACAGGTTTTAGGGCCGATTTGATCAATGTGATACCACGCTCTCAAGGAAAATTAGCGTGAAACAATTAGCCCTTTTTTTAACGAGGGGCAATCCGTTTGAGGACTATCCACCGTGGTGGGGTGGGGAGTGTGGAATTCGCCATATTGGGGTGGCACTAATACCGCAAGCAAGGAGTGCTATTGCCACGCCGCAGTTTGCGATACCCACTTAAGCCCCTCGATGTTCCTTCGTTCGGGCTTATGCCAGCGACACGGGTTTATGGCTGTGCCACTCCTCAAGCCCTGGTACGTGCCAGCCTCTTCGACTGCCTGGTGAGATATGCCGCGGCGGCGTCATACTCTCTGTGCGTGGGACAGTTTGTAACCACCCTCGTACTTCCTCGCACGGCGGAACTCTTAACGAGTCTGGGAATATTTATTTAAAAAATAATGCTAAATAGGGTAGGGAGCCCTAGAACAAAGAAGAAGAACTATCAATACTATTGAACATATATGTATTCACATCACTAAAATGTGTAAAAAGTGTTCTTTCCGGCACAGATACCGTTAAATTGACGTCCGTTTCTTCGACTTGTGTTTAATATTTTCCGTGTCAATAAACTTAGACAAGTCTCGATTAACAACCAATAAATGAAATTATAACTTGCACGAACGTCTATAATGTTTGCGAACTTGTTTTTTAGCATTTGTGTGCCTAAGAAATGTTATGTTGTAACTTCAAAATGTTGTTTAAATAGACATAAAATTCCAAACATGCCATGTCTATCTATATTTGAAGCTATTACAAAAAACTACTGGAATAGACTAATAAACGCAGAACACGATGCAATTATTTGAGATTTCGTGTCTATTGGTTCGGGATTCACTTAAAAACTACTGGGCCGATTTCGAAACAATTCTCGCTGGTCGACAGCAAGCCCTATACCTGCTAAAGGGTGCAGCCCACTTGATGGAAAGCGGTTACCATCACTTATGGTATTTGGATGGACATTTGCAACAACAAAGGTGCTACAAATGCGCTGCTGCTCTCTTAAGGGAGACTGGAACCTGGTCACTAATGCCGGAACACAGCTCAAGATTGTTTTGGCGACATACTTTAGACCAGGAGTGGTAGCCATCCAGTCGGGCAAATGCCCTACGACCTGTCTGTGGGTTGTTTTGTCGCCTCTTACGTCAGGCCGCAGGAAATTGTATTCTTTCTCCGTTCCTGCACGGATACAAATGAATTTAGATAGCATCATGTTCATGTATTGACCATAGTTTTTAAATGCACTAAATTAATCAATAAATTGGTGTATGAAACGTGCCGCAACAATAGACAGAAAGTTTTATAATGGTTTCGTTGCTGCAAAATTGGCTAGTGAACCCTAAAGATTGATATATACTTATACATCATGAAGCCCGGGATGGCCACCGAACGCCAATGAATGGCCAACTAAGCCGCGGAAGAAGCCAGCGGAAAGCCCGAGAAGTCAACCGAACGCCGCAGATTCGCAAACGAGAGCTGCTGAGAAGCCATCGCCATGCGGAGAAGTCTCCAGCAGCTGCAAACCCAATTACCGGTGGGTAATTGCCCACTGAGTTGCAGCCGGGGTAAAGAGGTAAAACCTCGAGGCCCCAACCTCCTCATTACAAATAACGAGGAAGAAGACCCTGGATTACATCATAATAACAATTTTATAACAGTATCGATGAAGCGGCTACTTAAAAAGCACCCATCATATTACTATTTAATAAAACCATCGATAGGTTGATGATAGGATTATTAGGATAATTATAATGATTAAGTCCGTTATTGGTTATTATAACTCGGTAGCAACTCGATTGGAATTGGACAAAGATTTTAATTCTGGCCTTGATATTGGCTTATATTTTAATTCTGAATTTTTTACTATGTTGTGTTTTGTTTGTGGTAGGTTAATGGTTTCAGAGGAAAATAATAATCGACAACACACACATTGTATATCGCCATGTTAAGCAAGCTAGGCTTGTATTATGGATAGAAAGAAAAAAGACATATTTAATTTAGATAAAAACAATACAGAGTATAATCAAACAGTAAGATAATAGAAACGGAATAAGTCCTAAAATTGGACCCAGTCTAAGCATATGCTGACCAATTAAGATCAGCGCTGTTCTTCCGCCTGGGACCAGCAAGTGAAGTCACGGAGGACAATACAACACACTTAATGTACAATGCAATTGATAGTATACAACGGACCACTTGGTACATAACGAAAAGTTCGTTTACGGCAAAGAAAGAGGCCGTCCTGAATATGTACCAAGATAGATGGAAGACTATAGGCAGGTATCGTTTGAGACGATTAAAAGAAACTTAGCAAACTCGCGTCCAAAACTCAAAGAGCGTGAGTTTGAATACTGGCCGTAAAGCATCCACCACCAGCAAGACTTAGGCAAATTTCTGACAATTACCATGTTCTAACGATGAAGTAAAGCATCGTGATAATACCTGCATACCTTTGATGTATCAAAGCCGCCAATCCGCCTTGGACAAGCATGGCGATATTGTTGTTCTCCTATAAATTGGAAACTCGAGGCCAGTGGGACGAATGTGCTGTTAGTATTATTATTTAAAGATTTTTATGTCGCTTTGCTAATATTTTTCGAATCTACCTGCAATAAATTTTTTAACCTAAAATTATCCTTCATCATTGAAAAATAATAGGAATTGAAATAAAAATATGGTAATGACGTTTGTATAGTAGGTTAGATACGTAACTTTGAAAATCTAGAGAAATGAGAAGATTATCAAATTTTGAGACTAAATCAGTAAAAATAATTTATAATAAGATTGTTAAAAATATGTTAAAGATATTCTCGCACGTTTTTACTAACACGCACTTGTCCGGTATTATTATAATAAATCTGGGCAACATCTAACCCTTCAACGGCACAAAAAAGACCCAAAAAGAATGTTTGAAAAGTCAACATTCCCAGATGTTACTCTAAAATCTAACAGAATAGTTCTTCTAATTCACACTTTACAGAAATTAAATTACACCACAATCCAACTCAAGGAGGTTGGTAAAAAAATGTTTGCCTGCTCATTACCGCCTGCGCCCGCGCACCGTGACCGTAGGGTTGATCTTGCCCCTTATTTTATAACAGCTATTCTCCCCGGTTTCACCAACATTCAACTTTATATGCAGACTAATAAATCTATATTAATATTATAACGAGGATATCTTGAACTACTGGACCGATTTTAGAAATTCTTTCACCAGCAGAAACTTATATAATTCGTGAGTGGCACTGATGACACCTAAATAAACCCACGTTGCAGTTTTAGGGGAGTTTTCCCTCCTTCCCTCGGCCGAAAATTTCTGTCAGGTTTCCCATGTTAATTGGATAAAACGATTCCTCAGAACACTCCCCGTTGTACAGACGGTAGAACATGCAGTGAGACGCAGTCTCTTCGAAAGCTAAGCGATTCTAATTTCCTGTTAGAATGGAATCGTCGGCAACATGGACAGTGTGACGCCGGATTGAATTAAAGGAATTATCTTCGTAAGCAGATGATCTGGCTTATATACAGGTACACACCTATTGCTTACAGGTACGGTCAACCATTAAACTGCTACCACCGCCACTTGTCTCCTGACAGAATTCTCGCTGTTATATCAATTTGTTAGTTACTGCGCATGCACTGTTTGCTACAACTCCATTAATTGTTCAAAAAGTAATTCTGTAACATACTTCGTATAAAACTTATAAAAAAACATGATACATAAACAGAATAACAAATATAAAGAAAAACAATTTTTAGCTAGACGTGTTGCTGGGGAGTTTCTTGCCGCTTCTTCTCCTTAACAGCAATAACACATATTGTGTACATAGAATAGGAAGCAAAATTAAATTTTGCTTATATGTACGACCTTCAAAAAGTGTTCTCCAGTGGAACTTATTTTGAATAAAATCTTTTGAATTTGATATTAGATGGTGTATTTTAATAAGATATTACTTAAACATCATATCCACTATAACCAGACTTTAGCAAAAGTGTTATTTAATTCGAACCCTTATTTCCTTACATTAGCACATACATTCATACAAACTTGAAAACTATGTAATTATAGATTCGTAATCTTAACTCTTCACAAGCCACTTTCACACTTATATTTAAATCAACAAAGTCTATAATTCTAGTTATTTTGAAGAAGATATACCCTTTTGAGTTTGAATCTGCGCAGTTGTACTTTGAATCTCATTATATGAACTAAGTCTTATTTGTTACACGTCAAAGTCTATTTTGCAGTAATTATATTGATTTTAGGTTGAGTTCATGCTTGGAAGATCACGGATGTAGTCTAAGGGCTGACCACAGCGGTATTGTTTGATAATATTTTATGGTGACTTGAAGGGTATAAGAGGAAGTTACGTATCGTTGACTTTTCGGACGTCATTTTTATTGCTGTCTGTTTTGTAACGCGTGGTAATTCAATGTTAAATTTAAAATGTAATACGTTCAATGTGCTTTGGCTTGACTTTGACTTTAAAAAGTTTTCTATTTATATAACAAAACGATTCCGTCTTCCTAATTCTGTCAGGTCCATCTTGTAAACCACTTCTTTAAATGACAGATTTTATAATGTACTAGCTGACCCGGCGAACTTCGTTAAGCCATATTTTCTGAATTCCTAAAAGACTTTGTTTCATGACACAAAAACAAAATCACCAAAATTGCTCCCGGTGGTTAGGAGGATTCTAAAACCCGATCTCAGTGCCACCTGCCGGTTCCAACGGTATAAAAAGTATCCTATCTTTGAAGTTGGATCAAACTGCACACGGTGTACAAATTTGAATAAAATCGGTTAAGCTATATAATCACACTATATCTTTATAAATTATAACCTATTAAGTTTCATCAAAATCCATTCAGTAGTTTTTGCGTGAAACAGTAACAAAGATACATCCATACATTCACTCTTACAAATTTTCGCGTTTATAATATTTATAGGATATACAATAAATATAATTACTCTAGCTTCTGCCAGTGCCTAAAATGATTATCCATCACTACGCCACCACGAACGTACGTAAGTACACAACTGCTTACGTCACAGGTCTCGACTATATCCGAGAGAAGTTGCGTGAAAAGTCCTAGTGTAAAAAAACTACGAACAGTATAAGATTACTCAATTTTTTTTAAAAGCAAAGAAATAAAACGGGTGTTCTCACACAACTTTCAATTTGCACTTAATTGTTACTTATAATAAAAGCAATGATAATTTCACAATTTCCTCACAATGCATTTTATTCGGTTCACTGGTTATTTAGTTCAATGATTTCGTTTTCTCACGTACTAATATATTACTTTAGTTTTTTTTTACGTAAAAATGTATCGCAATATGTTATATGTATGTAAATCTGACAGAAGATCTACTAAAATAGAGAATTCCACTCGTACATATATGGTTCTTAAAACAAAAACTTCTATGATAATATTTTCTTAAGTATTCACGACTTGTATACGTAATAAAACTACGTTTTAACGGTTTTAATAAGCGCGGTCGTCGGAATAACAAAAATCAAATAAATTATAGCGCTTAAAACCGTTAAAACGTAGTTTTTTTTAACTCCTATGTTATAACACTTTAATGTTATTTGAAAATCACTTTTACAACTTCAAAATACGCCTTAATTATTTTATTTTATTTTACATCACATAACCTTTCCAAGAATTTATTTTACTTTTGACAACTCGACGACACATCAATTAATTACGTCCTGAATGCGTTACCGACTCGAATTATTATAAATATCGACTTCATTCATAAATAAGTTTTAATCAATTTAACTTATCTATATATTTTTCCTAAAACACCACATCGTGTAATATATATACTCGCATTTCAATGAACATATTTTATATATACGAGTATTAAATAAGCCAATCAAACGGCACTTATAATAATTGAGGTATTATTATTCTTTAAAGTAGAACATTTTTTTTATTTTCAATAGTGTCGTTGGTTTAATAGTCTGTGTGCTACATAACTTACAGAACATCACTATTACGTCACCCACAACAATAAAGTACGACAATTATGCCATTTGTTTCATGTGAGCTTTACTGTCAAAAAATATGTAATTTGATAGACGTGCAAAACGTCAAAAGTAAAATAAGGAATTGAAACACTATAATTACAGACATCACCATCCACCCTGTACACTCTTAAACAACGGATTGTCCAACGTGGGTGCGGTATAGTTATAGGTCGCAATACATACAAACATACCTACATAACTTCACGCCAGGTCCCTTGCGGGGTAGGCACGAACAACAGAGCGCCATTTAGGCTTATTCTCACAAACCTCACTTGCTTCTTTGACATTCATAGATCTTGTCATGCACGCTCGTCTGTTCTTAAGGCTTCTGACATCACCTTCTGCTAGTACACGATCAATTTGATCATGAAAGGTTTGTCGTGGCCTTCCGCAACTTCTGCTACCATCCACTTTTGCATTGTATATCTGTTTAGTCATTCTTCCATCATACATTCTTTCCACATGCCCGAACCACCGGAGCATTCCTTTCCTTACCTTCACCCCGACACTCTCTTTCAGACCAACTCTCTTTCTTACTTCGGTATTACAGACGCGGTCCGCGAGCGTCACTTCGCAGATTTTGCGCTGCTCGCATCGGTCAATAGGTCGCAATAATTTATTAATTAAGATATAAGGTGAATTTTGGGTGGTTATAAAAATAAATCAACCACGAAGGCTAAGGACGGAGTTCAAAAGTTCGGATCTGTTCATAATAAATAAATGCGCTCTATAACTATACCCCATTCTCAGCGTTCTTCCAATTGATCCACAACCAGTGATTTCGTTCATTTTGCACTTGCGTTCCGATACACATCCAACTCATTTTTAACGTTCTTGCATGTCTGTAATGTATATCCTGGAAAGAGTAGCAATAATAAGCAGCCAATAAAAACCTAAATTTTTCCATTAATTTGAAATCAAAAATATATACCTCGATTTTATTTGTTGACGAAACTTCAAAAATCTCATACCATTCTAGTTTTGGCAAAATCGGCCTCGTGACTCTTTTGAGTGTTTTTCGCTATTTCCTATAACTTAAGGTGAATGAATAAGGCCCACTTGAAAAAGTGACCTGTATAGATATAGCTTTTTAGGACCCCTGCGAGGGTTTCTGCCCTCGCAGGCGTCCTCAAACACCCTGTCAAAACTTCTCACAATTCAATCAATGGCTTAGGAATGCATAGAGAACAAACACACAAACGTTTATTTATATTTATATATAAATATTCATTCATATCCAAGAACGTGAAGCAAAAAAACAAATTCATTATACCATTTCAATTTTTAACCGACTTCTAAAAAAGGAGGAGGTTCTCAATTCATCGGGATCTTTTTTTTTTTGCTTTTTTTATGTATGTTCGCCGATAACTCCGTGATTTATGATCCGATTTACGTGATTCTTTTTTTGTTCGAAGCGGAATAGCTTGCAATTGGTCCCCTAGAAATTTAAAATAGTTTGGCCCCGTAGTTTTTATTTTACGAACATGTTTTTGTTCCCGTTTCTTGGGACCTATATTTTTAAGAAGCGCGGCTCCATTCATAGGTCCACCTATACATACCTAGACACTAAAAAGTAACAAATAAAAAATAAAAACTTAGTTAAAAGAAACCGACTTCAAAAACGAAAAAACTAAAATGAATAAAATAACTTATTTCTAAAGCTATTATTATTAATATATATTATCTAAAACATCTTGAAGTCAGTGCAAAGTAAAACATAAAAATTACTATATTTTGAAAATTACTAAGCACCGACTTTAAGATGTTTTAGATAATATATATTAATAATAATAGCTTTAGAAATAAGTTATTTTATTCATTTTAGTTTTTTAGTTTTTGAAGTCGGTTTTTTTATCATAATATGTACACATCAATTGTTTTAATCACAGCACACTTATATTTGCTAACAATACAACTAAAAGTATTTAAAAAAGAGTGGGCATCATTAGCCTTGAGAAATCTATACCTAACATAAATAAATTAAGACTGATATAAATTACAAATCAAAGAAATATTAAAATATACCTCGGAGGCATAATAAGAAATCATTTGAAACAAATCATGATACCTTAACCAATAATTTGCATAATACACACTTAATTATAATTAAAATAAACACGAAAGTGAAGATGTTCTCGTAACAGTGCCCCCGATTGCGTAAGCGCAGCCCAATTGCTTCACTACACGTTCTTTTTACCCACGTTATTTTTTTTGAAATTAGAATTATTTTTTGAATTTTGAATTAGTTTACCCGTCTACCTACAAAGTAGCATTTTTTCATCCATTGCGTGGTAGTCCACGATCTGGGACAAACGGTGCAGCACAAACACAATTTGGGAGTAATATTATAATGTCCACGCTACACTTCTTTTATTACGAGTGGAAATCCGTTTGAGGACTATCCACTGCGGGGACACGCGGTGGGAAGTCTGACATTTGCCACTATGGGGATGGTACTAGCACCACAAGCAAGATATTTTATTGTTACGCTACGGTTCGGGATACCCACTAAACTACTCGATGTTTCTTTCTTCTCCGTATGCCAGGGGTAAGGGAAAGCGAAAGCTCGACTAACTTCGCGGGAACCCATAGGGACACATCTACTGCCAGGACGAAGTATGAACGGAAATGACCTGTCGCTTCCGGCCGTGGTACAGGCCATGGTCGGGGGCCAACCCGAATGGGACGCCGTCGCCTCCTTTTGCGAGGACGTCATGTCCGCAAAGGAGGCGGCGAAGCGGGACAGAGAGCGAGCAGCCGCGCTCCTTTTCCGCCGAAACCACCGGTTGCGGTGCCGGAAGAACCAAGACTTCCGGCCGCCATAAAGCCGCGGCGCGGGTGACGGTCAGAGGAGGTTATAAGACCATCACCCTCATCCAAAGCCACCGAGTAGGGGACGCGTCGGTGTCTCGCGCGCGCCCCTGTCAAGCCTGAATTAGGAGAAGCCTGCCCGACGGATTGAGCCTTCACCAGCCGGGGTTGACACCCCGGCACATGGCGTGAGGTGGCACCAAGGGGTTTCAGTGGGTATTCCAGTCCTTCTGACCGGCGAGCCCCACGCTCCCCGCCGGGCAGACTTCGGCCAGGGGGTTTTAGTGGGTATAGCATTCCTGTGGGTATAGCATTGCTGCGGGACGCAGATGTAGGCAATAGTTTAATGCGTTCTTTGAAATACGACATTGTTAACGACGTTAAACATTAACATATAACTCATGTACTTGTGTACACTAATGTAACTATTCGTAAACGGCGTTATTTTTGACGCTGTAAAAACACGCATTTGGCCACTAACACTAACATTATCTCAATTGTAGTAGGGACATAACTAAATATTATTTACTGAGATACTTTTTATTACCGTACAAAACTTTGCAGCCTCACAGATTTTGTATGGATGCACTGCGTTATGACGTCATAATTGTAACAAATTCTTTTTAAATAATTTAAACACAACGCCCACACCGATAGAGTTGGAAATATTTTTCGTAATAGTTCAAATTTCGTGTTTTAAATTAAATTTTTAAATGTGACGTCACGAATTTTAAGACCACCCTTATCACACAATGTCACACTGCTTCGACCCCCCTTAAAGTGTGACGTAATTTATAAATGGCTTCTAATGAGTATATAGATGACATAACATTTTTGCGTGGAGTTTTAAAAAACATACTTATTGAATATGTTATATGTTATTTTTAAGTGGTTCAAACAAAAATAGTAGTGTTCGCATATGAATATCATGATTTATTACTTTAGTTCTGTGTATAATTTACATATACAAGTAATTTATAAAGAACATCGGTTTGTTTATGTTAAGTATGTTGCAAAAAGAATAATTATTTCTTGAGACATATAAAAATGTTTGGAAACCTTCATGTTACGGTTACCCATGTGTGAATACCTCTTTATGAAGGCTAAACTTTAGAAACCATTTTCAAATTGAGGATAAATAGTAATGCAAAATAATGAATAATGATGCAGTAGTAGAAAAATAATTATAGCCCAATTTTCGACTGTTCCTTGCAGCACTTTCCTCACACGACAAGAATGGATAAGGTGAGAAAGGAGTATATAAGGCGAGGCGAGACTGAAACATTCAAAAGAAGAAGACTAAGGCGGTACGGGCCTGTAATAAGCAGGGATCGAAGTCACGGGACAAAAAGAATGTTAAACTAGAAGACGTGTACAAATGTAAAAGTAGACCAAAAAAGAAGTGAACTGTGTGAAGGGTGACATAATGATTTGAGGTATGACAGACGAAGTCTACCAGAGTAGAGGAGTGTGGAAGAAAAAGACATATTGTGCCAATCTTAAATAATTGGGTGAAGGTAAAAGAAAAGAGTGAGAGAAAACATAGAACAAGACAATACAGCCTCTTCGAAGGCCAGGCGTATCTAGAATATCAGATATTTAACCCAACTTTCAATAATAAGACTTTCTTCATTAAATATTACGAGTAGACTCTTTCACTGGGCCAAAACTGTTTTCCTTTCTTGTCGTTTTATTGATAAGCCAAGGCTTTATGGGATTCTATAGAGACTGTTTTAAGATAAATTTCCCTGCCTGAACCAATCAAACTTTTCGGTAAAACCTTTTTATATCGCTAGGGGAATGCATCTACGTCTTCCCTTGGACCCCGGAAGTAGTCACCGAATAGTATATGCGTATCCTGAGGGCTGGCTCTGCACATACCTGCCCTGCGAAAAGGTCTTACTCTAAAGAAGCTTTTACAAGTTACAAGTTTAAAGAACAGTTACAAGGTCTGACAACAATAATCAACAGCCACTTAAACTAAAACAAAAAAACTTTAACTAACAACTTTAGCTATGCCCAATTCTACATTAAACAAGATAAATGTAGCGGGGGAACTGGGCAACTTAAATGTATGGACAATAATTCTCCTGCAATTGTTGCTTGTGCACTCGTGTAGTTGGTGAAAGTCAATAGACTGGCAGCACAAGCGCAATCACGTCACATACAGCCCATAAGCTCACTTATCGCAGAGCGCTTGGAGATTAAACATTTACAATCTATTACGATGAAGTGTGATATCTTTCACCATCTACTACACAACAGCAGTTTCTCATTTGTATGATATAACTATTGAAAACCCTCATATACTTAGATAAACTTAGGCGACAGAGGCCGACGAAGCTGGAATTATTTCGATATCTGCAATTGCACATAGTCTCACGCAAAGTAAATATAGGAGCAACATATATAAATCTATTGTGATCGATACTGCCACGAATATCTTGAGTACTATTATTGGTAGTGCCAGCAGTAGCGGTAGTGGCTGAATGTAACAAGGGATTAAAGACGGCAGCTGTACTTATAGACGCTTCACATTCTTGCAAAAATCTAACGAGAATCTCACGAGAACGTAAGGAAAGAACAAATCTTACATTTTCGTTTTTCGCGTTTTTCTTGCATTCTTGCGGTATTCTCTCTCTATCTTATCTGTGCAGAAACGGAGAAAGAATACAATTTGCTGCTGTCGAGCGGCTTGTCGTAAGAGGCGACAAAACAACCCACAGCCAGGTGGTAAGACTTTGCCCGTCTAGATGGCTACCTTATCTAAACTAGAGTATGCAGCCATAACAACCTTGAGTTGTGTTCCGGCATTCCGGCGTGTTTCCAGACACCTTTAAGAGAGCGGCAGTATATTGATAGAATTTTTGGTGTTAAAGATGTCCATAGGTGATGGTAACCGCTATCCATCAGGTGGGCCATCGGCCTGTCTGCTGAACTCATGCAATAAATAAAAAATCTAGCAAAGTTCTTGCGGAAATGTAGAGGGCACTGGAGGGTCGTGTAGAAACACGTGTATGTAGCCCTGTGCACGCGACGGGCGTGGTTTATCGGGGAGCGTGACGTGTGCGCCGTTCCATAGCATGCGCGCGCGTACCTAAACTCGATGCACGCTTTACTTAGCTCACAGGTCAATTATTAGGCCACAACTTTTTTTAGTACACATGTATATTTAGAACAACATTTGCTTTTGGAATATTTAATTGTTTACTATTTTATTTAAAAGGTTTTAAGACCGACACATACAGAGAGTTTACAGGACTATATTTCTGAACTAATGTCGAGTTTTTAATGGCGACGCTGGCAAACAAACAGACAGCCCATGTACTGGAATGTGGTTACCGTCGCATACGAGTATTGACGTTTGCAACACCGGGTGCGTAGCAAAAGTGTTGCTAGCCTTTAGGAAGGGATAGAGGGGCCTTTATCCCTGTATATTGTCTATGTGAGAGCTATGATTTTCGAGCCACTCGTATTGATTAAAATACAGCCGTGTACATAAGGATAGATGATACACGTCTGTGGATTTGCGCTGCGTTGAAAAACAGCAGTCCTCCAGTCGGCGGCAGCGCGCCGCCGGCGGCGTGACTCTTTTTTAAGTAACTGTATTTAAATCTACTCCATTAGTTTGCTTCGCAAAATAGCTAATAACAGTTTTAGAGAGCCCAGTCGTTTTTAAATACTTAAACTGCCTATAAATATAAAAACAGTATAGAAATATTTTACAACTCCAATGAAGATCTTACCACCGTATGCGTGAACGCAAGAGGGGGCTGCGGCGGCGTTGGCCGCCGAAACAAACGCCGCGGCGGCGCCCTAGACGCCCTATGCACATGTCTACTATGTACTATTTTGTCCAGAAAAATGCATTGAAAGACTTTTCTTAACTTCTAACCTATTATTAGTACTGATAAGTTAGTATAAAATTTGTCGTTTTGGACATTTTAAAGTCAAGAAAGAAGCATTCTTAGTCCTGCGTTTTAAAAATATTCATATCCATAATAAAGTTAAGGAATTTATATAAAAAATATTAAAAAATAAACCATTATTTTATAGCTTTACTTTATCGAACATATTGAAAGCTTTAACGGATGCAATAATTAACGTGCTACATCAACACAAAGTATCTTGTCAGCTAACAAAACAAGCATATGGAAATGAATATAAAAAATGAAGTTTAATGAAAATTATCACGAATGCTGTTTGCATTTTTCGAACGCTTTTGTCATAAAAACATCATTTTTTTAATAATTACAATATTTATTTACATTGACAGCTGCTACTAAGAACCTGTCACACGATTTTGAATGTTACCACTATTGTGACATAGTCGCCTTTTGATTATTTGGGCATAACCCCAATACATTGTAATTATTCAAAGACATTTTATCGTATGAATAAAGTGTTATGTTTGTATATTATTTGTCTGTTTTAAAATAATATTTAGCAATACTAGAGTTTGGTTACTAAAAAAGTAGAGACTGAAAAAGCGCGGCAAATTTAACAATTATCAATATGGCAACTCCAAATTATCATAGACTATTTATAATACAATACGTATAAACAACTGCCATACCTGACTTAATGACTTTATTCTTATTTTAATCACGTTAATATTAAAAAACAATTACTCCCAAAATAATAAAAATGACAGTAATGAGTGTTCTTTTTGCGATATTTTCTCAGCGATTCACTGTCAATGCCTTGGTTTTAAACTAAATTGAAAAAGTATCGATTGTATTGGTTTCTACAAATTAGAGAAGATTTTTTTTTAAATTTATTCATGACCATAGAATCAAAGTCTTTCAGTCGGAAACATGTTAATTAATAGGTCTTCGTATAGTAGCGCAGTTGTATTGCAGGCTACAACCGACGCCATTCAATGGAGTTCTTGTGAAAACTCGAAAGATCACATCTGACTATACAGTTCACATTTCTCACAAAAACACATAATTTCTACTCAAAAACTATCAATATCCTGCAACTATTGTTCATTTTAGAGTAATTATACACATTTTTAGAAAATAAAACTGCACAGCACAACGTCTTCTTTCAGTTCCCGCCAAAAACTCCTAAAGAAGAAAAAAATTGTGATGTTGCCAGTGATAATAACTTGACGATAAAATTGACTTTTCTAATCTGAGAGGCGGGAGAATTCAAAGCATAGATAACGAAAATGTTTTGTTAAAATGACATTGACATTTGTTACACCATTTTCATGTCAACAATAAAACTTATACACATACTCAAACCAACGCGCACTACCACCGCATTGCATTACACGCACACTTCACAAACCAACCAAGACACACAAAGAGCCTAAAAATTAATAACCCAGGCACAGAAAGAAAAAACCACACACATGGCACTAGATAGGATAATATATATATAAGTATAGACATAAGGCCCACGCTGCACATGCACTTCCTCTTAACACCAGCATGTAACAGATACACTCTACATTAGTATAAGTTTAGTTAAATTCTAAAAATTAAGTTTTAAAAAAGGGTACGGAACTCGAGTCTGTAGAAATGTTAAAAAAACCATTGTCATTTAAAAAGTTTGTGAATACTTCGAGTGTTTATATTCGGAGGAAACAAAACAAATATTTCAAACTAACATACAAAAATGTTAGACGTGGATATGTAGCCAACCAAGTGTAAGATTCTCTAATAATATAACTTCCTTTACGAGCGGTAAATCATTGAGAAGCTAGTTTAATTATCTCATAGTTTTATCTTAATTATTAAAAGATACTTTTGAGTAACTTGACCGACTTCAAAGGTTACTAAGACGGTTTTAATTACTTTTATGATTCTTTTTTTCTTTTTGCCTTGTACTCTTTACAACGGCAATTCATCCCTCAACCATTCTGTTTTTCCGTCTGTATATGTATGTATGTAAATTCGGGTGGAATCTTGCAAGTTAAATTTAACCAACTGCCCGGTTTCCGATTGAGCTGAAATTTTGCACGCATATGTATATCGCGTGACAATGCAATAATATCGACCTATGCCATGGAGCTGATCTGATGATGGAGTCGGAAGGTGGCCATAGGAACTCCTGTACTAAACAAGATATACCCGTCGTGTTTGGGCTCGTATTACTTGGCTTGGCTAGCACTCTGCTGCTATATGATATTCAGGATTTCAAAAGCTTGTATTTAAAAACCTTTTAAAAAAGCTTATATATATTACTACCAACTGTTGCTGATGACTTCGCCGGCGTAGAGTAAAATATTCATAGTATGAGCAAACTTTTACAACTTTTAAAGGGGTTACCTTCGGTGTTAAACTTCCAAAAATGCTGATACATGTGTATATTTATTTCTAATTATAAGCAAATGTATAAAAGTCTCGCTTCTTAGTTTGAAAATGACGGATTTTTTTTAAAAAACTTCATCCCCTTAAGGGTTGTATTTAAATCTTTTTAATGTGCACCTACAATATAGAAAGAACCCGCATACAACATTTTACGTTCGTAGCTCCAGTAGCTTGGTCTATGCGCTGATAGGTCAGTCAATCAGTGACGTCGAGTATTTATATAAATAAACTAGCTGCGTCCCGCGGTCTCACCCGCGTGGTGATGGAAAATTGTTATATTTTGGAAAATTCACACTATGGGCCTTATAATCGTTTCTTAAATTTAAATTATTAATGAAACTGCTCATCAACTGATTAGTTAAAATCCTACTCATAAACTCCTCTTTAGTCGAATATTTTGGATACAACCTACGTTAATCATTCAAATTCCGGTTATCTTTGCTCCTCTTAGGTAAACAAGAGGTAATACACATATATAAGTGAAAAATAAGATATTCATTGATTAGGGTCTGATTCTGATTGTCTTACTTAAGAGATGCCTACTTGTTTCTTAACGAGATTATTATAACTAAGGCCTTTAATCTCTATAAATTATGAGATATTCTGATGTGTAAGCTATATTATTATGAGGTTTCATCAATATCCATTCTGTAGTTTTTGCGCGAAAGTGTAACAAACATACATACATTCTTGCAAACTCTTGCGTTTATAATATTAGTAGGATGTGTGATTTATGTATGTATTAACATGTATAAATTAGGGTAAGTACGAGTATATTTAATTTGTACATTCCTATTTTTTTCGGCTTATGTACATCGCTAGATTAGTTAAGGATTTCTTTTAAGCTAGGTTGCCTGGAAGAGATCACTTTTAGCAACAAGGTCGCCTGTTATTTTGCCAACAAGTATTCTACTGATTCTACATACATAGGAGCCAAAATTAATTTTCGCTTAACGAGATACCGAGAAGATGAAGACGGTCAGCCATCGGTATGAATACACCGCGGTTCCAATAAATACAACTTCGTTTAAAGCAGCTGTTAACATACATACATAACTTCACGCCAGGTCCCTTACGTGGTAGGCACGAACAACAGAGCGCCTTTCAGGCTTATTCTTACACACCTCACTTGCTTCTTTGACATTCATAGCTCTTGTCATGCACGCTCGTCTGTTCTTAAGGCTCATAACATCACCTTCTGCTAGTACACGATCAATTTGATCATGGAAGGTGTGTCGTGGCCTTCCGCGACTTCTGCATCCATCCACTTTTGTATTGTATATCTATCTGTTTAGTCATTCTTTCATCATACATTCTTAACCGTTAACAAAAGTAATAAAAACAATAAAGTCAATAATCCTTTCAGTTACGTTAATTTAATTTACTTAATTTACTACTAACCAACAAAGAAGTCAGTTTATATTTTTAGACTATCCTATTGTTCTTAGCAACCAAATTCGGACATTGACCCTACATAAAAACCGTCTAAACACAAATGTAATTTATACCGATCTTTTATTCTCCACAATTCGTAGGTCAAGAGCGATTCTCTTTAGAGAGAAGTGTCATGTATCGTGGTACCCCACCGGAACGGGCAAACCGCGGTCACCGCATCTAGTTTATGTTACAGATGTACATATAACGTCTATTATCAAAGAGATGTGACGTCTATGTATATCATTGAAGAAGTATACTTACTAGGAGAGGCAATTGACCAAAACAACGTGACTAATACAGTGCTTAGTCTTGATTTCCCTTTTGTCATGCGATATCTGTATCATCATATCCGTAGGTTACTACGGATATGATACATATAGTACAGTGCTTACTCTTGATGTCCCTTTTTGTCATGCGATATCTGTATCATCATATCCGTAGGTTACTACGGATATGATGATACATATAGTACAGTGCTTACTCTTGATGTCCCTTTTTGTCATGCGATATCTGTATCATCATATCCGTAGGTTACTACGGATATGATGATACATATAGTACAGTGCTTACTCTTGATGTCCCTTTTGTCATGCGATATCTGTATCATCATATCCGTAGGTTACTACGGATATGATGATACATATAGTACAGTGCTTACTCTTGATGTCCCTTTTTGTCATGCGATATCTGTATCATCATATCCGTAGGTTACTACGGATATGATGATACATATAGTACAGTGCTTACTCTTGATGTCCCTTTTGTCATGCGATATCTGTATCATCATATCCGTAGGTTACTACGGATATGATGATACATATAGTACAGTGCTTACTCTTGATGTCCCTTTTTGTCATGCGATATCTGTATCATCATATCCGTAGGTTACTACGGATATGATGATACATATAGTACAGTGCTTACTCTTGATGTCCCTTTTTGTCATGCGATATCTGTATCATCATATCCGTAGGTTACTACGGATATGATGATACATATAGTACAGTGCTTACTCTTGATGTCCCTTTTGTCATGCGATATCTGTATCATCATATCCGTAGGTTACTACGGATATGATGATACATATAGTACAGTGCTTACTCTTGATGTCCCTTTTGTCATGCGATATCTGTATCATCATATCCGTAGGTTACTACGGATATGATGATACATATAGTACAGTGCTTACTCTTGATGTCCCTTTTTGTCATGCGATATCTGTATCATCATATCCGTAGAGACCTACCGATATAACAGATAATATAGTGCTTACTCTTGATGTCCCTTTCTTTCATGATACATATATCATCATATCCGTAGATCCCTCATGTTTCTTTTCACCTCGTTTACTGGAAGATTGTCTCTCCCTATTTAACTTACTTTTATTTCACGAAATTTTCAAGAGTTCACGTAATATAATATCGATGTCAATTTTATTCCAGTTTGTGCCAAATAAACTTCGTTTGCGTTGTCATGATGAAAACGTATTTATTTCTTAATTGCAACGGCGTCACCAAAAAAACGCGACCGCAGCGCCACCTATTTGTCTATATTGCGTTATCCCACGGAAATGACGCCATTTATCAAGATAATAATATTTGAAATATTGTCCCGGGAGATTTGACGCCTATATTCTGTGAGAGCTTGGTATCACACGGCTCGAGCCGACCCTAAGCTTTTATTACGATAATTAAGAAATACATGAATAATCGCTTTTATTCACCGTGTATTCCTTTTGAGACTTTCAAGAAATAACAAAAATATACACATGTCTGTTTTCTCATTTCATTGTTAAGACATCTCAGATTTTATTTTGTAATAATGAATGGCTGTTTCCATTATTTCTGGTATTTAATTACACTGAAAAATTCACGCGATTTTCATACAATAGCACACGTGATTTCGTGATTATATAAAAAATAATTATACATAAAATTAAATAAAAATTAGGCACTTAATAAATTAAAAAAATCCTGCCTATTGTTTTATTATTTGAGAAATACATTGTCTCGTTGTAAGGATCAGGAACTGGTATAATCAAAAAATATTTTTAATTAATTTACGTAATCTTTTTTATTACCTAGATTAATTAAAATTATACTTTGATTAACATCAATTTCATCTTATTACGTTAAAATTAGTATTTATTTTTTAAATTTGATTCCGTAATCGTTTGGTCAAAAACGGAACTCTTATACGTTAAGACAAAAAAACTGCCAAGTGATGATCATAAAAGTCTTTAATTCGATACCTATATCTATAAGAGGATTGCCAAAAAGAAAATTTAAACTAAAATTACATTAATGGCTGATGGAAAAGTGTTTTTATGACATTAGGGATTTTATTAGGTAAATGATTATATTTAATTTATATTTTCAGCTGTGATTTCTGATTTTTTTAACTTTATTCTATTTTTTTGACATTCCTTAAGCTCTGTATTTAATATATAATTAATCAAACTATGTTTAAAAATTTTGAATTGTTATAATTTTTTTGATTGACATGTACCCAAATATTTGTATGATCATATTTCGGTCAAATACAGTGACACCAATCGATATGTAAACCATCTCTTGTACTATTATCTGTATTTCTACAAATAAAGATTCATTTATTCATTCATTATAAAACCCGTAGCTACGTTCGTCAGACATTCTGTTTATAAAATGTCATCTGTCATCAAAAATACTGAGAATATATCTATAAAATTTAGCAGGAGAGTGTTGTTATATGTGCCAGTAAACAATGATATAATGAAATCACAAAGAAACTAAAAATAGGAGTACTTTATACGCAACTTCATGATATTATTTTTTGAAGTGAAACTTCTTTAGAATCGTTGTGATTTGAAACTTGATGAATCGAAAAAGCGACACTAAAAAGAGATAAACACAAATCTATATGACTAAAGCCTGCGAGAGAATGAGATAGAATACACTATATTTCATAATTTAAACATTATGCTCACACAGATAGAATTGGAAATTTCGTGTTTCAAAGCTTAAATGCGAGTATATTAAAACGTTATAATATATGAAACGTGACGACACGAAGTTTAGATTTCCTCCCACCCCTTGTCACACTTTGTTCTTCTACTGCGTATGAACTGCACACGTACACATTTTTTTTAAGAGTACATAAAGTGTGTGAATTCCTTTTACATAGATCAATGCGAAATAAAATTATTAAAGTTTTTAATAAAAAAAATTGGGTCTGTAAAGATTCAATCTGGTAGAACTTCGAAAATTGGTTTGAGTAAAATCTATCGGGCAGTTTTTGGAATATGAAATTTTTTCGGTTAAGTGCTTTTATTTAGGGTTTCATTGCCAAATGACACAAATCTTCGTCAATGATCAATATTGCCACTTATATACAAACTTTCACTGTTTACGGGCCAACAAGCACTTGGCGATTTTACCTTGAAATATAAATATATACACGAACATCACTATAAAACCATACCGTATAGAATAAAATTACCCGGTACGTTACAATTTTCTCCACAATTTGATATGCCATACGTCGCTTTCTGATCTACGACAGTTTAATACAACTGTCACTTATTTACTATAACTGTTTTGTAAGTTCCGCATTGGTGAAGCCACAGTATAAATCGCATGCAAGCAGGCAATGAATGTTGTCGTATGTCGGAGGGAAGCTATGACTATGACGATTTGACGATGTATTGTTGACTGGATGTATAACGCACAATATCATTTGTTTACATTATAATCACTTCTAAAATTCTTAATGTAATTTAATTTGATTTGTTGAATGTTTCTATAACTTAAAGATCGTTTTAACCTAATAAAAGTTATGAATATTATAATTTAATAAACGACCAATCAGAGCAGAGCATATGGCGGAGCGGGTTCAGCGCCCTCTATACTTTGAGTAATATCTACTTGGGTAGACTGAGGAGTTTTTGTGGCACATTTGGTTGGTGGCTACAGGTCGAGTTGGACCTTTGAGAATTTTAAAGAAAGTATTGAAGCTGGAAGTATGAGCGGGTGCCCTGAACCCGCTGCTCGGTCTAAACTATGTCATAATGTTGATCAAATCTAAATTAAAAGTGTATAAACCGTGGCTATTGTGTTTTATGCTCGCATTTTATCCTGATGACGCCCACTAAACCTGCAATAACTAAAGAAGATGTCGTGAGAACGAGGCCGTTCTGCGACATATATATATGTGTGTGTGTGTGTGTGTGTGTGGGTGTGTGTATTGTTACCTGGTGATTCGGTGCTTATAAATGAAACAAAGGAATCACTGGTAATCATTAATTTATTTGGTTAAAATGGTTATTAAAAAGAGACCGTGGCACATAAGTTACGACGGACTACAATAGATTAAATATGAAGAGTATTTATAACAGAGCAGTTTGAGACTTTAAAAACATAGTTCACAAGTAGTGGGGTTGTAGAGGCGTCAGACTGTATTTAATAAAGGTTGGTTACGAAAAGTTGATAATATATTTGATAGATCTGAAGTAAATTAATCAAAGATGGTACGACGGTTCCGTTAACATGAATTTAGTTATTAAAAGTATTTGCTTAGCTGTAACGCCTGGTAACGGCGTGGGCAGCTTGCCTGAAGACGGCAGGCGCGTCGGCAGCCTGGCTTCACGTGCTTTTCTTGTATCAGCTACAGCGGTAGTAGTGAGCGGGTTGGAGGGCTCAACTGCCAACTCCAAACACCAGCTCCCGTAATAAAAAAAAAACCCCGAAGACCTGGAACGCGTCATAATGCACGCTATTAGTCTTCGGTATACGAAATTGTCGTTAGCTTGCGCGGTTGTTTAAGACAACTGAGACATGAGGGTATGTAAAACTTTTAATAATGAAAAATTAAATAAAAGGGTTAAAAAAAAAGGAGATTTGCAACAGTCGAGGTTTACTTACGGGGTTCTTTTAGTAAAACAGGAAACCGCAGAAGGGGTTCTTAATATTCAGGAGAATGTTCCTGGCCAAACTCAGGTGGCCGAACGAAATGTCCCCACGGTCCTGACGAGAGGCTATTCATCGTGCCTGGAAGGTTTTAGACTTCTTAGTTCTATATTGGAATGTGAACGAGGGTTTTCGAGTAGGAATTTAAAAAGGTACTCACCGATTTGGATGTCGGTGACCTAGTTCGAAGTGTTCAACTTATCAACGACCAGTGTCGACCAAGGTTCGCAGCCAAAAGGGAATGCATTCAGTCCGTTGGTTATCAGCGGCTGTATTCACCTTCGAAGTCGTAACCAATAAGGTGGCTCTTTTGCTATTTCTCCAATCACATTACGACAGCTCAAACAATAAAAAGGCTCCACGTAATGACGATGTACAATTAAGGACGGCTGACAGTTATCGGTGTCGTTCAGAAACGAGAAGACTAAGGCACTCAGCCGATACTGTCGAGTTCTTAATTGCCGTTTTGAAAAAGTTGAAATTAAATTTAGTTTATTTTATTTAAATTAATGTTGGTATTTTTAAATGTATTTTGATTATTTTATTTAGTTTATTTAAGAAAGATGTTTTGTTTGTGAACGATTTTGTTGTTGTTGTGTTGGCGGCGACGATTCCATAGATAAGTGTTGGCAACCTGACATTGAAATGTTTATTTGGCGGTAATTTTAAATGTGCTGAATTATTATTTTACGTAGGGTTTTTACTACGTAACAGTGCCTCTCCCCTCAAAGAATTTTGCTCCGTAAAATTCTGGCTGGCCCTCCAGCGCATAAAGGAGAAACAAAATAAAAAGAAAAAAAAAACATACTATTGAGAAAAAAAATTGTAAAATTACACGAGTAAAAAAAATTAATTAGCTAACTTAATGTAGATAAGAATAAAAGATAAAACGAAAAAGAGAAAAAAAAAAATCCATTCGCGACCAATAATCATCGTGAAGGAAAGAAAAAAAAATTCAATATTAGAAAAATAATACGAAAAGTAATTAATTCAATAAAAAAAAAATACGAAGTATATAATTTAATGTATTCGATCAGCGTTACTACCGTTGTGTGTTTTGCTGGCAAGCGGAGGGTTTGTTTACTCAGGCATGCTCCTTCTAGAAAACCTATGCATACCAATAACACTCATATTTCTTTCAAAAATCTCAGTCCAAATCATCACTCATTAACATATATTTAATATGGTGTAATATTGATATACTATACATACTAATACTAAATAATATAATGTAATATTTATATTATTCACATTCATTCATCTTTCAAATCATCAGGGTCTCGACAGCAAATTTTACGCTTCGAGACGTTCTACTTGAATTGCGTGTAGCTAGATTTATTTCTAGTCTACACTATACAAACCTCCGGCCAGGAAAACTGGTCGAATATACTTTACTTGGGCACAATATAAAATTATTACTGCTTTGTCCCATGTAGCATAACTATAGCTCATTCTATTTTTGCATGTCTTTGCAATTGCTCAATATTTTGTTTAAAAAGAAATTTTTAACACGATTGTTAACGTAATATGCTATCGGTTAACAATTACTGCTTAGTAGCAAAAGGTTTTAAAATAGAAATATAATGGATTAAAACGGATAACATTAAGTTCCTATAATCCGAACAAACGAAATGTTATAATTAGAGCTGTTTTAATAACTAAACTATAAAAATTAAAAAATACGATCTAAATTAAGATCTGTTTATATTTTATGAACTAAAAAAAATCTGACTATATTACAGTCGAATAGCATTAATCTTAGAACCTAACACATAATAAGTAAAACTTAGAAAAAGAAATTATGTATCACCAAACTGGTGGTAAGTTGGTATCAGATAACCTGACTAAATAAAATAAAAATAAGAATCGATAAGAGGAATATTTTCCTGAGTATCGAATTCAGACTAAAATAATGTCTGTGTATGCTTAAAACATACTAATGTTCAAGAAAAACTTTATGTGTACTACGTACAAAAATACAAGTAATTTTAATGATGCTCTCATAACATTAAATTACTGTGTTAGTAGTAAATTACTACTTTACAAGGATTTTGCCCCAAAATGTTGTACAGGCAAAATGGAATGAATAACATACAGAACACCTATTAGTGTTAACTGACTGAATTATACCAAGAACTATAATTAACAATGTTTAAAGTTTCGGTTTTCAGTATTTATAATGATTGTTGAATTTTTATTTATTTACATATATATATTTATTTGTTTATTATTTAAATTTGTTTTTGTAAGGAAAGTTTTATACGCACAATGTTGTCTTGTTGAATTTGTTGTATTTTGACTATAAACAGTCGTATTTAGGTATACATATATTAAAATGTGATAATTTTTATAACGTTTATTGTTATTCGATTTATTTTTTAAGGTCTTTAATATGCCAACTGCCAATAATCTTTCCCGTTCTTAAGTCCTCTAATTCGTAGACTATAGGAGAGATTTTTCTGATTATGCGGCATTTATCAAATTTCGGCGCAAATTTCGCCGTAAAGAATTTACTTGCATCCGATAGTGGATACGTTTTCTTCCATACTATATCACCTATGTTATATTCTAAATATCGTCGGCTTTGATTATAGTGTTTTGTACTTTTCGCGTGAGCTTTTAGTAGAGCTTCACGGACTTTAGGGAACGTTTCCTCTAGGGAATTTAAATTATTAGCATAAGTGCTACGCGATGCGCAATTTAATGATATAAAATCTGTATTAGTGTCTGTGTTACCGTATGTAGTACCACAAAGCACTGCTTCTCTTCCATGGAGAAGAAAGAAGGGTGTGAAGCGTGTTACCTCATTTACTACTGTGTTCATGCTAAATTGTATTTTGGGTATCGACAGATCCCATTTTCTGTGATCATCCTTTACTAATATTGATAAGGCAGTTACTATTGTACGATTATATCGTTCTACTGTGTTCACCTGAGGACAGTATTTAGGTGTTAAGTGTACTTCTGGTATGTTGTATTTTTTAAAAAAGTTTTGCATCTCATTGCTGGTGAATTGCGAACCATTATCTGCAATCACTGTTTTTGGAATACCATGAACTAAAAATACGCCTTGTTCAAGGCATTGAATTATATTTTTGCCGATTGCGCGGCGTAATGTAAACAAAAGGCAGTATTTGCTAAAACAACATACAACGACTAACAAATATATAAAACCCGCACGAGAGCGTGGTAAGGGACCTACCAGGTCTATGCTTATGCATTCAAATGGTCTGTTAATGACCTTAGGTGCACCTAATAGACCAGGTGTCTTTTTCTGACTATGTTTGTATGCTGCGCAAGTCTCACAGTCTCGAACCCACTTGACCACGTCTTGATAGAGTCCGGGCCAATGGTATCGAAGTGCGATACGTCGGTACGTCTTTAAGACGCCGAAATGTGGATTTAAATCTCCACTGTGATGGCACTCGAGGATATTAGAGCGCTCATTTTGGGGAACTACTAATTTCCAATCGAATTCTGGACTATTCGAAAATTTACACTTAGAATATCTGTACAATTTATTGTCTTTTATCTGAAAATTTGGACAAGAGCTTGGACGTCTTTTACATTTTTCTAATAATGAGTTGTACCAAGTGTCATCATCGACTGGTTTCAACTCGAGTACTGGGACAGCGCGGGAAAGTGCGTCTGGAACTACATGATCTTTACCCTTGCGGTGAAAGATCTCGAAATTGTAGGGTGATAATCTAACACCCCACCTGGCAAGTCTACCAGTTGGATTGGTTAGGTCAAAAAACCACTTTAAACTCGAATGGTCAGTAATTACCTTAAATGTTGGTAAGCCTTCGACGTAAGGTCGGAAGCTTTCAACGGAAAATACGACGGCCAACGCCTCTCGTTCCGTCGCGCTGAAATTACGTTCTGCCTTGTTAAGGGATCTACTTGCGTAGGCGATAGGGTGTTCTTTCCCATCGTCATCCAGTTGAGTAAGGGTTCCAGCTATCCCGAAGCCTGAAGCGTCGCTGTGTATTGTGAAGGGTTTGGAAAAATCAGGGCACGCTAGTACCGGTGCAGAAATTAAAGATGATTTTAAGTCGTTAAAAGATTTCTCCGCGTCTTCCGTCCATAAAAATGGTGGAGCGGTTTTGCTAGTGCTTGTCAAAGCATTAAGAGGTGCTGCTAATGTACTGAAGTTTTTAATAAATCGACGATAATACGATGCTGTTCCTAAAAACATTTTTACTTCCTTTCTGCTTTTTGGAGTAGGAAATTCTACAATGGATTTTATTTTCGAAGGGTCTGTACGTAGCCCATTTTCATTCACTATATATCCTAGGTATTTTAATTCCTGTCTGAAGAAGTTACATTTATTTAAATTAATAGTTAAATTCGCGAATTTTAAACGATCTAATACTTTATTTAATAATTTTAAGTGTTCTTTAAAAGTTGACGAAACTATTATAATATCGTCCAAATATGCGAATACTTTTCCGTCTAATTCGGGTCCAAACAGCTTATCCATTAAACGCTGTTGTGTGGCCGGTGCGGAAGTAAGGCCGAAGCACATAACTTTATATTGGAAAAGACCACGTCCTGGGACTGTAAAAGCTGTCTTTTCCTTTGAATTCGCTTCTAGGGGAATTTGCCAAAAACTGGACTTCAAGTCAATGGATGAAAGGTATCTAGCATCTCGTAACTGGTCGAGTATATTAGATACATACGGTAGAGGATATGCGTCCTTTTTGCTGACCGCATTAAGTTTGCGACTGTCCAAACAAAAGCGCATTTCGCCATTAGATTTAGGAGTTAAAAGAGTTGGATTATACCAACCGGAAGAGCTTGGCTCGACGACACCCAATTTAAGCATTTCGTCTAACTGACGATTCATTTCTTTTAGCCGTTCGGGAGAGAGACGGTAATATCGTTGTTTTATTGGTGAGTGGTCGCCTGTGTCTATTACATGAGTTATTAAGGAAGTTCTTCCTAGACCATTTTTTTCTGAGCTGATATTTTCAAACTGTTTTATGATGGTCTGCGCCTGAACTTGTTCTTCTGGTGACAGATCATCATAAGGATGGATGTATTTTACTTCATTAACTGAAATGGGAATATCTATTTTATTAACTAAAGGTAAGGTATCGAACAACTCGGGAGCTATATTGAATGACTTCCAAAAGTCTACACCTAAAATAAATTGAGTTGAGATGGATGGTATAACATAAAATTTTATTACTCTAGATTCATTCTTTAAAGTTACAGGTAGTAAAAAATAGCCTTTTACCGTTGCACGGGAATTATTAGCCGTTGCAATAGTTTTAATGTCGTCGCAGCATTGAAGTGTTATACCTTGCTTTATAAATTTATTTTCTACCTCTTTATTTAGAATTGAAATTGAGGATCCGGAATCTAATAATCCGTAATAGGTTTTTCCGTAAACTGAAAAATTTAAATATGGTCTTTCATCATTGGTTTTTGATTTAATCGTCGATATTTTATTTGTATTTGTTATTTTGGAACTATCTTCCTTGTTCCTGGTATACCTTGTATTTGTATGTTTATTTCTGTTATTTAAATTGCGTTTATTTTTAAATGTAGTAAAGTATTTTTGACTCTCTTGATGTGACTGGCAATTGGGACAGTTTGGCCTGATTGTATTTGGTAATCCACAATTGTAGCAAAAAATATTTGGACATTCTTTATTAAAATGACCAAATTGACCACAACGTCTGCAATAAACATTGCATTGTATGTTGCGTGACTTATTATTTTTATAGTTAGTATAATGTTTACGAACCGAAGCGTGGGTATTAGAAGAATTATAAAAATATCGGTGCATCCGGTTCGAGCTTGCTAGTTTTTTGAATTAGTTCTAGGAATTTTTGGTTTAGTACAAATTGGACAATCAGGTTTCTTAGTATTTATACGGCCACAACCATAACAAAATATTTTGTTACAACTTTGGTAGTTATGACCAAAATCGTTGCAGCGTTCGCAACGTATAAAATTATTATTATTAGTTTGGTAATTATTTCTTGATGTGACGTTTTGTTTAGGAAAGTATTCATAATTTGAATTAAAGTTTCTATGATTCGAATAGTTATTTTGTGGAATATTGCCTTCGTTATTTTTAAAATTGCTATTATGTCTATTTGTTGACGGAAAGTTTTTATAACTCTGGTTTTGAAAATTTCGATTTAAATTATTGTTTTGATTTTGGGATTTATTGTGTGATACTTCTGTTGAGTTACACGAGTTTTGAGAAAAACCTTTAGGTTTTTGTTTAATGTTTGTTATGGTATTAACTTGGTTTTGTTTGTTTGTACAACCTTTGTATCCTAAGTCAGGAGCTACAAGTTGTGAAGACATTTTAGGTGGTTCGATAAAATTTGCCGTACGATCGCGTGTATGGTCTAATAGTTTACATTTACTTCGCAATTCATTGATTGTTGTGAAGTCATAAAGAGATAGTGGCATTTGTATTTCCGGTCGTAAATTTTTTCTTATAATATTTATTTGACTTTGTTCGTTTAATGGTTGCGTGAGGCGCGAAAAATAGTTTATCATTATCGATATGAATGCTGTAGAAGATTCACTAGAACCCTGGGTTCTACGTTGGATTTCTGCTAACAATTTATCATTATAGTCGATAGGCGAAAATTCGGAAATAAGGCCTAATTTTAACGATTCCCAATTGGATAATGTAGGTCTTATGCTACGAAACCATATCAGAGCTTTGTCTGTAAAAAGTTCTATTGAAGAGTTAAAAAGTTGAGAGTTGGAGATCCCCCTGGATTCACACAACTCTTCAAGGTGTTGTAAAAAAGAATGGATACAGATATTTCCATCGAATTTAAGATTTAATTTCACCACTGATAGGTTATGATTTTCTTGACATAAGTTAATTTTTTGAAATGAAGATTTGGGTTCCGGTGCTTCCTGTATATTTTCAAAGGATTCTTTAAAAGAATAATATAAGTTATCTATTTTAATTAAATAGGAGTTTAACTCGGAGTGTAATGATGAATATAGATTTTGGTTGACACTCCCATCTATTCGGCTAAGTCTATGGAAAAGATGGTGTGATATTGCACGAATACGGTTTAAGGATTTATACTGTGGTTGATGATCTTTGAAAAAATCTTTTATTTCTATTAATTTGGTTTGTATAATATTTAGTTCTTCCACGGAATCTAAGTCTGTTTCAAGGATTTCATCCGCCGGGATGTCCTTAACAAGTTGTCTAACTTGTACACGAAGTTCAGTCACGGTAGGTAATGGTTTTGCCTCGCGAACTAGGACTTCGTAAATCAATTCATCTTTTCTTAGTAAATTGTAAATAATTGGTCGTTCCATAATTAACGTTTGAGTATGTGACTATAACAAAGACAACAACGCGTAAAAACTAATTGAAGAATAAGAAAAAGTTGTTCGTTGAAATTTGAAAAAAAATTTTTTTTTTCAAAAAAAAATAAATTCAGTCTGAACACGCCCTTATTTATGTACAGATAAAAGTAGAGATTTAAACTCTATAAAGAAAGTTATAAAATTAACTTTTAAAAATTTTCAAGCTAAGCTATATTTATCGCTATGCCTGTTACAATAGGACATTTGCCTTATTTTTTGTTAAAAACAATCAAAATTTAAAATTTAATGTAATATAAGCCTCCTTAAATGATAAAATTGTATTATAAAAATGTTATAAAATGGCTACCTGCATGTGTAGCTGATATTAATTTTTAGCACTATCTTTAAAATATAAATCTGAAGATATGTAGGTATCTATGAATACAGAAACACAATTGATTATTACAATTTCATAGCAAATCCTATGAATTTATTTCAGAAACAAGAGATTTTAAGTTGATACTTTAAAATAAAACAAAGTGCTTTTTATGAAATGTTAGAAGTCATTAAAATATTGGATTTACTGGTATAATTGCTTGAAAATTGCTAGAGTATTACAAAGAATTTATTACTATTTAATTATATGAAGGTATTTTGGTATGAAATTGCAATTGTATATTAAATGCTTTTGCTTAACTGTGAAGTATTACACAATACAAAGTAATATTTTATCTCCTAACCTTTCTTAAAAACAGTCTTTATGTTTTTGCCTCCTATTGTAAAGGGTGCAAAAATGCCTTTACAAATTATCTATTTAAAACCACGAATTTGGGCGCCATTGTTACCTGGTGATTCGGTGCTTATAAATGAAACAAAGGAATCACTGGTAATCATTAATTTATTTGGTTAAAATGGTTATTAAAAAGAGACCGTGGCACATAAGTTACGACGGACTACAATAGATTAAATATGAAGAGTATTTATAACAGAGCAGTTTGAGACTTTAAAAACATAGTTCACAAGTAGTGGGGTTGTAGAGGCGTCAGACTGTATTTAATAAAGGTTGGTTACGAAAAGTTGATAATATATTTGATAGATCTGAAGTAAATTAATCAAAGATGGTACGACGGTTCCGTTAACATGAATTTAGTTATTAAAAGTATTTGCTTAGCTGTAACGCCTGGTAACGGCGTGGGCAGCTTGCCTGAAGACGGCAGGCGCGTCGGCAGCCTGGCTTCACGTGCTTTTCTTGTATCAGCTACAGCGGTAGTAGTGAGCGGGTTGGAGGGCTCAACTGCCAACTCCAAACACCAGCTCCCGTAATAAAAAAAAAACCCCGAAGACCTGGAACGCGTCATAATGCACGCTATTAGTCTTCGGTATACGAAATTGTCGTTAGCTTGCGCGGTTGTTTAAGACAACTGAGACATGAGGGTATGTAAAACTTTTAATAATGAAAAATTAAATAAAAGGGTTAAAAAAAAAGGAGATTTGCAACAGTCGAGGTTTACTTACGGGGTTCTTTTAGTAAAACAGGAAACCGCAGAAGGGGTTCTTAATATTCAGGAGAATGTTCCTGGCCAAACTCAGGTGGCCGAACGAAATGTCCCCACGGTCCTGACGAGAGGCTATTCATCGTGCCTGGAAGGTTTTAGACTTCTTAGTTCTATATTGGAATGTGAACGAGGGTTTTCGAGTAGGAATTTAAAAAGGTACTCACCGATTTGGATGTCGGTGACCTAGTTCGAAGTGTTCAACTTATCAACGACCAGTGTCGACCAAGGTTCGCAGCCAAAAGGGAATGCATTCAGTCCGTTGGTTATCAGCGGCTGTATTCACCTTCGAAGTCGTAACCAATAAGGTGGCTCTTTTGCTATTTCTCCAATCACATTACGACAGCTCAAACAATAAAAAGGCTCCACGTAATGACGATGTACAATTAAGGACGGCTGACAGTTATCGGTGTCGTTCAGAAACGAGAAGACTAAGGCACTCAGCCGATACTGTCGAGTTCTTAATTGCCGTTTTGAAAAAGTTGAAATTAAATTTAGTTTATTTTATTTAAATTAATGTTGGTATTTTTAAATGTATTTTGATTATTTTATTTAGTTTATTTAAGAAAGATGTTTTGTTTGTGAACGATTTTGTTGTTGTTGTGTTGGCGGCGACGATTCCATAGATAAGTGTTGGCAACCTGACATTGAAATGTTTATTTGGCGGTAATTTTAAATGTGCTGAATTATTATTTTACGTAGGGTTTTTACTACGTAACAGTATATATATATATATATTTATATTGTTACGAGTTGCAAGACTCGAATTAGAGTTTATTAGAACTATACAAACACGTATAAAACAGTACAAATATAACCGAACACAACAAATCCATACTTAATAGAGAAGGTCGTAATTCAACAAAACGCGCAAAGTCCGTCACTAATAGATTACCGAATGTACACACGTCTCGCCTTGATCGTGGTTCTCGCTCGACTGCCCCGTCCCTCAATCAGGCCATCGTTTTATACTGCACAAATGCAGTGCCCGTATCGTAATCCGAAACACCTGGCTAACGAGTTGGCCGCAAGCAGCCATAAATGGGTACAATATAACAATGGGCTGTTCTCTAGAAACGTATGCCAATCAATATGTAGACGAAAGAAGACGATCATAAAAGAATTACAATTAGGGTAATAAATTTGCTTCTTCAAATCTGTACGTGGAATTTGTCTTTGTCGGCGCCTAGGTTGTAACAATATATACGAGTAATGTATATAAGTAGGTACATTTTTTATTAAACTAAGACATTATATATGTCATATGTATATATACGTGGGTGTATGTGTATGTGTATATATGTTTATTTATCATTCATTATTTATTAATTGCACCACCGTCAGTAATAAAAATCTATCAACCTCTGACGAGGGTTGCCTGGTACTTACTATCTCTAACCTTTTCCTATTTCTGTTTGTATATGCTTTGGTGTACAATAAAGAATTATATACCTATCTTATAAACCAACACAATACAATAAATATTTATATAACAGTAGTTTTATTTTTAGTTGTTTTATATAAGTATGTAGACGGTTCACTGAAACGTCACTGTCATACTGTCAAGAGTGATATGTTGTCAACGTCACTATCGCGGAGCGTCGTGGCTATAGAAGCGAGGTGGCCGTAGGAAGGAAGATATAACTTCTAAAGAATTGTCGCCAGCGCACCAAGTATTCGACGAAATGCGATTCATTGCCATTATCAAAGTGAATTATAACGTAATCAGTGTTCATATCAAGAGAGATGATTGCTATGATTGCAATAGAAACATTACATTGGTAAAGATCACAAAAGATGTTAATTTCATAAATATAGCCGCATACATCATGCTATGCCAGGATGAATTCTGATGATTAAAGCCTTCATGAGGTTATACGGCACTGTCGTGCTTATATATATTATCGATATATCAGTATAATGTAAATAGATAATACTAGCCTTACTTACAATAATCTCGTTGAGAAAGGATTAGCTATCCCTTAAGTAAGTAATTTAATAATAATACCCTAGTGATTTTATATTGTTTGATTTTATAAAACTTTTAGCATTTCCTTTAAAAATTAGCACTTTAGCGCCACCAGTTTAATGCCTTTTGCCGTTACTTTATTACCTCTTATCCTTAAGAGGAGTTTATGGGTAAGATTGTCACTAATCAGTTGCTGAGCAGTTTCTTAAAATTTAACAAACGATTATAAGTAAGGCCATACATGTTCAAATAAAAGAAAACTTTGTTGTATTGTAATCTACTTATAACTTTGACAATAAGTAGAACACTGAGCCGAGTTTACCATAATTTATGGATAAGATGTCCAGAAGGCTGACCACGTTTCCTCGCTCGATCGTCATACTGATCCCTTGTCCGAGGTATGATTATGAAAGACAATTAATATTCAGTAATTACGATCTTGGTAAACACTTTTCGCTTTATCTAGTTTCATTAACTCTTTATACATGTACAATTCTATTTAAAGTGCTTTTCACATGACCTATGTTCAAATTGTCTTCGATTTGGTCGCGGTCTACAGACAATCTCTAACAACAATACTTTTATAACTAATGACACTAGACCATGAAATAATGTTAAAATTATATGACTTTGCAGTAGCTAGTTTTAAAATTGCATTCTTGCTTAATTACTATGTTAAAGCGCTGCTATTGCAATTATACATTCTTGAGCGCTGTTAGCCACTAGAGTGCTAAAATGATATAAGTGTACACTAATTGTAATTTAATGCACATTTCGAGGCAATAAATAGGAGAAAGATATTCTTTATTGCTGTGAGACAGTAGAATACCAAGAGAGATCCAATTCTCTCTTAAGGCTGTCTGTGAGTATGGTATCATCGACAAGGTGTACCTACAGATCCACATTTAATACAATCCAAGGTATTAAGCCGACAGTCTAAGGGATTACGCCGACGGTCCAAGGGATTAAGCCGACGGTCCAAGCGATTAGGTTGTTACCCAAGCCCACAGATGCGAGCTATTCTACGTTTGCGCCATATCCTGGGTTTTATAATGCACAAGGCGTTGACGCAGTGCACTTTTAAACTGCATATTGTTCGTACGGTCAACGAAAGGAATCCCAATACTCTTTTTTTTATATTGCAGGAGTTCAGTAGGTTGGCAGACAGCCCACTTGATGGCAAGCGGTTACCGTCGCCGATGGACATTGGCAACACCAAATGTGCTATAAATACGCTGCTGCTGCTTAAGGGAGACTGGACCCTGGTCACTAATGCCGGAACACAACACAGGATTGTTATGGCGGCATAGACCAGGGGTGGTCGCCATCCAGTCGAGCAAATACCCTACGACCTGGCTGTGGGTTGTTTTGTCGCCTCTTACGACATGCCGCCCGGCCGCAGGAAATTGTATTCTTTCTCCGTTCCTGCACGGATAAAAATCTACTCTTCGATGTGGTTAGGGGTGTGTTCCTTGCAACTGTAGCATGAAATTCGTAGAGTAAACTTAGCAGATACATCGAGCAGTGAACTACGGACAGGTCCATGACGTAAATATATTTTATTCATGTATCTTACTTAACCACTATACATTCGTGGCAACAAGTACGAGCCTTATCGTTTAGGATCTGTTTATGAAAGTGGCGATGCGCGCGCGCAAGCGGACCGCGACGCGGGCCGTTACCTACGTTCACGCTGCACAAATATGCAGGGTGCACATAATATCAACGTATAACCTCTACAATAATAAATTGACATAGTTTAACGAATTTCATTTAAATAAACGTGCGTGGTTGAAGTAATTATTAATGAAAGTTGATGAAGTGAAAATTGTTTTATCGGGATCTGCCGTCTCTTCCTACTCTTATGGGAAAGAGGCATGATAACATGTATATATGTATGTAGGTAATAGATAGATAGATAAATAGATAACACTTAATTGTACACCAATACAAACATGAACTTAAAGACTTATATACCAAGGGAGGTATTATCGCTAAAAAGCGATCTGTTCCAGACTGAATTGAGATGATAATGGCGATGGTGGTATACGTAACATATATTACGAAATACTTACATTTTAATAATAAATACATCAATTATATATTATGCAAAAATGTTATATATTCCAAAGATATATACTAAATAAGTAATTTTGCTTTTCCTTTTGTTAAAAGGCTTAATGCTGTTCATGGATTTAGTCAGCATCAAGCAAGTACAATAGACCGTAGTACTTACTACCTTATGTAGCTAACGCTCTCATGTCTCCAACTCGCATATCAAATGGGGTGGATTTGAATTTTGGTCAGGAAGTGTGCACCACTTAGCAGTTTTTTGGCCCTAATGTACAATATAGAAAATTTGTGATGAATCCTGTGACATTGAAATAAAGGATCTATGAACCGTGCCTATCTGTCTATCTGTGCCCCCTTAAAAAGGAGAGGCCTGAGCCCAGGTATGTTTCTTGGCTGATATTAATATTTAGTATTTTTTGGTGCCACAATTCACAAAAAACATGTGTGTGTGTGCAGTTTATGCGCAGTAGAAGTGAAACAAAGTGTGACAATGGGTGGGAGAGATTCTAAATTTCGTGCCGTCACATTTCGAAAAACTTCAATACATTTCCAACTCTATCTGTATAATCATAGTGTTTAGATTATTAAATATAATGTACTTTATCTCATTCTCTCAGGCTTTGTAGATTTATGTGTTTATCTCAGTTTAGTGTCACTTTTTTGTTTCATCGAGTTTTAAATCAACAATTTTGAAGAAGTTTCACTACAATATGTCGTCTTCATGGTCACACAAATTAAGTTCCGCTAAAAGATACTAATACGAATTAAGTTATCGCTTCATAACATCTGTACAATGAAAAGGAAATGCTAAAAACCGAGTCAGGGGAATGTAAAAAGTGAAATAGATCTAATTTACATTTTTTCAAAGGTTTTGTTTATCTGTTTGTCTGCCTGTACGGGCTAATCTCCGAAACGACTGGACCGATTTAAATGAAATTTTGTATGATGGTAGCTTATATCTCTAATCAACATATGGGATACTTTTGATCCCGAAAAATTAAAGAATTCCCGTGGGATAGTTAAAAAAACGTACCACGCGGACGAAGTCGCGGGCAAAAGCTAGTACATAAATAATAATTAGCATTCAGTTACAAAATTAGTTAACAAAAGCTTAATTATAATTTTAAAAAACTTTTATAAATTTGAAGCAATTTTCTTTAATTGTTTTATAATCAATTGTTACCCTTCAAATTAAAGGTAAAAAGGGTTGAAAGCAGATGTGTGATTTTTCGTCGAGCAATTCGAGTTAATTGGAAGTTTGAAAGCAGCTGCCAGGTGATAAATATTGGAAATTAAACTATTGTTTGTGTGTTTATTGACTAACAAGCCATTCCCGCGGCTTCGTTCGCACGGTTTACAAATATTCATATTTGTATCTTCTGAATCTGAACTCTCTGATATTGAAATAGAAACTTACAAAAAGTTGGTCCTTCTTCAGCCAATCTCAGTCCACCTCTGGACGTAGGCCTCCCCAGGTACGCGCCACATATCCCGGTCTCCTGTCTTCCTCATCCAGCCCCTGCCGGCGATCTTACGCAGGTCGCCAGTCCACCGGGCTGTCGGGCGTCCTACGCTACGTTTGCCAAGACGTGGTCTCCACTCCAGGACTCGTTTGCTCCATCGGCCGTCGGTTCTGCGGCAGACGTGACCGGCCCACTGCCACTTCAACTTGCTAATTTTGCGAGCTATGTCGGTTACCTTCGTTCTCTTACAGTTGTCTTCATTTCTGATTTTATCCATAAGAGAAACACCTAACATAGCTCGCTTCATAGCCCGTTGAGCGACTTTAAATTTGTGGACCAGTCCCGCTGTCAGTGTCCATGTCTCGGCACCGTATGTCACGATGGGTAGGACGCACTGCTCGAAGACTTACGTCTTCAAGGTTGCATTGCAAAGTTGGTTTGATTTTTTAAATTCATTGCCAATTGAGTGAAGAATAACAAATTCCTTAAACAACTATGCTTTAATTACGTATGCATAAATATGCAAATATTTAACTGTTATATTATATGACTAGCGGTTCCGGCAGACCTTGACCTGCCCTTAAAAAATGAAAATCTAGAACCCAATTCCAGCGCCAACTACCGGGTCTAATTGTGAATCTAAATTCTAAACCATCCCCGGATCCACTCAAACATTATTTTCTTTACACCTTGCGTTACGTTATTGAAGTTTTAGTAGGCATCCCTAATTTTTTTCGTAAATAAAGCCCATATTATTCTGGGATCATGTAGAATTCTAATGGTGAAAGAATTTTGGAAATCGGTTCAATAGTCTTTTAGTTTATTCGTTGCAAACATGCAAAAATACAAATCTTTCCTCTTTATAATATTGGAATAGATTACTATTTATCATTAAACTATATCCATGAGTATGTATGTCTGTATACATATCTTTAAAAATTATATGTTTTTCAAAAATCTAGCAACATCTGTATTTACATAGCCAGATTTAAGCTAAGAAGTAAAATTGTAATTAATATATTGTGTCTGTTATTTTGGTAAGCAATAAGGTATTATCTATCTATCTATATCTATTCATTTACTTTGATTTTAATATTCATAAGATTTTTATTTTCATTTTTTATTTATCTCTCATTTCTAATTACATTGTTTGTCATTTTTGGAGGCTTCGCAAAAAGTTTTATTATTTTCCTTTTTTTTAGTTATTAAGATTGTAGCTATTTGCGCGTAAATAAAAAATATTGATGAAAACAATAACAGCCCATAAACGTCCCACTGTTGGGCTCGGGCGTCCCTGTTGTTAGTAATTGTCAGAGGAATGGACAGTATACCCCTTAAACTAATCATGAAATCTTATTTCATTGAAATCTATTAATCCGTATTGGAACTTATTCGAGTCTAATGCTGGTATTAGAAGATCAGCGTAATTGAATAATTAGATTAAAAGGCACAGAACTAAAACGAGACCACGGTATTGAATGACATTAAATAATTCAATTTTATGTTGATATGGATCACTTTGGTTGATATGTCCAAATTAAAAGAGATATACATAGATATATACATGATCAAACATACAGACAAAAGTTCTAAAGTCGATCATTTATGATTAGGTAGTGTATAAATTAAATAGCAGAAATTTGTGGCACTGTTTTTGTTTATTACTATAGATTCATCTCATTATAAATATTCAGGAAAATTATTTAACTAAAATCCAATCAACAGATCAATTAAGAAAGATGAACTTTTATTGCTTGAGGTAATGTTTGCATAATGTATTTGCTCATCACCAATTTAGGTTGCTGTATCTATTCCGTAATTAAACTTAGATTGCAAGCATTTTAAAACCCATTAAATCTTATTAAATTCTATCGAGCAACTACACCTACACAGGTGTACCTGGCAATTGTAACAAATCCATAATTATAAGTAATTTATCATTATAACTTATTCATAATTATAAGTTATATGTAAGATCTGGTAATAAGGACCGCAAATAAACGTGTATGTAAGGAGAGATTACCTAATGTGTGCGTGAGTGTGTGCGTGAGTGTGTGTGTGTGTGTGTGTGTGTGTGTGTGTGTGCGTGCGTGCGTGCGTGCGTGCGTGCGTGCGTGCGTGCGTGCGTGCGTGCGTGCGTGCGTGCGTGCGTGCGTGCGTGCGTGTGTGCGTGCGTGTGTGTGTGTGTGTGTGTGTGTCTTAAGTAATCCTAATTAATATTATAATTCTATTGTATTCTACAGATAATTTCATAATACTGTAAGTAGTATATTGAGCCTATATCCGTGTATTCTATTTTAGTGAGATTCCCAGCAGCTTAGCTACGTTACATCATGTTGAAAAAAATAACGTTCTTTGAATGTTTGTTTATTCTCAGTGTTACGGCACGATTACCAAAGGAAGGTACACACCGGTTCAGCCGGGCATGAACCAGTACGCTCGCGCCGGTGTGTACGCGCAACAACATAAATTGTCTATGAGAAACTCTCGTAGTCTACGGCCAACGGCCAATATTAAAAATCTACTACGGCATAAAACGAACCTTTGTACGCGCAACCCACATTTTGTAATAAAATTGTAAATCATTAAAATATACGCAATATTTCGATGAAAGTTGCTCTATTGAAGACTTCCTACGCTTCACTCAGTCATTTAGTTTTTCTGTCACGAGTGCCTCCAAAGCCAAGAGTTCCTCATGTAGTTTTCCAGCTTATTCCACAAATCCACTAGAACATGTGTCCGATATGCAGCTCCTGTTTATTTCTTAATATGTTAAACCTTGTTCTAAAACTATCCCCGTAGCCCCGTAATATTTTTAAAATCATTTTTTTGCTTATATATAAAATAGTTTATGGATTTTATTTTTGTGTTGTACGTTACTATGTCAAGGTACTCAATATAAGTGTACCATGAAATTCTGGAATAGCCCACCTAAGATGTAATGTTAATCATATTTTTTCTGCACTGAACCAAATGGAAGTTATGCCCTCCTCAATACAGAGAAAACTATGTTTTTTTTAGTCGCACCACAAGTGGGACACGTTAGGGGCGACTTAGACCCCGTTTCACAGTGAACTCACTCCACTAGCGTACAACAACGACATGTCTTAATATCACCAATTTGATCATATTACGCCGCATTTATTAAACAACCGACAAAATTATAAAATTCCACAATCGATTTTTTTAAAGAGCTTTAATAGGAAGTACTACGGAAATCAGAATATTGGGGTTGCGGCGGGACACGTGCGCGCGCGCATGTATCAACTTACCCTCGACATAAAAACAATAACATACAGAGGGCAAACTCAATACATAATGTTAAAAGCTAGACTTAATAAGTTTCTTTGTACTTTCACTTATTTGACTATAAACAAATTTAAATATCTAGTAGTGTCAGCGACAATTGATTTGAGATTCCACGATATATATTATATTTAGTACTAGCTGTGTTCGCGACTTCGCACGCATGGATTTTTTTCACGGATCCCTAAAAAAGTAACCTATGTTACTCCACTTACTCCTTATAACATCAGCTATCTTCCAGTGAAACTCCCGTCAAAATCGGTCCAGCCGTTTCAGAGATTAGCCGGGACATCCAGACAGACAGACAAAAAAAATGTTTTTTTTAATATAATTACCGTATATACTGTCAATGCCTTTAATAAAAAGCTGTAATTTTGATATTACAAACAGACACATTGAAGTGTCTGTTTATTTAGCTTTATAGAGTATAAGTAGTGATTTGCAACGTTTTACCTATATCCCACGGAAAAGATGCCATTTATAGGGATAAAAAGTATCCTAAGGGTTGAAAGAGAATCTAAACTCTGTGTTGAGTTTAATTTGAATACATTCAGTAGTTTTCATGTAATTTTTTCAAGACAGTCCGATCAAAATTCTGCTGATCTTAACATGATTATTTTAAATACTTGACGATAATTAAAAATCTGACGATTGCTCTTTTGTACATGTACTAGCGGGTCCGGCAGGGCCGACTTTCAACGCCACCTACCGGATCCAATTGTAAATCTAAATCATTCCGGGATCCACCCAAAGCCACAAAACCATATATAATATTTAAAAATAAAACTAATTTTTCACAACGGTTATGTCTTATAATTTTTTTGAGTTTTAGCGAGACTAACAGTAATTTATTTTTATATAGCGGCCCCGGCAGACGTTGTTCTGCTCTGAAAAATAAAATCTAGATCCGATTCCAGCGCCACCTACTGGGTTAAACTGTAGATTAAAATCATCCAGGGACTTCCTCAAATAAACACAAATTAATGTCGTCAAAATCCTAAAAACCGATTCCAACGCCACCAACCGTGTACAGTTGCGGATTTAAGCCATTCTCGAATCAACTTGAACGAAAACACAATTTCATCAAAATCGGTTTAACTGCTTAGCAGGAGTTCAGATACACATGTACAGAAGAATTATATATGTACAAAGATATAGATGGACTTTGATGCAGAATTTGTGAAATATGCCCCTACCAAAGTTAGTATGAAGTGCAAACTCTATACAACTACTTAATCATATACCCCTCACAACTGGTATTGTGCTGGTTAACGGGCACTTGCCGAAGGATGTGTGGGGTGCATACATGTTATTTGGGGCCCTAAACCAGCGAAAGTTAACATTAAATGTACAATATGGTTATTGTACCCTGATTAATAGATGTATTCATACATAGTAAACGACTTTCACTCGTTTGGTTTTTGTACGGGTTGAAAAATTTCGTCAAAGTTTTCAAGGCGTTTTTTATTACTAATTATGGAGTTCATGTGTACGTATAATTCTGAGAAGAAAGTGGGCACAGAAACTTAAAAAGTTCTTATTTGATAATACTTTGTATCTAAATTGGTCTTTTAAAAAAACATTGTTTTAATCTTTTTAAACATTACCTAGAATGTTTAAAACAATTTCCACTTTCTAATTGAAAAGTCACATTGACTTCAATAAAATATAAAATAAATAAAGGACATAATTATATTTTTTTTAAAGCCGGGACTAACTATTCTCCATACGACTATAAAATATTTCAAAAAAGTTTTAATATTTAGTTACATGTATTGCGCATTTTAATTTTTACGCAATTTCACAAAAAAAAGAAAAAAATCATTGTAAATGTAAAGCGTGAATATACATAAAAATATGGATACATATAGCAATTTCTGAGAAAAAATTACAAAGAGAGACGGACTTGGCGATTTTATAAAAGTTCTGTTTTACGAAAATCGTTAAATAAACCTAATAAAATAATAAGAATTCCTCATATCATTAAACTATAAAACTCGAATTACAAGAATATCTACCATCGAGTGGATAGAGATACGCATCGCAACCGTCAAAATGTTTTGTACAAACAATGTTTATCTACGATCTTCCTACATAGTTACTTAATAGAGGAAATCGCCAATTGCACGAAACAATGCTCTCTTATGGAGACATAGACTAGTTAAATTTAGAGGATGTACTCGCTTGTGTAGATTTTACATAGAATGTCATGAAAAGATTTTAACGAACAATTCGGCCGTCGCACACGTCTGAGACGTGTTACGCGTGGAAGGTTGGTGTCCACACCAAATCTACTCGCATCATTTTTTTATTTCATAAGTTTAGCAGGTAGACAGACGGCCCTGATGGAAAGCGGTCACCATGGCCCATGAAAATTTGTAACACCAAAGCAGCTTGCGCACCTTCCGTGTTGCAAATAGGGTTTCCAACTGTACTATAATACATAGTTATATTATAGTATCGTAGTATATTTTAGCCAATTATATATAGTACATATATTTCAGAAAAATAACATGTACGAAATATAATATATTTTCATCGCTAATTCATTTGTCGCCTTTTTTCAGATTCTTATGATTAGTTTAAAAATAATAGGTTTATGCTGTTTAAAGTAAAAATTAGTAATAAATGCACATGAAAAATTCAATAATGAAATAAATAAAACATAAAAATAATAAAAAGTGAATTTGTACTATTATCCCCCTTAAATTTTCCAAAAGTATTATTTTTATGGCTTAAAAACAAAAATATTATGTTGTCTCCAAAACAGGTGGCAACCCTAGTTGCAAATATGTGTCACCCTAGTCGGCCATCATACTATCTGTTGTGCTCCAGCAATAAAAAAATATGACAAATATCCGAAATTTAAGTGAGCAAAGTCGCGTGATAACCTCTGTTAATAAATAAGAATACTTCTCTAATAGCGACATAACTACTATGCTGTCTAATATATACCGACTTTTAGGAGTTAATACCAAAATAGTATACAAATAAATCGTATGATCATTGAATAAAGAGCATCTTGATCCACCGAGTAAGATAATAGTACGATTACTGTGAGTTAGTTTGTATGAAGCTGTAAATAGGGTTGTAACGTCCAATCTTACAACTCGATACAAGCGAGTTTACTATCTACTAGTTAACGAATTCACTATCTGCTAGTAAACTTGCTCACAGTATATTAGAATTATTTCCGTGCAGTTTGGGTTATAAATAATCGGAGTGGTGAAGCGAGTATTTCGCTCTCTCTTCCACTCACGGGCCTTATGGGCAGGCATAGTGATACGCATTATTGTTGTCGATAAGCGTTATTGATAGAGTATTTAGTTTTGTCATTTTGTGGGTTAGTGATACAAATGAAAGAAAAAAATAGGATAAAACAACGTATTTATTAAAATAAGAATAATAATGATTTAAAATAAATTATTAATTAGGTATCTATGTATTAAAAAACTATAAGTACAAAAGTTTAGAATGTAATAAGTTATATTAAAAATAAATATAAATACTTATATCTAAGTTTAAAATTAACAGCAAAAAAGATAATAATGATTTTTATAAGAATGATAATCTTTCTTTGATAAGAATGAGTTTTTATCGATAATGGCGTTGCGCCCGCGCAACATGCTCACCGCCCTAGCCGGGCTGAGGCCGAGTTTGATTTATGACCCAAACTGCACGGAGAAAATAATTCTACTATAGTCATATTCACTAGCCTATTAATAGATTGTAAGCAATCTACGAGAAAAGTCGAAAGCTGAGGTACTTTACTCGCTACTTACTGGCTTGTAGGTTTCAAATGTACCCTAGTTAGTAGTAAACTAACTAAGAGGTACCATTGGCATGAGCTGGAAGAAACTTGCACTTGAGAAGAAAGATTTGATTAGGGAAACTTGACAAAACATCCGAACTACTACAAACTATTGAGTGTTATTATTTCGCGATTGGCCACCCAGCCGCAGGAATTAGAGTAAGAACCGATTTTTCAATCATCAGATATAAAGTTAGATAGATAGATAACATTTTATTGTATACCATTACAGAAAACACAGAAAAAATTATAGCCTAAAAACATTTTAATTCTGCACAATGAGCGGTCTTCATAAGTTTCAAATTCTGTTATTCATCGAATAAATTATAACCTTACTGAATTTAAAAGTGTGACAATTCAAATGTTTTATTTTCGAAACTTTAATGTTTAATTTGTTCATGTTGTATTTTATCCTATGATTAATTCAATCTGGTGATTGAAATCCACTTTTTTCATTTACAACGACCTAGGCTGTAACTTTTTGCTTATAGCGACTTTATACTTAAGTGCCCTGAATATAAAGCATACTTTAAGCGAATTGCGTGACTATAATCATTTTTTTGTACTTTTTGTTTCTTTCTGCCTATTTATATAGCGACTTCCGGTTACAGCGACGGTATTGTAGTAGCCCCTTCATCGTTGTTATAACCAAAATCCGCTGTTGTAAGTTTTGTTATATTTGGTGTATAAAAATCAATTCTTATAAACTAAACGCTCTACCAGCCCTACGCCAAAATAGCTTGAAGCGATCTAATCGTGCTCTCATCGATTTAATGTCGGGCAATTACGATGCCATTCCTTACTTTTTCAAGTACACACATTGTTTTTAAGCATGTATTAATTAATACGTAATGTAAATAAATATTCACTACCAGTTTTTATTTCTTGAGCCTTTTATAAATCTTTTAAGATTCGTTACTTGGAGTTATGTGACGCCACCTTCAGACTAAGATGTAGTCTATATAGTTCTACACAACTATGTAGGAAAACTGCGAACCAACGAAAAAATAATAGTTTAGAAAAAAACACGCTTTCATAAAAAAACCCACTAAAAACAGAAAATAAAATTTAATAAATTTGGTTTCTGATGAATGGGGTCTTATCTAGCGTCGGGTGTATTCAAAGCGCTTTTTAAGATATCATAATACACCCCACGCTTTTTTACAATAATGTACATTCATTTTTTTTTTTACACTGTACTTAATCAAATTGATTAATTATTTCTTTTTTGCACTCCACGGTAAGACCCCATTCATCAGAAACCAAATTTATTAAATTTTATTTTCTGTTTTTTAGTGGATTTTTTTTAAGAAAGCGTTCTTTTTTAAATTTTTCTAAACTATTATTTATTTTTAGTTGAATTTTTTTTAATGTTTTTAAATACAAGCTTTTGAGATCCTGCATATCATGTAGCAGCAGAGTGCTAGCCAAGACAAGTAAAACGAGCCCAAACACGACGGGTCTATCTTGTTTAATACAGGAGTTCCTATGGCCACCTTCCGACTCCATCATCAGATCAGCTCCATGGTACCATATATATTATTGCATTTTCACGCGATATAAACATACGAGCCCAAACACGACGGGTCTATCTTGTTTAGTACAGGAGTTCCTATGGCCACCTTCCGACTCCATCATCAGATCAGCTCCATGGTACTATATTATTGCATTGTCATCGACCTTTGACAGGTGTGCAAAGTTTTAATTAAATCTGATCGTTCAAAGTAGGACAAAATCGAGCTCAAAGGGGTCGGTTACAAACATACATACATACAGGTGAAGCTAATAAAAGCGTGTTAAAAATTAGAGATGATCGTCTTAGACGTACCTGAAAGCTTAAATTTTTTTAGGATTCACAGTCGTGCGAGGTAGTTGGTAAAATCTTTAAAACTCATAATGATTTTCTTTATATCTATATATATATAAAAATTAGTCTCGCTAAAACTCGAGAACGGCTGAACTGATTTGGCTAATAATTTTGGTTTTGAATTATATGTGGAAGTCCAGGGAAGGTTTAAAAGGTGAGTAAATATGACGAAAATGCTTGAAATGTAGTAAAAACAACAATTCCGTTTTCCCTTAGAAATTATTGCTACCTGTCCAACATTTGATGTTAGTCACGTCGTTTAAAGATCAATTAAATGTTACTTATTAATTAAAAGTTTTACTTATCTATTTCTGTCCTTAAATTACTATTTAATATATTTTTGAGTTAAATTTCGAAGTGCACGAAAACAATAATTATTATTAAAAATATATTATATTATTATGCGCACATCATACACACAGTAGCTATAAGACAAATTGTGTTTAACATTGAATCATTCAGTCAGTAGAAATATTTATAAATACCAATTCAAGCCTTGACAATACTACTTCAGATGTTAATGTCCCGACATACATCACCAAATCAACACCGGCTGAGATTTATTTATCAAACAACCAAACAATAGGTGTTGTTCTAAATAGCGTTCGTTTTAATATCAGTAGCAGTATTCGCCACAATGGCAGGCAATGGAACTTAGTCCGTATATCCTTGTCTATTTTTTTCTTTTTTTTTATAGCTGGAGTACAGCTAACAGGCTGATGGCCCATCTGGTGGAAACCGGTTACCATCGCCTATAGACGTTTGCAACACTAGAGATGTCAGCAACGCGCTCCCGGCCTCGAATAAATTTTATGACACCCTTTTTGATAAACTCTATATCGTAGCGCTGTGGGAAAACCTCGGCTGGGAGCTCATTCCAAATCCCCACGGTATGCAAGAGAAACGTTCTACAATACCGTTGCAGAAAGAGGACGAACGCACCATTCTACACAGTTCCTCGGAATACTCCCCGTTATACAGTCGGTAGAATATACAGAGAGAAGCGCTGTCTCTCCTAAGGCCAAGCGTATCTAGACCGTCTGCGACTATGGGATCATCAACAACGCGGACGGCTCGACGTTGAATGCAATCCAGGGGATTAAATATTATGTAAGTACTTGTCTGATGTAAGTAAACAAGTTTTTAGTATATTTCAGCCAAATTGCAGATAATATTTGACTGACGCCAAACGACGGTATACGTATGACAATTCAAAAAACCACATTTTAAATTTACTTATTTTTTACTCACATACTTACAATATCCTATTGGTTATTTTTGAGTAATCTCAAACATTTTTTTTTAATAAACCTCTCCCACACTACATTAGTCTTCGATCGTCGAAGGCTATATGCACTAAACTCCTTTAACTGCTATTGTGACAAATAAAACGACAAAAACTAATCGATCAAATTTAATTCCTGTGACATTTTTAAAGTTATCAAACTTTCGATTTAGCCTAGCTCAATGAACTTAGATCCTTAGCCTGCCATTGTGAGCAATTGAACAAGTATTGAAATATAACTTCATTATTTTCGGATAATGATTAAAATCGATTGCATTGATGCGTCATGTTTACTTTGTAGGTGTAGTGAAACGAATGATGCGTAGGTTAATACTTTAATACCATTGCATTGGGATTGCAATGCTATGTAATAATCATTGCCTTCACGTCAAATGAGGCACAATTAAATAGATAATCTATTAGCCTTGGTTCGGATGACTAACTAGCCTGGAAATAGGTATTGTTTTGTACTTATAACTACCAGACACCATTTGATATGCTTGAGAAATATTGTTGTTCAAATACTTTTTTATGTTTGATGATGTGTTCATACCTTACATAACAGGCAGGTACATATTTACAATGTAATTTAATGTTCAATAATATATTAATATATTCATTATCATTAGTATCGTTATCACATAATCATTAGTATAAGATATAATATTAATATAATACAATAATTTATAATGTATATACCTATAGAACACACACCAGCAAAATTAACGGGACACTAGTAAAAAATTCAAAAATAATTCAAACTTTTTTCTAAATACTGTTTGGTGATATAGTTTTTTCTTATTAAGCTCTCATTTGAAAAAGTAAAACAGCTGACAGGCATTTTTTTCATGAATTTGTTCCTGTTTTCCGCAGTATACCTAAACGCCATAACAACCTTGAGCTGTGTTCCGGCATTAGTGACCAGGTTCCAGTCTCCTTTAAGAGAGCAGCAGCGCATTTCTAGCACCTTTGGTTTTGCAAATGTCCATAGGCGATGGTAACCGCTTTCCATCAAGTGGACCGTCTGCCTGTCTGCTGAGCTCCTGCAATAAAAATGAAAAAAAAAACGGATGGAAGCTTTAGTCAAAGCACGGAGAGGAAACACGCAACACTAAACTTCCCTTTGTTTAATGTTGACTATCTTAAAATTTTCAACTTTACTCAGTTAACATGAAATCTGAAAAAAAGTTATTTGTGTCATATTTCTTTTTTTTAAATTAAAAGTTACTTTAGACTCCACAAATACCACATAAGAGATGTTAATTTAGTTGTAAATTAATTGTAATTATTATTACTTTAAATACAATCCATATTATTTAGTATACAAGTATCACTTTCTTAATTTGTTTTCTGTTCCGCTAATCGTGCCGGTGTGTGTGTGTATAATAGCTTTATCTTCATGACTTCATCAAAAATATTAGTACCACTTAAAAACTCTCAACTTGAACAGCATTCGGAAGTCACTTTAGTGCATTATCACGACCGCGCGTGCCAAATTGCACATTTTTACGTTTTTTCAGTCCTGAATATCTCTCCAGAGTCCTATGAAACATTATTATCACACCTGCATTAAATATCAACCCTATTTCATACGCAATAAAGTACAAAATAAATTCTTTTTCTACACTATAAATCTGCAATAATTTATTTAAAACTAACATTTGTTGACCGCTTAATAAAATTTGATTCTTAATTTAATGAATCTTAAGTTCAGATTCATATATCATTATAGAGAATTAGAAAAATACTTTCGAGACATTCTATTTACAACTTTATCAGTTCGGTTTAAGGTACGGAATCGAATGGCTGTAACTAACTAATGGAAGGTACATACAGTCAAGTACCACTCTCGTTATCTCCACTCAAACACGTTTTTAGGGAGAGAGTGGAACTCAAAATTGTTGTGCGAATGCTTTTGTCTAAGTAATGAGTTTGTCTAGTGCTGGTTAAAAGGGAAGGTGTTAGGCATCTAGGGAATAATTAGCTTTGTTAAAATGTCACGCTAGAAGCTTTGTCATGTAAGTATATTTACACGATATTAAAAATAATTAAAAGTCTCACGTGACCAAAGGGCTGGCCTGTATTTAGGGCAGCGTATTAGCGTTGCCATTCAACGAGATGCGGTCAGCGTTTTTGGAACGTTGCTATGTGACTCATAATTGTTGCTAATTATCATTATTTAATAAAATTAACTCCGTTTAATTTTAGTATATATTAATTTATTTAGAACTTAGTTTATTTTTATTTGTTATTTAAAGGTATCAGTTCTTTTAATAAGCCAGTTAATTGTTAAATAATTAGACGGGGGTTTGAAAACATTTACTTTCAAACACAATATTAAAATTTGTGTAATATGGAACAAATAGAATAGTTGACAATTAAATACACTGAGACGTTGCGTATACAAAAAGTCGTAGCCTCCTTGATTGTTTATAATAATTATTATATTTTTTTATGTTAAGCTGAATAAAAAGCCCTATTTATTTAGACAAACCTTGTCAAAATCTTTTTTGAAATTAACTCGCATATAAGGATGTTAATACACAGGTGATAAAAAAACGATATATCGTTCATATACATCGATATTAAAATCAGATAAAAAATTGATACGAAGTCCTCGTAGAATGGTCTGATTGCCAAAGGCGGAAACTTTTTCAGTTCTGTGTTGTTAATAGGAAGACGGCCTTTCTAGTTGAGCGGTCTAAGCCTTAGCATGCCTAGCTCACTGAAACTCTGAACAGGTTTTTATCTTTGCAGGAGAAACGAAGAAAGAATACAATTTCCTACGGACGGGACTGTCGTAAGAGGTGGCAAAACAACCCACAGCCAGGTGGTATGGTATTTGCCCGCCTGGTTGGCTACTACCCCTGGTCTAGAGTATACCACCGTAACAACGTTGAGTTGTGTTCCAGCATTAGTGGTCAGGTTCGAGTCTTCCCTAAGAGAGCAGCAGCGCATTTGTAGCACCTTTGCTGTTGCAAGTAACTTATTAATTAATCTCTTGATATCATAAGGAAGAAATCGGCATACAAAATAATCTACAACAAATATCACTTATACAGCAATCTCACGGCATTGTCTTGATCATTACAGTCCGTCATTATGATTGCATTGTAAATCACCTGTGTTAAAACCAAGGTTTTGTGAAGACACGACAGACGGATTGTGACGGCTATATCATACGTAAAGTTATGAAAATTTACATATTTAATTTATCATCAGATCGAGTTTATAGAATGCGAAATATTCTATATCAAATGTAAAGTACTGTTACGAATTTGTAGGATACAAATCAAAATGCCGTTGGAATTATCACAAAGTTAATTAGAAGTACACACACATAATTTCCAGTTCTTACAAATAATACCGAATGCAACAAAACCAAACCGTTAAGCAGAAAATCGTAATGACATAAATCGCACATAATTCAAATTCAAAAGTTTTTATTCAAAATAAGTTCCACTGGAGAACACTTTTTGAAGGTCATACATATAGGTTAAAATTTAATTTTACTTCCTAGTCTATGTACACCGCTTCGCAACGTGTTATTGCTGTTAAGGAGAAGAAGCGGCAAGAAACTCCCCAGCAACACGTCTAGCTAAAAAAAATTTTTCTTTATATTTGTTGTTCTATTTTTTATATTTAAGTACTTTTTTTTAAAGATTTTATACAGAATTATGTTACAGAATAACTTTTGAAGAATTAATGGAGTTGTAGCAAACAGTGCATATTCAATAAGACAAAAGCGCAATAAAAGGATAGAAAATAATTATAGTTATAAATATAAAGACGTAACGTATTTTTTTTTTTTGCAACATATCTCCATATATTCCTTACAAGTACGGCAAGATAAAAACGTTATACTCGTACAAAACACAGTATAAGAGGTTGGAGCGAGCTGTTATGTAAATGAAGTTTTGTCATTTAAATATTCCTCAATAGTGTAGTATCCCTTTTTAAGCAAGATACTTTTTATTTTAAATTTGAATTTAGTGAAGGGCAGATCTAACATTTCACTCGGAATCTTATTGAAGAAGCGTATACCAACCCCCAAGAAAGAAGACAATACTTTTTGTAATCTAAAAGATGGCAATATCAGTTTATTACAATGCCTGGTGTTGAAATCGTGAACATCCTTATACCGCTATAGTCCGTCGTTATAAGATACTCGTTCTAGAAGAGCACTAGGTAACGACAAGATTTCAGTTGAAAATTCAACTAATTCAGTCCCGACGGACTGACCTTATATATAATATTTGTGAATTGCCTCCTAATACACGCCCATTAGTCCTTTACATTTTTAACTTAATGGCTTCTAAGATATGGAACTAAAAGCAAACAAAACAAGAAAGGATTTATGAAGTCTTACTGGGAGGCATACAAAAGGTAATTCGCGCTAATGCGGACAATAGATGACTTAGATTCGAAGGGATAATAAAACACCTGTAAAGGATTAGTACAGGTTCGCAACAATACACTAATATAGATTTATCAATACCAATTAATTAAATTGGATTGTCAATGATTTCGGGTATATGCCAACATTTTACTGAAAATTACTTATACGATGACGTTTTTAGAATTTTTGTCAGTGTGTTGGTTTGAAAGTTTATGCCTAACTGTCTTCTACCCGCGACTTCTTCCGCGTGGAATAGTTAAAAAAGTAAGTTCAAAAAATCTTCATTGGTACTCCGCTCCTATTAGTCTTAGCGTGATGGATGATATATAGCCTTCCCCGATAAATGGGCTATTTAACAATGAAAGATTCTTGCAATCAGACCAGTAGTTCTTTAGATTAGCGCGTTCAAGCAAACAAACACTCTTCAGTTATATACATTAGTATAAGATGAGCTCCGAAACGACTCGACGGATTACAGTGAAAATTTTAGGAATCAAACACCGTCATCTTTAATTTTTGTGTTTATTTTCGATATACTTACTATATAAGGCATAATATTTTTATATACATACTACATACCTATTGTCACACCTGTTCCTTATGGGAGTAGGCATACTTATATAATCATAAATTTCCCCAAGGCGACACTGTTAACTTGACTTTAACAATAAACAAATTATGTGCGCGTGTATAATGTTTTTTTTTATTGATTTAATGTATTTTTTATGCATAATTTAAAAAATATTAGCATTATGCACTCCTTCTCTATATAAACTATAAGGGCCGCTTGCATAAGGTTGCTTAAATTTATTTAAGAAACACAAAACGTATTTAACACCCTTAAATACAATTAGCGTCTTGCACAACGCAAAATATGCCGCTAAGTATCTTTAAAGAACTGTCAATACGTTTTATGTAAAATGTATTCAGGCAGTTTAATATGATTAACTAATTTTATTTACAGGCGTTTGTTATGCAAGCGGCCCCTAGTGTGCGAAAATTCATACTCCTCCCTCCGCGCAATTTTCGTAACAAGTGGTACAAAGTTTTTGCTTCATATATTTATTATATAGATAGGTATTTTAAAGAATCTAATCATGTGTTCTCAAGGGCCAAATATTTTATCACATTAAAAACTTGCTTGTAACTAGTTCGATGGGTATTCTTTAAACTTCATTACCGGAAACCATGATTAAATTTAACACAGGGCAAAAAGTATCAGATTCATCTTAAAAAACCTTGTTATAGGAAGTGTCGGGCCTATTAAGTGACGGATGCTGCCTCGACCTTCGGACGTGATAATGGATTGAAATGTCAGTATAACATTTAATCTGTTTTATTAAAACTTAATTAGATTTAATGGACTTTAAATTCACACATTTGTATGCAATTATGTATATACAAGAAATCAAACATTAAATTTTATTGCCCAAATAAATAAGTCATCGAATAAACATACATCGTTGTGTATTACCAAGTTAAGCAAATTAGCTATGCATGTGTATTTTTTTTTATTGCTGGAGTACCGCAGGCAGGCAGATGGCCCACCTGATGGAAAGCGGTTATCGTCTATGAAAGTTTGCAACACCAGAGGTGTCACCAACGCCCTGCCGACCTCTAAGAAATTTATTTTTATAATTATTTTATGTGTTATAGGAAGAGACAATGGAAAACGCTAGTATCGACCTGAGATCAGAGTAAGTCATTATTATTTTATATGTTGTAGGAAGAGACAATAGAAAACGCCTAATTTACCGCCTGTATAACGGGGAGTGTTCCGAGGAACTATTTGATCTGGTGCCAACGCCTCACTTTTACAACCGCACCGCTCGCCAGCGACGGGATATTCACCCCCATTTCCTTGAGCTCCCACGCTCAACTACACAACGGTTCTCTAGAACACTTATTCCGCGTACAACAATGATCTGGAGGGAACTTCCCGCCGCGGTTTTCCCTTTGCGCTATGACATGGGGTTCTTTAAGAAGGGCGTTATAAAATTTCTTAGAGGTCGGTGGTGTTGCAAACGTCCATAGGCGACGGTAACCACTTTCCATCAGGTGGGCCATCTGCCTGTTTGCCTGCTTCAGGCTATAAAAAAAAACGCTAGCTAGTATCGACCTCAAACATCCAGACCAGAGTAAATAATTGACGTAGTAGAGCCGTGTTGGAATTATTATTATAATTAATCATCTTAATCACACCTCGCTGGGCCGGTTCGATTGGTGTGGTACCACGCTTTTATAGAATCTCAAGAAATAATGTTTCGTAAGACGAGTGTAAGTTCTAATGGCCCACTATCTTCTCCGCCTATCCCATTCCTCCTGTTCAACCCTCCTATCCCATACTCTGTATTAGAGATTCCATGAAAAGTCGGCTGCTATTCGGTATTCAGCCGAATACCGAATGCCAACTCGTAAAAAAAACCGCACATATTACTTAATAATATATATTTCCATCAAGTTTAAAATAACAGTTAAAATCATTTAAAATCTCGCTTAAAACATAGTTTTATTTACGCGTACGGTATCATTTGCGAGAACATAAGAAAATACTTCAGAATGTATTACTTCAATACTATGCTGCTACGCGCGCATTGCAGATATGTTACGACGAACAATCGGTGGCCGAATAATCGACACTTCGGCTAATAGCGTGGCCGAATATTTGTCGCATCTCTAAGAGGTCATCCTCTCTATCCCGTATCTCCTATCCAATCCCGTCAATCCCATCACCTTCATCCTGTCTTAAAGGCTGGAACGCTTTGGCTTCGTCCCTAGTGTTGCAAACATCTATAGGTGACGTCAACCACTTTTTATAAGCTGAGCCGTACCTGTTTGCGAGGTTTGCTATAAAAAAAAGTAACCAAAGTTTGTTTACAAAATTGTCCCTATTGGAAATCAAACCCAAGACCTCTGCATTCCAGTGAAGTAGATGAGTCAACATTTACACTAATACCCCACAGAGGCCATCAAACAAGCAAAATATAAGTTATCTGTGAAAATTCGAAAAAAAAACTATTTACACGTGAATAAAGAAATTAAAAGATGGCGGAGGTCATAACAATAAAATCTAAATACGTATTACTTTTTAAGAACTATCTTGGATTCCTAGGCCTTTGACTTGAGGCCCATTAAAATATTTTTAAGTTGAAACAGACAGCATGACGAATTTATATACGTATGTCTAATTTGAAATATGTACAATATGGAAACACCTACTAGGTTTGTGGAGGCTTTGGAACAAAGGCTTTTAGGTAGTATTACGTAACTGTAAATTAGTAAGTTTTAGGAGTTTATACAAAATGTACTTGAAAATAATAACCTATAGGCGTCTCACCACTGCTAAACTCAGGTAACGCAACGATCTGTCGACTGTATATTTTTAAAATTTTTGAATCTTAATTAGAAGTACACTCCTGCTTCTGATAAAAATAATCTGTAATTAATCAATTATAATCAATAACATTAACAGCCATATCAAATATTTATTTTCGTGTATGAATAAAATATTTACATTCCACTTCATTGGAAGTGGTTTCATTCAGAGCAATGATTACCATTACCATTAAAGATTAAAATTCAGCCGTTTTGGAAAAAATTTTAATGGTCCGTGATTTAGGACTAATACATTATTTGTATTTTATTTATAAATTGTACTTACATAAATATCATTTTTATACGTAACAGTCGTATAATTTCATATAATTTAGTTGTTGTTAAGATCTATATGTATTATAATAATAATAATAAAAAAATAGCAACAACACTACAACAATATCTTTCAATACGTATAAAAGCCCTCTAACTTACAACCGTGATTAAATCGAGTAAGTCATCAAACGAATAATTACTTATAGAATTGTCCAAAACAATAAACATAAGAACACAAAGAAGAATTAATTCATAATCACAAATTGTTTTTTTTTTTCAAACAAAATAAATATGCAAGCTACGTCCGAACAATTACCATAAGTTGTGTAGCTACAAGCGCGAAACTGTCTTCGTCACACGTATGTATGGGAAATTTTAATTTTTACACCAAATCACGTACTTACTGGCTAAGGTCGAAGAACGCGGAATCAACTTGTATATTGGATAGGTAAAGTGTTCTTAGAATTTGTGGGTACTGTTTTAGGGTTACGCAAGTTGGGTATGGTAGAGCCATGCTCTCAGAAGTCCCCCGGCAGTAGATGTGACCTGCGGGCTCCCGCCTGCCAAAGTATGTGATGTTGATTGAGCTTCCGAATCCCGTATAAGGCATAAGGCGCAGGGAGGAACACCCAGGGGTTTTAGTAGGTATCCTGAACTGGCGAATGGCAATAGCATGGCACCGGTTCTGACTGGGCATGCTAGTGCCACCCCGACCTGGCGAATCCCACAAATCGCGAACTATTCCCCAAAGCTAAAAAAAATGGTAGAGGCATGCTGCAATCATAATCTTGATTACAGCTCTTAGGGCTTGCTTAAATAGTTATCGTACGATAAATAAGAGTTCCGATAGCCAACTTCCCCCTCTCCCTATCCCATTTCCCTATCCCATCTTTCCTATCCTATCTTCCTTATCCCATCTTCCATATCGTTTTCAATGATTGTATAGATTCGCGTTTGACTACTGTTTCATTTGACGTTATGTGACGACACGGTCTAGGATGATGCTCGCTTAGCTAGAAAATACCCATTCACTCGTGACTTGAAGACTCCTAGATTGTATGTGTTACGAAAAACAAACTCCGGCAAATTATTTCAATATTCGACATCTTCCTTATCCCATCTTCCCCATTCCATTCCTTCTGTCTGATCTCTCTATTCCATCCCTTTTATACCGCTCCCTTCACCCCATTCTATAAAGTGTAGATAAATTGTAAGAGAACCACCTACGCTGGTATGGCTACGTCTTGCGGAAACTTCCAAAATTCCGATAGGAGAGGGTGGGTAGACCTATAAAATATTGGCTTAATATCGTGAAAGAATAGTTTGTCTCTGATTAATGATCTGTTTCCTACAATTCTTCATAGGAAAGTGAACACATATTACAATACATTCTAACATTATTTACCTATAAAAGAACAGGCGTTAAAACAACATGGATAGTTATCATCCTTGGTCTAGAGTATGCCACCATAACAATCTTGAGTTGTGTTCCCGGCATAAGTGACACCTTTGGAGTTATAAATGTTCATAGGCGATGGTAACCGCTTTCCATTAAGTGGGCCGTCTGCCTGTCGACTGAACTCACGCAATAAAAAAAAGATTGATGATGAACATCTCAAAACTGTAAGTTGGTTCCATCATGTATGACTACCAATATACTGGAACAATTTTATTATATCTGTATCACGCTTTATCGATTCTTATACAAATTACGTATTCTGTGCTACTCTGCGTAACTGTCAAACTGATTCTCGTATAAGATTATCCGAATTTGGTTTTGTGAGATTTTTCCATACTAAAGATATTAAATCAAAGACTAGAACTAAGTATTTCTAATGAATATTACTAAAATATGTTTCGGAGGATTTATAGCGTGGTGTACGAACTAGAGAATGATACTTTGCTGTACAAGTTTATTTCGAAAGAAATCGGTAAAATGTGCATCGGACCACGTAATTTGAAGGATTCGTAAGAAATTTCACTTGCCGATAAAGCAGCTTTGATTGCAGTCAAACAATACATCAGATAGCCGAAATTAATATACATTATTTTATTTTGTAAAGTGTAGTTTATATGTATGAATCATTATATTAGTACGTGAAGCAAAAACAAAACAAAAAAAATTGACCCCTTTTTACGAAAATTGCGCAGACGGAGGAATATGAAATTCCACACACTTATAGTTTATATATACCGAAGAAGCGACGAATGCTATTTTTTTTATTATGAAAAAAAATCATTAAAGGCTGCTTGCATAACGATCGCGTATAAATAAAATTAGTTAATCCTAAATACGTATTACACAAAACGCATTGACAGTTCTTTAAACATATTTAGCTGCAAATTTTGCGTTGTGCAAGACGCTAATTGTATTTAAGGGTGTTAAATATGTTTTGTGTTTCTTAAATAAATTTAAGCAACCTTATGCAAGCGGCCCTTAACCAATAAATTAAAACATTACACACAACCATGTATTTGACACACATACGCATATATACTCTTTTGTTTATTGTTAAAGTCATATTAACAGTGTAACCTTGGTGGAATCTCTGATTATATTATAGAAGTGTAGTCTTTGACAACAGAACCTTAATAATGTTCAAACTTAGAATTTAAATTAATTATGATCGAAATTCGACTACTAGTATTTACAAAAAGTAGAACCTGAGGACATTTGTCTTTCAGTGAACCAGGGGGACCAACACTTAAACAACAAAGCGTTAACAGGTTCTTTTAAATCACGTGAAATAAACTGTAAAACACGCTGATTCATTTGCCTTAACAAACCATCGAACAAACTCTATACAGACTTAAGTGATCTCTCAATCAAAGGCCTGAGAAATAATAGCGTTATGAACAAACAACAAAACAAAAACAAATTTTATTGTAGAGAAGTTAGAGATAGTTTGGATTATAATAACAAAATACTAAGGGCTGAATTTGAAATCATCAGATATAATTTATATACATAAATTATAACTTGTGAAAAGTGATGGCTTCACTTCAACTGTTTTAGAGCAGTTTTTGGCGGGAACTGAAAGATGTTGTGCTGTGCAGTCTTATTTTCTCAAAATCTGTAACATTACTCTAAAATGAACAATAGATGTAGGATATTGATAGTTTTTGAGTAGTAATTATGTGTTTTGTGAGAAATGTGAACTGTATAGTCAAATGTGGCCTTTTGAGTTGTCACAAGAACTCCGTTGAATGGCACTAGCTGATTACCTACAGTTCAGCTGTGCTACACATACTTAGGCTTAAGAAAATGAAGAAACTATATTGTAAACTATAATCAGACTTAAAGCTCTATGTGCCAAGCCATAAACCTAAATAAACTAAATTCAACTAACCTAAATTCAACTGTTTTATTCATGCAAGTGATATTTTAATTTTTCCACTTTATACGTGTTGTATTCTATGAATAAATTTTATCTGATGATTGAAAAATCGGCCCTAAGAATGATAACCTTGTAAAAATCTATCTTTGAAAAGCTGCACAAATCTACATAAGTAGATGGCGCATATTTATTTTTAATTGAAAAACAATCAGTTTACAACTAAATTACTTAGGCCCGCTTGCATAACGATCGTCTTTAAATAAAATTAGTTAATCAAATTAAACTGCCTAAATATGTTTTACACAAAACGTATTGACAGTTCTTTAAACACATTTAGCGGCAAATTTTGCGTGTTACATACATACAAGGGTGTTACATACGTTTTGTTGTTTCTTACATACATTTAATCAACCTTATGCATGCGGCCCTTTTACTTGTTATAAAACAAAAACAATTTGATTGTTTTCGCATATTGTTGGCAACGTTCTTTGCTTGACTAACTATAATCAAATTATAAAAAAGAGGTAATAAATTAAAAAAAGGAAATAAAAACATAATTAGAACATTTCAAATAAATGCCATATTTGAAACCAGTGTCTGACCAAAATAGACTTTACAGTTTGTGGATTCACATTAAACAAATCTTATATCCTGTGCAGCAGCTAATAGACTAGTTTATCGAAACATGATTAAAATAAGAATTTGTAATAAGTCAACAATCAGTCAAGAACAAAATATAAGTCTATTTTGGACTGTACTGTTACATATCACTATGGTCAGTAACCACTTACTATCAGGTAAATTGGCAGTTTGTTAGATAATATATATTACATGTCCTGTGATAAAAATTAGAGGGAGGAATTAATTCGTGCAATTCCGCAGCAAACTCCGACAAACGACAAAGCGACTCTGCGTCGATGATCTAGGCTCTGAAGTATCTCGTCGAATACTCGGTTATTACCTATCAGCTTCTCAGCTCCTTTCTCAAATGACTCGAGTGACTTGAGCTGGTATTTGGCTGAGCCATCCCAAATATGAGAGCACGAAACATTTTAAGGATGTGTCAGCATGTGTACTATATGGATAGTGACAATGTATTTGGTGATGGTTTTTTTAATTATAAGCTACTAAGCTCTTCTATCCTCCATTAAACACAAATCAACGTACAGATAACACTCAGGTAAGTGGCACAATTAATATGTTCACTACTTATAACCTCTCTATCATATTTTACCGCTACTAACCTCTTAAACAACAGAGAGAGAGGACTTAAAATCCTTCGACGACGATTCCAAATACGAACGAATTTCAAATTGTGCTCTTGAAGTTAGCTTTAGTTACAATCATCACGATTTGAATTCAATCTTATTACAATAGACTAAAGTTTCAATTTTGATTATGGGTGAGTAGATGTATCTACAGATGAGTTTATTCCGAAGTATGTTTTAAATAGTTTGGAATAAAGGTGAATATGGCTTATTGGCAGTAGTAGGTTTTAATAATAACCCGTTTGTGGCCGGCGTGGGAACGGACTCGGATATGCGAGGTACCTTGATGAACATAGAAGAGATCTGCTACTGTGCTTTGTTATAGAAGATATATGAATGATCAAACATATGTACAAATAAATGACATTTCATTATTTGTCTTTAGTTATTTAGTTACGTAAGACACTAATGACAAGAAACAAATAAAGAAGTTATAAGTTACTAGCATAATAGTAAAAAATAAGATTACAAAAAAAAATATTGTTACAAGCTATTTTATTTTCAATTACTATACCAAAACAAAACTGAGCCCACTATAATGACTTATTCGTAGCAAATATAAAATATTGTGTGTCTTGTGCCATATTCATTTTTTCAGAAACAATCGAAATTATGGTTGTTCGCAGGACTGGAAATTAGTACTAGTATAGTTGCGTTGAGGTGTCTTCTCTTACAAACATTCGAAAATAAATGCATAAAATCTAAATAATTATTACTTAATTACACTATTTCCTAATAAAAATCATTTCACTGAGAAATAAGTCATAGCACATAGTTTATAAATTCTATTGAACATGGTTTACTGTAGCTCTCAGAGAAATTAAAGAGCTATTTTAACTTAAAAAATCAATTATTTTTTATTATTATCACAACAGAAATATGATTATATATAGTATCTTAAAGTGAGTACAGACAAATATGATAATAAAATGAGGATTTAACTATTTAGCTTGGACGACTATAAGCCAGCTATTACAAATGAACCATTACCGGCATTGTCGCTGAATTATCTAAGCCACTATATTTTACCTGGACATAAGTTTCTTTATCTTGTTTTTTCTTACAAGTTATTTTACGGATAAGATTTGAGTAAAAGAGTGTCTTTAGAAGATTAATAAAATAAAGTTATCTATGACATTTAACCACCATTAAAATAGTGTAATTTATTGCAGAAATCCTTTTTGTAATGTACAAAAATGATCTTATAATGAAAGACATTATATATAAATTGTTTATATAGCATTACTTGCTTTGGGGAATCAATCCCACGTTGAGCAGCGTTGAGGTATAATCGACTGGCGGAACAGAGACGCTGCAATAGTCCAATTCTGCAGCTTTTACTAAGATTATGTTTGCGGCGAGTTTTGAAAATAACTCGTTTGTATCATCGAATTTCACGTATGTATTTTTTATTTACGAAATTGTATATATTGTATGTAATATTCCGTGTTGCATGTGAATCTTACCAATTGTGTTGAAATGTTTTGTTTTGAAGCAATAAGCAGATTTTTCATTTTGCTGCATGTAATAAGTGATGCAAAAGACACTGAATATAATTAAAATGATAAGAATACAGGACTAGTTTGGGTATACGTAATTTGAGAAACTATATTATACAGAATCAGCGGATTACACACATCGCTTATCTCGAATTCTTTCTTCACCACCAGCACAAATTTATTTGAAAAATATGCAAATTAGATTAGAAAAATTGTCTAAGCGGTGCATGATTCCCGGCTTCTTCATTGAAATGAGATGCTTGTGCCTTATCTACAATTTCAAAATAATCATAATATATTTGTTATATATTTACATAGTATTAACTAAAGTAATTAAGTTAAATTTTATGGAGAGCGAATTGAAGTAGGACAAAAAAATGGTTTTTTTTTCTATCTGAACATTTAGGTAAGCTCATCAATACATATTATGTGTCTAATAGCTGGTGCCTATGTCTTAATAAAAATTCACTTGCCTTACCATCCGCTAAATTTTGACATTACTTGTGTGGAGCTTACGTCAAAATTTTAAGCGATAGTAAGGCTAATGAACGGTCGATAAGATATAGGAACTAGCTGTTGGGGGCTAAGAAGGCTTCGTTAAAGAATACGAGAGATGTTCATTCTTACAACATATATTTTCGAGTGTAACATCAACGGTGGCAGAAACAACTCAAAAGTCAGCCACACGTTCCAATATTAAATTGAAATTTAACATATACAAAAAGTTTGTATATCCATCACGCCCCTATAAATTTTAATTTAATTACATAAAACATCCAGAAGATAAACTAACATGACGTAACACCTAAACCATATAAACACGTGTAGTGTTTAACACTAGCCAATGGCTTAGTGAGCACGTCTGCCAACATGGATCCAGTGGGCACATGTTTCAACACGATATCGTTCGTATCTCTTAAAACCTCCCTAATGTAGTGATATCGAATATCAATATGCTTGCTACGCGCATGAAACATTGGGTCTTGAGCTAAGAATATAGCCCCTTGGTTATCGGCATGAACGATCACACGAGCATACCCCATGAGCCCTACTTCCTTCATCAGACTATTCAGATACACTTTCGGATCCTTCATACTTTCGGACAGGCTGACGTACTCTGCCTCACAAGTCGATGTCGCCACGCTACGTTGTTTCCTAGACTGCCAGGATATACACGCACCACCTAAAATAAATGCATAACCCGAATAAGCTCGTCTGTCTAGTAAACAATTCCCCCAATCTGCGTCCGAGAAACCCTGTATACAATTACCACTCTTTTTGTATACGAGACTTAGTTGTATGGTCCCTTTCAGGTAACGTAATACACGTTTTGCAGATTTCCAATCAGATTTTTCAGGATTCGTGACTTTTTGGCTTAGCTTACTCACCGCATTAGCAATATCTGGTCTAGTTGCATTGCCTAGGTAATTCAAACAACCTATCAACTCTCGATATGGCCAATTTTTATCGCTTTTGTCATCGCATTTTTCTTCCGGTTTTTGTTTGGAATTGATTTCCATCGGCGTTGCACATTTATTGCAATTTTCCATTGAAAATCGTTTCAATAAATTTTCAATATAATTTTGTTGTGACAAAATAATGACATTGTCATTATTATTTCTCCGTATGTCTATTCCTAAAATATATTTCGCCTGACCATAATCTTTCAATTCGATCTCTTTACAGTTCATCTTTGAATTTTATAATTAAACCTTTTCCATTGACGTCCAGCTTGCTTCAAACCATACAATGATTTCCGCAATAAGCATGAATCGCAACCACTATCCAATTTATTCAACATTATATGCGCGCGCTCTATAACCATTGGATCTTCACCCTCACGATTCATAAGCTTAATTAAACTTTCTTTCAATAGTTCTGGTACCTCCATGTAAATCTCTTCATCCAAGGATCCATTTAAATAAGCAGTGTTTATATCTAATTGGTGAATTTCCAAGTTCAATTCAACTGCGAGAGCCATTAACAATCTGACAGTGTCCAGTCTAGCAACAGGTGCAAAGGTTTTCTCATAGTCGACTCCATATCGCTGGCTGAAATCTTGTGCTACAAGTCTCGCTTTCTTCTTTAGAGTCTTATCGACGTTCTGCTTTGTTGTCAACACATAACGGCAGCCTACGATGTTCCTGTTTTTCGGTCTCTTTACTATCTCCCATGTACCTTTCTGAACTAAACTTCTAATTTCAGATAATATGGCTTCCTCTCAATCAGGTTTATCATTACTTTTCAAAGCATTTTTCAAGGTTATCTCAGTTGAACCAGCAAAATCTTCAACCTCATTTGCATCAGTCGAAGTTACAGATCGTTCAACTTCCCTCGTTTGATAGATTTTCTTCGGTCGGCCTACGCTTCCTGTGCGTAATATTTTAGGTTTACCAGGAGCTCTCGTCGTCATCCTTCGCTGATCAAGTATGCCATCACGCCTTATTTCTTCGGCTTGCTGCTCCGTCTCTAAACGTGTAGATGAAGACTCGCCTTGATCACACTCTGTAGGATATTCTTGACATTCACTCCATATTTCTTGCATATTGTCAACCTCTTCTGCGTCATGTCTACGTTCTTCAACTGGAACATTGAACTTTGTGAAGTCAATTTCGATGAAATCCTGATCGTCGTCTTTAAGAATGTTCAATGGGCTCGGCTCTTGCTTCGAGATGTCCTTTCGCATGTTTGCGTTTTCGTGAAATTTCACATCTCTCGCAATCATGAACTGCCTTCGTTCGGGAATCCACACACGATATCCCTTGGCGTTCTTTGGGTATCCTACAAAGTTATCAGCAATACCTCTTGCTGCGAATTTGTCTTTGTTTGGATTTTTATCTAGTATGTGTACCTTAGTTCCAAATTTTCGAAGGTATTCAATCTTCACCGGTTTGTTTCGCCATTTTTCATAAGTAATTTCACCCTGTAGACTTTTAGTAGGACAACGGTTTCTGACGTAACATGCAGTATCCACCGCTTCTTGCCAAAACCCTGAGGAAAGATCAAAACTCAACAGCATACACCTTGCCATTTCTAACAAGGTCCGGTTTATTCGTTCTGCTATTCCATTCTGCTGCGGTGTTCGAGGCACGGTCAGTCTTCGCTGTATGCCTGCTTGTTTCAAAAATTGATCAAATTCTAAGTTACAATACTCTCCACCATTGTCGGTCTGGAGATATTTGATCTTCAGTCCCGTCAAGTTCTCAACATGACTTTTATACACCTTAAAGGCTTCTAAGGCTTTATTTTTCGCACTTAGAAAATAAACTTCACACCAACGTGTACAATCGTCGATAAAAGTAATAAAATATTTTGCTCCACCTATAGATTCGCATCTCATAGGTCCTACAATATCAGAGTAGACTATTTTCAATTTTTCAGTACAAGGACTATGGGAATCAGAAAAAGGTAACGCGGTCATTTTTCCTTTAGCACAAATATCGCAATCACGTAAGTTTCGTACTTCGGTCATTTCAAACTTAGCACCTAATCTACCTAAAAGCTTAGCGACATCTTTACCATTCAAATGTCCTAATCGCTCGTGCCAACAATGTACATCAGCATTTGAATCACTCAAATTAAAAATATATTCAGGACTATTTATACAATATAAATTACCTCTACGATATGCCGTCATTTTAATTTCACCATTCTTATCAATAACCTGAGCTACATCTTTATTGAACATAACATTATAGCCGTTATTCTTTATTTTGGCTACTGAAATTAAATTCGTTCTTAGATTAGGAACAAACAACGTATCGCGTAGTTCAAATAAATCCCTCGAGTGTTCGCTCCATGCCGACAACCTTACAGTACCCTTACCTGTTACGTTAGTACTTACATGTGTCGCTAAATTTAGTTCTCCGCTAGTCATTTTTAAAGTGTCCCCGAACTTACTCGCATCATTACAAAGGTGAGACGTGCACCCACTGTCCAAAATCCAGTCGTGTTTTTGAACATCTACAGCGTTAGAAACTTCTACATCTAAAACATTAAAAGTGGTTAGAACGTTATTAATACAATGAGTTTCTACTGCTTTCTGTGCTTTTCTACCTACTTTATTTTTACAATCTGATGCTTTATGTCCACGTTCGTGACATTTGTAACATTTAAACCTAAAACCTTCTTTCTTTTCAGTTCCTCTCTTATTGACATCAGTTTTGTCTCCAACTGTACTTCTGTTCTTTGCGACTTTCTTAGGATACCTTCTCGCATTCGTGTACAAAACACCCTCGTCCGGATTTTTGTTTGCGTCTCTGGACTCATGCTCTTCAAGTATTTTAATTTTCAAGGCCTCTGGTTTCGGCAACTCGTCTCTCGATTCAATTGCACATCTAAAGCTTTCGAATTTTCTGGGTAAACTGTATAATAACATGATAGATACTAAATCCTCATTTATGCTTATACCCATGTCTGCAAGTTTATCCACAGCGTCGAAAAAAGTATCTAAATGCTCTCTAACATTTCCTGTCTCCGACATTTTGTGCAAGATTAAACGTTTTAAAAGTGTGGCTTTCTTGGCGGGTCCCTTCGATGCATATATTGACTCCAATTTCAGCCAAACATCTCTGGAAGTTTTACAACCTCTAATATGACGAAGTTCGCTTCCACTCATCGAAAGAATCAGATCGGCTTTGGCTTTTTCGTCCTCTTCCACCCAGCGTTCAGCTTCACTGATCTCAGCTGGCTTTCGAACTTTACCATCAACATACTTCCACTCATTATTTTTAATTAACAGAGCTTGTACCTGTATTCTCCAGCTATCGTAATTGTCCTTGCCCAAGGGCTCGATTCGCATCGACATACTGCTGCTCATCGTTCGGCACCTTTTCGCAATTAATTATACTGCTTTTGAATATTTTTCGATCTGAAAACTTCGTACATATAATAGCGCTATGGACTTGCGCTGCCTGGGCCCATAACCAATGTTGGGGGCTAAGAAGGCTTCGTTAAAGAATACGAGAGATGTTCATTCTTACAACATATATTTTCGAGTGTAACATCAACGGTGGCAGAAACAACTCAAAAGTCAGCCACACGTTCCAATATTAAATTGAAATTTAACATATACAAAAAGTTTGTATATCCATCACTAGCCATCAGTAAAGTGCCAATGGACACAATCTTATATATAATTTATTTTGTATAATATTAGATTAGATTCATATCACTTATTAGCATCTATAGTTTAGATCGTCAAATTGAGTAGTTAAACGTGAAATTACTTTTAAATATTAGGAAAAATAAAAACGAATCGTAGAAATGTATGTACGCGCATAACTTGTGAACAACTTTATCGATTTTGATAAAAAAATTATATGTGTTTGAATGAGTCCCCGGATGGTTTAGATTCACAATTAGAACCAGTAGGTGGTGTTGGGATTATAGCCTAGATTTTAATTTTTTGCAGGACAACGTCTGCCGGGACCTCTAGTTTATCATAAAATGATATTATGACCAGTTTAATTAGACAAATGCGAGTTTTTAGTAGGACTAGATTAAATTTTGTATTTTTGAGATATTACCCTATTCACTCATACGAGCGATATGATAATATTAAATCAACACTAAAATTAGGACTGCGGAAATATTTTTTATCCTTGCACAATGTCGAAGGTCACGAAAAAAAACTAAGGCCATAGACGGACACCCATCACTTTTTTAGGCACGCCTACGGCGCTTGATTCACCTACATCAACACTACAATCCGAGATTAAATTATATAATAATGATTTCATAGGTATTTCTGGTAGATCTCATATGGAAAAACATGTTACTGGTGTCATAAGAACTGTGCGATTCGTATCATTTACCTATACCTATAATTTATCTATATCGTCTTACCTACTAGCTGCGCCCCGCGGTCTCTCCCGCGTGGTGATTGAAAATCGTCATAATTTCAAAATAAAGATTTTTTCTAAAATAAAAGTAGCCTAAGTTACTCCTTATTACATCAGCTACCTGCCAATAAAAGTCCCGTCAAAATCGGTCCAGCCATTTCAGAGATTAGCCGGAACAAACAGACAGACAGAAAAAAATGTTATTTTGGTGTATGTGCCGTATGTATATTCAAATGCATGTAGTAAATAGTGGTTTTTTTCAATATTACAAACAGACACTCCAATTTTATTTATTTGTATAGATGCCGATGCCGAGACATGGACAATGACGGCAGTCAATTTGTCCACAAGTTCCAAGTCGCTCGACGGGCTATGGAGCGAGTTATGTTTGGTCTTATGGATACAATTAGAAATGAAGATATCCATAAGAGAACCAAGATAACCGACATAGCTCACAAAATTAGCAAGTTGAAGTGGTAGTGGGCCGGTCACGTCTGTCGCAGGACCGATGGCCGTTGGAGCAGACGAGTCCTGGAGTGGAGACCGCGTCTCGGTAAACGTAGTGTCGGACGCCCTCCAGCCCGATGGACCGACGACCTATGCAAGGTCGCCGGTAGACGCTGGATGAGGAAATCGGAGGACAGGCATCAGTGGCGGCGTCTTGGAGGTCTACATCCAGCAGTGAACTGCGAATGGCTGTCGACGATACCTATAATTTACTACGTTATTGCATCAAACAGAGGTATTTGTGTTTAACGCATTCGCGTCCTAAATGAAGCTGGTTCGAATTCTGGCCGAAAAGGATACATCACTAATTGCTTTTTTTATTTTTATTGCATGAGTTCAGCAGACAGGTAGACGGCCCACTTGATGGAAAGCGGTTACCATCGCCTATGGACTTTTGCAAAACCAAAGGTGCTACAAATGCGCTGCTGCTCTCTTAAGGGAGACTGGAACCTGGCCACTAATACCGGAACACAACTTAAGGTTGCTATGGCGGCATATTGTAGACCAGAGGTGATTGCCATCCACTCGGGCAAACACCCTACCACCTGGCTGATTGTTAGGCAAGTTCTGATGTAATCTTTAGATTGTTACAATATAACATAGTATACTAACACCATACCATACCATACATACAAGGCCGGATTTGCCTTAAGTGCCTCCCGGGGGCACCGTGTAAATAACGCCCTATTATCCATATACTGTTACTAGACTTCAAAACGTAAATATCTAATGAGAACTCGATTTTAAAGATTTGGAATAAAACCAATAACTTCCCAATTTTTGATAATCATTGATTTTTATAGCAGAAAGTTGAAATGTTTTTTGCTGACTTTACAAATTTTGTCGCCTTCGAAAATTTTACCGCCTTAGGCACTAGCCCCTACTACCCCTAGTGTAATCCTTGAAATATCTATCACTGGGTATTTCAGTATTTTTTATATTTATTGCAGGAGTTCAGCAGACAGGCAGACGGCCCACTTGATGGCAAGCGGTTACCATCGCCTATGGAAATTTGCAACACCAAAGGTGTTACATATCTGCTGTTGCTCTCTTAAGGGAGACTGGAACCTGGCCACTAATGCCGGAACACGACTCAAGGTTGTTATAGCGGTTGTTTCGAATCCAGGCCGAAAAGGATGCACCACTTATTATTAGCCAGTTTCTGATCTAATCTTTTGATTGTTACAATTTAGTATAGTATACAACCACTACACAATACTATATACCATACCATATACGTACTATACATATATACCATTTTTTTTTATTGTGAACCTGGCAAACTGATTGTTCACCGAAAGAAAGGTTAACCACCATCACCGCAATAGAGCGAAATAAAACGAGGTGATGGAAGTCTCATCGCCTCGGCAGGAGCGTAACGGACCCGAAAAAATCTAAATACCTATGTGCTGGGACACATAGTAGAAGTAAAACTTCAACGGACAAGTGGAAAAACGAATCGCAACAATATTTTAACTTGAAGTTTACGGGCAAGTTTTAACGGGCTTACGTGAGGCCATAGAAAAGCCACATATAGACCATTCGGCTGTTTAATCTAAATATGACATTTAATAAAATTATTTTGAATACCATGATATTTTAATACTATGGTTTCTTATTAAGTATATTTATTTTAGGGTTATTTTAAACTAGCTTCTGCCCGCGACTTCGTCCACGTGAAATAGTTACTTTGGCCTAACGCTAACTTAAACCCGCAACTTTGTTTACGTAGAAGGTGAAACGCACCCAGCGAAAGCTCTCAAAATAAAAAAAACCGCCGATTTTGAAACATTCTTCATTGATGCTCCGCTCATATAGCCTTCCTCGATAAATGGGCTATCTAACACGTTCAAGCAAACAAACAAACTCTTCAGCTATATATATTATAGATATGTTATTGTAGTATATACGTATGTCCGATTGGCTTTTGAACTAATTTCGATGTATAAAAACTTAATTTTTCCATTCCACTATTCATATTATAAAACGCATTAAGCACTTATTATTGAATCCCTGTCAAATTAAAAATGAAAAGTAAATAACAAATTAGCTTACAATTCCATATATCGAGCGTTTACCGCCATTTTATCGTAACTGACATTTAAAATATTTTTTGTTGCAAAAGGTATTTTAAAACATTACTATAATTTAAGACTTTCAGTTTTACTTAGATTACACTCTACCGAATCAAAAACTGAAAGTCTGAAAACAATATAATAGTTTAAAATACCTTTTGCAACAAAAAATATACTTATGTCCAAATGTCGCTTACGATAAAATGGCGGTAAAGTAGGCGGTAGGGATAATATTATTCAAATGACTAGGTACCTAATCTTTGAATTGTTTAATTAACCGTCCGCGGTAATGTGCCCCAAAGGTCCAGGCAGCATATAACATGTTCGGCCATTAACGAGATTATGACTAAAAATTTAAAAAGACACTACATTCTTATACACATACTGTTTAAGTTTGTCCAACAAAAAAAACTGGTACAGAAACAAACGTCTCTATCAAATCTCACACACCGACCGACCAACATTGTATTTGTATGTAAACAGGTGCTTAAGTTTACTGACATCCGTAATAATACCACGATATATTTCATTAACCATTACACCTTTCGTACTACATACATCAAAGCGTTACTGAGGTTCCACATTCAAAAATGATCCATAAAACCAGCAATGTTCATTAAAGTCATTAGAATAATCGTTGTATTTAAAACATAAGTGTGTGAGAGTACCGCAAGTCGGATTGTTTGTTTGTGTGAGTGTTACTTGCGCAAGCGCACGAGACGAGTCGAGGCTGACTCACCGAAGCGTCGATTAGGGAGGCTTTATACTACATACATAATATATTACAGTAAATTTGAAAGCTGCAGACAGTCTACTAAAACGTTTCAAAGTATTAATTAAAACTGCGTTTTCATGGATTAAAGGTGTTAGATTAATTTAATTTCAAGTCTAATGTATTACGAGTAGTATCTAATGTATAGTAAGTACCTGTGGACATTGAATGTATGTGACTGAAATCGTTGCAATATGCAAACATGGGTACTGCAAAGTTGTTGAAACAGTATTTAGGTACTAGGTGTTCTAATTGCTTCGGCTGGGAGATTTGTCGTAAAAGGCGAAAAAATCACCCACAGCCAGGTGGTAGAGCATGTGCCTGTCTGGGCGGCAAACACACTCGGTCTAGAGTATGGCACCATAAAAACCTTGACTTCCAGTCTCCCTTAAGCGAGCAACAGCGCATTCGTAGCATCTTTGGTGTTATACATGTCTATAGGTGATGGAAACCGCTTTCCATTAGGTGGGGTCTTCTGTCTGTCCGCTGAACTCTGCAATAAAAAAAAAACATTTTCCCACAACCGAGTCAGGAGCTGGAAACCCCGCCACTTCTGCTGAAGACAGAGACAAGTCAAGCGGTGCAAATAAGGAGCCCTAGGTAAAGGTAACTATGCTGTTTATGCGTTTATATTTATGCCGTTTGGGGCTGAAATATTGGCTCGTAGGGCCCATTGGCAAAGAGCCTATTTAAAGACTGTCTCTAAAAAACTCTTTGACACTACCCGCGATCAGCAGGCTGGCTCATATTTTGCCCATCAAAGAAGCATTACTATACAACGTGGCAAGGCAACTAGCCTTCTGGACACGCTGCCAGTAATCTGCTACATAATCTACTCTCGATTTAATTATTTAGTTTTATCACATATTTATTATTGCTTCTGCCCGCGACTTCGTTCGCGTGAAATAGTTTAAAAAAAGGAAGTTAAAATACCCGCGATTTTGAAACATTCTTCATTGTTGCTCCGCTCCTATTGCTGTTAGCGTGATAGTGAATAACCTATAACCTTCCTGGATAAATGGGCTATCTAACACTGAAAATGTTTTCTAATCAGACCAGACGTTTCTGAGATTAGTACGTTTAATCAAACAAACAAAGAAGCAAACTTATCAGCTTTATATATTATTATATATATATAAGATAAAACTCTCTCACCGACAGCACATCCTGTCAAAATCTTCGCTACTATTACGTTACGTTGCAGAGAAATTACTTTCAGTCTGTTAAGTAACTTAATTAAGTAATTTACTTAAGTAATTAAAGCTTTTTAACTATCCCACGGGAACTCTTTAATTTTTCGGGATCAAAAGTATCCTATATATACCAGGGACATAAGCTACCACCATACAAAATTTCATGTAAATCGGTCCAGTCGTTTCGGAGATTAGCCGGTACAAACTGACAGACAAACAGATAAACAGACAAACAGAGAAACAAAAAATTGAAAAAATCTAAATCAGTTCTATTTCACTTCTTACATCCCCCTGACTCGGTTTTTAGCATTTTTTTTCATTGTACAGAAATTTGACCTCTATAATTTTATAATATGTATAGATTAAAATTTGACTGAGGCTAGAGTGTGAGGTTATAAATTCGGCTCGGGTCTAGCTGCTTCAACATTATTCGAAAACTTGAATATTCATTAATAATTAACATTCAGCATCCATTATAGAGTTTCTACTAATTATAACAGTCTTAATTTATAGGTTCTAATATTTTTTTAATGAATTAGTGTCATTTATTATTTATTCATATTTAAATTTATGTCAAGGTTAAATAATATAAATAAAATTTAATACAATTTGTCAATCAAAACATTGTTTGATGATAGCTTGACTTTGTAGCAGGAAAAACGTTGGAATTTGGCTTCAAAAGACGTCGAAGAAAAGAATTTAAGTAGGCTATTCGATCTCTTTTCTTTTATCTTCTCACAATTATTTGGGGTCGGCACAAAATGTCTTTTCCTTCCACACTCCTCGGTTCTGATTCTCCGACTGGATGGCTACCACCCCTGGTCTAAAGTATGTCGCCACAACAACCTTGAGTTGTGTTCCGGCTTTAGTGAGCAGGTTCCAGTCTCTCTTAAGTGAGCAGCAGCGCATTTGTAGCACCTTTGGTGTTGCACACGTCCATAGGCGATGGTAACCGCTTTCCATCAAGTGGGCCGTCTGCCTGTCTGCTGAACTTCTAGAATAAAAAAATAAAATAAAAAGTAAAACAATTCTGACATACGTCCTCTGTCACACTACAAATCAACATATCACCCTCATACAAACTACTCAATTCATCCCACCCCTTTTTTGACCTACGAGACTCGAGCCCAGCAGTGGGACGTTTATAGCTGTTATTTATTAAACTATTGCATAGCTTTTATCGCGAGCTTTGAGCGCGGCGACCGAATTAAGAAATTCCGTAACGAAAATAAACCTAACACCTTCCACTCCGCCCACCATGAGCGTTCGCTTAACGTGTATGTGTGCGTCCACATTGAACGCGCGGTGACGGGAGCCTGAGGCGGGCGCGGCGAGCGGAGGCGTGCGGTGGCCACAATGAGCCGCGAGCTCTCGTAGCGGTTCGAGGTATGTCAGGTATTGCAAATTATGGACGACGAGCTGCTCCGAAATCGGACGAATACGTAAGCAGCTGTTTGTGAGAAAGTATATAGGTCTATAGGTATCTATCATATATTTATAATGCCACACTCACCGCATGTGCGCCCCGTAAGTATACATGTAGGTAGGTATATATGTATACATAGGAGATTTATTTTCTTATCGGTCACCACGCTCAAAAAGTGTAACTTGAATTAATATCAAGGAAAAAAAAATACTGCATAAATAAAAAATAAATAAATCATTATAATTGCATAAGTTAATAAAAAAATGCTATGCAATAGCTTGACCGCGGCAGTCCCCGAGTGCCACAAGGAGTTTTATATTACTGCCGGGTCAAGCAGACGTTGGCTGCCCTTAAAAAAATTATAACTCGTTTGCAGCGCCACCTAGCGGGTCTAATTGTGAATCTAAGCCATTCCGGGACCCACTTGAACACACACAAAAAAAATCGCTCCAACCGTTTAGGAATAGTTCGGTCACATACAGCCGAACAGATTTTTTTTATATTTATATACAAATGTGAATCTATCAGTAGAATACTAAGGTTTTTTCTAGATACATTATTCAATTGTAAGATAGTAACATTGAAAAAAATACGTAATACAAATATAAGAAACTGTCTGTTTGTGCCACTCGATTACATTACGATGACAGGTTCTCACTCAGTTCTAGTGATGTCCATTTTTGTACTTCATCATTTGTTATACAATTAACTATATCCATATATATGTTATTATTTATTGTTAAGAGTAATATTGGTTTAATTAAGTACTGTGCTAAATTATTTCTCAATAGAGCGGTTACTTACTTGTTATGGGCAGTGAATATTGTAACAACTTTTAAATACGTTGTAAAAAAAAACTTACATAATTAAAGTAAATGTTCATATTATCTATATCCTATTTATTATTCACATATATATTTATTATGCCAGGTGGTAGGGCATTTGCCCGACTGGATGGTTACCACCCCTGGTCTAGCGTATGCCGCCATAACAACCTTAAGTTGTATTTCGGCATTAGTGACCATGTTCCAATCTGCCTTAAGAGAGCAGCAGCGCATTTGCACCTTTGGTTTTGTAAATGTCCATATGCGATGTAAACCGCTTTCCATCAAGTGGGCCGTCTAACTGTCTGCTGAACTCCTGCAATAAAAAAGAATTTATTTTTTTACATTTTTGTATAAAATAGAAAAATGCTTTACCTATAAGGTAATGCAAAAAAGTCAAGGCTTCGCTATTGGCTATTAATATTATACTATTGAGAAGAGTATTATGATGACGAATATTTGATAATTTTTCACGCAAGAGCTACTAGACCAATTTTCATGAAACTTTACAGTTATATAAACTTACAGCTTACATTTCAGATTGACATATGCTTTTTGATATCCTTATAATCTTTATAGAAATATTGTTTAAGTTGGCCAGAATAACAATCGGGCACAGCTAGTATGTAATTATGTATACTAAGGCATGTTGTTTATATTTATCTCTAATTATATATATGACTTCGTAGTAGTGGGGGTTTAATACCTATTCTGAAACCTAGATGATATTGAAAGAAAAATATAGGTATATACAAAAGACGGACATAACGACTGTAAATTAACGCAAACCTAATAAAAATTATTGCATAATAATTACTGACTAGATTACAATATTCAAGTGTGCAATTACTTTAAAACAAAGCAGTGTCAAGTAGAAACACGACGGCGACCTCGAAAATTAACCAAACACAAAAAATAAACACTATAGCACTTTGAACTTTGCACATATTTTTTGCTCGCGGCCATTTTATTTCTACAATTTAAATTAATGCTAAAATCCATTTCAACGCATGGCCGCTTGAAAATTGGACCGTTTTAGTTATTACCTAAAGCCTATGTATATTTATGCCTTTCATGTTGTATAGAAATGAGACAAAAAAATAAAACGAACTTAATCGATAAAATGGTTTCTCAAGTGACTTTTTAACAGCTTTTTCTTTGTCTTTCGTTCTTCATTTTATTGTAAAAAGTTACAAGTTATTAGTTATTACGCTACGGCTGCAACTGCGTTCTTATTCATATTGAGTTAGAATAAGTTTGTAGTATTCTTTAAGGACCTTTAAAGAATCCTTCAAACTTACTCTAACTTAATATGAATGAGACCGAAAAAAGACAATAAGAAATTATATAATAGTATTCAAGCGTATTGTAAAATCCCTTCTTGGTAATAAATAAAGTACAGTATCCTATTCAACCCCCCACCAAACTATCCTTCAACTATCCATTGCAACTTTTCCACATACCCATACCCGTTTCCATTCCCATACCACCCCCTCCCATTTACTCCCATATTCAATCTACCATCCATCTAAGTATCCAATCACCACCCACCCTTACATCCATCCATTTACCCAACCTTGAGTAGGTTGGGTAAATGGATGACCAATATTTATTTACCACTAGTAATATGAATAATAAGTAGTTGCAAAATGTATTTTTTTTAGAAAAGTATAAATAAAAAAGATAAAAATAAAAGATAACGAGAACTCTGCCCTAATGGTAGAGGAGCCTGCATAAAAAAAATAACGAGACCGTTAGATTGTGGCCAAATTTAAAGCGTTAAAAAATAACGTCGTTAAAACATAGCCACATTAGTGTATCTATATACATATGTTATCTGTCAATATTTAACATCATTAACGACGCATCTCAAATAATGCATTAAACTCATCACCATATCTCAGTGACACGGCATATCTTTACATTATCGCAGATGAAGCCGCACCTTTGGTTATTTATAAACAACAATATTTTATAGTTCAAACACAAATTTGTCCCTGAATATATATACTCCATAATCTAAGAAACACCATTATATACCAAATAAGATGCTACGCTGTGAATTCCCGCCGCGAATGCATAAATAAAAATGCTTTATTATTGTCTCTGGCAACTTTTTTTTCTTCTAATATTTTTTGTAAAGAACGCTATGAATGGTGTTAAAGATTTTTTTTCTTTATTTCAATTAAAACCAAAAATGCAAAATCCAAAATCTACAATAAGGAAGTATAGCAAATATAAAATCCAAAAGAAGAGACTCCGTAACTAAGCAGTCAAAAATTTCACATAAATACAAAACCTTTTTTAACAATTATATACAGTAAAACCTCGATAAGTTAAAGTCCAAGGGAAACACAAAATATTTTAAGTTATAGAGGTTTGAAGTTATCAAGGGTCTATGTTAGGGATAGGTTAATATAGAGGTAGCTACGTACATATGTATGTATGTTTGACACTGTTTGAACCACGTAAACAAACATTGTTCTAAATTAGTTAATTCAGCAATTTTTCGTCTTTTACATTGAAGACTTTCTCCTGATTCTTGATTCTTCAAGATTTCAGCTTCTATTTAATGATGATTGATAATGTACTCTCATGTATCCCTAACTGAGCCGCAACTTCTTTCCTTTTCAATCCATTTTTCACTGCTTCTATAGCTTTTAATTTATCAGCGTAGGTGAGTGTTGTTAGTTTTCTTTTTGAACTTATTTTAAGCCAGTTTTATCACACAGTAGGTAAAGCGATGTTTCCAGGACAGTGATCAAAAACTTATGATCCAAGTAAGCCGTTGTCTTAAGGCTAACCGCCGCAAAGCTTTAAAGAATTTCGAAGACGCAAACAATAGGTGACATATGTATTGTTTACATTGACAATTTAACTAGTGAACACGTGCAAGCAATAAATACCGAAACCTTTGGTTTTGTACACTCTTTCAAAAGGATTAATTGACAAACAATTTTATGTTATAAAGGTTGTGGAAACATTTCTTTAAGTTATTGAGGGCCAATACAGAGATTATTTATTTAAGTTATAGAGGTTGCGTATTTTAAGTTATAGAGGTTTTGGGCTCTGTTGGGAAGGGAACATATTATTTTTTGAAGTTATAGAGGTTTTTAAGTTACCGAGGTTTGAGTTATCGAGGTTCTACTGTAGTATATTTTTTTAAATTGAGACAATACCTCATTTCTACCAAAATTGAAAGACAGAAATGAAACGTCTTGGATATAAGTTTAAAATGGAATTGTATTCATTCACTGCTAAATATGATCTCTAAAAGTAAGCGTCCACATGTCCCCTTTTTAAGCATCGAACACATTATCGCATCCAACGTATTAGTTTTTATAATGCGTCCACTGTATCGATCGGCAACGATCGGATTTGCCGACGTAACCACTAGTATTCGGATTGCCTATGTCTCTTTCATTTGGGTTTTCGTAATGTGCGTATGTGCGGAATGTGTTTGTGAGTTAATAGGGGAAAGCGAAGAAGAGCAATTTGTCGTAATTGCTTGTTTGTCAGCAGAAGAGGAAGAAAAAGCTAAAAACAGACGGTGTGCGCCTCGGGACGGCCGGCAGAAGTGATAACTTAAGCTAATCTAAGTTGAACATTTAATATTGAAATTGTTTAACTTGAGAAAAGCTTAGGTTATTACTTTAATTTTATGTATAGTATAATAATAACAACAGCCCATGGCTGTCCCACTGCTGGGCTCGGGCCTCCCACTGTAGGGGAATGGACAGTATACCCGCCACGCTTGTCCAAAGCGGCTTGGCAAGTTTGACACATCGGCTATCTCGATGTGCAGGTTGTATCACGATGTTTTCCTTCACCGTTGTGAGCACGTAGTAATTGTAACAATATGCACATAAGGTCAGACTCGATAGGATCGAATTCGCGACCTTTGAGTTTAGGACGCGTGCGATAGCCATTACGCTACCACGACTTAAATTTTATGTATATTAGTATGATAATGGAAGGAAAGGTTATTTATTAATTAATCTTTTATTTATTATAATAGTGTCACTGGCTATATCTTTTTTTTATAACTGCAACGTTATACTAGTGTTTTAGTCTACAAATCCCACGTTCGACCGAACGTTAAGTACTAATCTAATCTTCTCACGCACGCATAGTGGCTGTTCATAATATTTATTTTTTCCGTGATTTCAATTCAATATTGTATCATACAGAATTCACCTTCCTTAACAAATATAGATAAAATTGTAATAAATTGTAATACAAGGCTTAAATTATAAACTTCTAGAATCAAGCCTTTTAAACGAAGATAAAAAAAACGAATTTTCGATGTGATTATAAATAACACTCTTTATAAAGCTAGCTGTTTTATAAAGCCTATATAGGAGAGGAAATAAATTCATTATTGAAAGAAATAAAAGTTTATATTTATATACAAAATATTCTGAATGATATTTCTTCATTTGACATATTTCAATATTTAAAACACTCGAATTTAAATTAAATTGTAACTTTTTGTTGCAAGCAGTAAACAACCGATAAACCTCCTATAACTTTTATGAATAAGATGGTAATAATTCACCGATGTCACAAACAAATAATTAAACACGATCATGTACAAACAATTCAACACATGACCTAACATCGTTGCGTGCGTTGCCTCTTACTGTCAGAGAGGCCAAAACATTACCTATATTTCGGAACTCCCTTAGAAAGTACTATCTATCTTTAAATAAGTATGTCTAATATATTACGCATTTACGTATTTATCTATTGTTATATATAAATTGTCACATATAATTTTAAGATATATATAAATTTATTGATTTAGATTATTATGCATATACATATATATACACACACACACACACACACATATTTATATATATATATATATATATATATTTATATGTATATATATATATATATATATATATATATATATATATATATATTTATATGTATTAAATTTATAAATTAGTGTAAGTATGTATATTTAAATTGTACAGTCCGATCATTTTTCTGCTCCACCTACATCGCCAGATTAGTTAAGAATTTCTTTTAAGCTGGGTTGCCTGGAAGAGATCGCTTTTAGCGATAAGGCCGCCTGTTGTTTAGCCAAGAAGTATTGTAATTATGCATTTTGTTTTGTATTTGTTTGTTTTGGTGAGCAATAAAGTGTTATCTATCTATCTATCTAACATCGAATGTTATTTGCAAATATTGAGTGAGCATCTCCACAAACATTACGGTCAATACACCAGCTAAGACAGCTATATGACGTCGGATTTCAAGAGAATATGACAAAAAATCGTGCTCCGTGTATGAATTTGTACGAATCATTTTTACTTGAAATTTTTGCAAAATATTTGACAGGCCATTATGGAAATTTTAAGGCTTCAAATTCACCGTAAATTCTTTGCGCTTGATTACGAAATAAGAACATTGATGAATGATTTGTTGCGATTTACAGGATTCGAATTAAAAATGCCGTTGGAATTACTATAGAATTTATTAGAACTATACAAACACGTATAACACAGGTACAAATATAATTGGACGCAACCAGTACAAACGTGATGCATGATTCAATAACACGCGCAAAGTCCGTCACTATATAGCTAATCGAATGTACAACGTCTTGCTCGTATCGTAATCGTCGCTTTACTGCCTCACCCTCCGTTCGGGCATTGTTGTATACTAAACTATACAATACAACACTCGACCGCGTGGACTGAATTTTCCAAGAATTACACCTGGCTAACGACCATCATAAAGGATTACAATACACAATAGGCGGCTTTTCTAATTACACATTTTAAACACAAAGTAAAACAAAAGAAGTCTAAAAGCCGAAAAGGTAATAAACTACAAGTGTCCATTCACATTTGTCGGCGTGTAACAATGTAATAAATGTGCGAAGTCGTGAAAACTTAAGAAAATACTGTAGTTGAATGAATGATTTAAAACACTTTATCGTTCAACAAACTTTAAAACTACGTTTTTAAAAACTAGGTTTAATATTGAACAAGGGGCGACCTTATCGATGTCAAAGAAATTAGCTATGTTAAGTTTTGTTTAAATCGGTTCAGTAGTTTCACGTGACGCCGAAATAGACAGACAATTCTAAAACTTAGGTCTTAAGATTTTAGGAATTTCCTAGTCGAAACAAGCCTCCTGACTTATTTTAATTCGTTGTACAAATTGGACTACAGATTTATTACAGTATCTAGATTAATAAATTTTATCAAAGTGCTCCATAATTTAACAATCCATTAAACAGCAGTTAATTCTGAATTTTGATATCCTTGCTTTTTTAAGTTTAAAATATTTTAAAATACTGTAAACGTGTGTTGAACATGTAAAATTGTAATAATTATAATATTTCTCACATTTATCATTGATAAGTATTATTTTTCGATGCTTTAATATTAATATAAATCGGAGAACCTAATAAATACGTAGCTAAAAGTGGTGAATAGAATTAAATTTTCAATACATGATATTTTTTTTATTTTTTAAATAATCGGCAGACAAACACATATATTGTATATCCCCATATTAAGCAAGTTACGCTTGTGTTATGGGTAATATACAACAGACTACTCTACTACTCCGATCCCAGACACCTAGACCATAGTAAATAACAGAGAAAATACGTTTCCGAAATTTACTATACCAGGAATCGAATCCGGAGCCTCTGCGTTGCAGTGAGGTAGGCCGGCAAAGGCTTAGCCCGCTCAACCACAGGGGCCGTCGTATTTATATCATGTACTGCATACATAGACACTAGGCGGTCACCCGCATCCAAGCCGCTGAGTAGGGGGTACGTAGGAGACCCGCGCGCGTCTCCCTTAACGACGGATTAAGGCAGGAGAAGGCTTTTTTTATTGCTGAAGCACAGCAGACAGGCTGACGGTCCAACTGTTATGGAAAGTGGTTTCCGCCGCCTATGGACATTAGCAATACCAGAGGTCCTGCCAATGTGCCGGCCTTGAAGGAGAAACTGGAACCTGGCTACTGATGCCGGAACACAATTCAAAGTTGTTATGGTGGCATACTCTATTCTTTTTCCGATCCTGTACGGAGAACCTGCCCGTAGGCCCTACCACACCAGTCAGGATAACGGACAAAAAAAACTTGCGCACGTCCTAGGGCCCTGACTAATATTGTATCAATTATTTTATTGTACGTCATGCAACACTTGGGCCGCGACGATAGCAAGAGACCCATTGGTATGTCATTGGTGCCCTGGATGATGTGTTGCCCCTTAGTATGGCACGCGTCTTGCGTCGATCCTTTGGCACTTTGCCATCTTCCAGCCACTAGCAGTTTTACCAGTACAGCTGCTGCATAACAGGAGGCCCTTAAACGCCACAAATACTCAGCCATCGGAAATGGCTACAAATCCATTCTCGGATGGCTTTTGGGGTCGAGAATCTGAGACCATGGGAGCCTGAAGCGCACAAGCTTTATTGAGACATAGTCAAATGTCTGGTGGCTGTCTCACGTGACCAAAAGACTGGTCTATACCTCAGCCAACGCATGATCGTTACCGTTCATCGATTCAGTCTTTGTATATGTTTGCAACTGACAGCGGTCTGGTAACTAGACTTTATACTTTAATTTTACTCAGAGGGCGGCAAATTCAACTTCGCAGGCAAAGACACAACTCATTATTAATATTTGACCACTGAGACGTCCAGTACTTTAAGCACATAAATTACTGACTTTCTTACTTAATAAGGCGCCGATGACACAGGCCTTGCGGACAATTCACACTGATACTGAACTGATATTATATGTTATGAAGACTAAATATGTATACAAGCTTCAACAACCTTTGCTATTTGACTACAGAACCTGAAAAGAACCCTAAAACAAAATGAAAGCATAATATAGAAGATTAATTCGCTTTTAGCCTTCTGAACTCAGCTAACATTTAAATGTATATATAATATAATTAATAACAATTCCTCTTTTATCTTAATTAATTATATTTTCAAAAGATTAATTTCAGTTAATTAATGGTTATTACCGAAAAAATTCTACTAATGAGTTAATTAATTATATCTTTGAGGTTTTAATGAAAGTACTGTTAAAATAGGACAACAATTTTAACAATTACTGGAAAGTCTAGTCAAGATAACGGTCTATACTTTCATCGTCTACATACAGATATATGTAATCTTAAGTCCCTGGTAGGTATGTTTATTTTAAGTAGTACTTAATATTCATCTCAGTGTCACGAAGTGTGGGAAAAACTGCGACAAACCAATAAAATTAATTTGCCTTTTGAATTCATTTAAATATAGTAGCAAACATGGCGACATGTTTATTTTAGAGTTAGATAGATAGATAGATAGATAACTCTTTATTGTACACCAATACAAACATGAACTTAAGACTAAATTATATCTAGTTATGTACAAAGGGCGGTCTTATCGCTAAAAAGCGATCTCTTCCAGACAACCCAAGTTAGTTATTTGTTAAATGCCTTTGCTACACCTGGGATAATATTAGTGACTGTGGCACGCTCAAACCTATGGGCCGGAGCACCCGCTTACCAAACTGACTCTCTCGACTCCATCCAGCGTCGCGCCGTTCGTATCGTCGACGATCCCATACTTACAGGCAGTTTACAATCACTTAGCCTTCGGAGAGACTTTGCATCGCTCTGCGTATTTTACCGCCTGTATAAGGGGGAGTGTTCCGAGGAACTGTTTGATCTGGTGCCAATGCATCACTTTTACAACCGCACCGCTCGCCAGCGACGGAATATTCAACGCGTTGGCGACACCCCTGATGTTGCAAACGTCCATAGGCGACAGTACCCACTTTCCATCAGGTGGGCCGTCTGCCTGTTTGCCTGCTTCAGGCTATAACAAAAAATTCACGGTAGAGAGCCTGTAGTTCTAGCTAGCTTACGTATTAGGGAGTTTTAAGAAAAAAAAATATTTATTTAGAACTGCAATAACATAAATGGGTATACATATTACTAGCATAAATAAATAAATGTAAAATGCACTTAAGTAATAGAATAAAAAAGTCCTAAGAAAAAAGAAACCGCCTTCAAGAGTAACTAAGAAAAAAAAATCTTGAAGTCTGTGCCAAGTAAATAAAAAAAACATTTTGCAATATTTTGTTGTTGTAACAATGTATATGGTAATTTTATGTATATCTAATTATCAAATAATATCGTTGTAGTAACGGTCTTATTGATCCCGCAATGCTTGAAGACGAAAGCTTTCGAGTAGTGACTCCTCCCCGTCCTGACCTACGGAGTCGAGACATGGACCCTGACGGCAGGATTGGTCCCAAGTCGCTCAACGGGCTATGGAACGAGCTATGTTGGGTGTTTCCCTTATGGATAGAATTAGAAATGAGGATATCCATAAGAGAACCAAGGTAACCGACATAACTCACAAAATTAGCAAGTTAAAGTGACATAAGCCCGGTCACGTCTGCCGCAACACCGATGGCCGATGGAGCAAACGAGTCCTGGAGTGGAGACCGCGTCTCGGTAAACGTAGTGTCGGACGCCCTCCAGCCCGATGGACCGACAACCTATGCCTACCCAAGGTCGCCGGTAGGCGCTGGATGAGGGATGAGTGGCGCCGACTTGGGGAGGCCACATCCAGCAGTGGATTGCGAATGTCTGACGCCGACGACGATCGGTCTTATTCATATTGGACCAATTACAATTGGTCATTAATACAGCGATGTTGCCAGGTGATTATTGAAACATAGCGCTGAAAAACACATTCTTGACATTATACTTGGCCTTAGTATATTTAATTAATTAATCAATCTGAAGATTTCACACATAGAAACTAATACAAAAATGAATTAGAAACCCCCACATGTAGGCTTCATAAAGTTTAAAATTCGTGGGGCAAAGTATAATGCTCTTCAACAAAATCTCAGAAAGTGTTTCAGGAGTTTTAAGTAAATAAATTCAAAGTCGAAGCTGCTAGTCTTTTGGGAACTTTTTCAAGTAAATTCTATAAAAAAATAGATAATAAATAAAGAACTTAGTTTGATTGTGTTAAAGTCAAATAATACGAACAACTTGGTAAGCTGAAAGGTTAGTACAATTATTATTATTATTTTTCCAAATGTGACAAAAGTCAATTGAAGCGTAAAATTACTTTAATGCTTCACAATGGACGGAAAAAATGTCCAAACAATGGTTACCTTCTACTGACCACGCGGTACAATAATGTGACAATCACAAGCGTCGATAAGGCACACAGGGTTCTGTTGGATTATATTAAAATCAAGTATAACGTTTCCTGGAAAAGTTGCCTGAAAGAGAGTGCTATAAGCAATATGGCTATTGTACTTACTATCTTCTTGTATTTATGATTTTCGTGCGTTTTTTCAATCATCTTGGTGTACAATTAGGAATATTGTATTGTATTATTTCATGAGTGGTCTTCAGCATTTCTCGGTAGAAATGGGGTTTTGAGTAAAATAAACTCTTTTCCCTGCTTCAACTTGGTGGACAACGAGCCTCCAGTGGCGTGGTCTTGAAGACATTGAAAACTTCCCGGTACTGATACCTATACAGCGACACATGTTAAACCGGTCACAGGTCCTAGGACACCTGATATATGGACGTCGAGTACAGCATGTGTGCCACGTCAGAGTTCTGAGAGAAATCACTAAAGTACATTTTCATAATAAAGACATCATGCCGTAAGTAGCCTACGGCATTTGAAGCAGCTCACTGCCTAAAGTACCTTTCTTACCATCCATCTTTGGAAGACAGGGCACACTGGTCTACGCCATCGTTTGACCGTGAAAACACCACCCGTGCGAACGAAACGTTTCGCCTCCATGTTCCTACTGCGTACGGCAAAGCTGTGAAAAGCAATATAATCTCCGCAAATTGGTAATGCGCTGGAACCTTGTGAAATTAACATTCACGTGACGTCATACGCAACAGCAATTTGTGGGGATAATATGAGTGTTTTCAAGTCTCATGAGAATAGGTACTTTCTAGGTAAGCGAGCTCCATCTTCAACCACATCATCGTCTGACATTAGGCGTGATCGTGTTTAAATGTAAACCTATTTATCTTAAAAACGTGTGTGTCTCGGGACGCCCGACAGAAGTGATAACTTGCGTGAGAAAAAGGGAAGCCAACAGACTGGCGCCGTAACGCGTTACGTAACGAAGCGGTTTACCCTGCCATATGAAGTTATCACTTCAAAAAAGTAACAATAAAAATCAATAACTCTTTATTGTGCACCAATACAAAAAAGAACTTACAGACTAAAACTATGTCTCATTATGCACTAAGGGTGGTCTTATCGCTAAAAAACGATCTCCTCCAGACAACCCTAGGAATGAATTGAGAATGTAATGATGATGGTGGTATACATAATACATAGTACAATTTCTTACATTCTAGTAATAAATACATAAATGCAGTATATACGGATGTTCTATATATTAAATAGATATATACTTAATATACATTAAATACAAATACAATCTACAAAAATATATAAATGTTTATAGATTAATATATAAGTACATACATTTAACAATCATCATATTCCAAGGACAGGAATATGATGTTATATTTTCTGATCATTGTTTTAAATATTGATAGCCATTTTGCTTGTCTAATAGCAATGGCATAAGATGTAATTTTGTTCTTAGTTTTGATTTTAGTTATTAACGAGTATTATTTACTTCGTACCTAATCTAGAATGTTTGCTACTTACCCACCTGATTTTTTTTTACTTTTTTGATTTATTATTGTTACTATAAAATTTGGCTTACATACTTCACATACGGAACTCCGAAAACAGTTGCGTTAAATTTCTGCATACAATGTCAGGTGCCAAGTGTTTCGTGTCCTAAGGTATATGGAATGAAAGGCCAAATTACATTTACCGCTGTCCAACAACGCTCTTCATTCATCAGAGAAAGAATTTCATCTTACTTCCAATTTGCCAACCGCATCCTAACTTTGTAAGACGACCGCCGCTATTGATACCAAAAACGGTACACAAAAGTGGCATGACATAAGTCTTTTTGAAATTGCATCGTGAGACATTTTAGTTGTGCAGCATCTGTTTGAGAAACCAAAATTCGCGAAATGATCTTTCGGAGACGCGTGCGCAGCTGCTCCTCGCAACATTTGGTACGTGCCGTCTTGAGAAAAAAAACCACTATCTCCGCAACATGTTGTCTATAACAAAAAGATGCTGCATTCAAAAAAATCTAAAAGTCCTTCTACAAGTCGATGCGGTGTATATTAGATTAAAAGGTAGATTTAATTTTTACTTATAACAGAAATGTGGATACGTAGTATTTTCTTAAATGACTACTAAATGAATTAATTAATTAATTAATTAATGAAAACTCTTTATTGTTGACCATAACTTAAACCTAGACATTTAATATATACACATTTCCATTAGAACAATGGGCGGCCTTATCGCTTATAGCGATCTCTTCCAGGCAACCCGGTGTCCAAGGAGGTATTACCAAAAAAAAAATGTTTAGTGGTTTAGCTAAATTGAAACTAATTCAGTCGTAATTAAAGAAAAACAAAATAATAGTGCACACATTAAATTAGCATTACTTTTTAAGGGTATAAGCGCGGCATTTTGGTTTAATATTATTTCGGCATTCCAGGCATTTTTTAATAACTTACAATAACTTCAACTTATTGCTTTCTATTATCCTACAGAGAAGGGTGTCTTATCGTAGTAAATGTCCAAACATTCTTCTTGGTCAGTCTTAAAGTGATAAAAATTATCTCAGTTGATTATTTTAAATTATTTCTATCAAGATATTTTAAGGTGCCAAGATATTACTTTAACGCCTCTTCTTTTCTCTATAAATAATGTTAGATTTTATTGTAACATACTGAGCCTTTACCGCCACCATTTTATCTTAAGCGACTTTTTACTAAGTATATTTTTTGTTACAAAAAGTATTTTAAACTACTATTTTGTTTTAAGACTCTCAGTTTTTGAGTTAGTAGAGAAGTGTGGAAGGAAAAAACATATTGTGCCAAATAATTGGAAGAAGGTGAAAGAAGAGAGAGAGTTTTTGAGTCAGTAGGGTCTAATTTAACTAAAACTGAGTCTTATAACAAAAGTAGCTTCTGCTCGCGACTTCGTCCGCGTGGAAAGTTTTTATAACTATCCCATGGGAACTCTTTAATTTTTCGAAATCAAAAGTATCCTATATGTTGACCAGGGATATAAGCTACCACCATACAAAATTTCATTTAAACAGTCGTTTCGGAGATTAGCCTGTACAAATAGACAAACAGAAACAAATAATTAAAAAAAAATCTAAATTACTTCTATTTCATTTCTTACATCCCCTGACTCGGTTTTTAACATTTTTGCTTATTATACAGAAATTCGACCTCTATAGTTTTATTATATGAATAATAGTTTAAAATATCATTTGCAACAAGGAATATACCTATTTAGGACCAAATGTCGCTTACGATAAAATAGCGATAAAGGCTCGATACGTCCACATCCCCATTGCCTAAGGTACCGTGCAAGACCTCCAACTTACAGAATATGTATATTACTAACCAATAAATAACCTCCAAAGTGGATTAAAGCAACTCGTCTTTTCCCAAGCCGCAATTGCAATCGGAAGATATAATCAACCGTCGAGTTATCTTGTGAATATCATTACCGAATTATCCTGCGTTTTTTTTTTGTAATTCAATTCATTGATGTATTCGAATGCAACAATTTGCTCATTCAGTGCAGTCTTACGACTTTATTGTCCGCTGCACTCAGATTTTACGTTAATTACTTACATCCTTTTTTTGTTACAAACTTTATTCAAGAATTATAAAATTACATGCAACTGGAATATTACGAAATTCGATTTTAATTAAAGTATCAACGCCCTTTTAATTACTTTCTACTTACTACACCATTATTTTAACATAAATTTCATTAAGTAATTTACTTATTCAGGAGCGTTGTTTTTTTTTTATTGGAACAAAAAACAGCTACATTATTGAAATTAAATACAAAATTACAAGTTAAAATATTAATAAATAATGGAGCCCACATCGCTGTCCACAAGTTAAAATTTAAATATATTATTAAAGGGATTTTGGTAATCGTCAGGCTTAATATTAAATATTTACTTATAGAAGGAAGGAAAAGAAAGTTAGTAAAAAATATGTTATCCTATAACGTCCTTAAGTAAATTTATATATTTTCGTGACTTTGTATCCCTTTTTACGAAAATGACGCGGACGGAAGAGTATGAAATTTCGCACACTTTTAGAGAAAGAGTGCAGAATGCTGATATTTTATTTTAATTATGCATAAAAATACATTAAATCAATAAATAAACATTACACACACTACCGTGTATTTGACACACACACGCATATATACTTTTTTGTTTATTGTTGAAAGTGTAGTGTTGAAGACTTGGCGAAATCTGTGCTTATAGAATTATAGTCTTTGACAACAGATTAATTATGTTCAAACTTGTCATTTAAATTAATTATTATGGTCAAATTTCGACAACAGGCGACCACTAGTAATATCAAATCCTTGATATTGCGGAAAGAACACAATCATTTAAAGTTTGTTAGTATAGCTCTCATCATATTTGCAAATACAGTAGTCTAACTAACCCGGTACTTCCAATAATCCAGCACCCTTCGCTCACGACTCTCACCACCCCCTACCCTCGTTTCGCGCTTAACTCAGCACCAGCGTCAGTATAATCTCAAAAATTATTACAATAGCACTTTTTGCTTACCTTATTTATTTACCCACAATATACTGTCACAACAATATACTGAGTGCCAACTTGATTTGCCGAATTGCAGCATATACCTGTATAAATATTTTGTTTCGTCTATTTTCTACTTTGTCTGTGTCCCATTTGGTAAATAAACGTTTTCTTTCTTTGTTTTCAAGTTAAAAATTAGCTAAAATGTCAAGTAAACTGCAATATGCTTTATTTTATTTACATTTTTTTTACATAATCCAATAATCCGAACCTTTCCAATAATCCGGCACCTCCTAGTTTTTAATAGTGCTAGTTTCGTGAGACTACGGTAACTTTAAATGCTATAAAGGAAACATTATGAAGTACTATAGGCTTCATATACATGCAGTCTAAAATGTGTTAAATATTATAAAAACCCAAAAATCAAGAGAGTAAAATAGCCTGCAGTCCTCTAAGATATTAACAAGGTGATATCAGACAGAATGCGTTTTTAGATCATTTTCTCAACCATTTTTACAGTAGTTATACACACTTTATTGCGGTGAAAAAAATATATGTCAATCTTGATCATATTTTTGACGTAAACTTTGTACTCAGAACGCATTTACGATAAATTTTCTCGATAGAAAATAATTGCAAAGTAACCTCTAAACGAGTTATTCAATCTTGGTTATTGTTATTACTGTTAATCGTACATCGCTAAAATAAATAACAGTAACATATTATATTATAACAAATTCAATTATAGATCTTTTATTGGGTTACTTAACTTAATTTGGAAGTAATTAATTATTTTATTAAAAATGACTGCAAAAATCCCGCCTGCCGGTCCCAATGTATGGAATTTATCATAACGCCCGAGGCTTTCGTCTAAACTGCACGCGCTGCTCTGCTCCGCGACCGCCATTAAAAAATAATTTTAAATAAACGAAGGAGCAATAATAACAAGTATTTTGAAGCGGTCGCGCTATACTTGTTTGGCGTATACGGTAGAGGTCTGGTCTAAATCAGCTAGCTGTGTGGGTTCGAACCCTACGAGTTTCACTTGATCTAGAAGAATTTTTTATTTTGATATGAAAGTTGATAAAATGCTCTTTTTCTCTTCCTAAATAATTTTATAAAATGCAATAAAAATACTTTTCTAAATTTTTATATTTCATTTCATCTGGACTTTTATACTATTGACAATAAAACGTATTTAAATCAATCTTACCGGTAACATTAAAATTCGAAAGCGCCATCTATGATTCTTCATAGAAAATTACGTTGACACGTGGATAAGTAGAGTTATAAATATTACAAAACTTTCAATACTTTCTCCAATGTTATTGTGGTAGAGTGAGTTGATACTAGTACACGTACAATTAGAGTTCATGGTTCGAGTGCTCATTTCATTTTTCTCTCTAATTTTTTTATGTTTTATCTATTATAATTTATTTTAAAGTTCTTATCTATACAGATAAACAAATGGTTTGTTTGTAATGTCAAAATAAAAACTAAAAAATTGGACCAGGAGATTCCAAAAATGCAAAGTGAAGTGCCTGTTTAAAATCTCAAAATAAATTTAAAAAAAATCGGACCAGTAGATTCCGAAAATGCTATTTATAGAATTTTTGTCTGTCTGTCTGTGTGTCTGGATGTTCCGGCTAATCTCGGACACAGCTGGATCGATTTTGACGTAATTTTAAATGGCAGATAGCTGATGTTATAAGAAGTACCTTAGGCTACGTTATTAGGGTTCCGCGAAAAAATATCCAAAAGCATATTTGTCTTTCTGTTTGTTATCCTTTTATGGACAGACTATTGAACCGATTTGGATGAAACTGGGTACATATTATGTTATTTTAATATCGAGGGTGGCCAAGAACTACTTTTCATCCCGAAAAATGAGATAGTTTCCAATATGAAAATATATTTGGCCGAACGGGCCTAAATGATCAAACGGCTGAATGACACAAATGGTCGAATTGACCGAAACGACTGAAATGGCTGAAATATGGCCCTAATGACCGAAATGGCTGAAATGAATGAAATGGCTGAAATTGCCCAAATGGCCGAAATAGCTGAATTGACTGAAATGGCCGAAATGGCTTAAATGGCCCAAATGACCGAAATGGCCGAAATGACTAAAATGGCCGAAATGGCCTAAAAGGCCCAAATGGCCGAAATGACCGAAATGGCCAAAATGACGTAAATGGCCCAAATGGCTGAAATAGCTGAAATGGCTGAAATGGCCGATATGACCAAAATGGCCGAAATGACTAAAATGGCCGAAATGGCCTAAAAGGCCCAAATGGCCGAAATGACCGAAATGGCCTAAATGGCCAAAATGACGGAAATGGCCCAAATGGCTGAAATAGCTGAAATGGCCGAAATGGCCAAAATGGCCGAAATGGCCTAAATGGCTGAAATGGCCCAAATGGTTGAAATGACTGAAATGGCTGAAATGGCCGAAATTACCGAAATGGCTTAAATGGCCAAAATGACTGAAATGGCCCAAATGGCTGAAATGACCGAAATGGCTGAAATGACTAAAATGGCCGAAATGGCCTAAAAGGCCCAAATGGCCGAAATGACCGAAATGGCCGAAATGGCCAAAATGACTGAAATGGCCCAAATGGCTGAAATGACCAAAATGGCCGAAATGGCTGAAATGGCCCAAATGGTTGAAATGACTGAAATGGCTGAAATGGCCTAAATGGCCAATATTACTGAAATGGCCTAAATGGCCAAAATGACTGAAATGGCCCAAATGGCTGAAATGACCGAAATGGCCCAAATGGCCCAAATGACCGAAATGGCTGATATGGCCCAAATGGCCGAAATGACTGAAATGGCTGAAATGACTGAAATGGCCCAAATGGGTGAAATTACTGAAATGGCCCAAATGGCCGAAATGACTGCAATAGCTGAAATGGCTGAAATGGCCGAAATGACCAAAATGGCCGAAATGACCAAAATGGCTGAAATGGCCCAAATGGTTGAAATGACTGAAATGGCTGAAATGGCCGAAATTACCGAAATGGCCTAAATGGCCAAAACGACTGAAATGGCCCAAATGACCGAAATGGCTGAAATGGCCCAAATGGCCGAAATGACTAAAATGGCCTAAATGGCCTAAAAGGCCCAAATGGCCGAAATGACCGAAATGGCCTAAATGGCCCAAATGGCTGATCTGACCGAAATGGCCCAAATGGCCGAAATGGCCTAAATGGCCAAAATGACTGAAATGGCCCAAATGGCTGAAATGACCGAAATGGCTGAAATGGCCCAAATGGCCCAAATGGCCGAAATGACCAAAATGGCCCAAATGACCGAAATGGACGAAATGACTGAAATAGCCCTAATGACCGAAATGGCTGAAATGAATGAAATGGTTGAAACTGCCCAAATGGCCGATATAGCTGAATTGACTGAAATGGCTGAAATGGCCGAAATGGTTCAAATGGCCCAAATGACCGAAATGGCCGAAATGGGTGAAATTACTGAAATGGCCCAAATGGCCAAAATGACTGAAATGTCCCAAATGGCCGAAATGGCTGAAATGACCAAAATGGCCGAAATGGCTGAAATGGCCGAAATGACCAAAATGGCCGAAATGGCCAAAATGACTGAAATTACTGAAATGGCTGAAATGACCGAAATGGCTGAAATGGCCCAAATGGCCGAAATGACCAAAATGGCCGAAATGGCCCAAATGGCCTAAATGGCCAAAATGACTGAAATGGCCCAAATGGCTGAAATGGCCGAAATGGCTGAAATGGCCCTAATGGCCGAAATGACCAAAATGGCCCAAATAGCTGAAATGGCCCAAATGGTTGAAATGACTGAAATGGCTGAAATGGCCGAAATTACCGAAATGGCCTAAATGGCCAAAATGACTGAAATGGCCTAAATGGCCAAAATGACTGAAATGGCCCAAATGGCTGAAATTACCGAAATGGCTGAAATGTCCGAAATGACCAAAATGGCCCAAATGACCGAAATGACTGAAATGGCCCAAATCGCTCAAATGACCGAAATGGCTAAATGACTGAAATGGCCCAAATGGCCCAAATGGTTGAAATGACTGAAATGGCTGCAATGACCAAAATGGAAAATCACAAAATACCTACCCCATTTTTTGGGATAACCCATAATATTAATTACATAAATCCATTATACCGAATTTTAACTAAATCGGTTCGGTAGTTTTTCCGTAAAAGGATAACAAACAAAAAAAGACAAATATATTTTTATCCCGGAAACTATTCCATATTTCGGGATAAAAGCATCCTATGTTCATTCTCAGCATCGAAAATATATATCAAATGAATTTCAGCCAAATCGGTCCAGTAGTTTTTCCGTGAAAATGGAACAAACAGACAGACAGTTACTTTCGCATTTATAATATCAATAGGGATATTATGAATTCATTGTTGTTCCATAATACAATGAAATGATTTTTATAACATTTACATCTAAAAATTAATATCATTAGAATAAAGTTTAACTGTATCAAAATTAGTTACAAAAAGAGAAAAAAAAAACCACCTGTGTGCGGCGGGATCGAGTCTTCAACCTCCTCACTACCTTAGTATTAGAAAACCACTAGGCCAAACATGTTTAGTACCTCGTGTCGAATTTTCAATACGTATTATCCGCGTGAACTTCTCTCACTTTATCATGTTTTGTCTCGCTTCCTCTTGTTCTCAGCCGCATGAATAGTGTGATATCGGTGCCGTGCAATGTTCGTTAGCTACGTATACACCTATTTATGTTACGTAGCCTATGTTCGGTGATATACAATATTTTACCACACGCACGCACGCCTTAAATTGGCGCTGTCCCATCGAAGTAAACATTGGTTGCGCGGGGGTAAATTATGTGAAACACCGATTTGAATTAGTAGTATACAGGCTCTTAACATTAAAATTCACTTTTCTGAATTACTTCTTAATTGAAGAATATGAAATTAAGAATTTTTATCTTGAAATATTGCTGGAGAGTTTCTTGCTACTTCTTTTTGAACAGCAATAACAAAGTGTGGTGCACATAGAATAGGAAGTAGAATTAAGTTTTAACTTATTTGTAAGACCTCGAAGAAATGACTCCAATAGAACTAACTTAGAATTAAAAAAAAATGAATTTAACTCCTAGTACGCGGGACTTTTTTTCATAAAATGAGTTAAACAACAAAAATACAATTTATAAAAAATTAAAATAAAACTTCTTAGTTGAATTCTAAATTAAATAATAACAGGAAACGTAAACAGTGGCAAAATTCTGGATTTAACCATTGGCCAACAATGAGCACGGAACCTGAGGGTAGTTCACACTACGCACGGTTGTGTCGCTTACATTCCGGTTTTAATTACATACATTAATCAACGACACACAAAAAGCCATTTCAAAAAACTACAATTTCATTCACATCTAACCGTCTAGACAAAAGTTCAGATAGATGTATTCCTATTCCTTTCTAATTACATGTTACATTTATAGAGTTAATAACGTCAGTTAGTGACAGCAGCAATCACTATCAAGTTACGTAATGAGGTCACGGATGCACCTGAATTTACTACCATAGTCGCAGTTATTACTGAAATCAATTAAAGTTCAAATTAATCGTGTTAGTCAATACAAATGCTGATTATGTAAAAATATGAAATAGTAATTATATATACGAGTGTTTGAGAATACATTGCTTATGTTATATATGACCTGTACATACTTCTTTATTCGAGCAAGACTTTGATTTCTTATTTCCATCTTCAGCAACTGGCTAGATCTCAAAATAGAACACACATGAAAACTTAAAATAATATGCCTCTTTTAATCCCTACAACTTTCGTTTAAATCCGTTGAAACGTTTCAGAGCCTAGTCGAGATAAACTTTCGTGCAGACAGCCCGAAAAAAGTTCTGAAGAACGGTTATCAATCAATGAGCACCATTTCTTTTTAAGTTTTAGTGCTTATTTAAAATTTTCCGATACAAAATACGTTTTCTTTATGAGTATAGATATTGTTACGAGTTAGTGGGACTCGAATTAAAATGCCGTTAGAATTATTACAGAGTTTATTAGAACTATACAAACACGTGTAACACAGGTACAAATATAACCGAACACGACAAATCCAAACGTAATGCAGAAGGTAGTAATTCAATAAAACGCGCAAAGTCCGTCCCTATTAGATTCCCGAGTGTACACACGTCACGCTCGTATCGTAGCTGTAGTTTGACTGCCCCCCTCTCTCCATCAGGCCGTCGTTTTATACTTCACAAATGCAAAAGAATCCGCAACACCTGGCTAATAATGCTAATGAGCGAGTACAATAGGACAATAGGCTATTCTCCACAATAATTAGAAACGTATGCCAATAAATAAGTGAACAAAGAAGACGATCATAAAAGTATTACAATTAGTTCAAATGCCGACAGGTAATAAAATGTGCTTCTACAGATCTGTACGTGGAATTTGTCTTTGTCAGCGCCTAGATTGTAACAATATAATATTTTTTATAGCTGTATATGTCGTCTAGACAAATTAAAGTGCAGTCTCTATGGTGCGCCATATGCAAAAACAAAGGAAATCTCTGCCAATTAGATCTCGAAATGGCCAACAGTTGCAAATCAGGAAACATCATCAAACGCCGGAAGACTGTATCATCCTATATCCAACCATCTGCACGTCTTACGAAAAGCATATGCCTTTCTTTAAATGAAAAAAAGATACAAATGTTGCTTTCAAACTGTGTGAAACACAGCTGCTTTGTCGATTCGACTTGGAACATTCACGAAACGTCATGACCATTTAAAATAACATTGATAAATACAACTTTGGCATTTAGATTATAAGGTTTATTTCTCATTGTCATTAGGAATGTTATGAAAACGTCTTCGGTAATTTCCGTAAAAGTTCGGCTTTCTTCGGGCGCGTGGAACATGCGCATAGCCCGAGGACATTTTCACCTTTTTCTGACCCGTTATTTATTTAAACGTGTGATTTAATCCAAGATTATTGTCATTGGTTAATATCGAGGTAATCGAGCTTTTGATAGCCTAATGAGAACATCCGGTCGAACTGGTACCGAGTTTTATGTTCATTTTGTGAGAATTCATTTTTAATACTGATCTCAGAAACGTCATTTACGACATAAAAAAATAAAACGGAACTACAGATTTGGGATACAAGAACAAATATTGACAAGTTCGGTTATGAAAATGTGGTAGGACTTGTTTTTGATGAGATCATATAGAAACAAAATTAAAAAACAGAATCTTTGTTAATCTACTACTGAAGCCCACGACTGACGTCTCGTGATCTCATTCGTACGAATTATGACACTACAGTCTCTAGACTAGACCATACAAATTGTTACCAAGCCCTTTATAAGCTAACCTATTTCATAGAGCAAACACGAAGACCGTAGTGGTAACTGGCGAATGGTGTGCATCGGCTAACGTGAATCACTTATCAGTGAGATTTAAATAGCTCGATATATGGAGAGATGAAAACAAAAGAGGATAGTGACTTAACTTCTCTGATGGTGATTGGCAGTAAGTTCCAGAAACGGACAGCCTGTACTGTGAAGGAGTTGTCAACGAACAAAGAAGTGTGTACAGGTGTCATTAAGGAGAGATTATTACTAGAGTGCAAATAACGAGACTGAGAAAGATGTAGGAAGTCAAAACGTTCCTTTAAATAAGGAGGAGTACGAGGATCAAAAAGGATGTTGTACAAAAGAGAGAGCAAGTGAACATTCCGGCAAAGGTAACCATTTAAGCTTCTGTAGCTGTGGACTGTAGCTATGAATAAAGTGTTGTCTTACGAGTACTTTGCTTGTTCAGTAATCCGGTCACGTCTGTAACAGCACCGATGATTGATAGCAAAGACAACTTCTGGGTTGGAGAGCGCGTCTCAGCAAACATAGTGTATCCAGCCCGGTGAACCGATACGCTGCCTGAAGTAGCCAGCATGGGCTGGATGAAGAAAGCAGAGCATCAAGGTATGACGTAAGGTGGCGAGACCTACGGTTAGCAGTGGACTACGAATGATTGAAATTTTTTAATATTTTCTTTGAATATTTTAAAGTGTAGTGATTAAGCCTCTAGTCTTAATCACCACACTCCAACAACATTAAAATTTTGAACTTTATAAGTCGCCTCTTTGCAAGAGTAACATATTAGATGCCTGTCGTTGATTCGATTGCGTTCATAAAATTGCTATTATTCATTTGAAATATACTACGTTTTATATAAACGAACGCGGACGAAGTTGCGGGCAGAAGCTAGTATATTATATTAGTCTCTCCAAGAGTTTCCAAGTATATTTTGTTACATCAACTCAAAAAGTTGTGATGTTTACTACTTACTTACTAAACTTTTAAATAATGTGGGCTAAGAGCCAAACATTTCGTCGTATCTCACAAGACGGCTGCACACTTAGAACGTTAAGTATTTTCTTCAAAAAACGACGAAAAAAACTCCTGATGGACTCCAAACTAAAGGTGTTTTGTGTTTTTTATTACGCCAAAACATTTTCAAGGTCCCAAATACATCTGCCACATCTCGGAAGCGTATTATTTTTAAAAATAAAAATGCACATCTGCATAATGAATTGATAAAAAGTTGACCCAGTAAACTTTTAAAAAGTCCTTCGTTTTATGGAACTCTGTTCTGTTACATAACGCAGTTGTAAACGACGAAGCTAATCAACTTTCAACCTTATTATCAAGCAGATAAGAAAATTTATCAATGTATTAATTAACAAATAAATTTGTAGAGCAAAAAGGTGCCAATTTCCGTTCGGATCTAAGACATCCGTCGTTAAAAATCGGCAGAACACGATTAGTGGGGCCGTATGCTTATTTTTTGCTATTTTTTAACTATTTTCAAATTCATCAAGTTTCAAGCAGCTGGTATTAAAACAACGTGTTTTTAATGAGAATTGTTTGCAACGCGCGTGAAATTCTCTAAACTTGTTGTCTTTACGATTTTTAGACTTTCATAGACAAAAACTTTTAGGTTATAAATTATCAATAACAAATGCCAAATATAAAATGGTACAATAGCCAGTGACAGTGGTGTGGTGGCCTGGACGGGCTTTAATATAGTTTTTTATTTTTTTTACTATTGTATATATATTTTTAAGTTAATTTTATTTATAGCCGTTTAATGTTTTAAATATATCGAAATATAAAATCGTTCATATCCTATCCTATATCCTATAAATATTAAAAACGCGATATTTTGTAAGAACGTATGGATGTATGTTTGTTACTCTTTCACGCAAAAACTATTGAATGGATTTTAATGAAACTTAACAATAATGTAGCTTACACATCAGAATAACACAAATGCTATAATGTATAAAGATATAATGTGAATTATCCAAAATATAACTATTTTATATCACCACGCGGGCGAAACCGCGGGCGCAGCTAGTATTTTATATAAAAAATAGGTGTATTTTTATTGATTCGGCTGTATAGCTCCCAATTTTCATCGGGTCCTTAAAATTCATCCGTGCAAGAACGGAGGAAGAATACAGTTTCCTGCGGCCGGGCGGCCTGACGTAAGAGGCGACAAAACAACCCACGGCCAGGTGGTAGGGTAGTTGCCTGTCTGGATGGCTACTAACACTTATCTAGAGTATGGAACCTTAACAACCTTGATTTGTATTCCGGCATTAATGGCCAGGTGTCAGACTCCCTTTCCTTCCCTTCCCAGAGCGCCAAGACCAAGACATTGGTAGCGCCTTAGGTTTACGTATGCCTATAGGCAATAGTAACCGCTTTCCATTAGGTGAGACGTCTGCTTGTGTGCTGAACAAATGCATTTTTTTATAGTAGGAGTTCAGCAGACAGGCAGACGGCCTACTTGACGGAAAGCGGTTACCATCGCCTATGGACATTTGCAACACCAAAGGTGCTACAAATGCGCTGATGCTCTCTTTAGGGAGACTGGAACCTGGTCACTAATGCCGGAACACAACACAAGGTTTATGGCGGCATACTCTAGACCAGGGTTGGTAGCCATCCAGGGTAAATGCCCTACCACCTGGCTATGGGTTGTTCTGTCGCCACTTACGACAGGCCGGCCGCAGGAAATAGTATTCTTTCTACACAGATAAAATGAGTGTAATTAATAAACTAAAACACATCTAGACTGATCAGCATGAAAATCAGAATGACTTGCAGTGTTTTTTCATAGCAATGACACTGCATCGCATTAAAATGTATATCGGTTAACTGATAGCTATGAAAATTAGAAATAAATTTATTTTTGAATATGTTACTTAGTTAAATTTTTAAGACTAAAAGGCTGAATGGATCTTGATAGAATTTGGCAAAGAGGTAGATTATATCGTGATAAGGGACATAGGCTACCTTTTGTCTAAAAGGCGGTGAAATTGTATTGAAGTGCTCTCCTGTAATTCCTCAGGATATATAGACCTCATTGATATTTAGACTTGTTATAAGAAATGATAAAAATACGTGATTCAGCGTCACAATTGCGTTTTTCATTTGGAAAATATAAAAATCGTTATTAACAGCTAGTAGAATACAAAAAGTTGTTTATAGTTATCCAAATTGATCTAGACAATGAAAATAGGTAAATTAGTAAATAATTTTCAGTTCTAAAATTCCCGAATTTCTTTTCTTCGACTAAAATTTCTTTTTTCTGAATTTCATGTAAGTACCTGTTAGAAACCATTTGTACGTTACGTAATGACAACTTTCTCCAAAACATAAGCGGAAGTCAAAAATAAAGACAATTGATACACATAAGGAACAAATTAAGAATATTTTATTTTTTGCCTTAAAAGCTTATTTCCTCTGAAAACGGGAAACGAAAATCCGCTAGAACTTAATATCACAAAAAAAGGAAACTGAACACCTCAATTTCATATCCTACGGAAGCATGAAGTACTTGTACTCATAAAATACACCTTCACACATCCTGCATGTACACATGTCCTTCTGTTTGTTAAATGTTCCCACACAGCATAATAAGGTTTGTACACCTTTCTTCGGAGCAAGTAGTCGCCAAAAAACTGAGTACACCTTGTCCGTTACTCCCGCACAACCCTTTGAGATATGGTCAGTTTTGAGGGACAAGCGACAGCGGGTAAAGCACACCACGCTTGACACGCATATAAATTCATAGGGCCTAACTATCTTAATATTATATAAATTACGTTGTTTGTCCGCGATGGAGTCCTAAACTACTTAACCGATTTTAATCAAATTTGCACACCGTGTGCAGTTTGATCCAACTTAAAGATAGGATAGCTTACATCTTAATGGACCCTGTTGATGGCGCTGCAATCGGGTTCTAAACTTTATTTCTTCAGGGCAGGACAACGTCTGCCGGGACAGCTAGTTTACTATATAAATAGAGTGAACTTGTCTTTAAAATCTTGTCTTTACAATTATAAAAAATACCCTTATTCTAAAACAATACCTATATCAAAATTGATTTAAGAGATGACGCATCATAATTTGTGAATAATACATACATACATACATACATAACTTCACGCCAGGTCCCTTGCGGGGTAGGCACGAACAACAGAGCGCCATACAGGCTTATTCTTACACACCTCACTTGCTTCTTTGACATTCATAGCTCTTGTCATGCACGCTCGTCTGTTCTTAAGGCTCCTGACATCACCTTCTGCTAATACACGATCAATTTGATCATGGAAGGTGTGTCGTGGCCTTCCGCGACTTCTGCATCCATCCACTTTTGCATTGTATATCTGTTTAGTCATTCTTTCATCATACATTCTTTCCACATGCCCGAACCACCGGAGCATTCCTTTCCTTACCTTCACCCCGACACTCTCTTTCAGACCAACTCTCTTTCTTACTTCGGTATTACGAACGCGGTCCGCGAGCGTCACTCCGCAGATTTTGCGCAGTGCTCGCATCTCGACCGCGTTTACTCTACTTTCATGCTCTCTGTTCCATACCCAACTCTCGCTTCCATACGTGAGCGTAGGTACCAGCACCGCGTTGTGTATGGCAAGCTGGGCTTTCTGGCTGAGGTTCTTAGCGCCTAGAAGTTTACCTAACACTCCATTCACACTATTCCCCAAATTTACTCTTCTTTCTATGTCAGCGGTGTACCTTCCATCCCTGCTAAAAGCACATCCAAGATATACAAACTCATTCACTTGTTCCAGCATAACATCATCGACCATTATCCTTGCATTCGTTCTGGTTTCTTCTCTTTCAAACACCATAACCTTTGTTTTCTTCGAATTCAAATGTAAGCCTCTCGCCTGACAGTCATCTTTCATCATCGTGACTAGTGTTTGCAGTTCTGATGGCGATTCGGCTAAAAGCACGGCATCATCCGCATAAAGCAAAGTGCTAACAACTAGATCACCCATCCGCACCCCAACATCCATCAATCTTAATCTCTGGAGACAGTTGTCCAGATATAGGATGAACAGCAAAGCCGACAGCACGCAGCCCTGCCGGACGCCAATATTGACGTCAAACCAGGGCGACAGGCTGCCGTCCACCCGCACGCATGCCATACAGTCCTCGTAAGTGGACTGCACAGCACGCAGCAATTGGCCATTGATCCCATATCCGGGCAATATGTCCCAGAGGTCCTTCCGCACAACCCTGTCAAATGCTTTCTCTAGATCCACAAAACCGCAGAAAACCTTCCGGCCCATAGCCAGCTGCTTCTCCACGATATTGCGGAGCGAGAAAACTTGATCCATACATCCCCTTTCATTTCTGAAGCCCCCTTGTGCATCCCACAGTAATCCATCGGATACCACTCTCATTCTCCTTTCAATAATCTTCGCATACACTTTAGATGCTGTGCTGATCAAACTGATGGCCCTGTAGCTGGCGCACTCCATACGTGACCCCTTGCCTTTATACAAGGGCACGATGACAGCGCGCCTCCAGTCCTTGGGAACCTTTCCCGTCCTCCAGCACAAGTTGCATAAGGACAGGAAAGCGTCCCGGACGCAGGTTCCACCATATTTGATCATCTCAGCAGACACACTATCGATTCCTGCTGCCTTTCCATTTTTCATACTTCTTATCGACCATTCGATCTCTTCCAGAGTGATCTCGGATGCTGACTCCTCGAAGTCGGTCACAGACTCAGTCGTGGTGCCAGCATCCGAGATATTATCATACATTTCTCTAAAATATTCACTCCATCGCGCTAAAACCTCTTGTGGGTTAGCAAGAATGTCCCCTGCTTTAGATTTTATTCTTTCCATTCTGGAAGCTGACGAACAACCTCGAGACTTCTTAACCTCTCTCCAAAAGAGTTTGGTATTCGCCTCGAAGTTCTCCGTCAGCTTCTCTTCTTCTTTCAATTTTATTCTTTCACGCTTCTCTTTCACTAAAGCTTTGGTTTCATTCTTGCAGAGGCGATAAATTTCTTTCTTCATCTCTTTCATACTGTCATTCTGATGCAAAGATGCAATATAATCCAGCCAGGCTTTTCTCTTTCTCTCTATGCTAGATTTAACATCTGCGTCCCACCATTCGTCACCTTTCGTTGTTATATGCCTCTTTGCGGATCCACATGCTTCTTTTGCGCTTTCCACTATACTTTCTTTCATACTATCCCAGTCATTATCCACATCTAAGTCGGAGAAGTCCGCCTTTGCAAGCCTTTCTTCGACTAGGCGCGCATACATACTCCTTATACTAACATCTTCCAATTTTTCACATTTTATTCTTTCAAGCTCCCCGAAATTGGTACGCTCTCGCCAGTGCCTCCACTTCTTGAAAAGGCCCACAAACCGGCTTATCACCAGGTAGTGGTCCGTTCCAAGAGTGGGGCCTCTGTAGGCTCTTGTATCCGTTATTGTGTTTCGGAGGCGACTATCTATTAAAATCAGATCAATCATACTTTTCTGTTCATTCATTCTCCATGTATACGTGTGAATATCCTTATGATGGAATAAGGTGTTCGACACAAGCAAGTTTCTTTCCATGCATACGTCTATGATTGGCTTACCAGCCTCGTTCGCTCTCTTGTCGCCATAGGGTCCAAGGACAGCCTCAAAGCCGTCTCGTTTGGTCCCCACCCAGCCATTAAGATCACCACACATAATTAGTCTTTCGTTCCCTTCAGCCAGATCCAGAATTTCTCTCACAGACTCCCAAAACTTCTCGAGTTCTTGGGGATCCGCTGAGCTTACGGGAGAATTAATTGAATAATAATTAATTGAATAATAATTATTATAATATAAATAAAAATGAATCGTAGAAATATATGTACGCGCAAAGCTTAAGAACGACCTTACCGATTTTGATAAAAAAAATGTGTGTGTTTGAATAGGTCCTCGGATGATTTAGATTAATAATTGGAACCGGTAGATGGCGCTGGGATCGGGGATACTTTATGATATGTGCAATAAAGTATATCAATTTTTTCTCTATAGTTAGTCTTGACTAAGAAAAGATAAATTATATAAAGCACTAGCTGCGCCCCGCGGTCTCTCCTGCGTGGTGATCGAAAATCGTCATATTTTGAATAATTCACATTAAATTCCAAAATAAAGTATGCGAATAAAAAAGACGATATAATTCTCTTGGTTTTGGCGCGGCAATTGTGATGGCAGCTGGCAGCTTGTGGAAGAAAATAATGTTAAATTTGGCACTTATAACAGGTTAACCGCTATCTCCTTTAACTCGAACCATTTCTAGTACAGATCAGCAGCTGTCACCAGAACCCGTTAGGTGTATTTCACGATAATCGAAGATTCTTGGGTTGATCCCGTATTATAGCCCATACCGACATCTGTTCGGCTTTACATTTCATCCCATTACCGGCGGCACAAATAAAAACTATTAAAAAATACGATGATTAGCCTAATTTACAGCTTAAGATAAGATCAGTGGGGAAGATCGGTAAAAACAGTTTCTTGGCACATGCTCGTTACTGACAGCTGTTTACATAAACGGTTTATATAGTAATATAAACTAATAAAAAAAAAATTCCATCGAAGGTCGTTTGATTGATTTTTAACATTTTCGATACCAACTTAACTGGTTATGATATCGAAAATCAAAAACATTTCCAAAGTGAATTTTGCTAACTCGCTTTTATTTATACTAAACACGCAGAAGTGGGAATCACCTGCCATTCGGAGACGCTCGGTCACAGAAGCTTAATGGCAGACAAGACAAAAAAACGCGTTTTGCGGTTTAAGCTCTCTAAAGTTTGGTCGCATAATGTTCGTCAAAATGAACTATATACTCCATTATTTAATAAAACTACGTTTTAACGGTTTTAAGCGCGGCAATTTATTTGATTTTGGTTTATCCGACGTTTCGGCCGCTTTTCAGTGGCCGTGGTCACGGACGACAAAGATGACATTTGTCCAACGAGTATTGTTAAATTAATTAAGTTTTATTTAGTCTACCGCCAACTTGTTCATTTTAATTATTTAGTTTGAATTTTGTTTATGGTTATTATTTACTCTATGGGAGCCTAATCTAATTTAAAACGTAGTTTTATTATATATACAAGTCGCGAAAACTTAAGAAAATACTCCATTATTGCTAATTCAGCGACTTTTTAGCTAATTTGATCATGTGTTGAAATTAAATGTTGATAAAGATATGTGTTTTGCTAGTTATATTTAATAAATTACCCAGATCTATTAGGGATAATAACATAGATTTGTTTAAAAATAGGCTACAAAATATACTATACGATAAAATAACCGACTTCAAAAACTAAAAAACTAAAATGTATAAAATAAATTATTTCTAAAGCTATTATTATTAATATATATTATCTAAAACATCTGTGCTTAGTAATTTTCAAAATATAGTAATTTTTATGTTTTTGCTTTGCACCGACTTCAAGATGTTTTAGATAATATATATTAATAATAATAGCTTTAGAAATAAGTTATTTTATACATTTTAGTTTTTGAAGTCTAACCGACTTTTTAAACGAAGTTTTTATTTTTTATTTGTTACTTTTTAGTGTCTAGCTATGTATGGGTGGACCTACGAATGGTGCCGCGCTTCTTGAAAAATATAGGTCCCAAGAACCGGGAACAAAAAAATGTTCGTTAAATGAAAACTACTGGGCCAAACTATGTAAAATTTTTAAGGGACTACATGGCAGCTATTCCGCGTCGAACAAAAAAAGAATCACGTAAATCGAATCATAAATCTCAGAGAAATCGGTGTACATATGGAACGGAGTGAAAATGATTTTCATGAAAAATGTTCATAAAATGAAAACTGCTGGGTCAAACTATGTAAAATGTTTAGGGGACCAATTAGAAGCTATTCCGCGTCGAACAAAAAAAGAATCACGTAAATCGGATCATAAATCACGGAGTAATCGGCGAACATACATAAAAAATGGCAACGAAAAAAAAAAGATCCCGACGAATTGAGAACCTCCTCCTTTTTTCAAAGTCGGTTAAAAAGTGCTATTACGACGTTAACATTTTTCTTAATGACCAATTTTAAATTAAATTTGACATAACATAATATATACCTTGACATTTTCTATTATTCTAACATTTAATGTTTACATTTTTGACATTATATTTTATATGGAATAACTCTACACTTGACATATTATATACAATTACTCTATAATTATAGAAAAAAAGTAAAATCAATGTCTGTGGATTGAGTGGGTTACAATCTGCTATTGCTAATTAGTTGATTTCAACTTTTAATTACTATTGGATACCTGAAAGGGCAAAAACATGTGAAACAAAATAACTTTTTTTATATTATTAACAAATCTACGGACTCGAGTTCCGTACCTTTTTTTACAACTTAATTACTATGAAAGTTTTTTTTAGTTCATGCACGCACGCTTATTGTTTATTTTTGTTACTGTGTGTGACAATAATTTTGTGATTTTTATGTTGTGTTATGTGTACCTTAAGAATAACTTATAATAAATTTTTTTCTAATTTTAATACTAAGCTTATACTGATGTACAGTGTATCTGTTACATGCTGGTGTTGTGAGGAAGTGCATGTGCAGTGTGTGCCTTATGTCTATACCTATATATATTATCTTAACTAGTGCCATATGTGTTGTTTTTCCTTTTTGTGCCTAGGTTATTTTTTTTAGGCTCTTTGGGTGTCATGGTTTGTTTGTGAAGTGTGCGTGTAATGCAATGCGGTGGTAGTGCGCGTTGGTTTGAGTATGTGTATAAGTTTTGTTGTTTGTTGTGTGTTTGTGACTTTGTGTGGTATATAACATATTGCCAACTAATGTTTTTACACATATGAATGATTTGATTTGATTAGGGATGTCCCGAGTAGGTGGAGGAGCGGGACGGAATGCTCTTCCGTCTCAAAGGAAGATTTTCCAGCGAAGCTGTTGCTATGCCTCGCAGTCCTAGGCCCATCTATTATTAATGAAAATTTGAATAAATTCTTTGTACGTTTCGGGAATAGTTCGCGATATCAATTATTGTATAGCGTCATCGTCATATTGGCTTGTAATTATTCCACTACATATGTATTCTAAATACGTACCGGTCGCTATAACCGAATTCGGATTAGAAAACATTTAATGAAAAATGACGTGATGTTTGACGTGGTAGAGCCCTGCTGGAATCATGATCACGACTTCACCTTTTAGAGCCGGCTCGATTGCTGTGATACCACGTTATCACGGTATATCGATGTCACACAGTTAGCATATATAGCATATAGATATTAAAATATATTTTTTCAATATATCGAGAGAGTCTGTTTGTCCACTGTCGCGGTAACTCGTCCGAATTAAATGTCTAGCTACAAAAGTGTTTCACTCACAAAAGGACCCAACCACGAGCCACCATACTAACAGTACGATGAGTGACGACAGTTCTCACAGAATATCGGCGTGAAATAATGAGACTTGAGCTAGTCGTGTTTCTCTCACTCCCCCTTGCCCCTCCCTACTCCACATTCCATTTTTCCAGTCTGATCCTCCTATCCTATCCGAATGAACGGGACAAAAGGATGGGATAAAGATTCCCCATCCCTTTGTCCCGTCCGCGTTACCCATCCCATCTGGGATAGATCCCCTCTATCCCTTCCTAAAGGCTGCCATCAAGTTAGGGGGCGCCCATTAATTACGTGAGGTGTTCTAGGGGGGGAGGTGATCAAGCTAATCTTCCCCAATTTCACATGAGGGAAGGAAGGTTTTAGCAAATATCACGTAATTTTTTTTCTAGCAGAAAACGGTGTAACATTGCGTGAAAAATTATTTGTAGAATAAAATCTGGACAAATCTGACACAATAAGCTAAATTGATAGTCTTATATAAAAGTAATAGAACAAGTTGTGTTTTTGTTTTTTTTCTCAACAATCCAATACGTTTACAGCAAAAACATACATTTTGAAGAATCTCGCGTGAGATTAGAGGAGGGGGGAGGGAGGTGAGGAAAATCTTACGAAATCTCACCAGGGGGGGGGGTCGAAAATTCAAAAATGCCTCACGTAATTAATGGACGTCCCCTTAGCTTCTCATCTGGTACTTAGGTAACCACTTCCCAGTACGTGGACCTTCAGGCTGTTTGCTAGATTCGCAAAAAAATCTATCTGAGCAATGCGTGTACTAATCTACCAATTCTGTGACATTACCAATTTAATAACAGTAACAAAATTTTAAATAATTAGGTCAATTGAGGGAAATAAAACAGTCCTTAAATACCATAATTATAATATTAATGGCGTGATCGTCTAATAGCATGTAGGTATGGTTCTCTTATATCTTCTATTATTGATTTAATGTCTAGATACATTTAAAGAACAGGGCTGCCGAAGGACTCGTCCATTTTGTTTGTTCTCTGTTGAAATAAACCTCTCATTTCAATAGGAACCTTTTTGTATGGCGTCTTCTATATTTAAATTACATTAGATTATAGTACGTCTTTCCATCAGTCGTTATTAGGTATCCAAGTATACGCTACGCGTATATGCATGTTGAAATAAAGCTCTACTAATATCTATAGTATGTGCTGTATTATTTCCCGGTCCATGCCCAACATTGTCAAAATATAAAAGAGGTAATACACACGCTTATTAAAAAAGTTATAAAACGCTTTTTTATTTTGTAAAATTCTAGGTATAGTTTCAGCCAAAAAATGTACATATACATCTATTAATATTATAAAAGTATAGTCTTGTGTTTCTTACATAATTCCTGTTTGTCTGTTTGTTCGGGATTCACGTAAAAACTACAGTGTCGATTTGGATGCGATTTTCGCTCATCGATAGTATATTTCCAGAAATAAAATCTGCGGTACTTTATATCCCGAGAATCCTACGGAAATTTTCTTAGGAGAGGCTTAAAGTGGCCAGGTCGAAAAAAAAAATCCGATATGAAAGTTTTACTGAACGATAAAATCTTTAGTAAAATATTTGTAGTTCAGTATACCTTTAGTAACATTACCTATACTAAGTTTTTACGGGAAATTCCGGGATTCGTGTATTTTCATACAAAAAAATCTATTAACCCACTGAAAATAACCATTGATTTGACCTATATTAAGCAAAATAACTAATCTTTGTTACATGTCCAAAGTGGACAAAGTTGCGGGCACATGCTGGTGTATATATAAATTTAAAAGTGAGTTTGTTTATATGCCCTAATCTTTAAGCCTATTAATATTATGAATAGATTATCGGTACAAAATTGTTTATTGAAATTGTGATAGAACTTAAAATTAGTGTTAACCGCCATAATATATATAAATTGGGAATTAACATTTTTTTCCTTAGAAGATAATGAGTATAATGTTGGTAAATCACACACACGATTTTTGCAATAATTACACTATTTAATTAATGATGTTTAAATTAACTTAAAGAACATCTAAAGTTACATATTAACGTTGAAAATGTTTTAAATGAATCATCTAACACATAAATTACGTAAAATGTTACTCATAAAAAATTTGGTCCTGCAAAATTAATAACAATAAAAAGAATTTTATTGTCACCAAAAATATAACAAATTTCGTCTCAAAGTTAAGACTGGATTCTAGCACCTAGACTAGGCTAAGCCTGTATCCTTGGGTGTTAGTTGTAGTATAAATGAAGTACCTTGCCCACAGCCCTGTCTTTAAGTTAAGATTATTTCTACAACCAAACGGATGCAGAACATTTCGATAACATTAGAATGTTGTGTAATTACTTATATATGGACCAATCAGGGCCTTAAACCCCCATACTTACATCAAATGTATGTATAATTAAAGAGCTTATTAGTGATGAAATAATATTGAATTAATTAGAACTCATCATGTAGGTTTGATGTTAGCTACTGTTGCTAACGTTTGCCTCTCGGCTTAGAGTTTATTAAATAAGTTTTATTTATACAAAGAATACATATTAAAAAAACAACATCAAAATTTATTTATTATTAAGTTTATAATAAATTCATTGCGTAGTCGACTTATAAGAGAGAAAATAACATGTGAAAACTAAAAAGTATTAACAATAGTAATACAAAATAATATAAACTTAATCTTCTAGATATATAAAAATCAATTGCTGTTCTTAGTCTCGCTAAAATTCGACAACGGCTGGACTGATTTCGCTAGTTTTGGTTTTGAATTACTTGTGGAAGTCCAGGGAAGGTTTAAAAGGTGATTAAATATGAAAAAAAATCTTGGAATATAGTAAAAACAACAATTTCGCTTTCCCTTAGAAACTCTTTCTACCTGTCAAACATTTAATGTTCGTCCCTTGTCGTTTAGAAATCAATTAAATTTAAAAGTCGTTCAGAAATCAAATTAAATTTAAAAGTGAAGTTTTTTTTCTTTTTTTTCTTTTTGAATGTCAAACATTTGATGTTCGTCCCGTCGTTCAGAAATCAACGTTTTTTTATTTTTTTATTCTGAGGCGGTACGAAGTTTGCCGGGTCAGCTAGTAAGTAATAAAAATAATTTTATTTGTAGTACAGATCCATAAAAAATACGAACCACTACTTGTTAAATTTATATCATAACAACAATGTATTATCATTTATGTGGTGGTAAAATGAGTACTCGTAATCCTGTTTTAATTCGTTAATTAAATCTTTAATCTTCTTTTAACATCTTCAAAATAACACATTTAACTTATAAATCTTATAATACCGTCGTCATTCGTCCAGCACCAGCTCCCAACACACGCTCCCATTCGATCTTCTCTTGTCTTTTCGCTCCGTCATCGTCTATTGTATACCTTTTTTTTCATTGGACATCTATCTTTCCCACTATCGTGCGCATATCGTACACGTCGTTCGGAAATACTAACTACTTACTCTATGCAAAATAACCACTCATACGTTCGGAAATAATCACAATCCCACATTTATGTATGTAGTAAATCTTTCACAACCATCAAAAAACGTAATTGTATTTGAAAATAATTTTTATTTGTTATTTAAATTACATGTTTGCTATTGCTAATCACTGTCTTTCCCCGATTTCACTACAGCATTCTGTAGCCGCTAAAAATAACACCTATGTTAATTTTCATTGTAGACCCAATTTTTCATTAATTTAGTAAGTTTCATTATGGACCCAATTGAAAAAAAATGAAAGAAGCATACATAGATATAGATAGATACACGGACAAGCAGACATAACAATTGCTTACGGTTTTCGTTTTTACCTAAAACAACCACAGAATCCTAATAAGTGACACGACCTACTTGTGTAAAATGTAAAATTTGAAAGGTAAATAAGAAGTTGAAGAAAAAAGTGATCAGACAAGATTCGATATAAGAATTACCCAATACGTAGTTTTGTGATTTCGACAGTGTAGTTCAGGTCATAAAAACTAAACATAAATCTCTACATAACATGTAGGTAAATGGGTTAGATGTGTTGGCGGTGAAAATAAACTACGTACATACTCGATCGGTATTTAATTAGGTTCTTTATTATCATGTTGTGATTGGTCATTGTCTGAGAACAGCTGTTCTAGGGTACGCCAAGACTAAGACAAGACGCTAGATAATATAGATATGCCTTTCGCCACTAATTACATTACAACTAGACGGTAGCGAGGGGAGATATAATTACTAGGTTAAACAATCCAGACAAAACATATTTATAACATAAAGCTGTTACAATATAGTCAGAACCAGGGTTGGATTTCGTACTATAATTATAGTATTTCTACTACAATTTCATGCTTCGTACTATATACTATCCATATCTAACGATAGTACAAAAAAATACTATAATTTCAATACTTTGCCTATATGAGTAATATAAGTAGTATTTAAATACCATTCGGAGCTAACCCAACATTTAAAAAAGTTCATTGAGATGTAATCAGGTTGTCTAATCTGTAGTCGAAGAATACAGATTATAAATCGTCATCCATGAACTATTTACGTGAATTATACTTTTTCTTCTGTCATTGTGATTGTTCGAACAGTAAGTTTGCATATTGCTCTCTATGAAGTAGGTTATTAGAGTTCATAGGCGTCTACTGAATAGTACGTCTAATTATTTAAAGAATCGATAAACTTGGAAGAGGACTAAATTTTATGTAAACTCCTGTTGATTTAACGTTTAGGTATTTTTAATTCAAAGTAATAAAGTGTAATATATTTTTTTCAAATACTATCTTTTTAAAAATTTTATGCTCTGGTTTTCAGCTTACCCAAATCCAACCCTGGCCAAAACAGAACACCGATACTAACAGAGTACGAGGGCTTTCTCCACACTTCGCCAGACCAAATATAAATGTTGGTAATTGGTTCAGAATAAAAAGTGCCCTATATTCGTCGCTAGTCCTATTTCATGATAATTGATTCAAATGAAGATGAAATATACAAATATATAAACAAATTCGCTTCACAATATTGTTACGAGCTACAGGACTCGAAATAAAATGCCGTTGGAATTACTATATAATTTATTAGAACTGTACAAACACGTATAAAACAGGTACAAATATAACTGGATACAACCAGTGCAAACTGCACGATTCAATAACAAGCGCAAAGTCCGTCACAATATCGCTTATCGAATGTACACGTCTTGCTTTGATCGTGGTTCTCGCTAGACTGCCTCACCCCTCCCTTCGGGCATCGTTTTATTTTGTACAAATACAACATACCTCGACGCAAAATAATAACAACAAGAATTAGTTCGACACACCTGCCTAATGGCGGCCATAATAAAAGTAGAGTAACAATAGGCTATTGTCTAATTACAAAATTTAAACATAAAGTAAACAAAAGAAGTTCAAATGCGGGAAAGGTAATAAACTGCGCTTTATGACAGGCAGGTGGGCATTCACCTTTGTCGGCATTTAAGAATATTATAATTATTCTTATTGCTGGGGCTCGATGATGCAAAATGAGATCTGATCATTGAATAGAGAATCCTCTATCCCTCTCTGTCTAGAGTTGCTTCCAGCTTATTACAAGACCGACAGGCAGCCCCCACTATCTTTTTTTTTTGAGGCGAGGGAAAATTCTTAACCGATTTACGCACAAACTGGGTCGTTGCTAGGGGACGACACGCGTCGGTCGGGGGCGATAACACTGCAGCAATAGTATGCTCTTGACAGTGCTCCGTCCGCGATCGACGTCACAGAATAGTGTGGAGACTCCGAGCGTTGCTACACGAGCGAGCAACCCCAATACCCACTAAAAACCCCCTCCTCCCTTGACGACCCTGCGCTTTAGTTTGTGAAGGAAAGGCTGAGACTTAGAACGTAGTTACGCCCAGCCGATCCAGCGCAACAAAGTGCCTAGCCCCCACTATCTTACTGCAACGGTGTCTATCGCGATCGACTGGTGAATATCTAGCCAGTAGTCTCAGATAGATTCCCTTAAGTCCACAACACTCCGTCATTCTTGCAGTTTTATATTCTTGCATAAAGCCGAGCCAACATAACCAATGCGCTTTAATATTGTCTATAATATTGCATAAGTTTATATTAATATATAATTTTAAATCAATTTGCCTAGCTGATCAATTTTTTTCTTAAAATATTTATTAACTCGCTACTCGCTATTCACAGTTACAAAATCAAAACTGTTATTTTAGTATAACAGATTGTCACACAATTTAAGAAGATTTCAATATGCTTACTCTCTGTAGATAAATAATTTATTATATGTTTTAAAACAGAAGGAAGTAATTATAAAATTCGATTTAAAAGATATTGTCATATCCATCATAATATCAACCCTCGGAAACCCTGCAATCTACGTGGTGTTACAGATCAGGCCATGTGCATTGTGTAGTGAAGCAACATAAAGTTATTTCTTTTTCACTTGTTTTAAAACGATGTTGAATTTATTTCAGACGTAAATCGAACACATCTGTCGATTGGATACTATTGCGAAACAAAGGAGACGTATCCTGTGATTTATTAAGTGCATATGTTCTTAATAGTAAAGCTGGAAGATTTTTCGCAGGTGTTTCTTCGGCTTGTATCCCAGAGACTACTTAGTAGAGTTGGGCCTAAATAAAAAGACATAATTGAGAGAATGTGCATTGAAGCTTTTCAATCTTATCCCGTCGTCTCCTTCCATTATCGGATAACGAGAAGCACTGGCTTGCAGCACCGCTATATGGTGGACACACCACATATACGAACAAAGCGCTTTGCATCCACCTTCATTATGCGCACCGCAAAGGAGTGGAACGCACTGCCGCCGGAGTCTGTTTTCCGATACCTAAAACCCGGGTGTCTTCAAGTGTGAATACCAGGTACCTTCTAGGTAAACTTACTTGATATTAAACCATATCTCCGCTCAAAATTGAGCGAGATAGTGGTCAAACGCGACCCTATACAGTAATAAAAAAAAGTTTTTTTGTTTTGTGCCTTAAAGGGGTGAGATAGGGTTATGGAAAAGTAAGAAGGGATGGAGTAGTAGAAAGTCGGCCATCGGTACACTAAATTACTCTGAATCAAAAAGGCCTATGGCCGGCATTGGAATGTCAATAAGGTGATATTATATATTCTTAAAACAACAACTTTAAATTAAAACAAAAAGGTTTTATATTTATAACAAATAATTATGGCTTCAAATATAACTATGATATTAAGATTTACCATATCATTAAACAACAGACATAAAACAGAGTTATGTATCTCATATATTCTCATCGTAAACCATTTTATTAGGTTGCTTTTATTAAGAATAAATTAGACAATTTAAATGAAAACCACATTTTTTACTACAGTAGTTCATAACTGGTGTAGTTAAACAAAAATATTAGCTGAAAATTATAGTCATACTAGCGACCCCAGCAGACGTTGTCCTGCTCTGAAAAAATAAAAATCTAGGACCCCATCCCAGCGCCCCCTACTGGTTCCAATTGTGGATTAAACCATTCGGAGACCCACTTAAACACACAAAAACAAAATCACCAAAATCGGTCCAGGTGATTAGGAGGGTTCTATAACCCAATCTCAGCGTCACCTACCGGTTCAGACTGGATAAACAGTATCCTATATCCGTCTCCTGGTTTTAAGCTACCTCCCCACCAATTTCCAGCCAAATCGGCACAGCCGTTCTTGAGTTATAAATAGTGTATCTAATACGACTTTCTCATATATAGTTATATAGATTAATTTATATTTTAATACTTACCATTGTTTATTAACTTAACATGTAGAGAGACTGGATGTAAATAGAATTACAAAACAAGTGTATGACAGAATTAAGAGGTAGACAGAATAGAAGGTAGAGTTGGTTCCGGAAGACCGCGACGTAAATTATAACATAGGTACTTCATGACATACATAAATATCCCTTTTTAATGCGAATGAAACCGCTGACAAGAACTAGTACCACCATATTTACACATATATAATAATACACATTTTTTAAAATTAAATTGCACACCCAAATATTGCACTTAAAGTTCCCAACAAATTAATAGACAAGATGGCAGACTATACTTTTTTTATAATATTTTCTTAACTTTTCGCCTACCTCTAGAAAAGTTTGCTAAAGAGTTTCTTGCGCCGCTTCTTCACTTCAAGACATAACAAAATGGCCGAAACGTCGGAATAACCAAATTAAAATAAATTACCGCGCTTAAAACCGTTGAAACGTAGATTTATAATCATAATTGTTTCTTCCTAAACACGCTAAAAACATTCAATAATTAAATATTATTATGAGAAGGACATTCTTGAAGGGGTCAAAATTTAGGGTCTATACCATCCACACCTTTACATTGGCAGGTGATATCTGGACGTGTGTCTTTTTATAATTAAAAAAATATTCAAAGCTTGCATGTGTTCGATGTTATCTTTGGAGCGAATTTTTGAGATGTCCCGAAGAAATGCACATTTTTGATTTCACGGGTGGATGACTGTTGATAAACCGGTTAATTATTTAGACGGTGGTTTTTAATTGAAATAATTAAGAACTTCCGACTATTCTTTAAGAGATATTAAGATAATGTATTATTTATAATCAGTAAATTAAGTATATTATGCTTAAGTATGTATGAATATTTTTTGTTTTTGACTCATTTTCTGTAGGTACCACCTACATATAATTGGATTCTTTAAGAATAAAAAAACAATAGAATACTCATAATTGTACATCAACATATAATATCAACCCATAAATGTCTCACTGCTGGGCTTGGGCCTCTCATTATAGGGGGAACGGACAGTAAACCCACCACACTTGTACAAGGCGGTTTGGCAGGTTTGACACATCGGTTATCGCGATGTTTTCCTTCACCGTTATAAGCATGTGTTAATTGTAACAATATGCACATTAGATCAGAATACTGACTAAGTGGAGCATGCGTTCCGCCCAGGATCGAACCCACGCCCTTTGAGTTTGGGACGCGTGCGCTAGCTATTATGCTACCAAGACTTTTTCATACATCAACATAACAAAAGAAAAATACACAATAAGCTTACATATTATAAATAGTACAACGGGTGGCCTTATTGATTAACGCAATCACTTCCTAACAACCTTTGGATGAACAAGATCGTAGCGTTGGTGTGCAATTGAACTAGCCTTCCTCATGAGACGATCAGGGCGGAGCTCTGGTTACACGGTGTTCCCCCGTACCTCACGAGGCTGTTGGGCGCGTACCTCCAGGACAGGTACATCCTGTGGGAGGGTGGCCAGGCTGGTTGCGCGATAGGTAGGAGACGGGTCGTGTGGGCGTCCCACAAGGGTCGGTTCTCGGGCCAATTCTGTGCGTATACGACGGATCCGGAGGCGCAGATATGCGCAAAATCGCCTCCCGTCATTCCATCGCAGGGATCCACATGCATTTGCGGATTCAGTGGATATAAACCTCTACTGGTAAAGTGGGTCACTTTGCTTCCCGGAGTGATCCTGCAAGAAATCGTATTACGCGATAAGGCCAAGATTTTTGCCAAGAAGTACAACGAATAGGCTCCGGGTTTGATTTCTGGCATGGTAATTTCGTAAGCAATCTTTCCATATTGACCATAGTCCACGTATCTGGGATCGGCCTTAGAGTGATCCGTTGTGTATTTCCCATAACACAAGTGTACCTATATTATGGTAATTCTTACCATATGGATATACAATATCTGAGATTGTCTGCCAATTCAAAAATAATATTACTATTGCTGAACAATAAAGTTTATGTATGTTTAAAATAAACTCTTGACATCAATTTTAAATTATCTTCTAGTTAAATCAGCTAAAGGTGCGAAGCCATATAGAAATAGTATAGAAAAGAAAAAAGAACTTTTATTCGGTAACTCGATGACAAAGCATCACCATACAATATCAGCATATGCTAAAACAGACACGTGTCATTCGGTCGTGTTAATTTTGCTTTTTTTCTTTTAATTAATCAGCTAAGAACCATATGCGGCAACATTTGGTCAAAGAATTTACACCGTTTTACGTCTGTGTTGCATGCATTAACTCTTTTATAAGTTTGCTTCGAATATGCCAAGGTTCTATATCTTAATATTGACTCTTTTTACTCTACCATTTACAGAAAATTAACATTATCCGTATGGAGTCCAAGTTAGAATGTAACCAGTAAGGCAAATTAATGGATAGTAAAATATAGAAACTCAGCAATATTCCCGAAAGAATAGGGTTTATATTTTTCTTTTATGAAAAAAAACAGTCAAATTTATGTGCAAAACTTCATCAAGTTGTCAACTACACAATAATTACGAGAGTCACAATTAATACATAAACGTTGAAGAATACTTGATTCTAGCTAGATATTTAAACAGTTCGAAATCATATTCAAAAAAGAAGACTAAATTAAACATACTCTATGAAAATTTAATTCAGACTGTTCAATAATAGTGGTAGGATATTGATAGTTTTGTGAGTAGTAATTATGTATTTCTGTGAGAAATCAAATTGTCAAATGTGGCCTTTCGAGTTTTCTCAAGAACTACGTTGAATGGCGTTACTTATAATGCAACTGCGCTTCTTTACGAAGACTTATATACATCAGAGTTGGCTGTATGGACTAAAGATTCCTTTGCTTGCCTTAGTGGCGAATTCTACTACTACTCAGCCTGTCATAAGGTAACTTAATAAATACATTGTGTTATCCTAATTTGGATATCATTTGTGTACTTTGCAAGTTTGAGTGAAATATTGTTGCAATTTAAATGATAAATTGTCGTCCATTTGTCATTAACTTGTTAATTAGTTGTTAATGTTGTAATTTACACCGGAAATTGGAAAATGACAGATGCCGTTTAACGTTATGGTCTGTTTGTTTTTGTAACCTATTATATAATTAAATTAAACCTTTATATCTAAATATTGTGATGTATATATAATACATGTTACTACGCAACAATTTTGACAAATAAAATAAATATCACCAAAAAATGTTTAACGGACTGTGTGGTTGAGCAGGTTAAGCCTTTACCAGACTACCTCACAGCAACGCAGTCTCCGGGTTCGATTCTTGGCATGGAAAATTTTCAGAAACGATTTTTTTCCGTTATTTACTACAGTCTAGGTGTCTTTCATCGGCCCCCGAGTAGTCCGTTGTATATCACCTATAATACAAGCGTAACTTGCTTAATTTGGGGATATACAATATGTGAGTTTCTCTGTCGATTATTTATTTATGTACTTACAAGGCATTGCACTGACGCCCATGGTAAAGTTAGTTGTTTACATAATATAATATAATAATAAAATCGGCTATGTGTCCCCGATAACCTTCGGGGCCTAGGTAGTTTTATTATGTTACTGCTCCATCTGGAATAATGTTAAGTGACCGTTTCACATAATTGTAGCGGTGGGCTTAAGGCGTTATTTATGAAGCGATATTGTTATTAATTATTAACGATTTTAAATATCGACAGATAACGTATAATACACGTACGTTTTTTTCGAGTATATTTTTCTCTTGGTGCCTACCCGATATTTTGTTGCATACGTTGGAGAAAAATCCCAGAAAGACACAGTCCTTAACATTAATTTGAAGTACCTTCCCTGAGCGTGAAAACATTTTCCATATAAAATACACGTAAATTAAGACTTTTTAATTTTCTATAACTCAACCGCATTTTAGTTTATCACATCGGACTTGGTCGCGATTTACTCACAATCAAGCATGTAGATAAGAGTCTAAGAGTCTTTTTTGTCAACAAGCGGTAGCAAATAAGTTAACTTTACAAAAAAAAGCAATATGAGAAATAAATCTCACCTGTTATGAATAAAGCGATTTATTGTGGTTTATTTCTCTCTTGAAAACAATATATTTGCTCACTCGTCGCAGTAGCTAGTAGAAAAAAAGAGCCGCCAACCAACGGTCTACTTGTGTCTAGTCTAGTGAATTTATTCTTTATAATAAATAGTTACGATTTATAATGTAATTTAAAAACTAATGATTTATAAGTTTTTTCTTTGTTTTGTTAAGCGTGCGATACAATTGTGTGAAATTTATTTGTTTGCTTTCGTATTGTCGCTTTCCAGTCATATATTTTTTTCTCTTATTTTGTCGTTAGTACGTTTTGCGTTCGCATGCTTTCCATTCGTTTTGAAATTCTCTTGTTTAGAGTTGTAATTGTAACGTCTGTTACAATGTATACAGTTTTTTTTATTTTAAAGATAATTTGTGACTAAAATTTTACTTAAATTCAATGCAATAATTAAACACATTTTGTATTTTAACATCTTACTTTAGATTTTCCTTAAGTTGACTAATTACCGATTTTTCAATCATCAGATAAAGTTATTCATTGAATAAAATACAAGATGCGATAATTAAAAATGACATTTGCATGTATAAAACAGTTGTATGATTACAGTTTTGAATTAAGTCAGTTTATATGATTAAAAAATCAGCCCTAAAACATTTGGATATCATTACCTTAACTAAATGTAAATATTTGTTAATTGTACCAAAATGTTTTTCCAATGTCCCTGCTACACCTGGGATAATGTTACTGTTAGTGGCTGCGTCACACAGATGTAGTCAAGAGTTTGGCGCGTTATTTGAGATGAGACATTGTTAATGTCGTTTAACATTGACATATAACTCATGCATATATACTAATGTAGCTAATATTTATGGCGTTATTTTTGGACGATATAAGTATGTCGCTTTTGGATCCAGTCACTAACACTAACATTATCCTAAGCATAACCTAAACTCAAATGGTTGCCAATTCGTTTTCACCGGAATACTTACATTCTTTCATTGCTTTATTCATCCCTGTTACTCCGCAGTACCTTAAAGAACGCTTTGAATTTATTTCTTGCTCACACAATTTACTCCCTTCCAGTCAACATAGACTTATTACTCCTATTCATAATACAACGTTTTTCAATCATTGTTTCACGGTTAAGGCTATCCAACTTTGGAATACATCATTGCTTGTTGCTCTCAGACAAGCAAAATCTCTAATTACATTTAAGAACATGGTCAGGAAATACTATCTGCAATATAATAGGTATGTAACTTTGTATAATTAGTATTATATTTATTATGTTTAAATAGTTTCATTTTATCACTATACCTTGTATATGTATATAACTCATGTGTATATTTGTATAGTTATATATTTATTATTAAAATGTAAGTAATCGCACAATAATAATGTATACCACCACCGCCACTCCTAATCAGCAATATTCTTGCCACGAGTTGTCTGGAAGAGATCGCTTTTTAACGATAATACCGCCCTTTGTATAACAATTAGAATAATACTAGTTCGTAAGTTTTCTGTAATGGTGTACATTAAAGTGTTATCTATCTACGAGTATTTATCTATCTTATCCCAGGTGTAGCAGAGGCATAAGGAAAAAACTATGTTAGCAACCAGTTGCAGTCACGTAGGACTTGGAGCTTTTTCAAAGGTTCGGCTTGACAGTTTACGCAGGCAAAAAAGCTTAGAAAGTTCTACTTATCATACTAAAGTAACCAATTTATAAACAATTACCAGATATTAAACAAAACACCAAGACCGGTCAGCTCCCATCTGCCTAAACCTCTGCCACCGGCCATGTGTCCAATAATTTATAAAAATGCCCAAAGCACCGAAGTTAGACAATGGATGAGAGATTTATAACGCACCAACATCTGGCGTTACCTGGTTTAGGTGTGATGGTGTAAATGAGGGTCAATAATAATTTAGAACAAAGAATGTATTGATTTCACGTTACCGAAAGCAAGTCTTTAATCTGGGGTATAGAAGAATATAGGAATTACAATTAACTAATAAAAAAAGTAACACTGAATACCTCCTAAACACTATAGGTCTTACTCATGTTGAGTTTGTTAGAGCTTTTGTAAAAGCTTCTTTAAGAATCATAAAGAAGCTTTCAAAGTTGTTTTAACTCAATATGAATAAGACCGAAAGCTTGAAATATTCTCTCACAAATATTAACAGAACGATATCCAAAGTAAATATTAGTACTAAATCAGCCGAAAGCAAAGCTAGGTCAGGTGAAGGTAGTTTGTTGGAATGCATATCCCCCCTCTTTCCTTTAGGCCTTTCGTGTCCCCTTAGCCATCTAACTTGTTTGCGAGATGATCCTTTAAGTGATGGTATTTATTATTCAATATAATGCACACAATCTGTGATTTCATATCTGTTTTATATACTGCGTAACTTTCTACTTTATCCGTTAGTATGTATGTTAATATTTGATGTATGATGGGTCAAATATTTAATCAATGAGGCGGGGTTGGCACTGAAATTCAGCGTTGTGCTGGAGGAAATTCCAACACAGCTTTGTGCTGAATTGATGACCTCATTTGTAGGAAAAGAGGCGTACAAGATATTAAATTTACCCATAGAAAAAAATATTTCTACTAGCGGACGAAACGCTATCCACTTTTGTCATACGTAACGCTGAAAAGTGGAATTCTTTACTGTCGTCTGTTTTTCCTAAAAAATACAATCTAGGTGTCTTCAAGTCTTCTTCTTTTCTTCTTTTAGGTAAGCGTGGTGGAGTACGCTTAAACTGCATTTCCACCTGACATCAGGCGCAATGGCAGTCAAACGCGAACAAATTGTCGCTTTCCTAACAAATAAATTCCTTCTTTATGACTCTTTGAGAATTGGCTTAGTGTGTAAATTCTTGTTGTCAATGTCAAATGATGTTAATGATATTAATTAATTTAAAATTAAGCTGTTAGTTCTATCAATTCTTTTAAATCGTGTTTCGTGAAATGAGTGAGAGTTTCGATGACTCACCTGTCCAACCTTCCCCATCCCATCCAGTCCTATATCTCACCTCTTCAATCACCTCTAGTCTGCTTCCGCTATCTCATCCTTCTATCCTCTTAATCCCATCCTAAATACTGGCAACGCGTTGACTTCGCTTTTGGTGTTGCAAACGCCTATAGACGGCGGTAACCACTTTCCATCAGTTTCTCAATAAAAAATATGACGTGACATACCTAGTTCTACTACATTTATAATTTACTAGCTGACCCGTACCCACTTCACTGGGCGTGATTAAAGAATATTTTAATCACAATCAAATTAAGCCTACATCACTCGGGAATAATGTACCTTTCTACTGCTGAAAGAATTTTTAAAATCGGTTCAGTAGTTCAAGAGATTACTTCCTACAAACAAAGTCACAAACTTTATCTCTTTATAATATTAGTGTAGTGCACTTAATAAATCCAAAGAACGCATCTCGCGCATCTACTTGACTGCACAATAAACACAATACATTAAAACATTGACTCACATCCTATTGTAAATTCCATTTTCTAACGACATTTGTGTAAAGCGGTATCATCTTCTAGATGCGCACGCGCACGGGAGCGTTGCATTGCGCGGGAGTGCCGCCACGACCGGGGCCCGCCTCAAAGGTCGGCCACAACCGGCTGCGGTGGAATGCCGGGATTTCGTAGCTGAACTTTGGCTTATAAGCTATTTATTTTCATTGGATTTCAAACGTATATTGGAACAGTTTGGCAGTTTTTGTAGATGCGGAGGGAATAGAGATACGGTATCTGCGATACCAGACAATTAAATTCCACGAATACGGTCTAGTAATAATTACGAGTAGACGTGCAAAAGTATACTGGCAATACGTTTTAGAATCACGTAGTCGTTTTGGCAAAATAAAAATACATACTTATATTGAAAATACAAGTTAAATTCAAGTTCACTCTCAGATTAATAAAGAGAGGTTTCTATTAGTCCATGGTTCCGTTGAAGAATATTTTTTTCAGGTCATAGATAAGTTAAAACTTCAGTTTACATCCTTTATCAATTTTTTTCAAAATTAAAAGTTTTTATTCAAACCGAGTGCTACTGGAGAACATTTTTATCTTACATACGTTATAAGTTAAAAATTAAGTGTAATTCCTACTCTGTACACAGTGTTTCGCAAAATGTTATCGCTGTTTCAGAAACGGCAAGACACTCTCCAGCAACTCGTCCGACTAAAAAATCTTTTCCTTATGTATTTATTTATATTAATTCAATAACAAAAATATTTTGTCTGAATATAAATACGTAGTACATAAGTTTCAAATAACTATTTAAAAAGTCCATAATTACCATTATAAAAAATGTTAAACTTACAATAAATATTATTCGTTTCACAAAATATTATGTCCATAAAAAGGGATTTTTATATAATCATATTAATATTTAAGAACAAAATTAGGAAGCAATTAAATAATATAGTTGTTTGAGAAGGAATATTTGTAAGTACTCATCTCATGCTCTTTTTCTGACAACGTCTAACTTTTCTTTTTAGGTTTTCTTTTTCTTCTTTATCGGATTCAGTTCTAGCAAACATAGGCATGATACTGAATAGAGAAAAATAATCTAGTGAGTTATGACTTTGGTAAGATAATAAAATTTTAAAGTTTCTTCAGTTAATTTGACTAAACTAACCTTTAGAAATTAGATGTGATGTTAGGTAAAATTAAAATATCATGCAGACACGTTATACTTCCACTTTAACAGATATTTGTTTATTTGAACGAATTATCGACTCAATATTGTTCTAGAATAAAAGACTAAATATCCGCTTAAAAGCATTAAGCTCAATTCAAGTCGCTGTTTCTTTTTATAAAAAAAAAGTTTGAAACATCTGTTTGGAATTCACTATCACCACATGAAAATCTTCTAATTACAAGTAAGTAAGTACAAACAAGTTAATACTTGTGTTTTGTCTTATACAAAAGAACTTTAACAGATGTTTTGACATTTTAAACCCCAGATGTCTTAAGTCGATTGTTTAGTTCAATAGAGGTTATGTATACTTTTACCTGTTACTGAAAATAATTAAGACTTTTTGGAATCAGAGCTTGTATTATCTCACTTTTGCACGTGTGCAGCAAATTTTTGAAATTTAGCTAACAGATGTTTCTGTTCTCTTTCTGAGAGTGGATTCTCAAAACTTACAATTATTTGGTCTAACGGGGTTTTTAACAACAAATTGTCCAGTTTTTATATAATTTTTTGTACTCCATTTTTTCTATCATTACCTATCGTTAAGATCTTTTTAAATATCAGCGATTACTGGCCGGGTTTCTAGATTGAATTTTGGAAACGCATCAAATTTGAGAATTTGATAAATTTACTATGCCAAAAATAATATGACATCCAGACCGTGGCGAGTCGTCATCAATATACATTATAGTGTTTGGCTCTAATTTTGACATTCCAGAGAGAAAAAAAATTAGCATACCTAAAAATTTTTTGATCCCAAGCTAAAATTTTTGGGGCATAAATTCCTTAATTTAAAGATTCTGTTGCTGATTGATCTTAATCAGGCCAGTTCAAAAGTTTCTCCTCGTGGGAAAAACGATGACTTCATGACGAAAGAAGACAGTTGATGAGTAAATTGCATTTTTTTTTAAAGTGGTTCCTCTCCAGCCCATTGGCGGATGATGATTGCTGTCAAGGTCACCAATTTTCGTATATCTTTTGAGTACTTCCTTAAATTATCCATGCCAAAACTTAGCTCCTTTAGCTCAAGCAAACTCAAGCCTTGAAACAGGCAAGCCATGGCAACCGTTATTCTTGGTACCAACAATATGCGAAGCAACACCATCGTGACATCGCAGGTCGTTAGTATTCCGTGCCGGTAGCGGGTCCCATGGCGACCTTTGCATCATCATCTGATAACAATATACGGGACATTATATTGTATAAACATTGTTATTGCCAATTTTAGTAGATTTTTTACCCCTTTCTGTTGTCTGTCTTCATATACTACTTATATAAATTGTAATCTAGCAATTTAGCCGCTCGAACTTTATTTACAATAACAAGTTTATCGCAGTAAGTAAAAGCATCTCCTTCATTCCTTACTATAAGACCATCCTCATCAGATTAAACCCGTGAGAATTGTCCGCTTCGGAGCTCTTAGTCTTTCTTTTCTTTCTTAATTTGTCTTTTCCATTTCGCGCGGTCTTCAGTATCTCAATTGAATTAAATGAATTTGCAGTGGTTATTAACTCAAAAAACATTTTTTTTCTTTAGATCAGATAACACAGTGTTGTTCACTAAAATAAATAATTACAACAAACAAAATGCATAATAACAATAGTTCTTAGCTAAACAATAGGCGGCCTTATCAACCAAACTTTTAATACAGCAATTTGCCATTTTTAAATCAATATTATGTCTTTTTTTAATTGTAGTACAGGTTCGAGACCATGATCTCGGCTTATGTATAACGGGAGGAGCAGGCTTACCAAGAAGATTCTTATTCACAAGGGACTTGAACACGCCTAGATTGTAGGTTTCGGGAAAACTAGACAGTCCAGCTGTGACTTCCACTCTTTTGCAGTGCTATCTAGATACTTAGTTATTTCATTAACCTCATCTATTTCAATTAGAATTTTAGGTTCAAAATTGTACTGTTTACATAATATCCTCTTCACTCAAATAAGGGATTTTCATGTAAGTGGTAAATTATTTCAACAAGTGAGTGAATGATAAATCACGTATTCACGATCTGTTCGACTTTGAGATGAGTCATTAGCTCTCGCGGTGTCATGGGAAGGCGGATGACTCACTAGCCAGTCCGTCGGAACTCCGTCTATGTCGTTCCGATTTTTTGCCGTGATTTATAGTTGTGAAATTGTATTCTTTTTGTTGTATATTTTTTATAATGTTTAATATAATATTTAATGAATTTACATCTTGTTGTGCAACTTTTACACTTAATAACTTGAATGCAAAACCAGAAAGAGAGCTAGTAGATTTACGCATAGTATAAGTAAATTAACTTCGAGACGTTTTTGCGTTTAGTATTTGTATTAAAATTAAGGATTAAAAATTATGTTTTATATATTATTTTAATATCGTATAATATTATTAGTTTCATATTAAGTACCTGCCTATGACAATATATAAAAGGTATTAGTTAATTTATTTATGCGCTGACAGTACACTACTACAAACGCAAAAACGTCTCTAAGCTAATCTGTAGTTGTAAGAATAGTATTAAGTGTTGTTGCCTTTGAATGAATCGAATGTCATCGTCTCTGCTTGATGATGGCAGAGTCGGTATGGGCCCTCGAGCTCTTTGAGCGCTGCTCTTTGCCCCGGAACAAGTTTTGCGAGGGGCGACTAACCTCCGGTGGCGGTGTTCGGGAGCCGCCAGACACATAAGGGGTATATCGGTGGCTTCCGAACCCGGCATAATTTAGTGACCAGGTACAGAGGTTGTGGACGTAACCTAGCTAAAGTTTCTGACCCCTTAATTTTTAATACATCACCCGAATTTACAGGGTATTATAATCAACCTACTGTAAGTAGTGATTTAACTAAGCATATACATTGTCCCACTTATACCAAACAGTTATACAAATTTATAACTTCATTAAAAAAGTTATTAAAAGCTGTTATTCATAATCGCACTATTAATGTGATTATTAATAAAACTTTCTTAATGAGCCTATAAACCTTATAAAACTATTATAAATAAGTGTGTATCTGTCGATATTTTAAATTTATTATCTTATACTTACTTATATATAGTTGTAATTTCATTAGATATGTATGCAGACTTACTACTATCAAATAACTTCTAGTATTAACTTAAATTTACTTAAGCATAGGTTTAAAACAAAAATAAGATTTTATTTCTCACGGTCTTGATACTACAATGTATAAACACCGGAATAACTCAAATAGTTTGCATAAATGAAACCATGTTTTATTTAACTTATTAAATTATGCATAGTCATGGTTTGAACGTGATGAATCATTAGACCTGTGTACGATGATCATCAGGTGATAGATCAAGGAAAATATTGACCTATGCACAGGTTATGTGATTCATAAATTAGTATCTATTATATTATCTTTACAGGTCGTTTGAAGTTATTTCAGTGTTATTAAAATGACAGGTTATTTTCGATGTTCATTAAAGAAAAGAAAGAGAGAAATATTGTATTAGAGATGGAGTATGATTATGATGCACAAGTCTGTTTCTTTCTCTACTTTTTGGGACCGATCTTAGGATAATGTTATAGGTATTGACTGTGGCCGATTGCGGCTCACTTAAATCGTTAAAAATAACGCCGGAATAACCATATTAGTGTATATAACTACCAGTGGCGTGGGCTTCATACCACCAAACTTAGCCCACTTTAGAGAAACCAGCCACTGGCGACAGAAAGTGTCATGCATTTATTGGCGTAACGTATTCTGTCCAAACATGTTATAACTACTGTCTCTATAAATTAACATGCTCACCGCCCTAGCCGGGCTGAGGCAGAGTTTGATTTATGACCCAAACTGCACAGACAAAATAATTCTACTATAGTAGCGTCTTAATTTCTACAACAGCGGTGTAATCGACGCTTGCGGCATACCGTAGATATATTTTTTCAATCGGCTTATCCTAGCCGAATTTTCACGTCGCGCCAATGATATATACGTTATCTATCAATATCTAACATATATACTATAACGTTATTAGCAATGTAAAATAATATAGCATCACAAATAACGCATTACATTCTTCGCCATATTTACATGAAACGGCCTGTAACTGTAACATTATCGCAGGTGCTTCCCCAGGATTATCAATTGTAATAGAGTCATATATAAAGACTTGATTGAGACGTCAATGATCGTGATAACTTAGTGATAAGCGTCTAGGTTAGGTCCAGTGACTTAAGTTCGAACCCTGCCTGCCTGCCTGGATTTTGGATACTCTAATGGCTGGTTATATCTTACTATATATTCTTTCATATGCCTAACCGTCAGTTCAATTTTGACATTATTTGTTTGGAGCTAATGTCAAATTTTAACCGATAGTAGATTGTTCATGCATTATTGTATATATATAATTATGTATGTATGTATTCGTATATATATATGTCGGAGAACGGCCTCGTTCTCACGACATCTTCTTTAGTTATTGCAGGTTTAGTGGGCGTCATCAGGATAAAATGCGAGCATAAAACACAATAGCCACGGTTTATACACTTTTAATTTAGATTTGATCAACATTATGACATAGTTTAGACCGAGCAACGGGTTCAGGGCATCGCTCATACTTCTAACTTAACATTTTCTTTAAAAGTCTCCATGGTCCAACTGGACCTATTGCCATCAACCAAATGTGTCACACGAACTCCTCCGTCTACCGAAGTAGATACTACTCAAGTATAGAGGGCGTCTGACCCCGCTCGGAACCATATGCTCTGCTCTGATTGGTCGTTTATTAAATTACAATATTCATAACTTTTATTAGGTTAGAACGATCTTTAAGTTATAGAAACATTTAACAAATCAAATTAAGTTAAATTAAGAATTTTAGAAGTAATTAAAATGTAAACAAATGATATTATGCGTTATACATCCAAACAACAATCCATCCAATTATAGCTTCCCTCCGACATATATATATATATATATATATATATATATATATATATATATATATATATATATTTAAATTAGTTATGAATATTTATGTATCTATTGCCATTTTTCTGCTCCACCTATTTCGCCCGATTCAAATTTTTCTCCTGTAGGTTGCCTGGAAGAGATCGCTTTGAGCGATAAGGCCGCCTATTGTATTGCCTAGAAAATATTGTAAATATGGTCTGTTTCTGTAATTGTATTTTTGCAATAATGTGTTATCTATCTTAGATAGATAACACTTTATTGCTTTATTTCTAATATAATATTTATTTCTAAGGTTTCTTCTAATACATAATAAAGCATATTCATTGATTCATTCTTCAATTATAATTTTAGTTACCCTTTTATCTGCTTTTAAGTTCTATGAGTGAAACAGATAGTCTTAATAGATAGATAAAAATCTTACCTTCAATCTATAGTGTCTAGTTAATCAAGTCAAACGAGTAAATTCAGTAGCCAAAGCAAAGAAATTTCAGTATGGATTATCAAGTCACGATACAAACTTAATAGGGCTGGTACCTGACTGGATTTTCCTTTTGTCTTAGTCGGGATTAAGCAGTTTTTATGAACCCACTTTCGACCCAGATGCTTCCTGTGACATTGTGGGACTAAACGGTATTTTAGTTAGGACAAGTACATTCAAAATTCATTTTTATAGCCCGATTATTAAAGGTCATAAAATTAGCAAGTTAAAGAGGTAGTGGGCTTATCACATTTGTTGCAGGAACAATAATCGCTGATGAAGCAAATGAATACGGAGTGGAGATCGCGTCTCAATAAACGTAGTGAAGGCCCTCCAGTCCGGTTGACCTTAGTTCGTAGATCTTAGTAGAATTTAGTAGAGAAAAAGCGCAAGACTATATAGGATATGCTTCTCAAACTTGGACAGGCATACGTTTAACAGTGGGCAACGTTGGCTAATATACTGTATATCTACGAAAGCCTATCTGCGACTAGTATCGACCTAATCTGGATGTACAAAGTCGCAAGGTGCTCGCGGAGCCTTCGTAGTCAGTATAGTAGGGCGGGCATGAAAAATAGATTCTGTGAAGGTGAGGGTTGATACATCACTCAAGGCTATTTAGTGATAACCCTATTGTAACTGTATAATATATCATGAGCACGCTTTCCAATGAAGATGGGCCGCTACTTTCTGTTTACCAGTTACCTCGACATTCCAAGCACTGTCGCGCTATTTGGCGCGGACTATCGTCTCGAATGTCAGAATGAAAATATTTGGAGGTGCCTCTCTAGTCTCGCATACGCGTATCGATTACCATCTAAAACCTTCACGTTATAAGTGGAGAACATATCTAAATCATCCTTGCTTTACAATCATTGCCATTATGTAGTAGAATCTATTGTTTCGAGACCGACAATGCATCGGCCAGCAACACCCGTGGTTATAAGTTGTAATTTGCTTGTTTTTAATAATTTTTTTCAAATTGTGAAATATGTCTATAGTGAATTCATGGAAATGAGATCAATATGACGCCTCCTTATATAAAAATGCGTATTGAAAGATACTACTTATATTCAAACTGTAGGTATAGTTTTTTTTTAGCAACTCTACAGACTCTAGTTCCGTACCCTTTATATATTTTAATTTAGAAAAAAGCTTAGAAATTGTATATGCTTATTTGTAGATTCTGTTATTGTGTGTGACATTTATTGAATGTAAATTTGTCTTGTGATGTACCTTAAGAATAACTAATTATTTTAATAATAGATATATACTAATGTAGAATGTATCTGTTACATGCTGGTGTTATAAGGAAGTTTGCCTTATCTACCTATATATATATGGGCATAGTTATTATACTGTACTGAATTTAATTTATATTATAGATTATAATGTAGATGATATAGTATGTACAAGATTTTATGTCAAAATTACTATTAGTGTAGTCGTTTTTACATGGTTTTTCTTAGATTTTCATTGTTTTTTTTTGCAACAGACATGGAGATGGCCCATTTGATGAAAAGCGGCTACCATCGCCTATGGACATTTGCAACTCCAAAGGAGCTACAAATGCGCTACTGCTCTCTTAAGGGAGCAATGCTGTTAATATAGTCGAATTCAAAAAGCCGCATCCACAACGTTACATTGTTGTATATAAATTAATGGAATGGAATAAGTGAATAGGTATAATAATAGGTCCCGCCGTAGCTGCGGGTCGCAAGCCGTGCGCCCGGGGGTCGCGCATGCAGTCATACAGACAAACATATGCGCAACATGTACAAATACAGTATAGTTATCTTTATTGTTTTAATTATGTATCCATTATATCCTCTTCAATTCGAATGCGAAGACGAATAAGAAGGAGCAGTTTTAATTGAGACCGGAAAGAAGTTGAAAGTACCTATAATATTGTTATAATTTTTCGGGACTCGAATTAAAATTCCGTTAGAATTACTATAGAGTTTATTAGAACTATAGCAACATGTACAACACAGGTACAAATATAACAAACGCAACAAAATCTAACGTAATGCAGAAGGTCGTAATTAAATAAAACGCTCAAAGTCCGTTACTATTAGATCCCCGATTGTACACACGTAACGTTCGTATCGTAATCGTCGCTTGACTGTCGCCCCCTCTCCATCAGGCCATCGTTTTATACTACACAAATGGCAATGAATCCACAAAACATGGCTAATGATGCTAATGAGCGAGTACAATGGACACTAGTCTATTCTCAACAATAATTAGAAACGTATGCCAATAAATAAGTGAACAAAAGAAGAGGATAATAAAAGGGATTATAATAGTTTGAATGTTATTAATTATTAGTTCAAATACGGACAGGTAATAACTGTACTTCTACAAATCTATACGTGGAATTTGTCTTTGTCGGCGCCTAGGTTGTAACAATAGTATACAGTTTTTTTGTTAAAATGTCAAATTTCGTGTTTTAAAGCTTAATTATTTTTATGTTTTGAAAGGTGACGTCACGTAATTTAGGACCCCTCCCGCTTCTTTTCACACAATGTCCTCTCCTACGTCCTACCGGGCCTTCCCAGGTCAACCTTTAAAACAGCTCTTTGCGCTTTTTCAAGGTGTAGAAAGTGAGTTTTATAAGCACCTCCCCACGTCCGTTATGCGGTATGAAATAATGGTATAGCAAAATGCATTACATATTGTAAGCAAATTTGTAATAGTGCGTGACGTATTTTTCAAAAATAACAATTCACTTTTCACTATAGCGACCAATAATTGAATATAAGTAATGTAAGTTGATAATCTATTATAATGGCCAAATATGAATGATATGCTGCTGAATGATAATTGCAGAATGTTTCAACTGTAGTAAAAATGTGGTCAAAGCATAACCGGAACGAACATCAAACGTTTGACATTCAAAACAAAAAAAAACATTTTTAATTATTATTTTTCTGAACGACTTTTAAATTTAATTTATTTCTAAACCACAGGATGAACATCAAATGTTTGACTGGTAGGAATAGTTTCTAAGGGAACGCGAATTTGTTGTTTTTACTATATATACATTTTTTGATACTTACTCACCTTTTAAACCTTCCCTGGATTTCCGCAACTAATTCAAAACCAAAATTAGCCAAATCAGTCCAAACGTTCTTAAGTTTTAGTGAGACTAAGGAACAGCAATTGATTTTGATATATATAGATATTTTGGCATTATAATAGATTTACAACATTATTTGTATTATACCATTTCTATTTAATAGTGATGTTTTCGATGTTATGATAATTTTCATGGCAATAAGATATTTATATAATTTAAGATCCATTATAAAGATACTAATATACCCGATCTCCTGCAGAACCGAACAGTTTCACATTCGTTCTAGGCCGAAGGCCATCTGAAGGCCCTAAATCTGAACTTTCAAATCGCCGTGCGTTGCTACGCACATAAATAATGAATTACATACATTATCGTTTGTTCACATAAACAAGTATAACTATCTGGTTAATGTATTACACAAAATTGAACCTAACTCTTGGAATATAAGGTTGGTTTTCATTTGATGTCTTATAGCTGGCGATATACAAAACAGGGTTAATACATTTATGGTATTAGTCAGGAATTTTATTTTAAACTAAACTTGTAGTTATCAATACTGTGTTACAACCGAATTGTTTTGTTTAAAATCTGTTAAATTGCGTAATGTACCCGATTATAAATTCTTGTTTTGAAATAGTATTACATAAGTAATAATCAAACAAAAATAATATATTCTATTCTAAAAAAAAATCTGCGTTGAATATTATTTTTATTTATTTAGTTGTAAATATTTTTAATTAAGTGTATATTTAAAAAATTAAAAACTTAATTTATTGATTTACACTTAATAACAAAAAAACAATATCATTCAACTATTATCCACTTTTAACCAATATTTCACATTTTTTTTAATGAAACTGCATAGCAAAATATCACTCTTCAAGTCCACGACAAAAACGAATGGATTTTTTTTTAGGGTTTTTTTTATAAATCCTTTAATAAGGTCTTATAGGGTCCATACATCCACTACAGCAGATAAATTTTCTTAATATGCAACTGCATCTTTACCATCAAGACTTTTCCAACAATTTTCAGAGACAAGAACACCCTACTAGCGCAATATGTTGAGCGCCGATTTGGTTCTTACGGCCAATATATTAGCGGTTATAAAGTCACCTGTTCCCCATACACCTGTTCGATGCAATCACATCTGACACTTGTATTTACTCAAAAATGTATTCTAAGTAACCGCAATAAAGTCTAAAAGGTTTATTTTAAAGGAGAATTTTTTGCCCATTGCCAATCAAGGTAGCGGCCGAAAGTTCAAAAAATAACATAAAATGAACTTTTTAGACATTTTTTCGTTCAATCGATAAAACAAATTTCGAAGTTGGTTGCAACGAAAGGTGTTGTTAAATTAAAATTTTTGGTTTTATTTATATTTAAACGTTCAAGAGCTAATAATATTTTTACTATCTTAAACCATGTCAACACCTGTAACTCTTGGTCGATCCAATCAATGCTCTCGTTGCATGATTGCGTACCTATGCAACGAGAAAAGCTTTATTTAACTTGCAATGGATGTATCTATTATTATCTATCTTGGGGTTGTCTGGAAGAGATCGCTTTTTAGCGATAAGACCGGCCTTTGTACATAAGTAGATATAATTTTAGTCTTTAAGTTCATGATTGTATTGGTGTACAATAAATGTTATCTATCTATCTATCTATTTTTTTTATAGTATGTAAGTTCGGGTGGAATCTTGCAAGTTAAATTTGACTAACTTTCCGGTTTCCGATTGAGCTGAAATTTTGCACGGCTATGTATATCGCGTGACAATGCAATAATATGATACCATGGAGCTGATCTGATGCTGTAGTCGAAGGGTGGCCACATTTGGCTCGTTTTACTTGTCTTGGCTATGCTGCTACATGATATCCAGGATCTCAAAAGCTTATATTTAAATACCTTTTTTAAAAAGCTTATAATAAAGTAATGGGCGCAAATAAGCTCTATCTTTATGACGTTGTATAAATGACTGAGTACAATTTGCCTCTCAATGTAACCAGAAACACCTAAAAGGAAGGAAAATCTTTCATTGATTTTAAGAATATTTTTACGATTCAGGCTACATGGACTCTCCAACCATTCTTTTTTAGCACCAGATAAAACTTATTTATATGAAGTTGGAGTTGAAACTTTAGGTCCGTGGGGTCCATCGGCAAAAGGTTTCTTCAAAGAAATTTGTAAGAAACGCTTTGATACTACCCGTGATCAGAAGGCTAGTTCATATTTCGCGTAACAAATCAGCATTGCCATACAGCGTGGCAATGCGGCCAGCCTTCTGGGAACGCTTCCCTGTGCAGCGATTTGTTACATTATTTATATTTATATAGCTTTCTCCCTTATTGTTCGCTGTTTTTATTAACTCCATCTCTAATGAACTCACTTCAACCTATCACCTCTATGCAGACGATTTACAAATTTATACGCAATCACCTGTTGCCACCTTAGACAAAGCAGTTTCAAACATAAACCTAGATTTTGAACGCATTCTGCAGTGGGGCAAGTCTTTTGGGCTTCATGTCAACCCTGAAAAAACGCAAGTCATCATCATCGGTAGCTCACGGATGCTTAACAAGGTCGACTGGAGTACCATACCTAGTGTGATGTTTGATGGGACAATCATTCCTTTTAGTGATAAGGTAAAAAACCTTGGCATTATATTTGACAGTGAGCTGTCTTGGCGACCTCATATCACCGAACTAAGCCGACGGCTTTACCTCTCATCCAAATCCCTTAGAAGGTTGAGCAATTTCTTACCCACTACCACCAAAATTAAGCTAGCAGAATCCTTATTACTTCCTATTCTTGATTATGCTGACGCCAGCTATCTAAATTTAACCCAAGAACAACTTAATAAACTTGAGCGCCTCCAAAATTTTTGCATAAGGTTCATATTTGGACTACGCAAATATGACCATGTCTCTGAATTCCGAAAAAAACTCAAGTGGTTGCCAATTCGATTTCGCCGGAATACTCACATCCTTGCTTTTCTCTATAGTATTTTATTTGTCCCTAGTACTCCTGATTACCTTAAACAAAATTTTGAATTTCTTTCATGCTCTCATAATTTACGCCCTTCTACTAAACTTAAATTGAACACTCCTGCGCATAACTCAACTTTTTATAACAATTCTTTTACTGTTAAGGCTATACAGCTCTGGAACGCGCTTCCTGTGACAATCAGACAAGCAAAATCGCTAGCGATATTTAAAACTATGATCAAAAAATACTACCTGTCGTTGGAATATGATATTTAAATTCATTTATATATTTTGTAGATATGTATTTGTATGGTATGTATATTAAGTATATATCTATGTAATATATAAAATTTCTTTATATATATATATATATATATATATATATATATCATTTATGTATTTATTATTAAAATGTAAGTAGTTCGTACTATATGTTACGTATACCACCATCGCCATTATCATCTCAATTCATTCCTGGGGTTGTCTGGAAGAGATCGCTTTTTAGCGATAAGACCGCCCTTTGTACATAAGTAGATATAATTTTAGTCTTTAAGTTCATGATTGATTTGTGAATGATCATGATTGTATTGGTGTACAATAAAGTGTTATCTATCTATCTATCTATCTTATATTAATTTATTTGTAATTTCGATAAGTTATTCTCATACATACCTATTTTAAACTTATGTATTAAAAATTTAAAAACTTCGTTTAAAAAAACCGACTTCAAAAACGAAAAAACTAAAATGTATAAAATAACTTATTTATTAAGCTATTATTATTAATATATATTATCTAAAACATCTTAAAGTCGGTGCTTAGTAATTTTAAAAATATAGTAATTTTTATGTTTTACTTTGCACCGACTTCAAGATGTTTAAGATAATATATATTAATAATAATAGCTTAAGAAATAAGTTATTTTATACATTTTAGTTTTTTCGTTTTTGAAGTCGGTTTTTTTAAACGAAGTTTTTAAATTTTATTAGTTACTTTTGAGTGTCTAGCTATGTATGGGTGGACATACGAATGGTGCCACGCTTCTTAAAAAATATAGGTCCCAAGAACCGGGAACAAAAAAATGTTCGTAAAATGAAAACTACTGGGCCAAACTATGTCAAATTTTTAGGGGACCAATTGGAAGCTATTCCGCGTCGAACAAAAAAAGAATCACGTAAATCGGATCATAAACCTGTCAAAGGTCGATGACAATGCAATAATATGGTACCATGGAGCTGATCTGATGATGGAGTGGGAAGGTGGCCATAGGAACTCCTGTACTAAACAAGATAGACCCTTCGTGTTTGGGCTCGTATGTTTATATCGCGTGACAATGCAATAATATGGTACCATCGAGCTGATCTGATGATGGAGTCGGAAGGTGGCCATAGGAACTCCTGTACTAAACAAGATAGACCCGTCGTGTTTGGGCTCGTATGTTTATATCGCGTGACAGTGCAATAATATGGTACCATGGAGCTGATCTGATGATGGAGTCGGAAGGTGGCCATATGAACTCCTGTACTAAACAAGATAGACCCGTCGTGTTTGGGCTCGTTTCACTTGTCTTGGCTAGCACTCTGTTGCTACATGATATGCAGGATCTTGTATTTAAAAACATTAAAAAAAAATCAACTAAAAAATGAAAAATAAATACTAGTATTAAAAAAAACTAAAAAAACACGCTCATAAAAAATCCAACTAAAAAACAGAAAATAAAATTTGGTACATTATTGTAAAAAAGCGTGGGGTGTATTTAATTAATAATATAATATCTTAAAAAGCGCTTTGAATACATCCCACGCTTTTTTACAATAATGTACCAAATTTATTAAATTTTATTTTCTGTTTTTTAGTTGGATTTTTTATTACAGCGTGTTTTTTTAGTTTTTTTTTAAACTATTTTTAATCTAGTCAATCATAAATTTGACTGATAACTTTATCTGATATCCGGCCCTTAGTGATGCCTTAAGGGATGCCTTTAGTTAAATATAAAAGTAGCAAATGTATGAATTTATTTCATTAAACAATTCTGATTATAGTATAAACATAAGTGGAACGGGTTGTCTGGAAGAGATCGCTTTGTAGCGATAAGACCACCCTATATATAACATTTTATTATTAGTATTATTATAGTAGGTTTGTAACCTACTATAATAATACTAATAATAAAATGTTAGTATCTAAGTGGAAACTAAACGGACTATTTTTTCATAGCTGGAGTACATCATACAGGCAGACGGCCCAACTGTGATGAAAAGTGGTAACGGTCGCCTATGGACATTAGCAATGCCAGGGGTGCTGCCAATGTAATTGTTACCTATTAAATGACTAATTTATACAGTCATTACACAAGTGCAGTCTCTCTTAGGTTAGACAAAAATTTGTTAATCAAAGGCAGAAAACCGTCATTTATTTGGATTTTGACTAAGACTTTATGTCAGACCTGAGGTTGTACTAATCAAATCTAGGAGCGTCAGAGCTTCAATATTTCACTATAACACGTTTACCATGTGGGCATAACACAAACTAATTAAAAAAACCAACTAATAACTCAGCTTCTACTTCCTACTAATAAAAAGTGTGAGTGTAATTAAAATTATGCATCTCACTTTTTCGATTCAAAACAAAATTACCAATTAAAAATAGTTCACACAGTAAAATTTGACATTCCCCTCACTGATAGGTTAATATATTTAATTAGTGGTTATTTTACGATAAGACATAAGACGCTTTTCCCTCATTTCCTGAAAAGCCGGTTTGATCATCCTCTCAAGCCTAGAAACGAAAATGCTTTCACTTTGACTTGTTTAGGTAAGTTTAACTCTATACAGTTAAGCTATACGCCATACGCTCAGTATGCTAATGTTAACGGTCAATGCATAAAGGGCGAATATCAACTAAAAATTAGCTAAATGCGTCAATCTACGCAGAATAAAGCTCCATTGAGATGAGCGATATCCATTATTTGTCATATGGCAACACACACAAAAATACCTCGTTTATTAAGGAATACTGAATAAATCTTGTTCAAACTTAATTAAAAAAAAAAATTCTAGCACCTATTAATTTTCCACCCCTTAGTTCAAAACCTCCGCACATATTGGTTTTTTAAATAAATGAAAAATTTTGAATATACATACATACATCCTTATCGTTCCTTTCGATTTCTTTCACATAATCCACAGTCCGGTTGTCTGAAAGAGATCGCTTTAATATAAAGCAATTTGGCCGGCCTGTGTTCCTGCTAGAGTTGCCACTTTTTTTTAAGAAAATAATTATAGTAGTTTTCTTTTTTAACCGTAAAACTATTGGGAAATTTGGAGGGGGTCACATTTATTTTTCATTAATTATTTTATATTTAATTTGTTACATTATTGAATTTACCATGTGTATTTGTTTATTTTTGCTTTGTCCAGCAAAGATCAATTATGTTTAAAATAAGGATGAGAATCGAATCAAAAAGCGCGACAGTTTAATTAGTGATAAAAATATATGTAGTACTATATTATTTTTCTGGAATATATAGTACAATGGGCCAAAATATAGTACGATAGTACATATTATAGTACGTTTGGGAATCGTAGTTCCTTCCATTACACGAAATGAATGTAAATTATTTACTTTATATGTGTGTGGTTAACAATGAAAAGTTTTCTATAAATCCAGTTTCGGAAAAAATAAATTAATAAAATAAGGTTATATATAAGTACAGAACCATAAGAAATTTACCGAAGGAATATAACCCAAATTTTAACAATAAAGTGGTCATTAACACTTTACGAGACCACCCGATACATACACATGTAGACACATTCGTATATATGTAGCACACGTTCCAATTATCGCTATATCATTAATATCTAAAACGCGTGTCTTTATGACTGTCTGTCTGTTGGCCGATAGCACGCGAACCTACACGATTGTACCCGATATGATGCCGTGACTTGGATTTTTGAGTGCATACACACAGGTTGAAATTTTCGAATTTGAACTTCGAATTTGTTTCATTAGAACAGCGATGGGCATTTCAAGAATCGCAATCGACCCAAAATTGCAACAGTAGACTCACGTCTTAAGAAATATTTTTCAATTGTTCCGAGTCAAAGTGACAGAAACTCGATGGCCAATTGACAATCGAGACCAGTCGGGACATGTACCTACTCTGTAAGAAACCATCGACTCATGTCATTGGGCTCATGCCTCCCCCCGGCAATGGGTGTGACCCTAGAATCCGCCGTCTGCCAGGGCACTTGGAGTTAGTCGAGCTTCCACTTTCCCGTAGCCCTGGCATAAGTCGAATCAAGGAACAACGAGAGGTTTTAGTGGATATCCCTAACTTGGCTGGCAAGAGCTTACTTGGGGTGCTAGTTCCACCCGACATAACGAATCCCACACTCATTGTGTTTCTCCTGTCGTGGATAGTCCTCAAACGGATTTCCCCTCGAAAAAAAAGAAAACATCATCATCATTGGAAACCATCGACAAATATCAATAAGCTAGCTCCTCGGACTTAAATGAAAATAAAACTAGATTCTATCTCATATAGAACATAGAGCATTGAACTCGAGCTTCAAACCTCATTTTTGTTTGTTTAACACTTCAAATAGATTTATGTCTCGTTTTATGTACTTGGCACACTCTTATAAAAAAGTGTCATGCGCTAAATGCACTTGTAATATTTCCAGATCTTATTTAAATTTGGAATTTTGGCACGATTCTTTATTTAAAAATAATGACATTAATACGATTTAGTGAAGGGAACAGATTTACGATAATTAAATTGTGAATTAGGGCTGTCATTAGATATCACTGATCAAAATTAATAGGTACTTTAACTACTGAGTATATATTATGATCTCATTTTTATTGACCTGATGTTCTAAGCATTTTATTTTGTCTTCTTGTTGTAAGTCGGTCCCTCACTGCTGAGGGTCTGGAGTTCGATGGCAGTTTCGATAATAATGCAGGGCAAGGCAGTGCAATTTATTTAAAATAATTCCCGGTAAACCTTAGAAAGAGCAGTTATATAAACCTGAAATAACCTGTTTATTCCCCTAAAATTATTTTCTCATTCTATCTCTCTCAACATGTGTTTTTGTGAAATTGAGACTGAAAACTTGCTGTGCCACATAGCTATGCCTTGAAGATGTGCGGCAAAAATCGTTATAAAACGTTTGAAACCGGTTTTAACGAGCTTTTTCACGAAATACTCTTTGAGTGAAGTTAAAGTTAGAAGAAAACCGAACAGAAAAGATTCTATAAACTTAGGCAATAACCGTTAACCTTTTTTAACGGGCCAGACTTATTGACATATCGAGATGGACAGCAACGTCATCAAGATCTTTTTCAAGATCTAACACGTGGTCTCTTGCCAACAATTTTTCAGTGACCATAAGTCTCTCCTCTTTTTTTGTCCAAATACAGCTTTAATAGAAAATATTAAAATTGTTCTACTTGAGAAAAACTTAGTTTATTACTTAAATTTTATATTAATATGATAATGTAAGGATAGGTTATTTATTAATAAAATCTTTTATTTATTATAAAATATATTTTATTCTTAGTTAAAATTCTTCAATATGTGCATTATAATTTTGTGTATGTACATTATTAGTATCATTATTTAATCTAATTACCGAAATACGACTAGTGGGTTAGAGTGAGAGAGGAGCCTGCCTACCACTGCCGTATGCGTGAGAGAAAGGGAAGCCCGACAGACTGGTGCCGTAACGCGTTACGTAACGAAGCAGTTTACCTTCCCATAAGAAATGCTCAGATCAAAAAATCGCCTAGTGTGTTCAAAGTCGTACTGCAGTCACAGTTCTTACGCCATCAAACCGTGTTGATCGCTAACGACTCCCCGATTAGTCACAATTTATAAAATGTATTTCATATAACAACACACGATGCCAATAAACGTTATTATTATTATGTATTCATTCCAGTCCCGTACACGGACCAATTTGAGCTAGATACATCTTTGTTTAGGGGAATACACATCTGTACGCTTTGATTTACGCGCTGTACGATTTGCATTAAATAAACATCCTTCACGTCCAAAATGAAATATACATACTTCACAAAATACATTGTTATTATTGATATTTGAAGCTACCCATCATCTAAGTTAAAACCTGACGAAATATAAACGTAAAAATATGGAGCTATGATAGTAAAAGAATTGTATTTATTTTTTGGTTGTGCGACGTATAATAATAGTATGAACAACTTTTAGCTATTGAAACAATCCGTTCTTAAAGAAGTGATCACTACTACAGCAAATAAATTTTTATAGTATATTTTTATGAAATTCCTTTAAGTACATTATTACACAAATATATTTTGTTTAATCTTTTTTTTATAACCTAACAGAAATTTATAATTATATTATGCTAATTCTTTTGGATTTATCGAAAACACTAAACTAGAATTTAAAAAAATACCCACAAAAATTTTAAAAGTACCCCCGTTTGATTTCGACTTTTGTTATATATAGCCAGCCAAGTTTAATATTTCTCTAATAGAACAGAAATTCCTCGATACGCTCTCTGTGTTATGTTTATGCCTGATAATTAAAATTTGTTATGCAATCCTTGTCGGATCAACACCAAAAGCCAAGATCTATCCATCAAACCAAACCAATAACCCTTAAATGGTCCATTGCATTTATTTGAAGAAATTTCAATTTTATATACCTACCGAGAATATATAGTATTGCTTATTATTTACGAACTACGTCACTGGAGGTCTAAATCTAAGGCTGCGGATGTCCCTTAAGCAAGATAATAATGTAAATAATATATAATAATAGAGAATATTTATTGACTTACTAGAATGTAAGAAATTGTACTATATATATATATATATATATATATATATATATATGTATATTATTGTAACGAGCTGTAGCTCGGACTCGAATTAAAATGCCGTTGGAATTAGTATAGAATTTATTAGAACTATACAAACACGTATAATACAAATATAACTAGATACAACCAATACAAACTGCACGATCCAATAACACGCGCAAAGTCCGTCACTATATCGCTTGTCGAATGTACTACACACGTCTTGCTCGTATCGTAATCGTCGTTTGACTGTCCCCCCCCCCCCCCGGTCGGGCATCGTTTTATACTAAACTGCACAATACAACAATCGACCGCGTGGACTGAAGTTTCCGAGTAACCGTAATCTACACACCTGCGGCGGCCATAAACAAGTACAATAACAATGTGCTATTGTCTAATTGCAAATTGTACACACAAAGTAAACAAAAGAAGTCCAAATGCGGGAAAGGTAATAAACCAGGTGCATTCACTTTGTCGGCATGTAACATTATGTATACCAACCACCATCATCATTATATTTTCAATTCATTCCTTGGGTTGTCTGGAAGAGATCGCTCTTTAGCTACAAGACTGCCCTTTATGCATAATGAGACATATATTTCAACTGTAAGTTCTTTTTTTTTTATTGATGCACAATAAAGAGTTTTTGATTCATTGATCACACATATTACACAAGTAATATCAAATTTCTACCCACGGTAAGACGAGTGAATGAATGAAAACTATAAAACATACTATAAATAATAATACATCGTCAAATTACTTTCTATACCTGAATAGTTCACTAATAGTATCTTGTGTCTAGATCTCGCTAATATGTACGTTATGTCCCGTATAGTGGGGTGAGTCGGGGTCGAACTTTCTACCAGGCCAATGTCATTTGAAGCGACAACTAACAATTAACAGCGAAGACGCGCGATACCGGTTCATAGCAATACGCGATCTTTATTGCCGTCTCTACATACATATAGCTTTGTTAAAAAAATTGAATCGACAATATCTTTAGAAGCTTTAATTATTAATAATTTGATATAATTTTTGAAGAGTGGAAAAAATACGTCTTTTATTTTATACTAGCTTCTGCCCGCGACTTCGTTCGCGTGGAATAGTTAAAAAAAAGTGAGTTAAAAAAACTCCGCGTTTTTTAAACATTCTTCATTGGTGCTCCGCTCCTATTGCTGTTAGCGTGATGGTATAAGCGTATTTCAAATCAGACCAGTAGTTCCTGAGATTAGCGTGTTCAAGCAAACAAACAAAGAAACAAACTTATCAGCTTTATATATATTGTTACGTGCGAGCGGGGTTACGCACTTATGGATTGGAAGAAAACACCAGTTTTTAATTTAAAAGCTTTTATTGACTTACACAGCCGCACGTAGTACCTCTCTGTAGGGTTACCCCTATACGCACGACCAACGATGCACAGTCCCGACGATAGGTTGTCACACCCTCAATACCGTCGCCGATATTGCGCGGACCACCTCCAATATTATCGCGGGTAGCTCGCTTCTGATTCCTCCTTCGAACTACGCTAAACACCTCCTTCGCGTATCTGTCCACCAAACTTGTCACTAAATTCACCACTTAATCCGTCTCTGTACTCTATTAACCTTCTCTGATAACCCTTTAGTATCGCACTTGTCGTTTCACCGTCTTGAACTGAACTCAACTTTAAACTGCAACTTTCAACTCTGAAACTGCTCGGTAGGCGCGCCTTACGCTGTTTATATACCCGGAAGAATTTTCTAGAAACCATATATCTATCTCTGTCTTTTCTTTCCCGAACCTTCTGTTCGGGAACTTTCGTTTATACATCTATCCCTTTCTAACATCTATCTATCTCTTTCTCTCTTTCGTCGTCTATCTCTTTCTAACATCTATCTATCTCTTTCTTTCGTTTATCGTCTATCTTTTTCTAAATATATCCGTCCTTGTCTTTTCGTTCTAGATTTTTCTAGAGTTTTCCAAAAGTTCTAAAACTAGCTAGATGGTTCCACCATCGTTCGCCACAATATTATATATATAAGATAAAACTCTCTCACCAACACCACACCCTGTCAAAATCTCCGCTTCTATTATGTTACGTTGCAGAGAAATTACTTTCAGTCTGTTATAAGCTGTTTAAGTAATTAAAGCTCTTTTAACTATCCCACGGGAACTCTTTAATTTTTTGGGATCAAAAGTATCCTATATGTTGACCAGGGATATAAACTTAGCTTAGATTAGCCGGTACAAACAGACAGACAAACAGAGAAACAAAAAAATTAAAAAATCTATTTCACTTCTTACATCCCCCTGACTCGGCTTATACCATTTTTTTTCATTGTACAGAAATTTGACCTCTACAATTTTATTATATGTATAAGATCTCTATATGCCGAATCACATTGTTTAATAAACTCAATGACAAATAATAAAAACAACAACTTATCAAAAACTATGATACAAAACATGGAGGTTCATTTCGAACAATCTTACTATCTATTATTTTTCATACCATTGGTAGAAAATTTACGTTACCTGAGTTTATGTCAAATTATAAATAGTAAGACAAATTTATGACTAAAATAAGATAAGAATCGGCCATAAAATATATCAAGCAAGTCGTATGAATATACGCGCCTCTAAATCTTTAGCGACATCTGTAAGAAACTCTTTGACTCTACCCGTGATCAGGCTGGCTCATATTTCGCCCAAGAAATAAGCATTTCTATAAAACGTGGCAAAGCAGCCAGCCGCTAACGCAGCACGCTCCCCGCTAACAGTGATCTGTTAAATAATCTTCTTTAAATTTATTTAATTAGATTATGTTTATATTTAGGTAATTTATTTTGTTAGGTGGTTTTAATGAATCTATTGTTATAAATAGATTATTCTCTGAGCAACGCTATTGTTGTTTCACTGAAATACTAAAATAGCATAAAATTCTATTTTGAATTGAAACATTTTTTTTTACTTGACTTCGCAAATTTTCGTGCATTGAACTTGTGAACCAGAGGTAGCTTACATAGTGTTTTGTTAAAAAAAAATATAGATTAAAAAATATAGATTATTAAAACTCTTGAGTAAATAATTGAATCGACTACTTGACGGCCTCTGTGGTTGAGCGGCTTGAGCTAAGCTTTTGCCGGCCTACCTCACTGCAACACAGAGACTCCGGGTTCGATTCCTGGTATCGTAAATTTCGGAAACGTATTTTCTCCGTTATTTACTGGGTCTGGGTGTCTGGGATCGGCCCCAGAGTAATCCGTTGTATATTACCCACAACACAAGCGTAACTTGCTTAATTTGGGGATATACAATATGTGTGTTTGTCTGCAAAAAAAATCGGAATAAGTGTTTAAGACTGGCTATAAATATGCTTATTTATATCTGTATTTCACGTCAAGTAAGCAACAAAGTTGAAAAGTAGCCAGTATAAGTAATATTTGCAATCTTTTCAGATGTCGAAAATGTCATAATTTCGAAAAAGAATTTAAAATAAATTTGCTCTTCCCTACCGACTGCGATTTGAAATCGTCTTTTATGTGTAAATTTATTTTTCACTTTTAATTTTATGCTTCAAGCTTTACCTGGCAACACTGAACATTAAGGAGTGAAGTATTCTCGTTTCGGACTTCGGAGGCTAGAACTTATTTTGGGTCGAAAGGCCGCAGCAGTTAGTATTTTAATTTTATTATTTCTTTTTAATTACACATTTGTAATTAATAATAGTTTCTTTGAATAATGAAAAAAGAAGAACATCTAACTCAAAGGGAATATTGAGTGAAATATCCTTAAATTTTCTAGAGTGCAACCATAATACAAAGATAAGTGTCGCAAAATTTCACTGTAATCCATGTTTACAACTTTAAGCATGTTGCTAAATTTTAAAATAGGTGTAATAAACGTATTTTATGGTCAACTTGCTATATGATGTTACGTTGATAGTTCTGCGGAAGACACCAGTAATTTCTGTCAGGCCTTATTGCTGGAGAGAAGCGTTTATTACAAGTACACAACAAATAAAACGAATTACTTTTGTTGCTGTCAATGATTTGAAATGAGCTAATATTTAATTAAACTTCGTATGGAAATTTTAAAACCTCTAAGATTTTTTAAAATTCTTCGAAAAATAATTTGAATACATATAAAATAAAAATAGTGCGTTTAAATCTCATTTTTTTATTTTTTGGAGTAACAAAGATATTTATGTATTAAATGTAGGTAAGTCCAATAGGTATGTTTTAAGTACTAATAAAATATTATAATAAGAGAAAGCAATTACATTGTTTTCCTCACTTTAGCGGTTGTGGCTGTTTCAAATCTGAAAGATATTATAAGATTTATTCATAAAACTATAACATATAAAAATGTTCAATAAATAAGACGTACAAATAAAATCATGCATATTTTAAAATTAAACTATTTATAAAAAATAGTGTCAACTCAGTAATTTTAACCCCCTAGTTTGATACCAGTCTGGTTATACCCCAATGCATTTGCGGAGCAATTTTTTTTGGTTTATAATAAACTAAACTAAGTGTGTGTCAAGTGTTCCTAAAAATGAAATAAAAAAAGATCGCTTGTAAAAATCGCTTATCGCTTGCAAACGGACACGTATCCGTTCGACCTGCAGACCTCTGGTCGTCTCGTAAACGCATCTTTATTATAATGAAACCCCATCAACCGTAATGTCACCGCAGTAAGCAGCCACTCCCAAGTACTCCCCCAACTAGTTAGTTGATACTTCGCATCGTTTGTGTACTTTGTATAACTTTTGGCTTTTATCGGCCAGTGTTTTTGTGAAGACATACAACCTTCATGAGAAGTTTTATGTCTACTACTGTCTATGATAGAGTACCGTTGCTTAGCAACTTTCCTCTTTGGAATGTCTATGTCAATTTTCTGTCTTCATATCTATCAATATTTTTCTTTATAAATAATTGTGTCCACACTAAAACAAATGTTGCATTCATTGATTCGTTTACGATATTAATTTTAGTTTTTGTAAATATTTGATAAACGATTATGCCTCTGCTCCCATCTGGGATAATGTTAGTCTTAGTGACTGTGGCCAAATACGTCTTGTTTATAGCGTTAAAAATAACGCCGTTAATGATTGATTACATTAATGTATATAGATATATAATCTGTTAATGTTTAACGTCAATGTTGCATCACAAATAACGCATCATCACATCTATGTGAAACGATCACTATCATTATCCCAAATGTAATAAAGGCATTAGAGAGATAATTAACGGACGTATTACAGATATATGTAATCAATATTTTTATCAGTACAGGAACGGAGAAAAATTAATTCCTGTGTCTGGCCGGTCTGTCACAAGCGGCGACAAAACAACCCATAGGCATATAGATGACAGGGCATTTTTCAGTCTAGATAGCTACCACGCCTGGTCAGTATGCCGCCATAATAACCTCGAGTTGTGTTCCGAGGCATCAGTGGTCAGGTTACAACCCTCTGCAGTACATTGGTAACGCCTTAAGTAATCGTACAATAATTATAATTAATTATTTATACTATCATCGCCACTCCTAATCAGCAATATTCTTGTCACGGGTTGTCTGGAAGAGATCGCTTTTTAGCAATAAGACAGCCCTTTGTACACAATTGGAATAATACAAGTTCGTAAGTTTTCTGTACTGGTGTTAAAATTTTATCTATCTACCTTTCCATCAGGTGGACCGCAGTGTCTTTTGTACTCATGTAATTTAAAAAAAAATGCATATTTGTTAATAATGTTTCTGTTTAAGTCTACAGATAGCGAGATGTTTGCTTTCATTATTGTCATAAAAATTTTGCCTCACTATATGAAGTGGAAAGGTATAAAGTATGAAGTGGAAAAATCAAGGTGATCAAATTATTTTCAACGAAAATTATTTTTTTCAAGATTTTTTGGTAGTATTTGAGATAAAAGGTATTTTCAATGAAATGATTTTTAGGCATTTATAGCCAATTTACAAAAGCAACGGACGATCATCGACTTTACGAACAGCGTTGCCAGATGACCATGACAATTAATCCTCAATTTTTTTTCAAAGCCCCAAAAATAGGCTTTTTGAGAAAAAAAACCCCAAAATAGTTTTTACTTATTTTAAAGGAGAAAGAAAAAATCAAAACCACCGTCGTAGCGAAAACGTCACTAATGGCGTCATCATTTTTCCTCACGGGGCGCTCACAACGACCCGTGTCAATAGGTGCGTTAAATAACCATTCCACTTGAGTTTACGATTGTGACGCCAGCAAATAAGTGAAACGGGAAAAGCCGCAGTTGTGAACGTGATCATTGTCAGTCTCTAACGGAAAGTAGCCTATGGGATACGACGCATACGAGTAGAGACGGCATAATAAATAAATAACGTAAATGAACGAACGAATGAATTGGATTATTAAAATGAACTATTGAATTGAAGTATGATTCACTAGTAGAGTATAATTCTAAGATAAAGTAATAATACCGTATTGTGACTTAGATATAATAATTAAAGTGATGAGAATTGTGTTTGTAGATGAATTATTGATACTTAAAATATCTCTCCAAAATTTCTCACAACAAAATATTTCCCCCCGAAAGTTACCCCAAAGAATCTTTACCCCCGAATCTCCCCCCAGACGTCAAAAAAATCCCGAATTTGCAGGGTATCCCCCCATCTGGCAACACTGTTTACGAAACCATTCCAAGTGACCGAAACAATTATTATTTTTATATTTAATTCTAAACTCCCAATTTTACAGCTTCATTATGATTATAACATATTGCCTAATGACCGGTCTTATATCTTACCGACCGTTCATTTGCCTTACTTTCGGTTAAAATTTAATATAAGCTACAAGTAATGTCAAAACTCGACCGCTGGTAGGGCAAATAAATGAATGAATAGTAAGATATAGGCACTGGCCTTGGAATATTTTATTCAACCATGCTTTATACACAAAGCATCAGATAAGAATCGTTTAAATATGGCGTTTTATGTACATCTTTTACGATCTCAGCCCAGACATCGACATAAATAATTACCAATTTGCAATGCGTCGTTTACGTTCAATTTATTTACTCGCAACCATTGCCGAAAAATCACGCGGAAAGGAACACATTCTTGAGAAAAAAAATCACGCCGATGACGTCATCTCTTCGCGCCTTTATTACAAATGCCATGCAATTAAATTATGCACAGACTTTTCTTCTCTTTTCAAATGGCTCTGCACAATTATGTATCTGGCAAGTTTCGGAGCATGACTGTAATGCAAAAGTAACTAGCTAATAACTGTTATTTTGAAGTTCAATTTTGTTGGTATACAAGAAGATTACAATAGACAAAGAATATCTAAAAACTGAACTGCGTATGATTTTTAAGCCACTGTTGGGCTCTCTCATTTATTTATAAGGCAATGAACAGTATACCCGCCATGCTTGTTCATCGCGGATTGGCGGGTTTGATACATCAGCTATCTCGATGTGTAGAATTCACCACGATGTTTTTAACACGTGGTGTTGGTAGCAATAGAATAGAATAGAAAACACTTTATTTAACACCAAATAAACAATTATAGAAAAAATAATTACAATAATTTAACGGCAAAACAAAAGGCGGCCTTATCTCTTCCAGGCAACCTGACTAAGAGGATACTTTTACAACTTATGTCTAAGTATAATTCCATTAAGAATAAGTAAGATAAAAAAGTAAGAACAGTACAATGTGGACAGTAAACAGCTAAGTAAGGAAAGATTTTTATCTGTGCAGGAACGGAGAAAGAATACAATTTCCTGCGGCCGTGCGGCCTGTCGTAAGAGGCGACCAAACAATCCACAGCCAGGTGGTAGGGCATTTACCCGACTGGATGGTTACCACCCCTGGTCTAGAGTATGCCGCCATAACAACCTTGAGTTGTGTTCCGGCATTAGTGACCAGGTTCCAGTCTCCCTAAGAGAGCAGCAGCGCATTTGTAGCCCCTTTGGTGTTGCAAATGTCCATAGGCGATGGTAACCACTTTCCATCAAGTGGATCGTCTGCCTGTCTGCTGAACTCCTGCAATAAAAAAAAGATGCATAATAGCAATATGCATATTAGGTTAGAAAACTACCTAAGTGGTGTATATTTTCTGGGCAGGATTCGATCCCGCGCCTTCTGAGTTTAAGACGCGAATACAGTAACTACTAAACTACCAAAGCTTACATTATGGATATAATATATATATAAAATCAGCCCATAAATGTCCCACTGCTGGGCTCGGGCCTCCCATTATAGGTGGAACGGACAGTATACCCACCACGCTTGTCCAAGGCGGCTTGGCAGGTTTGACACATCGGTTATCTCGATGTGCAGGTTGCATCACGATGTTTTCCTTCATCGTTGTTAGCACGTGGCAATTGTAACAATAAGCACATTAGATCAGAAAACTGACTAAGTGGTGCATGCATTCCGGTCAGGTCGAACCCGCGCCCTTTGAGTCTGGGACGCGTGCGCTAGCCATTACGCCACCACGACTTCGTATGCGCTATGTATTTAAGGTTACATTAAAAACATTAATTAAAATATTAATGCGTTAACAACTAAAATATTGATGAGGCACCTACATGAAATTCCTTTCATCACCCACATTATGAAACGATCGGATCCTACAAGGACGAGCAACATGCACTTGCTGCACTCACAAATTCAGATTTACGAAGTGAACGGTGTGTACTACTTAAATAATTGAGTAGGTATATAACATATTTTAAAATAAATTCTAAAATAACAATTTAAAAAATCGGGCGTTAAAATAATTAAAAATCTAAACAGCAACTGAACATATTTCAATTATTACTAATAACAAATGGTCGCCAGTGGTCGAAATTCAAATTAATTTAAATTATAAGCTTGAACATTATTAAGGTTCTGTTGTCAAAGACTATACTTCTATAATCAGAGATTTTGACAAGGCTACACTGTTAATTTGACTTTAACAATAAAAAAAAGAATATATATGCGTGTCTGTGTCAAATACATGTGTGTAATGTTTCTTTTATTGATTTAATCTATTTTTTATGCATAATTAAAAAAAAATACATTCTTCACTTCTCTATATAAACTGTAAGTGTGCGAAATTTCATACTCCTCCGTCCGCGCAATGTTGGTAAAAAAGGGTACAAAGTTTCACGTACTAATATTATGATATATAGATTTCACTATAAAAAAAGAAAAGTGGTCTGTACTTCAGGCCCATCTATTCTTATGAATTTCGATGCACTGAATCCGAATCTGGAGTCACTTTGGTCCAATTGGTGGAGAAATATGACACAAAAGCTAGGCCAGAGTTTAGCTGGACAATAAAAAAATATTCAAAAACAAATAAACATAAAAATGTAATTAACCTTTGCTTCATAAGTACCAGTCATTTCCATATAATATTAAAAAGAAAATTATTAAAACTAATTTTTCGATAAATACCTATAAAACAGTACGGTAGACCACGACGTACACACCATGATCAAATAACAGAAGTGTTAAAACGAGGTCAGGTAAATAGCATATCAAATAAACTTGCATGTATGAAGAGGTTAATGAAAGTAGATGAAGCGAAAGTGGTTTGTCAGGATCGTCGCAAGTGGAGATCTATAGTCTCTGCCAACCCCTATGGGGAAAAGGCGTGATAATATGTATGTATGTATGTAAAACAGTATAAACTAATACAATACAAGAAAACTTAGCTTATTTATTTTCTATTCTACCCATAGTCCCAAGACTATAAGAAAAATACGGAACCTAGGTCACCGTTTTCTATGGGTTAGGTAAATATGTTGTGTGTGTGTTTGCGTAACCACGATCAATCTATATGTAATTTACATATAGATTAATATACACATAATTAAATATATTAGTATTAGATAAAATACGGGGTTTAACAAGTCAACCATCCGATGCGACTATCACAAATAGCAACAACAACAAGACCGAATCGGTTGTTTATGCAAGTGAACGCTGCTTGCGCAACGCTGCATTCTTGAACCGACATGCGTAAGCGCAACTGAAGCCGAGGTAATCGCCACTTTCCATTCGCACCCAAATCTTGGATCTAACGTTGTTAAACTGCACATCATTATAACGTGTGCAAATTATTGTGTCTACTAATAAGTATATTATAATAAGTACCAAAGTAAGTTTATTTAATATTGTATTTCGTTTATGATTAACTGAAAATTAAAACTACATTTTAACGGTTTTGAGCGCGGCATTTTATTTGATTTTTATTTCGATGTTTCTGCCACTTTTCAGTAGCCGTCATGTCGGAAGAGAAATATATTAAGTGTCAATGAGTTAAGGTAAAGTAATTACTTACCCTACCCCCAACTTATTCGTTTTTATTATTAAAATATGATAAACCTCTTAACCTCTGTTGACGAAGTGAGTTTGCTTTACTCCCGGGGGCACTTTCAGGCATTGATGCACAGGTTCAGTGTGGGCGTAACTAAGTTCTAAGGCTCACACTCTTCCTAACCACAAGCGCGGACACATGGGATTTTAGTGGAATAGTGGCGAGCCGGCCGGAATACCGGCGGACGATTTTGTTTTTCCACATTTTTCCAGTCTTCGGTGGTCTATCTCTCGCCGCGTTGGTCTAATACCCCAGCAAAGGACCCGGTAGTGTACGAAATATATTACCCTTGCTTTAACATAAAAAAACGATACGCATAACCATTAATGTTGTCTAAGGCCCTTCTGACATTACGATACTCGCAAGAGACGATACTTCAGTTGCGTACCAATTAGTCAATAAAATACATGTTCGCAACTTGAATTTCGTATATTATGCATACTTGAAACAATAAAATTTCATCATTTACATTTGTAACACACATCGCTAGGACGTTAATAATTATGGCGAGTGATTCCAGCGACGAAGGAGCTTTTGCAGTGTATCTTTATTACGAAAACAGAAGACCAAATATAAAAAAAATACTGGACTGAATGATAGTAGATTTCTTTGTCATTTTACCGAATGTCTAAAGAATCTTATAAGCATCTTGTTGGTTTTCCACCGCCATTTTGCCAAGATATAGGTAGCAGAAGCAACACGGTGTGGACAACCAACACGGTGTGTATCGCGAGACTAGTAGCAGACGCGTAGGATACCAATAGCCAAGTGTGCGAATCACCATACAAAATATATATGTGAGACTCCTCGGCAACTCATCTTCAAGACTCGCATAGGATACTAGTCATCTGCATTGTTACGAGTTTAGCGAGACTCGAATTAAAATGCCGTTGAAATTATTATAGAGTTTATTAGAACTATACAAACACGTATAACACAGGTACAAATATAATCGAACACAACAAATCTAAACGTAATTCAATAAAAGGCGCAAAATCCGTCACTATTGGAATCTTGTTATGTACACATGTCTCACCTTGATCGTGGTTCTGGCTTGTCTTACCCCTCCCTCAATCAGGCCATCGTTTTATACTGCACTAATGCAATGTGCCCGTATCGTAGTCGACTTAGCTAATGATTCAGCCATAAACGAGTACAATAAAACATTGGGCTGTTCTCTATAAACGTATGCCAATAAATAAGTAAACAAAAGAAGACGACCATAAGTAATATAAGTAATTACACTTAGTTCAAATGCCGACACGTAATAAAATGTGCTTCGTGGAATTTGTCTTTGTCGGGGGGCTAAGTTGTAACAGTATCATATCATTATCATAATGTAACAAGGGCCTAAGTTTAATACCCACATTAGCGACATGAGACGTGAAACGTTAATAAACTTAATCCTTGTTTAAATTTTCTCTTAACGCTAATGGAAACTTCTGATGCATCATAAAATCATTCGAAATCACCAATCGATATTTTGCCGATGATAATAAAATCGTTATGTTATAGGGTTCCATGACACAATTGTATGAAATGCCACTCCCAGGTCAAATTGTAAAAATCCCTTCACTTTAATTCATACCTTGAACTGTTTGGGTCGTATTTATTTTCGTTATTTTATAGTTTTCTTTACCAGTCTTCACAAAATATCACAAAAATATATTCAGAAGGATTCAATGACATAAGTATATTTGTGGTATTTGACTTAAATATACGGAATATTGTACCGCAAATTTACAACATGATGCGCCTCTTCTGCAATATGCTAAATATCATTTTAATCTGTAAAGTACCGCTACCTCCTCCTAGATCCGGATCTAAGGAGAGGGGGAGGCAAGCCGGGACCCATGCCCCGGATGGCCAATTCAGAGGGCAACAAATTCAAACTTCGCAGACAAGTACACAACTCATCATTAACGCAACTACGACGTCCAGTACTTTACCCTCTAAGACGGAACCACGACAAATTTGTGGTCAAATACAGATAATTGAAACGAACGTTGAACTCATGCTTTCTTCCTCTTACTACATAGAATTTGAATTAGAGTATAAAAAATCAAAACTTCGTTTAAATAAACCGACTTCAAAAACTAAAAAACTAAAATGTATAAAATAACTCGTTTAATTTTTTTATTAATCTTCTTATTACAATCAGGCAGCTTATGTTGTTATTTTACTTTGTCTTTCAGAATATCGCAAATTCGCAAATTATTGAAGAGATTCTTCTGAGATATTCCAATATTCATTCCAACTTAAAAGATATGCAGATCCCACCTCTTGCATGCTATTTCGATACCATACAAAAAATATTGTAAGCCCTTTTCGTTAAAACAAGATATACTTGACATTGACCTACCACAGTTTGCTTTTATAGGTGTGTTTTTATTACAAATTTTAAAGTGTAAATTTCAAACACATAATCGATATGCTTCGTTATTATTAACCTCTGACCTCTAAATCCTTTTGATTTAAACTTTATTATAATCAGGTAGTGGCATAACGATTATGTCGCGGTTGAAAAGCTAATCACAAGAATAAAACCTATATTTACAAATTCGAAACATTGTTTTTACTTTTTTAAGTCAATGTTGAAAATTCGTTTTTTTTTTATGCAAGTCTCGTTCTCTCGTTTATCACATTAAGTTTTGGAGTTAAATAGAAAACATATTTTACAGATTGTAGAAATGAGAAGTGAAGTTGAAGAAAAACTACCTATCGGCACATAAATTCCCTTCCGATCGGCCTAGTGTTTCGGGTAATTCCAAAGGTTATGGAAGAAAGAACTAACAAATACCTAAGCAAAGTCAGTCTTACATCTATTGCAAATAGGGTTGCCAACTATTTTTGAAGAAAATAACGTATTACATTTTTAAGTACCAAGAAAATAAAGTGTTTGGAAGAAAAAAACTTTTCACAATAGTATTTATTAATTCTCTTAGAGACACTATTTTTGTGTGCTTCTAGTACACACTAACAGCTTTTCATAATCCTAAAATTTTTGGAAGCTATCTTTACATTCCCAATTAAATAAACAACAACTTAAATAAACAATAATATACAATAATAACAATAATATACAATATAAACAATAATAACAATTTAAATAAACATACAATTCATTTTTTATTAAATTTTATAAATGTTCTGTTCCTTTCTTCTCGCCATTTTAAATTCATTACTGAATAAACTCATTGAGTCAAAGCTGAATCGATTATAGTTCACTAATTATTGATGTAAGTATTTCATTTTATGCATCAGAGTAAAGATTGGCAATAGAGTATTTTAAGTATAAGTACTTTAGTTTTATGCAAAAGTATAAAGTATATAAAGTAGGATACGGTATTATAAAGTATGGTTGGCAACCCTAATTGCAAAACAAATCTTTTTTGTATTATGTCATTAAGCAACTCAACAAAAAGTAATCTATAATTTTACACGTTGATAACACTAGAACCTTCGCACCACCTTTAAAAAAGAATTCGAATGCTATTTGAAAATATAATGTCATTTTATAAAATGTATTACCTATTTGGAAATTGTTTTTATATAATTTACCTTCTGTACTTCAAGTGGGCTTTAGCTATTGTATGGCGTCGTATAAGGTTTTATTTTAATTCAATTACCTAATTACCTCGTTTAAACTGAACAATGGATGTCAAATAGCATCAGTGGGAACCCGTCGTGCGTAGATCATTCCATTACTTCATTGTTGTTGTTTGACATTTAAGATACGTCACTTGCATTCCTACAATTTTATTTTTACAATCCTTAGATGCCTTAAGCGAAAAGGATAAGGTTCATTATCCGTAGTTTCCATATGGTAATAAAATTGTGACTTTTTGACATATTCAACTGATTTTAAGAAGAGTACGTTATCTCAGTTTTAACAGTAAAGCGTTTGATCAGAATTTTTCTTAGATTTCGAGTTATGTAATTAGGACTAAACAGTTAAAAATAATATTTTTTTGTTCCAATTGTTATTGTTCTAAAGAAATGACCAATTCAGTTTTGCTAGGTATAATAGATGCTACACAGATCTGTTGCAGGTATGTTTATAGTAGTAGTAGTATACGCCACACACAATGGCAGGCAAGGGAATCTTAGTCCATACAGCTAATTCTGATATATGAGTATTCGTATTGCTCAGCCGAATTGTAAGTTTTCAAATGGCGCCATTCAACGGAGTTCTTGTGAAAACTCAAAAGGCCACATTTGACTATATAGTTCACATTTCTCAGAAAAATACATAAGAACTATCAATATTATACAACTATTGTTCATTTTAGGGTTATTTACATTTTTTTGAAAATAAAACCGCACATTACCTACAGTTTCCCATTTCAGTTCCCGTCAAAAACTCACGGTCTGTTATTGTATAATTCTTGTTTTTTTTTTTTAATACTGTTTTGTACGGTCTTTGTTTCTATCTAGTCCGTGTGAAGTATTAATAAATATTATAATCTTAAAAGAATCAAAGAAACCAACATTAAGGGAAAACCGGACTCATAACAACAGAAAAGTCACATTTCGCTTAAAGTTGAGACTTCATATTTTTTACAAACAGTTTTTCCATAAAACAAAAACCTATTGTATATAACTATAATAAAATTGTGTTGGGTGCCACGATACAGACCTAGAGTAGGCTCTAGGTGCACTAGGGTGCAGCAATTTGATTATGTATTTTTGACAAAAACTTCAATATATCGCAAAAATTGCAAAAATATGTACCATTTGTGCAAGGTCTTATACCCCTTTATTAGAAAGAAAAGGCTCTAATTTTACAATGTTTTTTGTCTATAAAATTGTTTTATTGAAACACGAGAACAAATAACAATATATATTGGGGTTGTCAATATCTTACATTTTTTTATTACACAATCCAAACAAAAAAAAATGCTGAACTACAGAACGAGTTTTTTAACGTAGTTGTGTGGTCAGCTTTATATTTGTTATTATACTTCGGTGTGACTTTAAATATTTTGGTAACTACAATAAAAATACTTTTAAAACCTGATCTCCATACGATAAAAATTATTTTTGTAATAATTTCATAACTTAAACTCCTGAGAAAATTAATTGAATGGGCAATTAATTCACTCAATAAAGATTACGAGTTGATTATGGAGAATTATAACTATTGTTTTTTAAAAAGGTATGTATGACTTAGCATTGTTGTCTAATGACCTTAACATGCCTTAAATTCCTGCATTCATAGAGATCAAGTACCATTTGTTAAAAAAAAATTGGGAAACTCCAATGACTTAAAATAAATTTCTAAGCTTACATTTTTAACTTGCAAGTTTTGATAGCAACTTAAAGAGTAAACGTATGATAATAATTTATTGTTTACTATCTATAATATTTTTCCTGGTTAAGTTTATTTCAAAAACTCTTTGTAGATTATTCTAAAACTTGAATATTTGTAAATACTTGAAACTGGCACACACTTTTAAAATAGAATTTGAGGTTGTTATTGTTTTATTCGCCAAAATGGCAGGCAAAGGATTTGAGTCCATACAACCTTATCAGTGGTATAAAATTCATTTCATTTTCAGCTCAGCCAAATTGTAGGTCTTTGACTGACGCCAGTAACGGAGAGAGAAAAGCCATTTGACTATACAGTTCATAATTTCTCACAAAAAGACATAATTATTCATTTACTATTTATTTATTCATTTTACACATATTTAGACTATAATTTCAAAGCAACTTTCAGTTCCCGCCAAAAACTCCGCAGAACATGAGGACATTTATAGAGCATTCCCTAGACCATAGACATCTTTTAGTGTCTATACAGAAAAAAAATAGGTCTACCAACGCTAAAAAATTGCCAAACAAAAGATCAGAACACCACGAACCACGCCTAACTGGCTTCAAACCCTGACATAGAAATTATGAGTTGCAGGAACAATCGAAACAATTATACATACATGCCGATAACCATCCGTTAAATGTCCTTGCTCATTCTTTACAGTGAAACATTTTGATGAAGGCCTAATAATCATTATGCGCGATTAATAATTGCTAGTCAAAGAAGGTGAAATGTCAAACTGACAGTTTTCTGCATTTGTGTTGCCAGCAACACAAGCAATGTTAAATATGCCTTAACTTAGCGGAAAGTTGATATATTATAAATTCCATTTTTTGTATATGAGCTTGTTTGAATGTTGATTTCCTGTTTTCATCGTCTTAAAAATGGACCAATATCATAAAAAGTTAACACTTACTTTTGAATATGGCGAGTGGACATATTATTTTTATACTAGAAATTAGATTCACGGGCGTGATGGAGGGTTCAAGAAGATACAACAACAAAAATATGCATAAGTTCACACTTATATTCATGTTTTAAAAAATCCACCGTAGCGTTATGAAACAGTGCGTGCACTATTTAGATAACTAACGTTCAGACGAGCAACTCCCATTCGGGAGGCTTTGGACTCCCAAAATCTCCCTCTGGCTGCGCCCTTGACAAGATTGATTCTGTATTAATAAACACTTTAACACTAAATTTAAAAAGATACAATTAATACTAAAAATAAACTAACTTAAGTTCAGCGCGTGCAATAAGCGTGCACAGTAGTCTGGCTGAAATGCCAATGTCTGTATGGCAATGCTGATTCTTTGTGAGAAATACAAACCAACCTTCTGATCACAGGTCATAGCATCAAAGAGATGATTTTGTTACAAATTTTGATGGTCCCCCACAGACCTAAGTTTCGACTCCAAACGGTACAAATATGTCACCTCTTCCTAAGGTTCCATATTAGAGCCGTTTGAGATCCTCTTTATCTCAATATTCATTGTCTTATATCTGTTTATTGATAGAAAATTCCTCTCTATTATAGAAATTTGACAATACTCGTTTGAAGTTTGGAGTTTATATTGAATTTTAACCAGTAGTATAAAGCAAATTAAAATATATAGTCGTGCGTTGAAGCCATAAACTTAAGGAGATAAGATAAGTAATATATAAGAACTGACTGTTACTCACATACATTACATATTAAAACTCGTACGATACTGGTATGTATTTGAAAATAAGTTAAATATCATTGTTGAATTTGATACTAGTATTGATAAAAAAACAATTCTAGCGCATCATGGTTACCGAATGTTAAAAATGTGTTCATATTTAACAAACACAATTATCATTGGTTAATTGTTCCAATTGTCTGTGGTACTAAAAAATAATTTTCATGCCAGGGTCTGTTCGGGCGTGGTTGTAGGTGTGTCGATCCTTTGTTAAACTATAAACGTATTGTTCTACATCACGGAATATAAAACTAAGGTAGTATTGACAAAGCGATGAGCAAAATCCTTATAAGTACACAAGTAAATAATAATAACCGCCCATAAACGTATCACTGCTGGGCTCATTTCTTTCAATTTAGTACGGGAACGGACAGTAAGCCATTGGACATTGGTAGACCAATGTTCAATAGCCGCTTTCTATATCTTACTATTTCATCCACTTGCCTTACCATTGGTAGAAACTGAAGTACTTGTGTGGAACTTATGTCTTTTAAACAGTAATTCGGTAGTTGACAATTTTTGAGAAACAGGATTATTTTGAGCCTTATGGTCTATTTTAGCCAAGATATTAATATTTCAGCAAAAAAAACAACATTAACATATTTAATTTAGCAATTTTATAAATATTTTGACATTTCGTCACAAAAACGCGTCAAGCTGTCATGGCGTCTCGCATGACGTCACAGTGCAACAAACATCTGTTTCGTTGAAGTGTTATCTGAGAAGTCATTGATAACTTCTTGTGTTTTGCACACTATGACGTCACGCGCTCTAATCGGCGTTCATTGTCACGTGGCTAATGGCTGCAATATAACAATTTTATTTCTCAAAAATATCAATTAATATTTAATATTTTAGTTAAAACAATTTATTTTTGTCATATTTAGATCGTAATCTACGATATATATTAAAATCAGCCTATATTTTTCATACTATCAACTATCGAATTGTTAGAAATTAACAAAATATTGTAGTTATTAAAAAGGCGCTTTATATAGTTTGCATAAAAGTATGTCAAAACCAATGATTGTCAATACTGTCAACTACTTCGTATTGTGTGTGATTGTAACAATACAAGCTAATAAAATAAATGTTGTTTTCACATGAAAATTATATTTACTTATATTGAAGAAAGTCCATGGTGGTTAATATAATAAACCAAACGAACAGTTAGTAAGATCTACTAGCCGGCTACAAGGCGGGTTGGTGGGTTTGACATAGAGGTTATCACATCATCTCAATGTGCAGGTATTATCATTATATTCTGCTTCATGGTCAGTATGTGGCAAGTGTAATAATATACGCATTAGGAGAAAACTCTGTCCAAGAGGTATATGCTTTTCCGGCAAGGATTCAAACCCGCGTCATTGGAGTTTGGGATTCAAATGTTTAACCACTAAGCTTTAGACACATACACAAGTTTTTTTTAACATATGACGCCTTTTGTGGTTGAGAGGTCTAGCCTTTGCCCGCTTAGCACACTGAAACAGAGAGGTCCCGAGTTGGGTTCCTGACATTGTTAATTTCGTATACGAAATCTTTATTGTTTACTATGATCTGAGTGTCTTGATTCGGCCCAAGAGTTGTCCCATGATATTATTCATAATACTTTTTGAAGTTAAACTTCTATATAGACGAGGATTTTAGGACTTTTTCTGTCACGAAAAAGTGTTAGAGCCGCGTGGAGGGAGTAGAAGGTATATCCCGTGGTGAGAGGCGGCATAATGTTAAACTGGATGTTTTTTTTGTTCCGGATCGAATTCAGTCTTTTGTTTAATAAAATAAATTATGTTCAAATAAAAAATGCATTCAATAAAATATACCTAACCTAACCAAATCGTAATTTGCAGTAAACGTGCGAAATATCGAAATGTGTGCTGGGACACATAGTAGAAGTGAAACTTCAACGGACAAGTGGAAAAACAAATCACAACCGACAAGTGGCAAAACGAATAGCAACAAAATTTTAACTTGAAGTTTTACGAGCAGATTGTTAATGTACTTGTCGACATTTAAAAACCTGCCGGTATATAAAATCGCCTATATATAAAAAAAAACCAAGTAAAAAAGTTCTAAAAACGAAAGATGTTTGAGAGTTAAGTCAGATTTGAACTTAGCGGGTAGAAATACATATCCTCGTAGATATAAGTCGCAGAAGTACCCACAACAACACAACGACTCCAACTCCTCCGCCTCCCACAACAGCGACCCGCGGCCGTCTAGTTCTTAGTTCTACTTAGGCAAGCCCCGGACCCAGTCGTAGGAAGCGGGCGGGGCGACCACCGGCAAAACTGCGCACGACTTCTAGGTGGGTCTGGTAAAATGTAAAGATCACTTTTTGTCTACCGATGTTATTATTTTAACATGTCTATTTCCCTCGAGTGTCTAGGTTTTTTCGCATTAATTTCCATTAGCTTTTCATTTAAGTTAAACCGTTACATTTGGTAATTTATTGAACAAGTCATAATAGCGTAGAACCGCGGCTTCGTTCGTATAATGTTGCACAGCAATAAAACTCATTATTTATTATCATCATCAATCTAATTGAACAATTTGATTGAAAGGACACATCTTTATTCAATGACAATGAAGGATTCAAATTTATGTTCATATGGATCACTTAGGCTGAGTCGTCCAAGACAGAAATATACCCTCTAACATCAGCTTTAGTGACTGTTTTTTTCAAATTCAAATGTAAGTTATTCATGGAAAATAAGTTCCAATAGAGAACACTTTTTGAAGGTCATACATATAAGTCAAAGTTTAAATCTACTTCCTATTCTATATACACCGCTTCGCAGCGTGTTATCGCTGTCTAAAAGAGAAGAAGCGGTAAGAAACTCCCCAGCAACACGTCTAGCTAAAAAATTTTTTTTTCATCATACTTAATTATATATTGCAGGCTCTTATTAAATATTCCATATTTTGCTTCTACCATAATAACTACGGCCAGGGCAGGATTTACCGGGGCCTAGAGCGGCATCATTTTAGGGGCGGCATAAGCTTCCGAATTCGCCTAAGCTTCAAAGGCGAAGAATGTAAGGACAGTTCAAATACAAAAAAATATTTTAATTAGAGTATAATGGCATATACTTTATTGCATAACATTAAGATCGGGTTGAAGAAATATAAGTGCTGAAAACATTTAGTTTGATTATGAATGTTAAAAAAAGTCGGAAGGCTCGACATGGCATCTACATAGCAGTTCCTCTTCTGCTAAACTGCCTACAAAACCCTAAAGAGGGCGGTATTTTAAACGGTGCCTTGGAGCAACCAAGGTAAATCCTCCCAGCCGTGGTACGCATCATGGTCCGAAGTCTCACCGCATGGGACGCCGTATCTGCGAGCAAGTTTAGCGAAGGAGGGGGCGGACCGAGAGCGTGAGCAGACGTCATTGCTCCCTTCCCGCCAAAGGAGGACACGCCGGCGCCGGAGGGAGGCTTTCCACCTAGGGCCGGTGCTTACAACCGCCGTTATGCCGTCGAGAAATGGACGTGACGAGTTCCACACGCGCTCACCTCTCCGCGCGTGGGGCGATTTACAAACCAACCCACTTCATAGTAAAGGCATGGAAGATGCCGGGGATTTAAAGTAGCCCCCTGGCAGGGAATGTGAATGTGGCCTTCGAGACCCCCGCCAGCCTTAGCTAGGGAGTGGCGATGACATCTTTAGTTCTGCCTAGAGGTGCTTGTGCCTCGGTCTGGCGAATCCCACACACGAGCCGCGAACTATCCCCCTACTACTACTTGCGCTTGTCGCGGTCGATGGCTCTCAATCGGGTTTCTCCTGATTAAAAAAAAATGCCAACCTAAATCCGCCACTGACTACGGTACGCTAAAAATGACAACAAATCAAATCACTTTCACATTTATCTATTAGTATGGATAATTTTTGTAGAACAGGGACAGACTCGGCAGGTATAGGCGTGGTCAATTATGACCGATGGATCTAGGTTATTGGTTGTAGGCATAACATGCGCGACATAACGGGTGGACGTGTTTTATATTAATGATGAGTCATATTAAAGACAATAAAGCCGTACAACTCATAGCCGGTTCCATTATCTTACTGTTCATTCACTTGCCCCTCACCATTGGTAGAAAGACATTGCTTGTACATTTTTATATTGTATAGGTTCGCGTTTGATCGACATGACACGTGATATCAGGTGGAAATGAAGTCTAGGATGAAGCACGCGTCAGGGCCGGATCTATGGCAAGCCCAATGCCCTGGGCGGCCAATTTAAACCTTGCAGACAAATACACAACTCATCATTAACGCAATTTTAGCTACTGAGACGTTCAGTAGTTTAACCCTTTTGAGGGTACAAAGTTAATATTATTTTTGTCCAAAGCTGCCAGCTACCATCAAAATTTCCGCTCCAAAACCAAGAGAATTATATCGTCTCTTTTATTCTAATACAAATTATATGTAGTTAGAGGGAGAAAGCATCAGTTGAACGTTTGTTTCAATTATCTGTATTTCACCACAAATTTGTGGTGCTTCCCAATTAGCTGTGTATGACGTGACACTCGAGAACAAATTTGGGTGATGAACCCTTTAAGACCGGGGTTTAAGTACATAAATTTCTTTTACGGGGCGCGTCAGGCATAGATTGAAAACCATAGAGGCACGCGTGTCCATCAGTGAGCGTCTAGTGACTGAAATGATGATGAAGATTAAGGTAAAAATATAGGCGAGCGAGGGCGGCATTTTTCAGTTTTTGCCCCTCTCTAAAGTATTCAGATCTGGGGCTGGCACGCTTACTCTTGGCAAACTACCTGTCCACGCGAGACTTTAAAACACCTAAATCGTATGTTTCAGGAAAAACAGACAAGGGGAAAGAGTTTCATACTTCAACAGTGCGTATAATAAAAGTGGAAGTTTATCGCTTCGTTCGCATGATAAATATTTCCAATATATTATATAAAGGTGGCGTGAGTACGTCTGCTTGTCCGGTGGTAAAAAGGCGAAGGAGGAATCAATTCGTGTAATTCCGCAGCACATTCGCCGAAGTGTATTCTATACAATACCGACAAACTAGCGACTTTGTGTATGGAGCTTACGATTAATTTTAACTAGTAATAAGGCAATTGAATACTAATGGCTGGTTACTGTATCTTAACAAGCGTTCATGTGCCTTACTATCAATTAAAATTTGACATTAGCTCCATACAAGTAATGTCAAAATTCAACTGATGGTAGGGCAAGTGAATGAATGCTAGGATATAGGAACCGGCCGTTAGTAAGATATGGAATCTGGCCGTTAGTAGGTAACGCACGACGCGTCTTATGCCCGGTTTCAATATCGCAAAAACGATTCGTTTTTGATACCGACGGTTAGAATGTTACCGCCTGGTGGCGCTACTGATGTTTCTATAATGAACTGTTCGTAGCTAGTTACTCATAAAAGTACCAACTACCGATGGGAGGGATTTTCTAACCGATCGGTAGACTTTTTGTATGGAACCGACAAATGAAGTGTTTCTATATTGTAACCGCTGGTTGTCAACACTACTATTCGTTGGAATTGTATTACCACCCGATTTCGGCCGGTTGCCGGTATGTTTTGGGTTGCAGGTTTTTTTGTCGTACGTGATTTTAAATTAAATTAAACTCAATTTTTTCACTCCTTGTTTTGACTTGGATTTAATTCTTATTTATATCTTTCAAATTTACTATTTCTATCTTTAACAGTTCTAATTCCAATCCAAGTATTGCTTTACTATTCATCTCTATTAATATTATAAATGTAAAAGTAACTTTGTATGTCTGTCTGTCTTTTGCCCTTCACGGAAAAACTACTTGACCGCTTTGGTTGTAACTTAGTATGTATGTATATACTTTTATTGATGCCGAAGATAAACATAGCATACTATTATCCCGAAAAATTGTAAGTATAGATTCCGGGATAAAAGTATATATTTCTGTTTGCTGTAATGCTTTCACGGAAAACTATTGGACCGATATGGCTGTAACTAGGATATATATGTAAGTTCAGTATGTAGTACGGACATAGGATACTTTTCATTCGGGAAAAGAGAGTATGGGATAGATTTATGTAAGGGATTTATCCCAGAAAGTAGGATAGGTTTTGTTTTTTGTGATGACAATTTGGTCGATTTGGTTATTTTGTTAATATCTTTCTCACTCACTTTCGTCATTTTCGATATTTTTTGTCAGTTTGGTTATTTTCATCATTTTCGTTATTTTAATCACTTTGGTTACCTTCATCATTTTAATAATTTTCGTAATTTTCGTCAACAAATATTTAAAACAACAACAAAGTACTCAGTTGTTGCCCGCACAGATAGAACTTATATGGTTAATGCCACCTTTCTAATAATAAGGTCAAAAGTTCGAAAGTTATTAGACTACAGTTTTTTGTTATTCTTGAACTTTACCTGCGATAACGGCATAGTTATCGATTATGACCTAATGCGTCTTAAATATAGCGTTAAAAATAACACTGTCAATGAATATAATGTTATTTATAGATAACGTATTAGTACGTACTACTAACTGTCAATATTTAACGTCATTAACAATAAATAACAACATCACTTCAAATAACACATTAAATCCACGGTTACATCTGTGTGAAACGTTGAATAACTATAACATTATCCCAAAAGAAGCAGTAGCATTACAAAAAGTTCCCTAAAACAATTGAGTGAAAACAAAAAATCGGACCAGGTTCCCACAAAGTTTTCGTCATTTGACTCTGAAACCATATAAACCGTTGTTTTTAGTATTAACTTATTTAAAAAAAATTGCGTTTCAAAAATCACAAATCACTAAAACTATCGAAAATTTTCTGAAGTGACAACACTGTTTCATCTTTTTTTTTCACAACACAATCATTATTTAAAAAGTTTATGTGTTGTTTACATTACTGCGTTTTGTTCATGCAACATTCATATAAAATGGCTCTGTAATTATAAGTAATTTTAAAGCAGATTGTATGAAATCTTGATTTTTTAATGACAATTGTATATCCGAAAAGATCTCTTGTTTTGAAAATGCATTATTTTGTACTTATACCTCAACTCATTGAATTAAGTTGCGTGTACTACGACTACAACTACGTTGCGTTAACAAAACGCTTGGGAGGAAATTAGTTACTGATAACCGACAGTATTTCTCACTGACAATGAGCTTGTGAAACGCTCGTATAGCCCTCTCAACCATCGGTTATTGGTAGCTTCAAAATCAATCCGTTACTATTACAGACAACCGTCGGTAAAATATAGAAACCGGGGGTTAAGCTCGCGTTTCAAATTACATTGACGTGGGTTTGTATCTAGGTTGAGAAAAAAATTACAAACGCAAAAATCCAGCAGTTGGATGTTTTATGCAAGAATAACAATACACCAGTAAAAAATGTAGCAACCTGTGTTCCATGAAGTTCCATCACTAGTGGCCAGGTTCCAGTTTCCCTTCAGAGAGCATGTATTTTCATGATTCGTAACTATATCTTCTACTTCTAAAATATGCCTAGACTCCAAGATTTTTTGGCCTTTTGATATATTCTGGCCACGTTGGCGATCATTATTAATCGGCTAGAACCCTTATTATAAAAACGATTTAAATAATAATGTAAATATTGATGACAACTCGACGACAGATCCAAAGTTTCCTTTTTAAACCGCACTGTGGCTCTCGTGTCGATTTGTGCTGCCACCTATATATAATAATAATTATTTATTTAGGTTTATGGCTTTGCAGCTAGGCCTTTAAGCCAGATCTTAGATCTAGACATAGACTTAGATATAGACAATATAGTGTCTTCATTTTCTTAAGCCTATGTATAGAATTAGCTGAACTGTAGGTTATCAACTAAAGCCATTCAAAGTTCTTGTGACAACTCGGAGGGACACAATTGACTATACAGTACATATTTCTCACAAAAACACATAATTACTACTCAAAAACTATCAATGTCCTACAACTATTGTTCATTTTAGAGTACATTTTTAGAACATAACATTTTTTACACATTTTTAGAAAATAAAACTGAACAGCACAATATCTCCTTTTAGTTCCCGCAAAAAACTCCATATATATGTTAAAATCCATATATAAATAATTCGTGCACGTTCCCTATAGAGTAAATATAAAGAACGTTTAAAAAATACAAGGAGAAATAAATACACAGATAACAAATGTAGTTAAATGAATAAGTACAAATTAAAAAAGAAATAGAAATAAGTAAAATGTAATGACAATGTAAAATATATACAAAGACAGTAAAGACCCTGACTAAGTTAGGGGAATATTATATAGTTATAAAAAAGAAACTCGACATAAATTAAATGTCATAATAATTTGATGTCGTGACGTCCTTTGAAGGCCCGTGGGTGACCTGTCCACATAGCGGGAGGTACCTTGCTGAGTCTACACACGTGCTGACGATTAACTCTGGTGGTTGCGCTATATTCAGTGGGTTACCTCTCATCGCTTTGGTCTAATCCTTAGAAAAGTTCCCAGTAGTGTGTGAAATGAATTTCCCCCGCCTCAAATAAAAGTGTAATGGCTAGCGCACGCGTCTAAGACTCAAATGGCCCGGGTTCGAATCTCGGCCGGAACGAATGCACCACTTAGGCAGTTTTCTGGCCTAATATGCTCATTGTTACAATTACCACATCCTAACAGCTGCCTTGGACAAGCGTTGCGGGTATACCGTCCGTTCCCCTATAGTGGGCGACCCGAGCCCAGCAGTGGGACTTTTATGGGCTGTTCTTATAATTATTATAACCAGTTTCTTTACATATCATAATCATAAAATTCATGACACATTTTCTTTAGTTTTACAGCATTATTGTTCCTTTTTGTTCTGTTCAGGGCAATTTAATAAAAGCTTGTTTTGAAGGATTTTGTTTTAGTATTAATTTATTGACATTAAATTCAATGTTTTATCCGTGCAGGAACGGAGAAAGAATACCATTTCCTGCGGCCGGGCGGCCTGTCGTAAGAGGCGACAAAACAACCCACAGCTAGGTGGTAGGGCATTTGCCCGACTGGATGGCTACCACCCCTGGTCTAAAGTATGTCGCTATAACAACCTTGAGCTGTGTTCCGGTATTAGTGACCAGGTTCCAGTCTCCCTTAAGAGAGCAGCAGCGCATTTGTAGCACCTTTGGTGTTACAAATGTCCATAGGCGACGGTAATCGCTTTCCATCAAGTGGGCCGTTTGCCTGGCTGCTGAGCTCCTGCAATAAAAAAAATAAAAATAAATGTAGGGTAGGTATTTTCATAAATATCCTTCAGTGGAACTTAGTTTGAATAGAATTTTTTTTTTTTTTATCTAGCCGGTATCGGTAAAACGCAGCCAAGTGCAAGTTTTGAAGTAAAGAAACTTGTAGAAGAACATCGACACTTTGAAAATCTTTTTTTAGCCAATCATTAAAATCATGATTATGTATATTGAAATGGTTAACTTAAAATGGGCCCTATTTGTATAGTTTCATTTTTGTAATAAATCCATGTGTACAAATAAAATAATTTTAATAGTCTCATAGTCTAGGAAAAATATAGTACGCGTGCTTGTCCTCTAATCAATGAAAAAAAATTAGAGATAAAGTTTAATCACATACTAATCACATAATAAATATAAGATTATTCAATTAAAGAGTTCCGTTGTAAGACTACTGCTGTTTTATTATCACCTAAAGGCGTAATAAAAAGGGATTTTAATCAGAAAAAGTTTTATTTGAACCCATTTTATATCGGGCAGTTTACATCGTGCATATATTTAATCTGATCAGTAGCAGCTGCCCATCAACTGATTTTGAAAATTGACTAAAACTTGCATTAAACACACGCGATCTCTTACAAAGAACTTAGGTGTCATGCTAAAATATTGCTGAATTGCTGATCATCTCTCTGATAGGCTTCTACGGTAAGCTGCGTGTAAATAATAATTATAAATGGCTAGATAAGTAGTAATACGTAGTTTAAGTATGCGCATTAATAAATACGAACAAAACTGGAGTAAAAAATTAATGTTTGTAGATAAAAATAAGGCAGAATGAAATCCTTGTTTTGCACTTAACATTGTACAGCAATGTCTCGAAATACAAAGAAACATAGCGTTCGATTCTTATGTGAAGTTTTTACATACGGGCACGTGTTTGCGTACAGTGCGGCTGTTTTCCGTGTATTTTCTGGTCGGCTGGATGCGGGGGTGCAGCTGGGGCGCGGGGGGCGAGGGCCCCGGGCCGGCAGATGCGCCGCGCAGCGCCATCTCTCGGACGCGGCCGCGGGGGCGCCAGGTGCGCGCTGCCCGTACCGCGACTGCCGCCCGCCCTCAGTCCGCCGTCACGCGTCGCCGCGATTGCACGTTCATACGGCTCTTGTACGCCGCACCACGCGACGCGCGCGTTTCGAACGTAGTGTGTACGATCCCGCGACCGGTTCGCCGGAGCCGATGAACGACCAGTGACATCTTGATACCTGTGCTGTGTGACTTGCAGTGAAACGCTCAGTGCATTCATGTGCAAGTGATGGATTACTGTGGATCTTCTTCCGTCGTGTGCTGACGACGTCGGGCCTCGGTCCCGACATATATGCCCCGGCGCCGCTAGCCCGGACGCGCCAGCATGCGCGCCCCCGCGGTGCTCATCGCCCTGCTAGGGTTTCTGCCCCAGGTACCTAGTTCGCCACCCTAAACCGCAAATGTGTTTGTTTACGTTTGGCATCGTGACAATCCGATCGAAAATCCGTCATTTGCGGCGATTCTCTATAAACAAAACTGTAGGCTTAGCCGCCGATGGCAGCGAGTCGTTTTGTATCACACGGCGGTCACTTTCCCACGAGGGCCGGTCTAGCAGATTGTCCTGGATAGCAGGGAGCGAGGGTGTAGGTTAGGTGAGCTGCGCTGCAGTCGTGACTGGCCGAGCCGCTTCGCCGGCCCGAGGCCGCGCCGCTGTGTGAGTGCCGATACGTTTACCGAGCAAACATAGGCACATAGTTATAAAGAAAGTTCAGGTTCTAGTCGAAGCACAGCGCGGGGTCAGCCGGGTCGCGAGCCTCTTCGTTTTAAAATTAGATACATTCCGAGGCTTCGCAGCGGTCCATGCTCTGGTGGTTGGATGTGCGCCGATCCGCATGCACCGACACCGGCACGACAGGAATAACTCTTCCAGACGTCTCTCAAGGCGCGCGATATTTCGAGCAGGGTTAGTAGTTCGGTCTACTTAACACTGGAGAACCCTTCGCAGTGTTTATTGACCGTCACTAATCGACAATATCAAGGCGCCGGCGGTCGTAAAACTAAGTATAAATAAACACTAGACCGTAGATGAAAGTGATAAAATAATCAAAATGAGATGCCATCATGTTGTGAAAATTCAGTGATTGGAGGTCGTCGCCCTGCGAACCGATGTCAAGGTTACTTATCCTACACTAGGACGTCTTCCAGGGAGACGTGTGAACACTCAAAGATACCGTGCTTCTCACACTATTTCTTAAGTGCTTACCGCCAAAGAGGGATCGCGTCAAATTAATTGGTTTTACTCACCGATTTGGTTAATTAACGTTCCAAGGAAACGAATCAATCAATCGTTAGGAGCCTTTCAATATCTCGGCCTCACAAACGCTATGTTTATTTATACGCAAGAACATCTACGAGTAAAATCTCAAACGAGCGCAAGAAACACAGATCGCATGATTCACCCTAACAACTGGCACAATGTGAGCCCCGCTCTATACCCGCTTTCCCAATCGAATAGATGATTTCCTCGATGTAAAATTTCCTAACATTGTAATTCAAATAACTAACGTAACCGCTTGTTATTGCCCCTGTCAATACCAACAAAATGTCAGTTTGTAAAAATCGATATTGTCACCGGCTGAATTTTTAGTCTCGATTCTGTCACCATTCTCCAGGGTAATTATGACAGGGGTAACTTTCCCTAACTCTTGCGTGTGCACACAACAACGGGTAATTATTATCTTGATAAGTACCGTTAATACTTACTACATATTTATGCACTGTATTGCATTTGAGTTAATAACCAAACCCGTCCGCAGCCGACCGGTGTGCCTAGGGAATCGATCATGAGGTCCGTCTCGACTCATCCGTGTGATTTTCGTGCACTTTTTATTGTTTTAGATCAACTCGGGTAACTTGGGTATAATTAAATATTGCGGGGTCCAGCGTTTTCTCACACTCGCGTATCCGTCTATATTTATTTATAGACGTATGCGTGTGTGCATGTGTGCGAATGTGTTCTCAAGGCGTTTTAATACATTATGAATGAAGAAGTCGCGTTGTTTAATATAAAAACGGTATTTTGCGCACCACCGACCAAGACTGGTTCCTTCTTTTGCCCCCGGTCGCGTCTACGTGACGACCGGCGTCGATGTAATTGTCGCACCGATCGGTCAACCCGATACTCTATTAGCGACCAATACGCACATCCGCAGCGCATCGATTCTGCGATTCTTTTTTTATTCGCACGTGCAATGCACCTCTATTCTGTAATCGATAAGTTATTATTCGAAATTTGAATCGCGTGATTTGATAATACTGGCCGCGTCTCAGAGCCTTTCAGTTCGGAAGCCGTGTCGGAAACACGTCTGTTCAAAAACCGCAACATGATAATTTCCAATTTAAAACAAATAATTCCCGACTGCAGGCTTTGTTCGCATTATAATATGCTTATATTGAAGATAGGAGGATAAAGTCCATTAAAATAATCATATCCTTATTGCCTTGGGGAATAGCACTAAAGTTTTATTAATTTTTATTGCACACAACATTGTAAACTGCATTCTATGTATTAGTCGATTCTTGATTACTTGTTAGGCGGCTACCTGTCGCATATCTGGGACATAGCATGTCATAGCTCGTATAGAACGTATATGATATAATTGACATCTATGTAGGTACCTATATTGATTATAAACGATAATAATAATTCAGTGTTTCGAACGAACTTTCCTATCTAGGACCGTACCTTGCAAGGCTCAAAAAGCGATTATTAAATATTTTACATTCGAATCAAAAGTACTAATGTGCAGTAATGTCCATTGATGAAAGTCCTTGATCTTTAAGAGAGTTAATTAAGTTTAATTTCTTATAGCATTTAACCCTAAAACAGTGGCACATTGCACGGCAGCAGGTGCGCCTCGCATTAATACCAAACGAGACTCAAACATCTGCTGTTTTCATAATTTACACCAGCCAGACCAATTCTAATTGTTCCGAGGACGAATTAAGATCATTCCCGTCTCAACATGTTGTTGTTAGATAAATGGTATGGTAAATTAATGTTGTCGTAAGTAGTCACCCGATTGACCTTTTGTAAAAAGAATAAATAAATATATATGTCATTGTTTGACAGATATGTACACAAGTTCCGGGCATCTCTCATTTTCGTCGTATATGGGAGGTAATTAACTGCTGATTCCAGTTATCGATTTATATTTAACTATAGAATTTATAGAAATAAAGGTCTGGACAGTCCATAACTAATTGCAGTCATTTTACCTAATAAAAAATATTGTTTATGGAATAATACATATAATTTTGAATTACGAAGAGGAATTTTAAAAAGCTTTTTAAGACCATTGTTTGTTTATGATAAAAGTAGTTACTATTTACGTCAAATTGATAAGTCGGTATTAAGTTCTATTTGAAACACAAAAGCCTTGGTAGGCATTTTATCGACAACTCAACATAGTATGAATCGTAACATTCGATGCTCTACATTTCTTTATGAAGCCTTTTTCTAAAAAATTAGATTAAGTGAACATGTTTTTCCTGTTCTATAACTGGTTAATTTAATTTCGTTTTTTGACTAGTAAACCGTATTACTTTTTTCGATTGAAAATATATTAGAAACCAAATTCAAAGGCGTATGTATATAGTAATGAGTAATGAATTATATAGCTAATCACGATTTACCGTTTGTCAGTACATTACTCATTTCTTATGTCAAGTCATTACTTAAAAGTTTTCTACAACGGCTTTAAAAAAAAAATAAGAGATTATAGATTGGTATACTATACCAATCCTTCCAATTCAATGTTAAAAATAAATTTTTGAATACGTTATTCCTATTTTAAATTTAGGCAACATTGCATTAATACTTTCGGTAATTAAAAAGAAAACATCAAAAAATTAAACGCTGTCATTTCCTTTTTAAATTGTAGAATGCAAATGGCGGCCACCTGTTTATTACATACATCATTATGTTTTCAAAATCACACAGAATCTACAATAGCACAATCAATCTTCATATGACATGTTACTCGCAATAACCGTTTAAATATGTGAAACTTAACTGCAAGGTTTTTAACCCTGTTATAATTCGGTCCATTGTCCGAATACGGTTTTTGTTTCTATGAGAACCGACTCAATTATGTTGGATTGTCGAAATCCGTGTATAATCGTTAGGTTTTTAACGGCTTAACTATGAGAAAAAGTTTTAAATTTTCTACTCATTGTTCGATGAATACGTAATGGACGCGTATCAAATAACATTTTTAAACGAAAAGACGTATTAAGTTATTATATGTTTCTTGTTTCTAATTTATTAATAAACTAGCTTCTGCCCGCGACTTCATACGTGTGGAAGAGTTTAAAAAAAATTAAGTTAGAACCCCCGATTTTGAAACATTCTTCATTGGTGCTCCGCTCCTATTGGTCTTAGCGTGATGGTATATAGCCTACAGTCTTCCTCGATCAATGGGCTATCTAACACTGAAAGAATTTTTCAAATCAGACCAGTAGTTAGATTAGCGCGTACAAGCAAAGAAACAAACTCTTTAGCTTTATATATTAGTATAAGATACATTTTCAATTATTTATGTTAACAGATATCTTCTAACAGATTCTATATTGATACGAATTCCGTTTTGACCATTATTAATACATGGTTATAAATCGACTTTAGAAACTAAATTCAAAACGTTTGTCCGTGAAAAATATTAAAAGTAAAAGAAATCAGAAAAATATATTTTTCAATTTTATGTCAAGATTATAATAAAATTTGACTTATAAATGATCTCATATAGACGTGAGCTACTTTATGAAACGGACGTTTTTTTTTTAAATCATCGCATCATCAATCATCGTGTATTTCACCTACCAAAAAGTTTATTGCTAATTTTAATACCCGTTATGAACAAAAATGTAACAACTTTGACAAAAAAAAATATCTACGCCGGATATTTAATTGATTCCCGATCTTGTTTACGCAAAAACATGGCCGACGAATCGCTGATGAAATTACTCGATGCTGCTAAACTGGATGTAAAAGGAAGTCAATATTATGTATTATTTATCACGAAACACTGACTGTAGATGTCATTTACGGCCGGTTCCTATGTCTTACTGTTCATTTATTTTTCCTACCATCGGTTGTATTTGAAATTATTTGCACGGGGCTTATGTCAAAGGAACCGGCTCGTAATAAAGAATACCTACAGCCAATCAATCAGTACAGTCAATCGGTTTTGATGTTAAAAAATCGATACCTTTTTTATATTTGTTATACAAAATTAGAAGTAGAAAGAATATAGACATTGTGTATCAGATATCTATCCTTATTTTATTTATCATAAATATTTACTCGCTTAATTTAAGCTATTAATAAAGAACACAACGAAAAAAATGAAATATTAAAAGAGGCTCATGGAAAGTTGTTAAACTTTAAATTAAGTTGTTTAAGGGTCGATTTTTCAATCATCAGATAAGAGATATCAGTTGAATTAATTATAACCTGAATGAATTCAAAAGTGAAACGATTCAACTGACTTTATAGTCTTACAACCGACATCTTTAATTTTTTCATGTTATACTTTATTCTATGGATAACTTTTAATTGGTGATTGAAACATTGGCCCTTAATTATATAAATCAGTTTTGTAAGGGTAAAACAAGTCTACAATTTAAAGCGTCTGTTTCCCAATTGCGTAATTTATTGGATGCCGCGTTCTAACCTCCTAATTTAAGGCTCCATTGTTTAGTGTTGTCAGTGCGAATTAAACTCACCGAATTGGGTAAATATGTCAGCTGGTAACATAGTGTAGGTTGCACAACACTAGGCATAGCAAAAAGATGAGTCGAAGCCTTCTATTATGGCGTGGGATGAAAGTTAAGGTCGAATGTTTGACAGATATGAATTCGAAATGCACAATGAAATTTAAATAATGAGTTGTTGATAACATTCGCATTTTTGAATAAAATATTGAGCTTTATTACTTTGAAGTTATAGTTTGTTTTACTGATAAAAGTAATAAGGCTTCATGGACATGAAAACTGTCCTTGTACGCGTATTTTAGCTTCAACCTTAAACTTCTTAATACATGGTTATTGTTAAATCAATATAACATTTATACGCGCTATGGGCAATGAATGGTATGTGAACTTGGAGGCAATTTAAGATCTGTATAATATATTTTGTACCATTCCAAAATTCCATTAAAATTGTCAGGATTTAATATTCATTCAATTAAATTATTAAACGATAAGAATTAATAAAAAGTATTTGTATTAATTATCCGATACAACATACTGTATGTGCATTGCAGTCATGCAAATAGTTTGCATGCACCTCAGCAACAATTCATGTAAGAAGATCTTGTACAGATAATTTTCCGCGATCTTGATCATAGATCTTCGAACACCGACGCACGAAATCTCGATTCTTGTGCAACACACTTAAATAACCGCAAAATGGGCTCCGATGTACGTGTATACCATGCAAGGAATATTCTACTGTAACGTTATGGTCTGCAACATTCCTTTATAACCCTCGCAGCTGTCAAGAACTAACAAAAGACCGCTACTTTAGCAAGCGAGAACGTTACGCTTTGCCCTTCAATAAGTCCTTTTATTGCACTCAAGATATTCTGTGGAACGAAACGCTTTTGTAAGACGACGCAACGCACGTCCCTATAACAATACACAATAACGATAGTTCTATGAAAAGTTAACTCAGAAAAACTAATTAGCAGACAACCTCATTTATTACCAGCTGCTTTGAGAAGGTTCTGCTGACCAATTTGGATGGTGATAATAAAACCATTCTATTCAAAACGTTCTTACATATTTCGACACATGTACGAAGGCGTCAAAACAGAAAAAAATAAATCACCTCTTTGGTTCCAATTCCAAATTTAAATCGCGATTTGATGCAGCGGCAACGGCCACGACGTCGCGCTATTAATACGGACATATTATTAAGACTGTGTTTGGTTGTTTATTTTAACACATTTCGCGTGTGTATAACGGGAGAGATGAAAAACATTCCCCTGTGTTTCATTTATTTGTGATATTTTTAGACTACGCGTTCTCAACCTGCTCAGACGAGTGTTTACTCCGTTGGCTCACTTACAATAGCGTTCATATAATTACGTTATATCCTTAGTTAATAACTTGGAAACGCAACTGTCAACTTCTCCCGCGCGTTTGTTCAGCGTGTTTGTATAAATCATTCTGACACAGCAATTCTTTTAAAAATATATCAAGATCGTGATTCTAGCGCAATTAAAATAAAAGAATGTAACTCAATATATTAACTGAAATGGTATTGCGAGATCGTCGATTAGGTATTCAAATCAATTTGGACGGTTTTGTTGATGCCTGCGCGCCGCAATCAATGTAACATGCGCCGGTGTTTCGAGATGAAAAAAGAAGTTTTGATGCTCACGACTAACGTTCAATGCATTAAGGGGATCTGATGTACTTGATATAATAGCAGACCACAATAAAGTTATGAATTGTTTTATTGCTGAAAGCAAGCAAAAAAAAACAGACAACTTGATACCGACAACTTGACCGTCTAATGTTATGTATGCTACGCCATCCGGGCGTCGCCAAAATGATGCCGGTTTTAGGGAAATTTTATGATGTCCTTCTAACGATTATGCCGCTGCTACATCTGGGATAATAATTAGTGCGAAACAGAAAGCTACAATATCAAAGATTTTAAAAATTAATCTACGTGTATGTATATATGTTGTCAATGTGATTTCCCTAACACCCAAACTAGGTTTGCACCTGTGTCTTGGGGGTTAATGTTAGTGACCGTTTCACATAGATGTAGCGACGGATTCAATGAGTTATTTGTGATACGACACTAGTATTAATTGTTAATGACGTTAAACGTGGATCGATAATGTATGTACACTAATGTAATTAATCATTAACGGCGTTATTTTTAACCTTTAAAGTTATTTACAAGAGTCGTTTGGCCACAGGCACTAACACTAACATCCAAGAATCCCAGATGGAGCAGAGACATTAGGTATAAACATTTTCTATCAAACTTAATTCATTACAAACATAATTTTAAAGTGACGCTATTATTATCCATTTATGTACATATGAAGCAAAATTTATAAAAAATTATTCATAACCCTGTAAAAACTTCTATCTACGTCAAGCAAATAGTCATTGAATCGCCTTAAACGTGAAGTCTTATGTTAAATAAATTAGACACACGTGTAATTGATTACTGACATACATCGGTTGAAGTACGATCTTGGGCGTAAGTAGTGGCCAGTAAAGCGGACTAATGTACGACACTGGCAGAATAAACATGTCGGCTCTTAACTCAGGCGTTATTTACACTGTTTGACAGATTGTCAGCTGTCATTCACCACCTAAAAAAGTCACACAACTGTCTTAATTCATTATATCTCTTTTGTTCGGAATTTCGGTAAATGTTCAAGCCCTGTTATTGACGCTAAACGAATAGAATGAAAATTGTCTGGCCTTGTCTACAGGGCCATTTATTGTTGGGTTGTTATGCAGGTATGGGATTTAGAAAGTTTGTTCACTTAAATTAACATTGCTGATGTCTTTTAATTAAAATCATTAATATTTTACCTAAGTTAGCAGTGTGTTATTTCTCTGTTACATTGCAGCCAAACGCCTGACAACATCCGATCGAATGCATTACCTACAAAGGTAATCCCACGGCTGGGCACGGGACTCCCCGTTATTACAATGGAAAGGATTTTATGCCCGACATGCTTGTTTAAAGATAAATAAATATTTTAGAAATCGACAATATCGATATGCGAATTACCTCGTAATGTTTTTCTTCTCCATTAGCACTTCTAAAAGGAGAAAACATACCTCTGAACATCAAGTCATGCGTATTACATATTATTATTTACATTTTTGAAATAGCAATGTCACTATATAAGTTTGTATTAAAAATCATTTTAATCTATGTGACGACACATTAATACTAGCATGGAGGGATTAAACAACTTTTAAATCTAATAGCGAACATCAAATGACCATAAAGCTTATAGCTTTTTAAAATTGTGTTTAAACAACATCAATCAGCTACGTCGCGTCAAATACGCCCGAAGTCACAATAAAACATTCTTATTCAGTAGTCTGGTAAGTTTTATTTAATTGTTAGTTAGCGTCTGCCTCAGGGCAAGCGAGTTATCTTCCCGCGTTTTTTCAAATATATTTTTTTATTTGCTGTAATTTGCCACCGAACGAACTTTACTGTTTTGTTTTTAAAGACAATGCCAACTTTGTAAAGGCCAATAACAATCTTTGTATCATTCAACTATTAAGTTTAAATTATGGTTACTATATTATTTTGACAGCAGCTATAACTGCAATTTTTGACATGTCTGAGAACTGTTTATTGTAATAATTGGTTTTATTATATTTATTTTTATTTAGGTCGTGTGATGCACTAATACGATGAGTGTTATTTGTGAAGACCATAGACATCAACTTAAATGTCAAAACTTCTTTTTATGCTATAAAATATTTAAACGAAGGCAACATAAAACAGTAAACCACAATTCATCATAATCTGTGCTACCATAACTCGTTTAAACAATAGATCAACAAAAAAGGGGATGTTTAGAGAGGTGTAGCTTTTTTAGTATATTTTTTTGGGTTCCGTTCTACCTGATAACCACGTGGATGTGTGAAGTGATATCGTTGTGTCCTTATCCGATGTACGAGCTTAGAAAGAGAGCAATATAATGTTTTTCGCTAGGTGAAACTGGCAGGAAGTTACTTGAAATCTGGTGTAGTTTTTTTACAAGTTTTAAACAGGGGTTGGTTATGACACTGACAAACGTTTCGTTTAAGAGATAAGGTAAAAATGAATGATTGTTCACCCGTATTTGTAATCCATATCTACAAAATTTAGATAAGTGTATGAAAGCAAGTTTGTTGTTTTTCTTTATTCTTTATTTGTATGGAAAAATGGACATATTCTATTTCGGAATAGTGAAACTACAACAAGTGCAACAAGTTTGTACTTAAACTAGTCGACTAAAATGTACAATATCTATATTAATCTATACTATACAATAATATTATAAATGCGAAAGTATGGATGGATTTATACCTCACGCCAAAACAACTGAAAGGATCTGGTTGAAATTTGGCACAGTGATAAATTATAGCTGGTGTAGCACACAGGCTACTTTTAATCCCGAAAATATACAGTTCCCGAGGGATAACATTAATGCGGGAGATGTCGCGGACCAAAGCTATTGTTATATATGAGTAATTAAAAAAGGTCAATCAAAATACCGACTGTTCATAAAGTATTTTGTACTTATATGCTATTGATATGCGGAACGTAATTTGCAATATCCGATTACAACTTGTCAAATTATTTCATAATCAAATTTATTAAACTTAGTTCTACCCGCCTATGTTTAAAAATTCTCTGCACGTACAATTTTAATGACAGCCATTGTGAACTTTTATGAATGTAATTTATTATTGTACAGCACAGTAAATAAATAAACAATTAACTATAGATTGAAAGAGGCTCAGGAAGCGGCTTTTTATACATTATAATTACATCCAAAAAATAATAAATCTGATAAACACACATTCTACGGTCCGTAATTTACCAAATTACGCCTATATAACATAAAACGGACATATCTGGGTTCGCAATTACACCCAGACTAATGCAAGAACTACAACTTTAAATCGCGGACAATCTAACACCTTAATTGTAATCGGGTATACTAAGACGCGTTGTCACTTAATACCCGCAATTTTCTTCTGATGCTATATAACTAACCATTTTCTTAGAACATTTAAATTTAAAATTAATTAATCGCAAGTATTATTATGTACCCGGTAAGAATGTACCCTACTACAATGTTTAAACTCATTGACCCCACAAAGTACAGTGCCAACTGCACATTCTTTCATTAACGCAAGGGTTGCGCACCCTGGAGGGCAACAAAAACGAGTTATTATTATTCATAGCAAGCGAGAAAAGGCGAGGGAATTCACGTCGTTCGCTTGACGACCTCCTATCTATCAACATTGTCGAAAATATCACAATTTTTTGTCCAAATCGGTAGTCCTGGCAACATAGAATCGTTTAAAACAAAGCGGGGGGCCGTCGATATTTGACAATTCGATTTATAAAAATATTCTGTTCATTCGTTATGTTGGCAGTTCGAAATTCGATTCAATATAGGGGTGTCTGTCGCCCCGCGCCCCAGCAACCCCATTTTTTGAACGACCTACATAACGTTTGTCCAGTAAAACCGTTAATGTCTCAACGGGATCGATCGGGCGGCCAGTTGTGCAAATAGTTTGTGCGAGGATTACACTTTTGGGGCGACGAAAGTTGTATTGCACAGTCTGTTTGCACTGTCACAATGTTATTGATATATTGCCTTAATCTGCTTAAACTTGTTTTGTGTTGTGTACACATCTGACATTTTGCTTTTTGTTTTCAGGTGCTGACGTCTGGTTCCTTCGAACTTAGGATAAAGAATTTTACGAACTCGTTGGGTAGGTTAAGTAGTGGCCAGTGCTGTGATGGTTCCTCAAGTAGTAATACGCCATGTATGGCGCCGTGCAGGACTAAATTCCGTGTGTGCCTCAATATCTATCAAGCTAACATCGATACCAAGTCACCATGTACCTTTGGCGACATCACGACGCCGGTATTGGGCGGCAACTCATTGGATGTGCCCAACCTCAACGTAGAAGGATTCAGCAACCCCATCGTGTTCCCTTTCGACTTCACGTGGCCGGTGAGTGTTTTTATATAATCTGAACAATATCTTAACGGTGCCCTATTCGCTAAAAGTATTGTAAAAATAGCAACATCTCATTAATTTTGTTGGTAACAGTAAAATCAATACCTCGTAAAAGAAGCATTAAGTAGCAACCCTGTATCAATAAATCAACGCCGTCGATGGCAGCCAACATTCAAATTCCAATATTCCACGCGGAGGCCTGCGCGGTCGTCCCGGGGCCCGTAAATAATAGTAAAAAGAAATTAAGGGATTCTATATTCAAATTTGACAGAGGTGATGACGATAAGAATTCTTGATGGTTAACGAGTGACCGCGTGGGACGATTACAGCTTTCAATGGTTCATATTTAATTAATTATTATTATTCGGATCCACATCGAGTGATGGCCCGTGTTATTAGAGGTGCATACAATGTAGACTTCGGTACTTAAAGGGTACGTGGCCGGTGTGCGTTCTCATCTTCGTCGGCCATTAGAGCGCGGAGGCCGACCGGGATCGTGATTCAATATTGTAATTACATGTTATTTATTTACAAATCGCGCTTAGATCTATCTCGATTCCAAGGATAACGGACATCTTAATTGAAGCTTAGTTACGGTTGTTTCACTGTATGCGTTGGTCTACGCCATATCGGCCCCATGTGGACACACCGCGTTTCGAGTGCTATTTGTATTTTATTTAGCGGCCAGCTTCAAATGTCGTACCGTCTCGTAATGTTTGAGCAAACAATCGCAGCTAAGCCCGGGCGCTTGCACAACCTCGGACCATCTGGAGATATGTGACATTTGGTAACTAAACGAAACACAGCGCCAGGTAGGCGCAACACTACGGCGACCATAGACAAAATTAAAAAACTTTTTTAGGATGGATGTGCGTCCGGTTTGGCGCAGTATCATTCCGAATGAATTGGCGCTAAATTGACGCTTCCTGTTTAAATTCATATAGAGCTCTCTATTGCCAGACATGTGTTGACATGCGATCAATTGAGCGAAAGCGACGCGGAATTGTCCCGTCTATCGAATTTCAAGAGTGACGGGTTGATCGCGCGGTATCGGCGCTGTCGTAACGCCATGTGCGGTTTATCTTAGTTGATAGGAATATCTCCCATATGCCGCGGAAATATAAAATCCTGAGGATATGCGCCATGTCGGCCCGGTTACCTGTAACGCTCGGCTGAGTTGCATTAACAAGACAGCCCCCCAGCGCTATTAGTTGAGGCTGACTCGGATTTTTTTATAATGAGTTCAATGGCGGTCGGAGAAGTGCTTGTTTTACGAGGCATATCGGCCGCACGAACGAGTATCAAAATCCTCAAGGAATAATCCTGTTATACATGGTTTTATTATCATAATACATACGTATGTCCGTTTATAAGCAGGCAATACATGTCTGATAAGTTTTGTGAGTCTTTATTTCGTCTATTATTTATTTAATTTTTTTCATATCTAATATTAATTTCCGTTTTCGGAGACCAGTTTCAAGATTACCTCATCCGTGAGAAAATAATGCTAAACATTATAAAATTTAATTCCATTATTGTAAAGGTTGATGTTGAACATAAGTTAAACTTAATTTAGAAAAGATCATAAACAATAAATGTTTAAGAATTTCTTTTCGAGTACGATTTTATTCTGAATCACAATCTATGTGAACTCAATGTATTGTATAATGTACTTACGAGTATATGGCTATAGTGCACGTTCCGCGCGTTGGTCTCGTGACTCGTTGGGCAGGTGAGCGGTCTTAGCGAAGCGAGCCCTCTTATTCGAAACAAACGATTCCACTATGAATTCTTATTAAATCAATGATTTAATACCCCACGCTACGTGACTTATGAATATATTTTTTCTAAACGCCGAACAATCGTGTATGCCGATTAATACCGAAATACACTATTAGAGTTTGAAAATAAGTGAACGAGCAAAAAATATGAAAGATTATTTTTTTCTTGCTTCCATAAATAGAAGAATACATTGTTTTGTGGTAGATATAATGATAATTCATTACATGTATTTAATTAAAAGAAAGTATAAATAATAAGTTGTTTAATAAATAATTTATTAATTATAAGAAATAAAAAACCTATTCATTTTTGTTGAATAAACTACATAGAAAATATTTTTTTTAAGATTCTGCATATATTTCCGAATCATATAAAATTGTATCTATTGAGTAAATTTGTGTTTCAAGTCTACATATTTATAAAACTTTATTATTATAATAAAGAAAGGATTATAATTTTATCATACATTTGTTTTTGATGTATTAACATAAAATGTGGGCGCTCATACAAGTCGGCCTATTAAAATTCAATAAATTATAACCAATACATATTTTTTATATTTATATTTCTATAAAAAGGGCAATTAAAGTTATTTATGTAGCATTTATACAAAGATATTTAAAATGGATTCTCTATGGTCCTTGTTATGGAAATGAACAATAGGATATAAATATTTTTTACGTTTTAATTATGTGTTTTTGTGAGATATGTGCACTGTGCAGTCAAATGTGGCCTTTCAAGTTGGTATAATAACTTCTTTGAATGGAGTCAGTTGATATCTTACAACTTAGCTAAGTTGTAACTAGACCTAAGAAAATAAAAACTATGTAATCTAAGATCTGACTTAAAAGTCTAGCTGCCAAGCCATAAACCCAATTTAAAAAAATTAAATTCGAATCTGATCTTCAACAATTCGTAATTTAAACACGAATGCGTTCTGCTTATCTGATTTTCGATACAAATTGGTATCTGTGTATGTATGTAAGTAGACGAACCCAAACGATTGTGGGTCAAAGCATATCGATATTACTAACAACATCGAGCAGTGAAATTACAAGTAAACTCTTGACTTAACGATGCATAGAAACGATGCATCACTCAAAGTTATGATTCACTTTTGAAAAAATCCTTTTTACACGCTTTATATTAGCTTCACTTGTATGTCAGTCAGTATGTCTGTAACCGACCCCTAAATTTGACCGACTTCCCGTTTTTCGATTGAGCTGAAATTTTGCACGTATGTGTATATCGCGTGACAATGCAATAATATGGTACCATGGAGCTGATCTGATGATGGAGTCGGAAGGTGGCCATAGGAACTCCTGTACTAAACAAGATAGACCCTTCGTGTTTGGGCCCGTATGTTTATATCGCGTGACAATGCAATAATATGGTACCATGGAGCTGATCTGATGATGGAGTCGGAAGGTGGCCATAGGAACTCCTGTACTAAACAAGATAGACCCTTCGTGTTTGGGCTCGTATGTTTATATCGCGTGACAATGCAATAATATGGTACCATGGAGCTGATCTGATGATGGAGTCGGAAGGTGGCCATAGGAACTCCTGTACTAAACAAGATAGACCCGTCGTGTTTGGGCTCGTTTTACTTGTCTTGGCTAGCACTCTGCTGCTACATGATATGCAGGATCTCAAAAGCTTGTATTTAAAAACATTTAAACAAAAATCAACTAAAAAATGAAAAATAAATAATAGTTTAAAAAAACTAAAAAAAACACGCTTTTATAAAAAAATCCAACTAAAAAAACAAAAAATAAAATTTAATATAATATAAAAAAGCGTGGGGTGTATTCAATTAATAATATAATATCTTAAAAAGCGCTTTGAATACACCCCACGCTTTTTTATATTATATTAAATTTTATTTTTTGTTTTTTTAGTTGGATTTTTTATAAAAGCGTGTTTTTTTTAGTTTTTTTAAACTATTATTTATTTTTTATGATACAGTTTGTATAGTAAAAGTAGTAGTACGTAGTACATATATATACAGTTTTAAATTAGATATTGTCTTTTTGGTTGAAATTTAAAGGGTGATGTTTTGCTGATTTTTTTTGAATTAGTAAAAAATAAACACTGGTTGTAGGATATTAGTTGTATTTAAGCAAATTCATGGCGTCATATGTAAAATCTTATTTGTTTAGTGAAATATAACTTTTCCAGTTGTCACAAGTTCCTGTAAAATTATTTTCATTAGCTTATAAGATTGGTTTTAAAGTCAACTGCTAAGTGAAATGTATCATTTTCAAATTACCATAAGAACAGTTTTGATGTCAGTCAAGGACCTACAATTTGTCTGTACTGATGATTACAAAATACAACTAGGCTGTATGGAACTAGTTGCTTTGTTTACTATTATGCGCACGACATTAAACGTCTTAAAATTATTATTTTTTTAATAGACCCGATTTTTAATATCGTGAATACGTATACGTTAGTTAGGATGTCAAAAAGATGAGGTCCGGATTATGAGCCAGTCTTGGCACGTAGTAATGTTTTATGAAATGCTTGTACATTGTAACGCGGGAAAGGTCAATGGTTCCCCCTTACAGAGTTGTTTGTGCTTAATCAAGTCTCTTGACTTCAAGCGCAAACCGTCGCAACCTAGAATAATAGTAAAAAAAAACCTACTGACAAAAGTTCCACACGTGATACTTTAGAAACCAATATTTGCTTTCGAAGTTATGTTAATTCTATGTCATTATCGTTTCTTTAATTATTTTACATTAAAATTTACATGTTGATCTATCTATCTATTGACTCTATTGTTACTTGACTAACATTGAGTAAAAATATATTTTTTAAATGGTCCTATCAAGCGGTCAAGCTATGTTTCCATAACGTGGTCTATTGTAAAAGATATATAAATAGGATTTGAGAATCAATTTAAAATATTTATAACTAAAAAATGTTACAATAGAAAAATAGACATAGACATAGACAACACTTTATTGTTCACCATAATAAAAATTACGAAAAAATGCACAACAAGACAATAGTTACTTGGTAAAACAAAAGGCGGCCTTATCGCTAAAAGCGATCTCTTCCAGGCAACTCGACTTAAAAGGAAATCTTAAAGTATCTAAATCTAATACATCTACTAAGTTTGTAGGGAACCAGGTGTTCTAAGTACAAATCGCTTAGCGCTTACCAATTATACTATACTGTTATATATAAAGTTATAGACCTTATAACGATAATAATTTCTATAGCTTTATATAATTTTAATAGCTATTGATTGATTCTCATGAATGCTCAATTACGTAGTCCAAACACAAGCTTAACATTGCAACATTGTAGCGAAATGTCACTGGAACTCGCTGCGTGCTCCAAGACTACCCTAGTCCCATTGAACTAAAAAAACCGTTATATCTAGCATTATATAAAAAGCATAGCAATTTTATCAAAAGCACCTGCACTGGAGTGCAAATGCCAAAGAATATTTCCGTACAGTTTCAGGGCGTAGGAGAGGGTCACAACCTAATAATATCAGTAGATAAAGGAATTCTGTAAAACGTTGCATAATTATACATTCTTAGAATGTTCTAAATACTACAAATTACTAAATTCGACCTTCTTTTGTTCCGCATTTAATACACGAATATTATGCAGCCAAAAATGCAAATGTTATTGATATCAATTGAAATATAAAATGAAAATTTTGATATAGATACTAATAGATTTATTAAATAATAAGTTAATATAACAGTTCTCGCATCTTAAACAACGAAGAATTATAGTTGAGTTTTCGTTTTGTTTTTAACTTTACTGTGTATATGCGCCCGCGCACTTCATTACGCTACGTTGACCGTGAACTATACTTTTTATGGATTAACATAGATCCGTATTAGATATTACTCGTCGATTGCATTGTTGTGCTTTATCTCAAATATTAGGCATCTTTTATTGTTGTCCAATTAATTTCTATTGTTGTGTTAAACACTTGGCAATTTTTAAAGTAGGTGTTAACAAGGTCACAGATTATAAAATATTCTGAAAGTGATTCCATGCGTACATTATCTGTTATCTATATTGCGTAAACGAGATTCGAATTACATTAGTTTTTTGTTTAAAATTATTTTAAAATAACGAAGCACCTAAAGTTGTACGAAATAATTTCAGTGTACAAACATTTAATTTCTAGACCATTCTTTTGTATTTACACACACAGATTATTATCATGTATATTTTGCAAGGGTATGTTGCATGTACATGTATACATGCCTTGTTTTTCTTACAAGATAATATTTTGTTAAATTATTCTTTAGATGATTAATATAAAACAGTTTCTACTGTAGTATCTAACTTTAGATGTTGTCTAAAGGCCGAATTTTCAACCGTCAGATAAAATTTACCAGTCGAATAAATTATAACCTGAATCAAATGTGAAACCATTCAACTGATTTATTCATGCAACTGGTATTTTTAATTTTACCATCTTATAATTTATTCTTGAATAACTTTTACCTGTTGATTGAAAAATAGGCCCTTAATTAAAAATACGGTTGCGTAAATAAAACACTTCAGATGTTTCACTTTTATATTCAGTCAGGTTGTAATTTATTCGATGGATAACTATCTGATGATTGAAAAATAATATTTAACACACTCTTTTGTTTACTGATAGCTTGGCGAAAACCGTGATTATAGAAGTAAATATAGTCTGACAACAAATTATTATGTTTGAATTTCGACGACGGGCGACCACTAGTTATTATTAATATAGCCAAACTCAGGAAACGTATTAAAATACCTGTCCTTAAGATTATTATTGTTAGTTCTTCTATGGCGTTAACACTATAGAAAATATAACGGTGCATTAATAAAACAAACATTAGAATTTTGCAAGTCACTTTCCCACAAGGCCCGAGAATTAAGGTCGTTTGGGCTGGGCGAGACTTTAAAAAAAAAGATACCCTTCGGCCCTCACACGTGTAGGGCTGTAAAACATTATTTAATCTTAAATTTGCACTATTTAACGCGAAAGCCTTATATAGTACTTCATCATCATCTTCATCCGAGCGTTAAATCCCGGTTGCATTCGGAGCGTTCGCTTCGACGCCTAGGATCCGCTTAGTACTTATATATAATAATCGGCAGAGAAGCACGCATACTTTATATCCCCAAATTAAGCAAGTTACGCTTGTGTTATGGGTACAACTCCGTGTGTTCCGGGTGCTCCGCTCTTATTGGTCTTAGCGTGATGATATAGCCTTCCTCAATAAATGGGCTAGCCACCACTGAAAGAATTTTTCAATCGGACCAATAGTTCCTGAGGTTAGCGCGTTCAAGTAAACAAACAAACTCTTCAGCTTTATTAGTATAAGATTCATAATCTCGAAATAGTTAATCCAGCAAAGGAAATACGTTAATACTTTCATTACGTCCGTTTTAGCTATCGGCGGTTAAATACAATAACTGATTAAGTAGTTTTTATAAAATGAACGAAAAATAATTATATTTTCAAGTACGCAAAATTAGGTTCATAACTATAATTAATATAAGCTGATTACTTTTGTTGCCTTGGTCACGAAATAAAAAGTGATAAGTTATAATGGGTAACCTAAAAAAAATAACTGTTGTTTTTGCAGCAACGTCTAGAAATAAAATTAAGCCGTGAGATAGAAACAGTGGTCTTAAACTTAATTAAGGTTAATTGAATTAAAAAAGCTAGTTATAATCACTTTAATGTTTAATTCGTCCATTCCTTGTTCAAATGAGCATTGTAACTATGTGTGATTATAATGAATTGTTAATTTTATTATGTTGGTAGACAGACGGTTTTTCTTAAAAAAAAAATAGTTTATGGTAAGGAACATAAACATTTTTAAAAATTCCCCAATATTTTGCATTAAGAATAAGTAAGGACTTGTTCTTATTTTAAATTGTTAAGGCTTTTTCAAAAATGGAACCTTGTAGACTCAAGTGTCGAGAGTTCGAAGTAGTCTGTTGTTTGTAATACATGGTTTTTTTTAAAGTGTTTGCCTATGATATCACTTGCGTCTCAACTATCAATCTAAAAGCCCTTTGCAAATACAGCAAACCGAATTATGCAAACAGCAATAACTGATTTGGCAGTTTTTTTTTAAATATTAATAAACAATTACTATATGCTGACGCTAAAAGAAAATCTTAAGTGAAGACGTGTGATACTGGCCAATCTGTTTCTCATGGACGAACATAGCCTGCGTACTTTATGACATTTGTTCACCTGAAATGGAAGAGTAAGGACCAGCAATAGGACGATTATACTAGCTAGTGTAGTATTTTCAAATGTGTGTTTCATTTTTATTTAATAAACTGCAAATTTCACGATATTATATTCAGTTCAAAAACATATTATAATAGTCAACAAACATTCATGAGGTCCAACTAATGCCTTGTTTATTTGCTTTCAATTAGCAAGTAAACCAGGCATAAGTTTGCGTTAATACTAATATTATTTTTCTATCAATAGTCAGGTAAAAGAATATACAGTGATGCTATATTAGATGGAACGACCTAATTGAATCAACTTGATTGAAAGGCACATAGCTGATCGAACTCGACGGTATTCAATGACATTGAATTATTCTAATTTATGTTATATGGATCACTTTGGTTGATTCATTGAAATTGAAAGACAGAAATTATCCGTCTAATATAAGCTCAAGATATAGAAACACAGCGTAGATGTTCGCGACCGTTAGTTACTCTTAGGGCCTGTCACAAAAGCTTGTTTGTTATTAATGTATTTGTGTCGTTTTATGAAGAAACACACGTCTTCGCTATAGAACAAGTAGAGTGTACGACGGCGTAACTAATTCTCGAGATTGTCAGTTATTTTGCATGTTTCGTAAAATAGTTTCACGCTCTGAATGTTAGTGTTCAAATGAAAGTATGGAATCTCCTTGGTTGTGTGTAATTTTGTGCAATAAGATGTGTTTTAACTATAAACAATCTTGGGCTTAAAATACCATTGCGTAATATTTTAGGACTTCATATCATCATACATTTCTTACTTTTATAATATTTTACATACTTATAAATGAATTTATAATATAATATATAATTTGTTTATAAATGAATAAATATATGTAAGTAACTGTATGCAGGTACTTATCTTTTAATATTTTTGTATACCACCTTTGACCAATATGTTTTATTCCTGCCACAGGTTGTCTGGAAGAGATCGCTTCTTAGCGATAAGACCGCCCATTGTGCATGTTTAGAATATCTTTAGGCTATAAGTTTTTCTGTGTTTTCTGTAATGGCGTACAATAAAGTGTTATCAATCTACATTTCTTTAAAAAAACCTGTAAGTTTCACATGTTCTTTGCCCATACTTCATATGAATTATACATAATTTAAGATGATTTAAATATAAATAGCTAATTTAAAATATGGATTCAATGTTATTCATAGTCTAAACTTAATAAAGCCTCTGATGTGTTTACCGTATATGATGCCATACACATATATAATAAACGGCAGATAATAATAATCTAAGTAACTTGAACAAAAATGGCGGAGGTCTAATTTTACGTTTTATATGTTTAACTTATACCCCATAATTAATCTGATTTATTAGTACAATTGACAACATTTTATGAATGGTCCAAAGCTTCATTTTAACATTGTTCCACGTAAGCAGGTGCGCGCGCGCCTTCCTTCGCAGAAATTAACGTTGCACCAACTGACGTCACGTTCGATTTTCAAAACAATAGTACGGTAACGCACGCGATGACGGCCGAATGCCGTTCTTGAACCATTGTCGCGCGTGTGAACCCTGCGATAAATACCTCCTACAGCGACAACATGAGAAAGTAATTAACAATATACAAACAAACTCACAGGTCCACGAAGCCAGTGCCTCGAATACATATGTAATTAAGTTAGAAACGTAATCGGTTGTTTGTACACGCATTATTATTCGCCTGGCGAATCCCTCATACGTAAGTTACATAAATTTCCACTTTAAAAATGTGGAACCTTCACACGGATCATCGACTTGTTACTACATAATGTAATACTGCTAATAATGCTGCATTATGTGTGTCTGACGCTACTCAAACCATACAGTGACTTCCGCCTAGTAAGCTTTTTCATCACGCCGAAGCCGAGCGCTCTTAATAATTTCCTTTATTTCAATCCGCTCGCGTCGGGATCCTCTTAAAATACTTACCCCCACATCCGCTTCTTTTAATAAAGTCTCCCGAAGCCACGGAATTCACCGGCCGCTGTTGTACCCTCTTCGACGTCGTCTTTTATCTCAGTCGAGCGGCAATTAAACTTAAATAAAATGAATCGCAAAAGAAATTCCACATAAAAGTAGTTCGAGGAGCGCGTAACAGACGCGGCGCGGACAGTCTTGTGCCATTACAATACAACTTGTAATGCGATTTCATAAGTATCAAATTTAAACAATCGGAGCGTGTATAATTACTCGGGTTGCATTGTTCAGAGCCAGTGCACAGGTATTCAGCAACCTATCAATTAACCGACACACCGGCTTTTCTACTCAATCCGCCTAAATAAACTTATCGAGCAGTCAAATGAAACGTCACCGATTATTTCGAGTGGTACTAAAATAACAAAGCCGAAATTAACTTCATCTTTTAAAATAAGACAGCGTAAATAGTGATTAGTCATAGACGAGACAATAAACCGTGTAAGCTCATCAACGTATATAATAAAAGTTTACCGGCTTTGTTATTACAATCAGACCCGACTCTCGTAGAAAGCGCAAAGAAAACACTCGTCGTCGTCCTTCATCAAACTGTTCGTTTACGGTCAAATTCTGACGTTTAAGAGCGTCTCAACATTTACGACGGCTAATAAAAATGTTCGGAGAGGACCGATTTATTTGCCAGATTGTAATTTGCGCGAGATGACATTCTATGAGACATGTAAGCTGATTAAATACCTGATTGAGGGGTATAAATTCAAAATGGAAACAATTCGGTCGGGACAATCGGGCTGGAAAATAAATTCGTGTTCTCTATTTAAGGATAACGGGTTCTATTAGGTTTTATTGGTATAAGGACGGCGCGGGCCCTTGTCTGAGGTACGTTCTCACGTAGAGCGAGGGCGCAATGTGCCCTTAAATCTGCAATGATGAAATTCCAAGCGTTCCTGATTTTATTCATCACACGCGCGCTGATTCTAGGAATTCCGTGTGGCATTGCGAGCTGTGGCAGCGCTCACATGCTCCGCCTATATCCCGAACATCGCGAATAAATCGTTGACATTATTTAGTATGGGAGAAGCGCCAGTACTTAAGTACGTACGTACATACTTCGACGAATTTATGGACGTGTCAAAGGCCGATCATGGGCTGGGAACCACCGCGAGCGAAACTTGCAAATTAGAATGACTGAATGTTTTGTATCTGTCACTGAGATCGCTTCGCCGGCGATAACGTCGTACTATACGTGCTGCTCTTTTTGATCTCGTGCAGCCTGGACAAGACTGGACTTTTTGCACTTCAAAACATTATTTGCAAAGATTTCCGTGTTTAGAATATAAACATGCTAGTTCTTCTATAATAGGTAATATTACTCATCGATGATATGTCTGACCCGTCCAGTTTTACGGCACGTATGCAAAGTGGCTTAGATAAAAAATTAGATTAATATCAATAATACAGATTCGTGTTGAAACTTGTACTCGTCGAGGACGCGTCATTCTCGGATGAAATCCGGATGAATTGATCAGTAGATTGTTTGTTTTTAATGCGGTTTCGGTTTCATCAGCGACCCTTCTCAGGGCTTATCAGATCGTCCATAGTCCGTAGAGCGGGCCCGCACCGAAAATTTGTTAACTCCAATTTAACTTTTTTTTTGTTCTCCATTCAAATCGTTCTGTTGTTTATGGGCAGCATTTTCATTTTTCGAATTCCTGAGGTGTCGGTCGCGGCGTTGGCAGCCAGCGGATGCCGCCGATGCCATGTGAAAATTAAAGGTAGCTTTTTTCACATCGGTCCTCAATCCGAATTCTTCTCGACAGTGTGTACTTTTTTCGCGATGATCGTAATTGAGGGCAATAAATTGTTAATGTTCAACTTATTTCAGATGTCGTGTACGTCGAGTGGTCGTTTGTGTTGGGAAAAGTTGTTTAAGTACCGCTTAATGTTCTCTAGCTTCGTTAAGTTAAATAATCATATAAAGATACGAAGTGTAACGTTACATTTGAGTTATGTGTTGTTTTTTGACTGTTTTAATGTTTCTTCGTAAGACGGCGTGTTGGTAATTAATCCTTTAGTAATTGAGTTCTAAACAGTCCGTTTAATCCTCGGAGTGCGGTCACCAACGTGTTTACTTTCTCGGTTTTACGAACGCTGCAACTTTATTATGGCATCAATTTAATGGTTATTATTTATGATTGGCGTGTGAAAATGTTTGACGCTTATAATTGATTGGATATTATGTTGTATTTTTCGCTTTTTATATCTCTGATAGCTTTGCTTTAGTGACTTTGTGTCTGGTAAAATTAAATGGTAAAAAACATTTTGTCTAAAAATAGATTAAATTGCCGTAATTTAAAACATAAAAATAGTTTGTGTTCTAAGAAATAAACATGTAACTTTATAATAACGACACTAAAACGTTTATGAACTTACACATTAAGTTTTTTCTACTTCAAGTATTAAATCGTAAATCTTACCTTGGAACATGTCCAGATCTATTTTATCTCTAACATCTAATGATTTATAGATGGCGTGAGTTTTTGGCGGGAACTGAAAGGAGATGTGCTGTGCAGTTTTATTTTCTAAAAATGTGTAAAATTAATCTAAAATGAATAATAGTTGTAGGAAATTGATAGTTTTTGAGTAGTAATTATGTGTTTTGTGAGAAATGTGAACTGATAGTCAAATGTGTCCTTTTGAGTTGTCACAAGAACTCCATTGAATGGCACTAGCTGATTACCTACAGCTCAGCTGTACTACACATAGGCTTAAGAAAATGAAGAAACTATATTGTAAACTAAGATACTTACTATTGTAAACTATATTGTAAGCTGCCAAGTCATAAATCTAAATAAATAATATAGATGGCGTATAATATAACCATAGTTCCTTTTTCAAATTCCGTTTTTTCGAATTCAAACAAAGGATTTCTCTTTATTTAAACAAATTTGGAACGCCAAGAGTTCACATGACTGTACGAGGTCGCCGTTGCTTTGAGAACTCACTTTTGTCTATATGCGCTCGCGGAGACGTGCCCGCACCAAGGATTATCCGGCTAACTGAAGAATACACCATGCACAAAAGTAACGATATATTCTCATACGACGACTTTATTTGACAGCGCAATATGTTACAGTGCTTAGCCGTACTCGGGCTTAACACGAAACTGCTTAACATTCTAACAGAATGCACGTGTGCACGCTGTCGCCAATAAACTGTCGACCTGGATTTTTCTATCATATTTGCTGCAGGAAGTGCTTATGTTCACACGGTCGCCAATACTAAATATTATGCCATTTCTTACGTTTTAGAAATATCAGTTTTATTAACCGACTTAGAAAAAAGGAGGAGGTTCTCAATTCGTCGGGATCTATTTTTTTTTATTAGTGCTAATCTGCTATGCACTAATATACAAAAGTGTATACAATTCTGTTAGGTTTCTATAAAAAAATCTTATATTTGATAACAAATAATATTTTTACAAGTTAATAAATATTATAGCATTCATTAAAATATCTTCTTATATGTATATCAATCGTAAACTATATATTTGATCATGTGATGATCTTTAGCAAAGTTGTTGTGCATGAGCCAGAGAAGGTTTCTGAGTTGTTTCACAATTAGACCCGGTAGGTGGCGCTGCTATAGGCATATCGATTGAAGCTTTTCCGGGCAGGACGACGTCTGCCGGGACAGCTAGTTGTCTATAAAAAATAATTTTAGTCAAAAATAATTATAAATTGAGTCTGCAAACTATTTAGAATAATTATAACTACCGGTTTATTTATATGTTGTCTATGGTGCCGTACGCCAGGCGCTTATTCTTAAAATATATTGTAATTGCTTGTACAAATCTAAAAGCTCCTATTCCGGCATTAAAAATGATTCACCCGGTCAACGAACCGGGCAGTAAGCGTCGCCGAAATAGAATCAGAAACTTAATTAAAAGTATTTATAATAAATCCGTCCAGAAAGTAATCGAAACATGTTTTAAGATACGCGTTTGATCAACGCGTATACAGAATTTGCATATCTTCTTTAATTTGACGTATTATACGACTACACGGTACCGAGCTCCCACAATGTTCAATTACAATTAAACAATTCGAACACGAAGAAATTTAAACTTTAAAACCAGTGTTGTACAGATGCGCATCGAATTATCGATAGGCCAAATGTTACCTTTGCCAGGTGTAAGTAAAAAAAACCTGTCCAAAGCGATGTTACCACACTGGCAAAGTGTGAAATATGAAATCACGACTCTTCCACTTGTGCCCGGGTGTTTGTGTTCCAAATACATTTTTCGTGTCGAAACTTTATTCGAAAGCGAACAAAAGTAATTCTCTTTTTATAAATACTTTCGATATTGTCGCATAATATTGACCGAAACGGAATAGTACTGTAACGACCTTGTTCTATTTGTTTAAATCGATATTACACTGTCCAAGAAACGTCGATCTCTGAGAAAATTTCTTGTATTTACCCTTACAAGTCATAAAGTGTTATTATACTAATCATCTCGAACAAAAACCAACAAACATCTGTTGCAATTTCTGTTAGTCAATTTCATTAGACAATAAATCGGACAATAGCGTCCGAACGGTCCAAAGACTTCGAACACCTGATTATTTTCTTTTGTTCTGTCCACAAAAATCCCAAACACATGGCGCTTACAAATAAGACCCATAGAAAATCCGGGCCCGTTCCCACGTCTCCTTTGGCTGTCTAATTAATAATGAAATAACATCAACCAGTGATATGGAAGTAGCCTCTTTAGTCACCCTCATAAAACGATTATCAAATTCCCTCAACGAAGCGGTATCAGTATATCGAGTCCTTAATACAATTTAACGCATCGCTCTCTGAAGATAGGATTAATGTATCTCGATACGGCGCTCCACCGAATATAACACTTTAAAAAAAAGTAAAAAAACCGTTTGAATTTGGAATGGCTGGCAATTAATGTATTATACGGCCGGTACCGATATAATTTGAAAATTGGAACACTTCAAACGCATTGTGCATGGATGTAAACTTGATTAGGTGTTATAATTAATACTTTTAAAAAAATGTACTAAAATGTGTTCATGCTTTAAGGAATAAATCATATACGCGCACGGGATTAATAAGTTTTTTTAATTGCCTAGGCATCGCGTCTAACTAGTTATATTAAGTATACGGTATCGCCAGCTCAACACGTTTATAAAGGCTACCTGCACACGTACGCTTACGTCGGCCGCTTTTTATGGGCTGCCTCGAGAGTCAGAGCCGTGGGAACCGGCATATACTTACGGCCGGCCACAGCTGACCGAAATGCGTTCTCCATATTCGATTAACAAATCAATACGGCCGTATAAGACGACCGGCCACATTTGAGCACCAACAAAACATAATAAAAAGGTATTTGGACAAGCTTCTTTTGCTCCTTACGAACCGATAAGCCTATATCGCTTTTCCAAACATTGATAAAGGTCGTTCCGCGTTGTTAAGGCTCAGAATCGTACCGTATTTAGTACGGCAGCCTGTTTAGTATTCAGTGGGAAGCGATAACACGTCCGCTTGTATTGTCAACGTATTAAACGTAACTTATTATAAATTCGTCAAAACTCACCGGCGTCCTATCGAAAGTATTTATTTCGGATTAACGTTAATCTAAATATGTCACAACACTAACATTCCATAATTAAATATAAAAATCATTCGTATGAGCATCATGACAGTTCCTCATTTATTTTATTAGATGTTTGTGTAAGCATTATCAAGTCTTTTGATATTGAATAAAGCAACCAATGACTTTAAAGAGTGGTAAAATGGTCAAAAGATTTTTTTTCCTTCTACAAATGCTAGAAAATTCACGAAAAGTCTAGTCTATTTTAATTACAAGTTGATTGTTTGTATTTTAACAAATAGGTAAAATTGTTACAAAAAGATTATGTACAAGATAAAAAACAAAGCTCTTGTTATTGTCAAGTCTGTTGTGAATACTTGTGAAATAAATTTCTAGTATTGATTTCTAACGACAATAAAATCATTGTTAGTTGAGAGATAACTTGTATGAGTTATGCAAATAAATGGTTGATCGTTGAATGTAAATTGTGATTTCATTCATTGTTTGTTCCCTACAGTATTACGAGTGGACAAGGAGGGGAAGAGGACTCAATATAAATGAATATAATAGTGAAGTGCTTTATCGACTTTTCGAAATTTAGAGCGTGAAAAACCAAACCTTGTTGCTAATCGAATTTGATATATTTCTTGATTGAATTATAAACTTGACCTTTATTCTAGGAAAATACATACTTAAACAAATATTTTAGAGGATAGAGTCCAAATTGTAAAGTATTTTCGTATATAAAAGGCTTTATAACCGCGTGCACCATTTCAATTTTACCAGCTATGGTTAAGTATTATTTAAGGGCTTTAAACTAAGCTAATAAAAAACGATATCTTCTACATTCGAAGAGGATCATCATCAGGATCATAGGAGGCAGAGCGGCTTTTTAATGTTACAGATACTTTCGCTTAACTGTCAATGTATTATTTCCAGATTAATTGTTCTGCGGTCTGTTTGCATTTGAAAACTTATCTTGCACCACAAAACTTATGTGTAATGTGTATAATCACGCTGGTTTCTCACAGGCAAAGACGATAGATTTCCACTTGCTGATTGTGACATAACTCTTTTGCTTCATCTACTTTCATTAATCTCTTCATAGACTTATTATAGACGCTTGTTACCTGCCCATTCTTTAATACATATGCAAATTGACCGTGGTAAGTACGTCGCGGTCTACCGGCACCGACTCCACTACCCACACTGTTATGATACACTTGTTTTTTTTCTATCATCCATTGATCCAAAACTTATCAACACTTAAAACAACAATACCTACATTGCCATTTTGAAATTTGGTATTTTAGTATTTTATTTTGTTTTTAATATTCTCGTTCAACGTGCCATACAGTTTAAATACACACTTAAGACAATATTTTATGAGAATAAAGTCGCTCTATCTGTCATTCCAAACACGTCATAGGTCAAAATAGTCATTTATATAAATAAGATATACGCCTATCCTAGATGACGTAAGTTACGTGATCTTTATAAATAAAGCTTAGCTTAAAATATTCTACTTAAACCACTTCTAAACATAGGGCTTAATTGACTTTTATAAACTCAAAATACAAAAAAAAGTAAAATTCGATTTATTATATTTTGAAAGTGTGAGTAAACTAATAGAAATAATGTCTAAAATAGGTGGGGTTTATTATTCTTCATTCGCGAAACTGTTTAATTACCCATAACTAGACTCGTTCATATCTCGCACAACAATCAGAATTTCCATTCGGCGTAACAAAACTGCCAACATTCCAGGCTTGCTTCTTTATGGCAATGATCTGGTAGTCTCTAAACAGATTATAAACTTAATTCCAGATACAAAAATTGCATAAGAATAACTGTTAACTTTAATATTATAGAAAAAATAATTGCTTCTTAAATTAATCATATACATTGAACTCTGTGGGCTGAAATCTTCAACAATAGGGGAGCGGATAATCAAATAATTAGACAAAAAAAGACTTTATAAACATACTAAACGTCAGAGCCTCCTAGATTATTTATTATTTATATTGTACACAAAATATTGGTTATGTATAAAGGCGAGCTTAACCCAAAAAAGAGATTTCTTCCAGCACACCTATGGGTCTAGCGAGAGTGGGAAAACAAGAGGCAGGGTTGGCAGGGCAAGTTTATATTCAATTCAAATGTTTTTATTCAAAATAAGTTCCACTCGAGAGCACATGTTGAAGGTCATACATGTAGGTTAAAATTTAATTTTACTTCCTAGTCTATGTACACCGCTTCGCAACGTGTTATTGCTGTTAAGGAGACGAAGCGGCAAGAAACTCCCCAGCAACACGTCTAGCTAAAAATTGCATAAGTATGTAGGTTCTGAAGTTAAAGATGGATGGGTACAAATAAATATAGACTAAAAAAGATATGGATGGATTGTGTGAAGGATGATAGGAGTATTTGTGGTGCGACAGAGGACATATGTCAGAATAGAGGAGTATGGAAGGAAAAGACATATTGTGCTGACCCCAAATAATTGCGAGGATTGCGAAAGAGAAGAGTGTCCGCATTCCTATTAATAATCTAATAGCAATATTACATAAGGAAGTTCGAAACATCTCCAATTTATGATCCAATTGACGGCATCTGTCACTTAGATCTGATTCACTTGCTCCATTGAGGAATTACACGATGACCCTCCATATCCTGCAGCTGCGAGTGTCATATGGACATTTTAATTACACATTAAGGCATTATGTCCCAGGACGTCTTTATGGTCCGCTCTGTTAATTGGTTTATACGTATAGACTAGCTTCTGCCCGCGACTTCGTCCGCGTGGAATAGTTACTTTGAGATAACGCTAACTTTCACCCTCGATTTAGTTTACGTAGAAGGTGAAACGCACGCAGCGGAAGCTCTCAAAAGGAAAAATCCTGATTTGAAACATTCTTCATTGGTGCTCCGCTCATATTGGTCTTAGCGTGATGATATATAGCCTATAGCCTTCCTCGATAAATGGGATCTCTAACACTGAAAGATTTTTTAAAGTCAGACCAGTAGTTCCTGAGATTAGCGCGTTCAAGCAAAAAACAAACTCTTCAGATTTATATATTAGTATAAGATATTATAGACTAGATTTTTTTTTCTCGTGTAATCTATCTATGAAGGTTTGCTTTAAGAATTGATAAACAATTATACATATGTGCTAAGGTATAAATGTGGTTTGTTTATCATAATTTACAACTGAGATTTAAATTAACTTTCGTGAATTTGGTATTTAATTTTTATGGTGCCAGAGATGAATATTCCATTTTATTTATTTTATTTTATTTGGGGGTTGACAGATGTAGTCTTACAAACTAAAGTTACAGAGATAGCTAAAGAACGGCTATTCATAAACCTCCATAGATGACATATTATATTATATTACAGATGATCCAAACATGAAATAGTTGTCTCTCGGAATATGGACTTGTCTAGTATAAACGTACCTACAGAGGTTCTAAATTCTACATATATAGTGCAATGGGTAATAGTAACTTAACTTCCTATAATAATTAAATAAAGTTTCAGAAAGAAATCAACAAATTACTACAAATATTATGTAGGTAAAATTAAGATGTTTCGATATTATGGACTTCTTGCGAACGCGTTGGAACTATCAAATCAATACAATAAACTACTTGGACTATCCAAGAAGAACAGTACCATTGGTACTGTTCTTCTTCTATATATGTCTGAAGACTTAGTTTTAAAGTAACTATTTAGTTAATTAGTAGTAAGTATAATATACATATTTATGTATATTGTGTATTTAACAAAAACGACTAAGTATTAAATACTAAATCGAAAAATTCACGGAGTTAAAATGGTTCCATTAATTTTGCAATTCTCGCCGTAATTTGTAATAGATAATGAAGGTATAATTAAATGCTAATATTTTAAATTTATGAATGAGCTTTTGGTTTAACATTACTCAGTCAGTTAACAAAAATGGTCTGATATTCCAGCCATCTTAAAAGCGAGCTTGCATCGGCTTTTACAGTTGTCCTTAATATGTTAACATTTCTTGTGAAACTTGTTTAGCCACTTATTATTCTAAAGGGAAAAATAAATGGGACTTTTCCCATCCTTTATGTTCAACCAAAAATTGTTTTTGAACGATAACTCGGTGTGCTACGTTGTAATTAGACATCGATTATTGATCTAGAGGTCGGGAACGGAGTTGTTCCAACCGAGCGGACGTGTATCGATACATCGATTTAATAGAAGACTCAACCGGTTTGTTCTGTGGGAGAAATTTTCATAAAAGCTCCGCGGAGAACGTCTACATTTTTGCACGAGCGGTACTGGACACGACGGTGCCATAAAACTCATTGATAAGCCTACGACTGTACGTAGGCGCCTAAAAGGTATTGACACCACCTTATCACTCTTAATCGATTTTCGACTGCCGTTTCGCCTCCCTATGTAAACATCGTCGAATGTAAACTAGATATGAGTTGATACGTCGCTCCTATTTTTTATAAACTCGCGTTACATGATCGCGTATTGAACTAGTCGAGCGCCCACGGCACTCACCTTACAGTTGTATTTTTAGCGCGATATTGTAACAATTCAGAAGACATCTGCGTCCGGCATCACCTGTCCATCATGTTAAATAACACCCTCCTAACATTAACTTTATATTTCGAGTAAGGGAAATATTTGAAATAGTCAACCGCCGCGCCCATTATTTTAAAGGTTGTAATGATGTACCTTGATTGTTCACTGAGAGATTTATTTTCCGCTCCTATAAGCGAATTCTTTACCTCGTTTCCTAATACCAACTTGTAATTAGTTTAAAAATTAACACAAATATTTAGTAGGTGCAGTTTTGTGTCAATTTTTTTATGAAAATTTACTTTAGTATCACCTGCGCTGGCAGCTTTGCGGTTTGCATCATAAATTTTTAATATATTTGTATTCCTTTAATGCTTATCTTGTTATGCACCATGTATAAGTTATATAACAAGTTTTTTTTCTCTATTTCCAGGGCACATTCTCGCTAATAGTGGAAGTGTGGCACGACACCAACGAGACGTCGAGATCTGATGGTAAGTTGAAAAGTTATAATTCTAATAATTAATAAAACTTTATGATAAAAAGGGTCATGAAAAATCGTCATACTTATGTAAAATTCAAATCACGCCTGTCACGACTCACTCGCGTTCAGGTTTCACTGTAATTCTGGGTGTTTATCGTGCATTTAACGGACAGTATGTATATTTGAATGCTCGTATTATCATATCGTGGAAGACAAAAATGTTCCCATGGTGTGTCCGATTGGTGTGCGCGGCACGCCGCGCGGCGCGTGATTAGCTTCGCAATGCGCGCGCTATTCTAATAAACTCAGCCTTCTGTAGGACGAAAATTTAGTAGAAATGTTCTAATGTATTCCGATGGCCGTTGACCGGCACCTAGACGTCGCGTTGCTTACACACATTACTTATTAATAATGGGCAAATTGGCTACCTAATTTCATGTTCGCTAAACTAACAACCATCGAATCACGAAGCTAACAGCATGGAACGCCATATGCTTTTGATCGTGAATTTGAGATTATTATCGTTTAATAACATTTGATCGGATGAATTCGGCATGTTCCTTTCCATATCACGAGTCTAAACGTCCAATAAAGAATCGACAGTTTATATCCCTACATGCGACATGGCGTGACCGAAAAAACGATTCCGAATGAATTGTAATCGACCGCATCGTAAATACATCATCGTGATAATTCGCGGCGCGCATCCGAACACGAAAAACAAAGCCCAGCGAATGTTACACACGATCTAAACGGAGAACGCGCCCACTTCGATTTTCAAAATAATCAAAATGGCAGACGCGAAAAGTGATCAACGACGCCCATAACTTAATTAGATTTTTGTCCCGCTGCACTCTGACCGACATAATTACTACTCCTGACCGAATAACAACACAGAAACACCGGTGATTTACTTAGAGATCTGGAGATACGGCGAGGTGTGTCTACGGGCCGGTTTACCGAAAATCATTAGCGTCCGAAGTGGATAGCTTAGAGGACGGGTATATTTTTAATATGGCTCGGGAGCGATGGGCGGCGCCGTCTCACTACCGAGAAATGTTACCAACAGAAATCTAATCAACCGTAATAACAGGTTACCAGCACGCCGTTTGTTCACTCACTATCGACTCACTAGGCTAATGCTTAATTAAATCACATTCGTGTTTTTATCTAATGTTAAACGAGCAGCTGCAGCGGCTTAGAAAGCGGCCCTTGCACAAAACTAATCGTTTCACGCGACCCCTGACAATATTAAATTTTTATGCAAGAGACTTAAGAATCCAATATATCATAGATAAAGAGCTGGCATTGAGAATCGCTAAATCATGGCTTAGTATAAAGAAATTCTTCCGCTAAACAAACGGAACAATGCTTCTTTGGCAATTTTTGATGTCCCTCGTTCCTTCAACGAAATCTTTTGTGTAGCGCCCGAGGCGGCCGGGCTCACACCTGGTCGGAGTCTGTACTCGGCTCAGAACTAACGGCCCGACGCGTATTGTTTACTCGGTCGATGCTAAAAAATATACCTCCGAGGGAAGCCAGGTTTCAAGTTTACATTATGTCTTTCGTCGTCGTAGGGCTTGAACTTCATAAAAAATCACGGAAGACGCTCCGGAAGGCCCAATTTATGATGTAACAGGCGTTGTGGCGCTCTCAGGAAGCACCGTCGACAGATGCTCGACATATGCCCCGGGGATAAAAGGTAGGCACACTCCTAGTGACTGCCTTTTGTTTATAGTTGGACCGATCTCGGCTGCCCCGTTTACGAGCGCTCCACTTAGCACCGGAGGCCTATATAGGCGACGCGGAGGAAAAGAGCGTGTGAAAACTGTCGATAAGAATTCGTATAGTCAATTAGAGCTGTGCCGGTGGTGCACTGCCTCGGGGCCGGCTACCGCTTGCCGGCCGCCGCGCCGCCACGCTGACATTACACGACCGAGATGCGATTATCGATACAGTTATGTTGTGACGGCTCCTTATCTATTTATCCAACCATGCGTATTATTCAATTTATTAGAAATGGAAAAGTCGATGCCCGCCGCATGTTTTTCTCAGAACTCGCGCGTCTCATTACAATAAAGTTCGTTCGCTAATTGGCTTTCTCAAAGGTTAAGCGCTGCACGTCCGTTGTCTTGAATTCTAACGACTACATTGCGCAATCCTTAGCATTCATCAGATTCGCGGGGCGGAACGAAAATGCCAGTTTTCTCAGTGAACAATAGGAAATTTCAAACTCTTTAAACGTTGTGTGTCTTACGCGAAATTTCTTTAAATAGCATTAGGAGTTTTTAATGGACCACTCGGAAATTCGAGCAACAAACGCCGTGACACTCGAATTATTTATTGAGCGTAAGAAGCGTCTTCAAGCGCACTCGCCGCTACGAAATATACTCGAGAGATAGAAGTGGACAGTTTTATAAACAAAAAGAGTGGCTGCATTTGTATAGACTGTTTATTGATGAGTTGTAGTTTCCCACAGCGGCTTCGCGTGTTGTCCACGCTGTGCATGAAAGAAAATCGACATATCGCTCCATGATGCTGGCTTCGGATGCCAAAAACGCTTGACGAACCTCGTAAAACATCAGCGCAATTTCGATTTCGTTCCCAGATTGTTAATTAGAGTTGGCCTATTTAAACACGCCTGTTTATTATTGACCTGTAACGTGGAAGTTGCGGGAATATAAACAATTCTTACTCGACTTTGACCTACTTGGCGATGTCGTACAATTGTAAAGTTTTGCACAGTGACAGAATTATGTCAATCATTACTAACAGAATTTGAAATACGTAACATTTTTTAGTAATTCCCTTACTTTTGAAAGTGTGGGCTTTAATTAAGACAGGCGAGAACCTAATATTCCTAATTTTTTTTTTTGGGAGATATGTTTCTATATTTTTTTGCTTTCAATTTTCCCAGTGACCTAAAATCCCAGTATACCGTTTCGGCTCTAACATTCGATGTCCGTTTCTGTTAACTTCTGGAAGCGTTTAACTTGTAAATAGCCGCTAGTTACGGAAGCGTGTTCGCGTGTTGAGTACCTCATTTTGCCGAAATCGTACCAATATGAGCCAAATCGGCCTCGTCCGCCACCGATAGCTCGCTCAACTCAAATTATCGGTTATTTCGCTTTCTTTTTTTTTCTTTACCGGCGTTTGCTGTTCGGATATATTCTCGTTTTATTTGTAGTGACCTCTGGGTCGTAATTACATGTTATCCGCTGTTGCGCTGGCGCAGCACGTAACTCACTCTCGTCCCGTCCTTCTTTTAAATGTGTTATTTATTTCTGAATTGGTATTACATTAATAGACCCAATGGGGTACTCCCTCATTTAATATAGTTACGAAGGAATTACGGTTCTGAGGTATAAATTATGCGGTAGTTTTTTGTTATTATTTTGTATGAGATTAACCGCACAGCAGGATTAAAACGTATTCTACGTTTGTTCTTATTCTTATAATGCTATGCTTATTGTCAAGCAATAGGTTGCTTTAGAAAACATCCTCTGCCCTTTATTTGAGAAGAACACAACCCTTGACATTAGACGATCATATTAAAATGTCGCGTAGCCCAGTATCGTCATAAACATTCAACAACACGTTTAAATTTGTACGGATTATCATCAAGCTTCGGCTTTATTGAGCGATAATCCTGCGAATACAATATGATGATTAACATAATTCCAGATACAATTTGCTGGCCACAGCTATTCCTACAAGTACAAGCAATTTTTCTAATACATCGAACATAACACAGGGATTTCTGAGAACTGACCTATCTTATTGTGCGGAGAACACGTTTCGTTGGGAAATCGGAATTGCTTGCACGTGTTTGGGAAAATGAAATTGGCCTCTTTCTTTTTGTTTATGACTATATTGTTGTGTTGCTCGGTCTTGCGTTTTGTTTAATGTAACTATATGAATATTCCAAAAATATTCACGTTTACCTAGTTTTTTAATATGATTTTAGGCGATTTGTGTCAGAGTCAGTATCCAAATTTTTGGCCTTTGACATGAAACGAGGGAGCTTGTGGCAGCTTTAAAATAGACATTTCACAAAATTCAGATTTTCAATACAAATACACAATTGTTCTACAAAGAATTTTCTATACCCAAAAATGTATCGACTTTCTACAAAATGGGACCAAAGTTAATATCTAAATTTCTTGATGTATCCTGTTTTGAGTTACCACAGAAGCACGAAGTAAATTTTATTTCGAAACCAATAGTCGTTAAACAATATTAAAAACCTTTTGAAGCACCGATTAAATACATTGATAGAATACGAACCGATTTTATTTTGAATGTAAGGTTTTATTTCATAGATTTATTGTCCTGATATTATCTGTGGAACGTTACAAAGTCGTGTGCAACTAGGGTTTAATATTTTTAAATTGAACTTCTTGGATTCGCAAGACATCTATACCTCGCCAGTTGTTTAGAATTTAGCAAATATAGTCTATTGTTAACAACAAATTATTGCCATTAAAAAAAGTTGTGTCGAAATGAGGTAATTTTGTTTTCGCATTGTTATGTTATTACTCATAATTGGATTTATTTAATCTGAGTTTGTATGAGTTTTGTTGTGCTTAACTTAAACCAAATCGGTATCGACTCAAAATAACGTTGGTTTCATCTGATGTCGATCCGGTTCGGCGATTATGAGGCAATTCCATTTGTTTAATTAAATCGATTAAATGTAACTTATACCACGATTATAAGTTCGGCGGCGTTTTAATAGTTAATTTATTTTGATGTAAATTTGAAATTGGAAGATTATGAATGAAAGATTTAGATAAGTCTCTACTTTCCCAACACTAGCAAGATATATAAACATTCTCAATGTAAGTTACTAGATAATTTTCTCGGCATGGATAGTGATAAATGTGGGAGTGTTGAGAACATAAATCTAGTTAGCACAATGCGTTAAAGATTAGCAAAAGATTTTCAGTCTATCATATTCAAAAAACGATTATTTATATTATTGTACTAGCGTTTGACCGCACCTACGCTCATGTAAAAAAAAATCCAGGATAAAAAGTAGACTACATGCCTATGCTTCTACACTATTACTATCTCTGTGCCAAATTTCATCTAGGTCCGGTCCGCCGTTCTGACGTGTTGTGGAACAAACATCCATCCAAGCTTACGCATTTATAATAGTTTTTAACATATAAATAATAATAATTACACCTAGCAACAACATTTCGTATTGTCCTGCACACATTCGAAACAAAAAACGACAATACATACATACCACACTGCACGAAATTAGTACTGTATCGATAGGATTTTTATACTTTTTAATTTTATTTCACGTCTGGTTTAATTTTATCTGTGCCGGGATTACGGGCTAAGGAATCTATCTAATAAGAAAAAAAAGTTGATACAGAATATACAAGCGAGAAAATGTAGCGAGTGAATCGATGCGCCGAGATTTCAAAGCCGGGGTTGCGCGTATGAAAAAAAAACAAAATTGACAGATTATAGATTAGCCGGTTTATTAATGTTTTTTTGTTTTAGCAGGGGGTCAGGTTGGAGTGTTTTCGGTGTTTGAATTATAATTGTAATTAGTAATTAATACAGAAAAGAGAGAATTCATTGAGAAAGTTTACATTTTTAATTGCTTAGTGTTAATTCATCTTTATTAAATTATTTCTTTTACACAATCTTAATTTTATTATACTTTAATTAATTTTATTCGGTACCCCAACTTGCCTGGCAACAAATTTTAAATAATTATGGCTACCCGAATTATATTTGAATGTACCGGCTTATATTGCCGCATATTCTATAGTTCCAATTTAGAATGGAGTTTTATGGGAATTTGAAAAGATCGTGTTTGTATGATTTATTATGTTTAATACCAATAAAATGTGAACTATATTTGAAAGATGTTGATTGTTTCTAACAAAGATTTGTGTTTGTTATGGGAAACTAAACGGTTTATTGGATTATGTCTTCTCAAACTATCACAAAAACTCCCTCGTGTGGCGTCAATCAAAAACGTATTTGGTTAAGGCTTTTGCTTCAAGAAAATTTTAAAACCTGAATATTCATATCTTACAGATACATGGTCTTTAAGAGCAACTATAAATATTTTTATCCTCGCACAATATTGTAAAGCAGTAGCTAGTGTACTTTAATAAAGTCAATCAGAGAGGCGCCTTAGCCGAATCAAACCAGTCAATAGCGGGGACAAAGAAATCTCACGCTCCAATGCGGGCCGCCAACTATAGATATTAACGAGTCAATTTACTTGACAAGACCATTCCCACGCGCTTATACAAACAACAAGGATTCCTCTATTGACTTTTAGTTGTCTCTAAGGAGACACGACGACCCGTTCTACTTAAAGAAGAGTACTTCACTAGCTGGTCAACTTCGTCGAATATACCAACCTCCATTTTCCATCCTATGCTATTAGTAGCTTATATTTAATTTATCATTACTCACAACTTATACCGTGAATGTATGTTGTGTGAACGAATTATAATTTCAATACAAGTCGTTTCCACTTATGCTGCCCTGGTAGGGTGGACACACAATTAGAACATACTGACAAAAACGGACTGGTGTATAGAATTTAACTGCTGTAATATCTTCGTCTTGCATGCCGTCCTTGCACGTCGCTTTTCGAAATCATTATCCAACCACTATTTAACTAAAAATAAATTTAGTCATACGTTACTTTACTTAAGAGAACATAGTCAGTTTATAATTATTTAACATTATGTTACGATTGTTTCTGAGTAAGCTAATTACTATGATTGCATCATTTTAATGTGTTTAAAATTAATTTAAATTATTCAGTGACATATCGTTTTCCGGTTCACAGAATTAGATATTCATATGGCCTATCAAAGATCAACGGGAAAAAGTTACGAGTTACCAAATACTTAACAATTATATCAAAGAAATTAAACCCATTAAAATAAAGCGTTAAACATTTTCTCATCGACATTTGAAGGAAACTCAACGACTTTTAAAGATAAAAGTTTTATCTGAAATGATTATCTCAAACATACTTTAAATGTGGTGAGAGGTCTGCCCGTTGTTCGTACTATGCACACGGAATTGAAATAAGTAAAAATTCTCTTAAACATCAACACGAGAAAGCACAGAAAATATTAAGTAGATAGTCAGGTTTTGTTTTCTTTTATGACCGAACGTGAGATGTCTTTATTATTTTTGCAGACGTGTATAATCTAGACAACTAGTGCTATGACGTTCTAAAAGAAAAAGGGTAAATTTGAAATTAGAACTGTTAAGGGACCTGTTCACTACACTGCACGGCAAACCGCCTAATAGTCCATCGTGTAATGCAGGACTAGGTTGCTGCAGCCTGCATTGCATTGCGTCCTGCAACACCGAGCAGAATGTCTCTTGAGACATGCAAGCTCCGCCCACTGCAGGATTATGAATGGGCCTCTTTAGAACTGTTACATGTTTAATATTCGATTTTTAAATACATTAAACGATGGAACCTGCCAGTAACTTCCTCATTCAAAAATCATTTCAAAATATATATTTTTTCAGATACATTAATCGCGAGAATGACGAAACAAAGCTTCGCGGACGTCGGTGGACCTTGGATAGAAGAAGAACAAAGGTGGGGGGGCCTCCTTGGAAGTCATCTGAAACTGGCTTACCGTGTTACATGCGCTGCTCATTACTACGGGGCTGGCTGTGAAGTGTTGTGCAGGCCGAGAGACGACGCGTTCGGACATTACACTTGTTCAGCAGCTGGAGAAATCGTCTGCAGGCCAGGCTGGACTGGAGATTATTGCTCAAAACGTAAGTTTAAATATGTATAGTATTACTACACGATTTATGGTTGTAATGTCACAAATAAGAAAGTTCTCGTGGAAGCTCGAAAAGGCATATTTCATTGTATATGTAGTTAATATTTTCAGCACACATAATTCTTTGTTGAATATGTATTCTTTTTTTTTTTTAATAATACTGCACAACAATATTACTCGTCATGTTCCGCTAAAAACAAGTTCTATTCTTTTTCTAAAATAATTTTCCAATGTTTACGTCACAATAAAAAAGTCATCAAATATTCTTCAAATACGAAACCTATAATTTGCAAGTACAAATAAAAAGTTTTAGAGAAGATAAAAGACTCACACTCAATTTACCGCAAATGCAAACATGTCATAGATTTAAAAAAAAAACAGGAATAACTATTTTGCTCGTGCAATGTTTGGTTTGAAGTGCAAATGAAAAGTAATTCGAACATCTGCGATAGAAAGTCATGAGTCATGTAAGACACAATATTTGTGCGAGAGCGCGTCATGTCCCAAATTTCCAATATCACAATTCGTAAATGGGTCCCACCCAAATTAATCTTCCTCATTAACGGAGACAATTTTTAACACATCCTCCCATAAAAATGCTGCACGTAATTATGACGACCTCAAAGAGTTATGCGTAATGGTATAATTGGGATTCTGTGACACGCCTCGAAAACATTTTGATATTACAAAAATAGTACAAGACGCAATGTGCTTCGTGGAGTTACAAAATAAATGTTATCTACGTTGACTACATAACAAAAACATTCGAATTTTGAATGAATTTGGATAATTTCTTTTATTTGTGATAGATAAAAAAGAGCGTGTTATTTTTTAAATATGCTTTCGATTTTATGGCTTGGCTATCGACTTTCAAAAGCTTACGTTTAGATTGAAATATTTATACCATAACAGAATCTATAATTACATGTTGCATTTATTTTTTACTCCTTACCCTATTAATATTTACCACCGGCTAATTAAAATTAATACATGAAAGATAGTTCAATTTATTTCCATATATGGCTTTACAAGTAGAACACACCTGTTTCTAATACAATTTTGACAGATGCTTCAAGATGGCCGCTCGAGCTCGCGCATATGCCTGTTATCTTAAAAGTTATAAATAAGAAACACGCGAATAATGTTTATAAATTAACGTTATAAAATCGGCGTCGTTAATCGTATTTCTAATTGGACCATATAATTATTTTGAATCAAGTTTTTTCTATGTAAAGATTCTTACAGCTGTCAATTAAGGGTGTTGCTACTTTTGTGAAAGTTTAAAAATCGTATAAAGGAGATACCTATATGTATATGTACGTAGTAAATTTTGTACAGGGTTTTTAAGAACCAATAAATAACATTGAAGTGCTTGCTATATTGTATCTTGTATGTTTATTCGTATATTATCTTATAAATGGGCCTCGTAAATACTATTTTTAATCTGTTCCCATATCTCTACTAGCCTTATTACTCTACATCTAAGTTATTTATAAAGTTACCAACTTCCCGTGCCGATGGCCGACCTCCAAAGAAACAACTAGCAATAAATTCAAGAACTCATTTTTGTATGCCATTATACTAGAAAAATAATTGTTCCTATTATATCACATAGATTATTATCATTCTATGATTTTAAGTTCAAAGTTCTTTATCGTACATAAGAAACCGTGTTTTTCAAACTTAATTATGATAATTGGAATCCCCATGGAAATCAGTAACTTGACCTCATTAATAATTTTATGACCCTTAACAGAATATGAACTCGTATTAGTTAGCTCAGTAGCTAACGTATTTCACTCACGGACTTGATCTTCGTTTAAGCAAAACAATTTATGCAACTAACATCTTTCATTTTCCCATGTTTTATTTTATTCTATGAATATATTTTATCTGATTTTAAAAATTCGGCCCTAAGTATTATAGTTGTATGATCTAAACATGTCTTCTAACTAAATATCTTTATGCCATGTTGAAATAAATTCTAACATCATTTACACATAAAAACAGACTTTCATATATTACTTTTAAAATTAATTACTTTAAACAACAACACCGGCCCACAAAAAATTAAAGCGGTCTGTACTTTTGACCAGACCCATTTATTCTTACATATTTCGATGCGCTGTATCCAAATTTTGGGGTCAGTTTGGTCTTTACATATTCAAAATTTTGAAGGTTTAATGACTAAATGACCTCAGATTAGGTCTTTTGGTTCATAAACCCTCAAAATTACACACCACTTTTATTTTTTTGTGCACCGGTGTTATTTTTTAAACTAATTAATTTTAAAGTAATATAAGATAATATATTAAAGCCTATTTTTATATGTTAATGATGTTAGAATTTATTTCAACATGCCATAAAGATATTTAGTTAGAAAACATGTTTAGACAATACAACTACAATACTTAGGGCTGATTTTTCAAAACCAGATAAAATATATTCATAGAATAAATACAACATGGGAAAATGAAAAATGATGGTTGCATGAATAAAATGCGCTGACTCGTTTACAAATTCCACGAGGCCGCAACGGTTTGTGAGATGATAAAGAGTTACTTGCGGACTGACGGCTATAGAAAGCATCGTAAGAAAAGCTCCTCATGTAAATTACCGATTTGCGAAACCCACCAAACCACCTCGAACCCCTTGCCTTGATATTATTATAACGTCTTTAGAAACTGAATTCTTCAGTCTTGAATTCTTGTCTACTTTCTTGGATTTAATTTTGAAATTTTTACATTCGTGAATTTGAAAGGTGGTAATTATGACTCGTGTACGTGGAATATATTATAAATTTCATTTGCCTCGTCTATATAAAGTCTGTTTGACACAAACGTAACCCGTAATGGGGCATTAAGTTTAATTATATTTGTTACCACTGGCCAGTAATTAACATTTTGGATGTTTCATAAAAAATTTACGCTTTATTAACACGACTCGAAACAGTTCAAGAGTTTAACTACCCATTCAGTTTTAATAATTAAAAATGAAGAACTTGGTTTCTAAGTTCAAGTTTAATGAATAATGTCAAACGGGTCTGATATTAAATATCAGACCCGTTTTTTTTTAATTACATTTATAAAATAAGGATGAGCGTAATAAGTAGTCATGATAATATCAGTCTAATGAATTGTATTAAAGATTAATCAATGATAAATGTTGGATTTTCCGATTTAAATATTTTTCCTGTATTTCATTTTGTAACAGGGCTATTAATAACCTAACTATCATTATGTCGCCTTTGATTTCTACTGTGTGACCGACTCACGGTGTGGTCTGTTTGGTTTCAAGATTATGGTATTTGTAAACAATATCAACGGATGCAATGACGCCGTGCATTAAGTGTCCACACGTTCATCTTTAATATTACGAAATATATAATATATAATTCAAAATTCTTGTAGTCTACCTACATCGATTCATCAAAATGATTTAAGTTGAAAAAATATAAGATAAATAGCGCTCATCTAAGTGCTGCTGTCACTAATTCAATCACTTTTGTTACATCTCTCAACACAAAAGGAAATGACATATCTATCCCTATAATTGAATAGATAAAACGTGTCCATATAAAAACGTTTGAGTCGTCATTAAGATGTGACGTATGTTAAGAGCGGTGCGTCGTCGTATTGTAAAACAAAGCTGTGCCTCGAGATGCATTGTGGTCGTGGTCGGGCGGATGTCGCGTCGCAATCTCAGCAGCCCCACCTGCCGCTACGTTCCCACACTCCGGCGCCGCAAAAAACGTGGCGGACAGAGATAGCAGACAACCAGCAACGTAGCGCGCTGTCTCACTCCCCCACAGGGCTGTACATGCACAGCCGTACAGCCTCCACGCGACAGGATAGCCGAGAAATTACAATTTTCTGGAAGAATGTAAACAAACCGATATCCGACGCGGACGGTGTTCGAATTTTGAAATATTCCCATTACACACGATCAGTGTCTCCGATAGGCAGTTGCTTTATTCTTGAACATCAATCGTGTGCACATTATATGCTCCGCGAGTCAACCTCGGCAACCCTATCAACGTAGTTTGTATCGGCGATTACGAAAATGTAAAAGCGAGAGAAGCAGCCATAATGTAATGAAAACAACACTGCGTCCGTGCTCACACACGCACACGGCGTCAGTGCTCACAACACAGATGCCTCGAACCGGGTCAAAAACACCTTTAAACGAGAAATGAACACCAATCGAAATAAGCTCTGTACTTGACCGTGTCACGACGATCGGCTCACATCTGCGGAACGGTATCTCGCCTTCTAGGAACGCTTTGCGATCCCGAAAAACTGAATTTGCATGTCCAGACAACATTATCCGCCGTTCGGGCACTTTCGTAGTTAATGATAGGGTAAACATCGCGAGAGTAGCCCTTTACGGCCGCTTCATTTCTCCTAATTGTTATGAAGAGTAAAGTTCTCACGAATATTACCTTCTGTATTGAGTCGCGAATCCCACGCGCACCTAATTTCCGTTTCTGTAGACACAGATGTCGGGATGGCAGGCAAATATTTGCCGTACACGTGTGGGAAGTATCTCGGGAGGCAGGCCGCTTTTTGCCATCGCGTACCTGGCTTCGACAAAGGCCGGGGTGGTTCCAAAATAGAGACCTTGGACGCAGTGCGGCGCACGTCAACCTTTCATTAGCAATCGATACCATTCATTGATAATAATTAATAACGCTGCAAGGCGGCGGAACAGTCGAACATCCACCCCGCGGCACTTTGCTGCCCACTTACGCCCTAAATTGGTTTTTGAGTGTAATTTTTACTACCGTACCAGCTCGGGCAAGATAAGTTCGAGTGTAGCGCCTGCACTGCATTCGAGAGCAAACACCAGCGCCGGCACTTGACTGTCTTTGATCTACTTTTTCGAGCACACGCAGGCATCTCGATACTTTTCATTCTAATCTTATACATCTCATAAACTTTTATTACGGTAGCCGAAGAAGGCTACAAGCAGCGATTGTTTTAAACAACAATTCATTTTATTTGCGAAAGTGTGAAGTGCACGAGAAAGCGGATTTATCTTATAGTTATTCTTTTTTCAATTTCCTGCACAATAAAGTGCGCCGTTACCATTATAATAGATGATAGCTACCGTGCCAATTTGGCGGAGTGTAGTTTAAGCCGATTTAAAGCTCTTTGCGAGCTTTTGGGGGATTTAGTCCGCTCGTCTGAGTTTAAATCTAATAGCGTCTAGGGAGCGCATCGAGGAGGCTAATCTGTTATGTTTAGTTCCCGACGTAGGAGCTTAGGAAATAATTCTCAATTCCGCCAGTATATCAAGAGCTTTACTCGAATTGCTTCCTCGTGCAAGTTCAATTTAGAAGTGGAATTAATTTACATTTACATTCGACGGGGAATGGTAGTTACTATCAAGATGGCGTCTAGTATTTTTCTAGTAAGTTAGGGGAACAGTAACGGTCGAGTGACGGTTAGGCTCCCCGCGCTATCTGCCCCCCTTGTATTCGCTCCGATAACTTGCCCATGCGCACCCGACCGATACGACTGCGCGCACCGCACTTCTTATTTCAAAACAGTCTTTAACAACCACCATACATTACCGCTCATACTTTTACTACACAAACTTTCATGTTTATTCGCATGGCAATGCACTCTGATGAATGCGTTGCGTTCGACTTGTAAGAGGTCGCTTCATTGCTCAGGTGTAGGGTAAGGATCGTTGCGTATAACACGTAAATCACATAGTTAACGATGCGCGCATATTACGTTCGTAATCCATCAAGACCGAGTGAAATATTCATCTTTGTAACAGTTAAAATATATTTCTATTTTGAAATTATCAGAGTAGCAAGGAATTCGATTTATAACAAGGAAATGGAAGTCAGGAATATTTATGCACGTGTTTGTAGTAAAATTTTAATTTAATGCTTGCCATAAAGTTTATAGGAGTCTCTTTGTGGTCGCGGGTAGATAAATGGCGTGTACGGTCGACCTACGACCGAAGCTAACGAACTAAGCCACTCGGCGTATCTTTTGCATTAACTGCACAGATTCCGGAGCCAGTTCGAGTGGCCCCGTCGGATTTCATCCGAATGATTAATGGGCCGCTCCCCTCGCTGCGTAAATAAAAGTTACATTAGCTAGTACACGTTCCTTTGTTGCCCGTTTGTTATTGTGATGCGCTAACGAATATTCTCTTTTTGTTTCAGCGCGATGCCTTCCCGGCTGCGACGCGGAGCACGGCCACTGCCTCAAGCCCGACGAATGCATGTGAGTGCCCACTTCACACTATTGTGCTAAATGCCCGACGTTACCTCCCTCCGCGTCTGAATCATTTATCTATTGTTGCTTCTAAAGAATAAAGGCACGCTTTTTAGCCTCTCGTTATCATGTACGTGTCGCTAACGAATGTCATATTTTAATTCCAGATGTCATTCGGGCTGGGTGGGCGAGCTGTGCGACCAATGCGAGCGGCATCCGGGTTGCGTGCACGGCTCGTGCTCGCGTCCGTGGGACTGCATCTGCGACGAGGGCTGGGGCGGCCTCTTCTGCAACCAGGACCTCAACTATTGCACCAACCACCGGCCGTGCAGGAACGGCGGCATCTGTCACAACACCGGCCAGGGCAGTTACACGTGCGTCTGTCCGCCGGAGTATACGGGCCCGGACTGCGAGAAGTCGCTGCACTCGTGCGATGTGAGACCTTGCCTTAACGGCGGGGCCTGCGTCCAAGACGAAGGCCGCGAGCTGGCGTGCGCCTGTCCCGAAGGCTACGACGGTGCGAGGTGCGAGACCCGCCGCCTCACCTGCTCCGATCAGCCGTGCAGGAACGGCGGCACATGCGAGCTCCGGCCCTCCGGCTACGTTTGCGTCTGTCCCCTAGGGTACGCCGGGGCGGATTGCGGGCTCGAAGCTGACCCCTGTGCCGCGAATCCCTGCCGGAACGGAGCGACGTGTATGAGAGCGGGCGACGGTTTCAAGTGCACCTGCAAAATCGGATTCCGGGGCAACAGGTGCGAGATCGATATCGACGACTGCACTGGCATCGTTTGTGAACATGGAGGTACCTGCGTCGATCTGGTGAACGGGCAACGGTGCCAATGCGCCCCGGGCTTCTTAGGGCCACGTTGCGAAACGAGAGTGGATCTATGCCTAGCGAAGCCCTGCGCGAACGGCGGTGAATGTCTAATATTAGACAACGATTACGAGTGCCGATGCCGGCCGGGATTCGCCGGGAAGGACTGCAGCATTGACATCGACGAGTGCGCCTCATCGCCGTGCCGGAACGGGGGCACCTGCAGGGACAGGGTGGACGGCTACCATTGCAACTGCCTGCCCGGATGGGGCGGGAGAGCTTGCACAGTATCACTGACAGACTTGGCCTCGAAGCAGGCCGGTGGGCTCCAGAGGAGGGTCGGGGACGAGACGAGCGATGACGACAGTCTATCGGGGAAGCACGTGGCCTTGATCGCGGCGTTGGGCTCGATCGTGCCGGTGATCGCGATCGCCGCGGTGTTAGCGATCGTGTGCGTCCGCAAGCGGAGGAAACGTGCGCAACTGGCGGCGGACGCGGAGGCGCGCGCGCAGAACGCGGCGAACGCGGGCGGCGGCGGCGGCAACGGCCACGTGATCCGCAACACGTGGGGCAAGTGCGAGGCGCCGGCGCCCGAGTGCCAGAACGCGCACAACGCCGCCGCCGAGGAGTGCAAGCGGAAGACGCTCAACACGGAGAGCGCGAGGCTGCTCGCGGCGCTCGATCCGCGGCTGTCGCGGCTCTCCGCCGACTCGGCGTATTGCGCCAATAGGTCAGTACACATTTATTTTGCATTTTAATATACATTTCTTGAAATTCGAAAATAATCTAGCCGTAAGTTAATCTATATAACGACCCAAATAAATTCTTAGTAAATGCATTTTTTTTAACCCTAAGATGAATATGATAAGATAATAATATATAAAAAAATTGTGTGTGTGTGTGTACTTATGTACACGCGTTAGAAGTTGTAGTATTTCTTTGGCGTATCAAGATAAAAATCTTTTCAAAAATTTTATCTTTTGCCTTTTTCTACGTTTTTAGAAAAAACGTTACCTACTAACAATAGAAAAAACTAAAATGTTGACTATAGCTAACTTCAGGGTGTCAGTTTTTCGTGACAGTGTGCGGGCGCATCATAAAAATTCACTCTTATCATTTTTTCATAACGCGCCTAAAGAAGTATAACTTCAATAATACTTTTAAAATTATAAGCGATATTAAGAGAAAACTAATAAATGCAATTTTCTCGGATTGCAAATTTTAGTAGAAATATATACTAGAGTTTACCTCGCGGCTGCGCCGCTGTTCAAACTGCGTAGGTACCTCATGTTTAAAGAGCAGGCGTAAATACAGGTTACATTGTATCATATTTTTATGTTGGTAGCATTTTTCCCCGGAAGATTTACTTCGTTTTATATCGCAATCTATCCCATCTCCCAGGATGAAAGTATCTATGTCCATTTTCGGTATTCAGTCAGACATCGAGTTACTATCGCATTTTTTTTATATACCATGATATTTATAGCTATAAACTTGAGAAATGATTGTGTCCCTATATAAACTTCATCCCCTATTTCTATTTCCTTACTTTCCTAGACAACCAAAGATAATATGTATTTTTTTCGTGGCTAATATTGTAGACAATATGGTTTTAGTTATTAGTAAATTAACCAGTTTAATTTTGTTTGTCCGCAGCGATACGTCGTTAGTGAAACGAGCGCTAGAGGGCGGGGGGGTGTACGTCCTGGACGACCATTGCCTGCCGCCGACGTTCGCAACGCAAGTGTAGTATAGACACGCGAACGCGACAAATGGACAAATAACTTATTTATTCACAAGGGACGCTCGTGCGAACCAGGCTGTGCGCCAAGTGTAAATATAGTGTTTAATGAGAAAAGTGTAAAGTGACCCCCCTGTATAGACGGCTAGTTGTAAGCATTCGGATGTATTTATTTTTTTGTGAGTGCGATTCGTACGCCCCCTGTAAATAGTAACGGCGGGACGGATCGCGCGCCTCCGCCCCGGATCGGCGGGCGAGGACCGCGCGCGCCGAGGGGCCGTGGACCGCGCGGACGCGCCGCGGCCGTCCGCGCGGCCACTCGCGATCTCTCAATACCGGTGCGAGGCGGCCGCGCACGCGGTCCTGCGCCGCCGCACGGTGAACCGCAACCGCCGGCCGACTTCTCAGCCCTTTCGCTCCCGTTCACTCACAGCCGGCCCCTATATATTAACTATTCATTCATTCAACGTAAACTCTTTACAAACATTGTCAATTTTCTACCACTGGTAAGGTAAATAATAGATATAAGAGTTTATCTTACTATCTATTATTTTACCATACTATCGAAGAAAATTGACATTGGCATGGAGTTTATGTTCAGCTATTAAAACATTACCAAGCAAATGAATGAATAGTAAAAGACAGAAATCAACTGATATAAAAACCCGGCTTCATTCTTTCATTCGTCATTCTTTCACAATTGTCTATTCCCTTATTCGTTCCCGTTCCTTCTTTCGTTCAGCCGCTGGTCCGATCTTTCATTCGTCATTCTTTCACAATTGTCTATTCCCTCATTCGTTCCCATTCGTTCCCATTCGTTCATGGGCCGTCGGCCGGCGCGAGCGCATCGCCGTCGCCAGCACTCTCACGCTACAGCGCTCTCCCCTAGACTCGCACCAGTATACAAGCCAAACAGTGCGTAAAATAAGATTTTAGACTAATTTATATTTAAAAATAAATTTATAACGCGAATGATGCGTTCATCAGTTTTACATTGATTATAATTTTGTGATTGACTAATTATTGTCATTTGTTCCTATGATTATGGTAGTGCATGTGTTTCCGATTATAAAAATCTTGTTTTGGTTTTTTTGAAAATCGACGTAGATTTTTCTCTTCTATAGCTTCCTTATTTGGACTCTAGTTCAGTTAGCACAATACTTTAACGTTCCTGAGCGCGGCGACAGAGGCGTCTCGCGACACTTTGTCTCCGCGACACGTCTCCGCTACACACAAATGGTAACATCACGCACGCAATTAGTCCATAGGTTTATACATAACTTCAGTACTTATAAGTAACAAATTATTGAAACCTAAGTCATTGTGTATAAAAAAAAACTATTAAGTTTTAGTGTTCTAAGTATATTCTCCATTACTTTTGTAAGAGTATTGCGACAATATAACGTACGTCATTAGGCAACATAGGAAAGGATTCGGGTTGTTTTTTTTTAACTTATTTATTTTAATATGTGCAGTTTTTGAGCTATTTTTAAATGCTCTTGTGGCGTCGCGTGTTCAGTTCGAACACGCGTAGCTTCGATTGCTTGTCCTCTATCAACCGGTTAATATAATATCTTACTATTCAGTCTTTTCCGTTTCTAAATTTCTTACAATTATTGTAAATTTCCTGCCAATTCAAGGAATAGAAACAGTATTGCTAGTTGCTGTATCCTACTATCCGGTAATTTTAGATTTATTATTGAAACTAACATAAACTGCATAAATATCAATTTGCTACCAGTTTTAACAAAAGAGAATGGTTAGGATAATATAGAATCTACCGGATCCTATATCTTACTATCCGTTCTTTTTTGCTTACTACGCTCAGTCAAATTTCTCATGTTGTAATATAAATTTTCTACCACTTTCAAGAAATGAATGTCTAGCAAGATATGTCTATCATACATTAAATAGTTTATACATTTACTTTTTTATTAAACTTTTGTAGATATTTTAGGTAAGTGATAGCTGTTACATACCTCTTATGTTGCCTTTTGTACTCGAATGTGTAGACTAAAAAGGTTAAATCGACAAAATTGTAAAATGTTTATTATCAAACTATGAATAGACTGATGATCAATAATAATGTTCTTGTATTTAATTTTTGTAAGATGACAAAAATGTAAGTTTAAATTATGTGGAAAAATGAAAATAAATATTCGCACTTATTCTTAATAAAAATAGGAAAATAAATTTTGTACTTAAAAATTGATCACAGTGGAATGTACGCTTTCATTTTTCTTTTTGAGAGGTTTAAATGATATTAATGCCTATTGTTTATTTTCCATTCCGAACAATAAAATGACAGTATTTTTTAATTTATTTATTACAACTGTGTAATTATTGTGAATTTTATAACTATTTTGTTTTTATAAAAATAAATCATTGTATTATTATTTTTGGAATTAGGTTTATATATTGACTGACGAAACTCGAAGAAATTTTTAAAGAAAATCATGAATTGTAATGTAAAAATGTGCTTTGCATGTGTGAGTATACTGAAAGATAACATTTCAAATCATTCCATTTCTTAGCTAGGTTTATATCTTTTTTTTATATAAAACTTATTTTTAATTTCACTATTTTCTTATAATGTTTATTTTGCATGCGAACTCAGTGATTATTATCTTTAATTATTTTAATATTTCGTCCTTATTGGACATTTTGTCTAACTTTTATAATGCTAGTGCATTATTTACCTTTTGGTATATTCACATTGTATGTTTTATTTCAAAAGAAAAATGAAAGGATCCTCAATAGAAGGGAACTGTAACAAATAATTCCATAGATAGATGTCCTATTGAATAAAAGTCATTGTATTGCTATTGTGGTGATAATTTGCCAGCGAGTGTTTGTGACGAATGTGTATAAATAATATGTGCAGTGATGCAACGAGAAATAAAATGTTAATAAACAATTGTTTACAAAAGATTACTTATGCATTTTATTTGAACCCTTTACGAAAGTTATCCATAACTTTATTTATAGCCAAGTTTTGTTTTTAAAATTTATATAGGTACCAGTAGTCTCAAGGCTTACCTCATAGATTTCTTTACATATTTAGAGTATTTAAATCCGCTATACCATATTTAAGTTACAACCCGCAAACCTTTTGGGAGTAACCCGCCTGGCACATACTACATGGTTATATAGTATATTGGATTTATATTGATATCACTTCTGGTGTCACAAATGTCCCTAGACGTCATGACTACTTATCAGGTGCCTTTTTCTAGTAGAAAAAGCACCTGTTGTTTCAGTACCTTATCCAATACGCCTATATGGTCACTTTAAAAAAAAGATTGAGTATGTGTATTGTAGGTACGTGTTACATACGTATACTAAGATCTAGCCGAAGACAGTCATAATACCATCAAAACAACTCCCAAATATTGGAATGTACTGCATACTCCTTTCTCATTTACATTAGGTTAATGTTCAAGGCAACGAACAGTGCGAGTACGTAAACGCATCTTACAAAACATTTGTTCTGCATGTTATCGTGGAAGTGAGCATGAATGTAAGTGAGGGGTTAGGTCAGCTATACTCAAATTAGGCCACGGCCTGCCAGGGCCCACGGAGGGACTAGGCCATGTACCGGTGGCCCTGACGTAAGGCGAAGGAAGAACACTAAGGGATTTTAGTAGATATCCCGGACCGTGTGGCAATAGTACTTCTTGCTTGTAGTTCTAGTGCCACCCCAACTTAGCAACCCTCACGCACTGGCCGCAACTAACGGTCCGCAATCGGATTAACTCTCGTTAAAAAAAATACTCAACCTGTGGTCCGCCTGGTATATTCAGAAAATTGTGATAAATGCATGCGGTATGCGATCTTTAAGGTATTTGAGTGACATAAAAAGTGATTAACTTAAATAAATCAATCCCAAAGTCGTCGTCATTTTAGTCGACTTTTCACTATAATCAGTTAACTTGGTTAACGATTTGGAGGTCAATCTCGAAATATATTGTCATGAGAACTGACAAATTTGGCTTATTATTTTGTAATTGGAACAGTTCAACAATATAATTCATTTCTATTTTTTTTATATATATGTTTTTCTGTATATTTTCCTCCACCGTTATGATGGAGACCTTTTGCATCAATATTTACTTATATGTATTTTATGTATATTATGATAAATATACGATATACATATTATTTCTTACCTATCATGATTATTTTATATCTATACATTATTTATATTTTATTAGTAGTCGGCAATTATTATTAATTACATTCTATTCTATCTACTTTTATTTCTCTGTAACGCATCTTTAACTATTTTCACACCATATTTAATAAACTCATGACTAATTTCTTTCTTAGCTATTATACTAGACAATAATTCTTTTTCTATTCTTACTCCGATCCTCTGCTCCAACTCAAATCGCGCTTTACCATATTTGGGACATTCTAGCAGGAGGTGAATAATTGTTTCATCGATTTCAGGATCGCATATACAGCCTGGTGATGTTTTGCATTTAAACTTATATAAATAATGGGCGAAACCGCCGTGGCCTGTGACCATCTGTACTTGTAGGGGGCATAATTTTAATTCCCTTATCAATCGGTGGCTTTGTACGATGTCAGGAAAGAATAGTTTTGTTATTGCTGCAGTTCCACCATCTCTATATCTAGTATTCCACACCTTTGCACTATCCTGACGAATGATACTTTTCAAATATGCAACTGGATATTTATCATAGTCAAGAGCATTTGTGATGTATTTTGCCGCTTGTTTAGCTAATATGTCTGCTCGTTCGTTCCCTGGGACCACAACATGAGATCGTATCCAAAATATGTGAGCCTCACCACCTTTAAGAGCAAATATTTTTAAATTATTTCTAGTGACCAACGCAAGTGGGTTTGTATGTCCGGGTTTCTTAAGCACCTCCAATGAAGTTCTTGAGTCACTTAATATATTTATTTTTGACATTCCCGAGTTGCATGCATAATTCATTCAATTCATTTCTATTGGTAATAGCTCTGATATTGCAAGTCCATAGACGATGGTAACCACTTTCCATCAGATGGATCGCAAGCCTATTTTCCGTACTTTAGCAATAAAAATCATCTAAGCATTCTAACTAATATTGCGGCTCGCGGCACCTATTTGTTTATACGGCCTTTACAAAAATAAAAATGTTCACTATGGCCGACTTAGATTAAAAGAAGTCCACTCTTGTACGTTTTTCTTCCAAACCCATAGGTAGTCCGCCTTCTGTAGTTATTTAAAATTTATGTAAAAAAAGAAGGGTGATTCAATAAAACAAACAACGGTGCAGTCTAACTTAATTATTTGGTTATATTAGTAACAAATTCACTATTTACAAAATACCATTTTCGAATAGGATTGTCTAAAAAAATCGGGCGTGTAATAACAACAATGTTGCCATATTCTTACGCAAATAGTTAAATCCAGTCATTCTATGTTTTTACTTAGACCTCTTCTTCCTCACGGCACAAGCCCATCTTATCATTACAAATATTATTTATTTGTTAAGTCAACATATGACAAAACATTTCGCAAACAAAGTGCGCGTTAAAAAACTTAATTTACTTTCGTGACTTCGTACGTAATTTTCAAATTAATACAAATGCACACGTTTAGGCATTACTGTAATGTCTAAACATGCGCAAATAGACGATCACGATCTGGGGTCTAGATTAAAAATTAAATTGCCATATGGCAGCTAATAGAGTTCACCACTCCGCAGTTGCCAAGCGATTTTTTCGCTAGATACGACATGTAGTTGCTTTTTTTATACAAAAGGGATTAAAAAACTTAACGACTTCATAATAAAACTGAAACCTTCATCAAGATGTGTAATGCAGATTAGCAGTGACGCGTTGACTAGAATCTCTCGCTCCTTTAGTCGATTCGAGCCAATTTTACCCGGAGGGGCGTTACATAGCCGAGGGTGACGCATGACGGCTTAGTCTCTTGTAATACACACAAAAAAAGTGCTCAGCGCGCCTAATAATTTCACTTCAAAAATTATTTAATTCCAAAAACATACTCACAATCTAGCGAAAATTACTAACTTGGCAATTCTGACCGACACCACGTACGATTTTGCTTTAAACGTGTCAGTTGTATGACTGTGTTCAAAACGGTTTGTATGATCAATTATAGAATATTACAACTTGTATTCAGTCATATTTAACAGCCTTCCCCAATTAAACTCAGGGTTGTAAATGGCAGGCATGTAAGTTTAACTCTTACATTTTTCTTTATCATATAATATAACCAGAACTTTTCTAATATACACACATAAGAGAAAATATATTTTTAGACCACTACAAAAGGCAGTCAACACCAAAACAAAATAAACGAAGTCACGAATCCATACTTTGTCCTAAATTTTAAATCTATGAAATATCTTAAATTAATAAACCTTATTCACACGACGTTGATTAAAGATTGAAAAAATTTTACTTTAAGAAAATTAAAATTCCAATATAATTAATGTTCACTACAATAAATTAATGTTGTTTATTGGAATCATTTGGGTTCCAATTGGAACAGACCTAATGCTGTGTCCACACTATAATTCGATTGAAGTCATTCATCGTCGCACATTTTATTCTATAGATAAAAGAGGTGTCCATACCTACCCTGTGTTGCAACATATGCAACGCAACGATGATAAGATCAACCAAATAATATTACACGAGGACAACGGTTACTAGACAGCATGTACTATGTGAATTAATCGTGTGTGCAAGCATTGAATCTATTTGACAGAATGTGCAATAATTTGATTAACTCACACTGACATACAAGTTTGCATATTTCTATTTTACTTAAACATTCCTCTGTTTAAGTGAAAAAACGCATCCAAACCAAAAATATGCACTTGGAAAAAGTTATGCAACCCTCATATAGGACTGATAAAAAAACGCAATCAGAATTATAGAGTATGCTTACTGATAAATCGGTGATCGTAAGCCCTGGAAGTTCCATAGAAATTTGTGATTAGTAGATAGTACTTTTACAGATTTAAACATGCTTAAAGAGTTGCAGTTAGGCGACTAACAAAATAAATAAAGTAATCCTAGCATCTCAAATGTAACATTAATAATAAAAACACAACTTGTCTCATAAAAATACAGCTTCTATTACCATATTACATTCATTCTTGTACCCCATTATTGGACGAAAATTGACATTACATGGCATTTATGTCAAATTGTAACTAGAAGTCGAACAAATGATAAAGGGATTAAGTAATATATATATCGCCCCTTCCATTGAACAATATCTAATATCGTAATCATTAAGTATCTCTGGTGTGCAATTTTGAAACCTAGCAACTACTTCCCAAGAAAATGTACAACATAGCACAAAGGAATGTCATGAACAACATGCCATCTCAAAACTATGAAGCTTATTGTACAATCTTCACATGTTTTTGGAAACACAACACATCATTAAATATTTGAGAAGACAATGCATGCACAAGCATTCATTTAAAAAAAGGTTTTTAAATGCGAGCTTTTGAGATCCTGGATATAGAAGATGTAGCAGAGTGCTAGCCAAGACAAGTGAAACGAGCCCAAACACGGCGGGTCTATCTTGTTTAGTAAAGGAGTTCCTATGGCCACCTTCCGACTCCATCATCAGATCAGCTCCATGGTACCATATTATTGCATTGTCACGCTATATACATATGCGTGCAAAACTTCAGCTCAATCGGAAACCGGGAAGTTGGTCATATTTAACTTGCAAGATTCCACCCGAATTTACATACATACATAGGTACATCCATTGCAAGTTAAATAGAAGCTTGTAAAAACAGTTGCTGGGTTTTGAAATTGCACAGCTGACAAACTAAACAAATTCTGGCATGTATTTTTATGATCCATCCATGCTGAGATATATAACAAAAATATTTTTCCTGTAAAATTACCAACTAACAGTTATGTGGAAATAGGAACCTATTGAAAGTGCTTGAACTAACAGGGCCTAGTAATATTTGATTGGTACAGTCCTTGGAGGTATTCAGATATTTATACATACACAATTTGGCGGTGCTTTTTTTCATTTGGACCTACTTATGCAAAATGGAACCAACCCACAGACTGACAGTTTTGAGATAAGGCCGTTTGTATTAAAATTTTGCAAAAAAATATTTAGAATATTGTATATTCTAAATATTTTTTCCAAAATATAGACACATTGTTTGTATGCAAAATTTTAATAAAAAAATTGTGTGTGTGTGTACTTATGTACACGCGTTAGAAGTTATACTTCTTTGGCGTATCAAGAAGGCGTTGGAATCAATTGAGAAAAGAGCCAGGAAGCTGGTCGGCGATGATCGTCTTTTTGATGCTAGACTCCAGAGTCTAGAGCATAGACGGAACGTCGCGGGGCTGACTGTGTTCTATCGGATACATTTCGGGGAGTGTTCCTCAGAATTGCACGAGCGATTCCTCCATCCCCTTTTTACCATCGGACAACCAGACGGACCGGTTTACGCCACCGTTACGTGGTGGAAACACCACCAGTCAGAACCAAGCGTTTCGCCTCATCTTTTCTGGTGCGCACAGCCGAAGATTGGAATAATTTGCCGGAGTCTGTTTTTCCTAACAAATACAATCTTGAAGTCTTCAAATCACGAGTGAATAGGTATCTTCTAGGTAAGCGTGCTCCATCCTAGACTGCGTCATCACTCAACATCAGGTGAGACAGTGGTCAAACGCAAACCAATACTTCCATAAAAAAAAGATAATAATCTTTTCAAAAATTTTATCTTTTGCCTTATTCTACGTTTGTAGAAAAAACAACACTAACAATAGAAAAACTAAAATGTTGACTATAGCTAACTTCAAGGTGTCGGTTGACTATAGCTAACTTCAGGGTGTCGGTTGACTAAAGCTAACTTCATGGTGTAGGTTTTTCGTGTGACGATGTGCGCGCGCATCGTAAAAATTTACTCTCATCATTTTTCCCTCACGGGCCTAAAGTATAACTTCAAAAATGGCTTTTTCTCAAAACTGTCAGTATGTGGGTTGGTTCCATTTTGCATAAGTGGGTTGGTCCATTTATTAGTTCACGGTGTTCGCGAACGTCGTGCGAAGAAGGCGAAACGAGCAGCACACTAATCACCACTGCGCGGGGAGCGGTCCGTGCTGGCGCGGTCGCCGTCGCCGTTCTGCCTCGGCGACCGGGAGCGGGAGCGGGACCCGGACCTGTCGCGCGACTGCGAGCGCGAGCGGGAGCGCGAACGGGAGCGGGACTTCGACGCGCGACGGTCCTCCTCACGCTTCGGCGATTGCTCCTTGCTGCGTGAACGGGACCTCTCCCTGCAAGAGATATTTATTTAGAAGTGATACACACAAACAGAAAGAGAGAGACAGAGACGTTTAATTCCTTTGACTTTTATTATAATTATGTATTGTGTGATATTTATATGTGTATTGAATTTGCACACCACCGTCATACACTTGCGAAATTCCCCTTCATAGAGTCCATAGCCCGGGTTGTCTGGAAGAGATCGCTCTAAAGCGATAAGGCCAACCATTGCTCCTACTTTTACCGTTTAATGTGTCTACTGTAAATAATTTATTTTATATGTATGAGGTGAACAATAAAGTGTTTTCTATTCTATTTTAGAATGAGATAATTTCAATTGAACTTAAATGCTTCTCTTTATTTCAATTTAGGCCATAATGTAGGATCCATTATCGGCTTATGTGCTGTTTATTGTAAATCAAATTGATTTTTTATAATGCATCATGTGAAGCAGCTGCTTTGTTTAAATAAATCAATTAATAATCAAGTTAAAATAGACCTAGTTCTCAAATAGGTTCCATAACAGTTCAAGTTTTAATGAGAATAATATTTTCAAGAATTAATAATATATTTAAAATGGTTATTAGGTGATATTATTCATCCAAAGAAAATTTACTTCATTTTATCCCAGAAAAGCCATTTTTCAGGAAGTTCTATGTCTATTTTCAGCATTATTATTATATATTTGTTATTTCAACAAAACCGGTACAATGTTTTTTTCCGTCAAGTGTCAAAATTACTGTTGCATTTATATTAGTATGAATAAAGCAAAATATGGGTGAAAATGTATTAAGAGATTTATGAAAAATAATAACGTTTCTTGTAAAGATTTGTTGCAACGTAAAATCATACTACATAATTCGCCGATAACATTTTAGCGAATTATAAATAATTAAAAATAAAAATAAAATACGCTAAAGCGTAATCTAATTACGAACATGTAATACTCGTACAATACTTCGCCTTCGGTCTTTTGAAACCAATGTTTACCAATGTTTATACTTCGAACAAACCTAAAATACAAATCTTTACATATATATTTCTTGTGTGCGTGTGTATGTCACTGAACTCCTCCTAGACGGCTGGACCGATTTTGATGAAATTTTTTGTGTGAGTTCAAGGGGATTCGAGGATGGTTTAGATTCACAACTGGACCCGGTAGGTGGCATTGCAATCGGTTTCTAATTTTTTTTTCAAGGCAGGACGTCGTCTGCCGGGACCGCTAGTGTTATATATATTGTAATGTGTATGGCGTAATAAGCACCTTATGATATTAAGGCGGTCTATTGAATAATTGCAAAACTTGCCAAGCATCAAAAATCAACGAGTGGTCCTACTCTAAAAATGATCAAAAAGCATTATTAGAATTTAAGAACATGTTTATTATGTAAATTAGAAATACAGAGCAAAACAAACAGTGCAATGCTATTCTAGAAACTCAATTCACAAATTCAGAGGCTAAATACATTCATTTCTCTTTTTCTCAATGTGTTCGAAGTCGAAAAGTCGTAAAGTCGAAGACTTTTTTACTATATCATTAAAACGATATACGAAACGGAACTTTTATTTTTAATCAAAATATTACACAATTTTCAACACATGACAATATTATGTCACCTCGAATTTATCCTCTGTTTTGTAAAGAATTCTATCACATAACGCACTAATATCTTCTACAAAAAAGAAGATAGTCATTTAAGAAATACCCAGGGTAACATATTAAGTGTAATCATCATCTTTTTGAACACAGACGATTTATTTTGATATTTACAATAAACCGTTTCGTATTAGAGTGAAGAGATTGTGTAATGCCATGAACCGCCAAATCTACGCACAAAACATATCGAAAGAAGATTATAAAACAAAGATGAAAGAGCCCAAAAGAAACTAATAGATTCGTTTGAAACAAACGCTCACCTCGCGGCAGCAGTTCCTCTTCAAATTGCAGCAAAACATTCGATTGAATTAGTACTTTTAAAAATGTGCAATCAATATTGAAAAAAAATATTATATAAGATTAGTCAATAAAATGAGTGCAAATGTATTTTTATATGAGTTTATTTTTATCTGATGGGTATGTCTCTATGCATGCGAGATTATGTTTCGAAAAGTTTCAATATATTAATCACATAAGTAGTTTATAGAGTCCATCCTTGCGGGGTTTTTCTTACCATCGAATCATTTGTCTTACCATTGGCAAAAAAACTGATAGCTGTGACGATGTGTAGTATTTAAAAAAAATTATAAACTAACAGGGTTTATTTAAAATCTGAACCTATATAATATATAGATTTTGATGAAACCAAAAGTGATGTGATTGGATTTCTGCAAAATCAATTTCCCTACTCAGGAATAGAATCGGCTGATTTTGAAAACTAAATGTACCAATTGGTAGCGAAGCTTGTAAGGACCAATTTATGTCAAAGCAAAAAGTTAATTTCATTTCTAATAATTTACATTCTCATACCCATAAATAAATTTAAAGTCTTACACATTTCAAATTTATACAAAAATTTATGCAAACTAGTGTTTAAAAGTTAATAATTATTTTGTATAACTGTAATGAGTATTTCATTTCTAGAATGGATTCTGAAAACCAATGTACCACAACACAAATACCAAAACATGACACATAACCTCACAACAGGGGCCTTACTCTCAAACACCTTTCTTCATTCATTTTCGTCAAAAAAAATTTAATTAAATTATAAAAAAAGGAACAGACACCAAAGTATCGATACAATAATAAAAATAAGTTGTAAAATATAAAATGCAGTCAAATATAAAAAATGCAAGCTAACGAATGAAATTCTAAATTCAAAACGAACGAGACAAAAGAGGTTCGAGGGTAGGCTCCAGGGCGCAGCAGTCGGACGCGGATTGACGGCACGTGACGCGCGCGACTTACTTGGAGTGGTCCTTCGGCGATCTCGACTTGGACCGCGACGCGGAGCGGTGCCCGTTCCTGTCCTTGGACCTCGCCGGGGACTTGTCGCCGGAGCGACGCTCGGACCTACGAGACGGCGAGCGCGACTTGGAACGACTGCGCTCCCTGAATGATTTCCAACACAAATAGTAGGGTAGTTGACAAACAAGCCGACCGATACACCGTCAGCCGCATACATTTTGGACGGGCGTGGACTATGACGTCATTAGCATAAAAGCGAGTCAAATGGCGCACTCATTGTTTCAATATTATTTATATGGAGATATTTTAAAAATAAGGTATTTTAACGTCTGCTCTTTGTAAATTATGTTGGAATTATTGTAATGTGTGTCATCTACCCCAATAAAGCCAACGTAAGGATAGAAAAAGTTGTCATTCTATTAAAAAATACAAATGAATTTGCATTCAGTGAATGCTTCAAACTACACAATGATTCGTTTTTTTGTGTAATCAACAAAAAAGATATATTTGAAGCTAATGGATATATTGTTTCAATATGAAAATATGTCAAGAATTAGCGATCTGATATCTCTTCCTATCGTTTTTATAACAATTAAGAATAAAAATATATTACCATCAAATGTATGCCAAATCTGATAAATAAGTAGGTAAACGTTTATTTATTTTTTATTATCAAATGTGTGACAAATTTTTCGTTCCTGATATATGTCTGTGTTGAAAAGGACTCCATGAAACGTGTCGGTCGCGGACACCTCAGACATTAAAAGTTTAATTACGACCAACTACTTAATTACTACAAACCTTGTTTATAAATTACCAGAAAAAAAATATTGATTGTACACCGCACGCCCTGTTTAGTTATTGGAACGTATACATGTAATGCTACTTCATTTAGTGTTAATTTAATTTCAGTTTATATTCCTTTGTATTAAGATAACTAAAATATAAATATGCATTGAAAGATCAATTTTAAGCTGAATTTCACCTAAGTCACAATGCTTTGCAGGTACTCCAAGAGGAACTACTTTATTTTTTGAGGTGAAATCATATTAACAGATATCCCACCCACTAACTGATTACTTGGGGTTGGGTAGTGATCTGTTATTATTATCCAAATAACCTAACTCAGTACTCCTCCTGTTGCCTAAGACCGTAAGGAGTATACGAGTAATATATTTTAAAAAAACTAGTTTATTTTCTCGAGAAAATACAGTCTATATTAATCACATATTTAGCGTTACAATAACTAATATACAATTACAAAAAGCTTTTAAACATATCTAAAAGTAAAATAGGCAAGTCAGTCTTTGCTATGTGTATGGATCAATATTTTCCTGGCAATTTGTCTGAGACTGTTAGGCGAGAATTGTAGTATTATAGAAAAGTTTACAGCTATATTACGATAAATAAAGCAAACTCATTTTAGACTCATAACAAAGTTGGAATAAGATTATAAAAATGTTGAAGTTTGACAATTGAGATATATTTAAATAGTATCACAATTAATACATCGATAAATTTAAAATACAATATTATCTTGAGTAATATTTTAAAATAATTATTAAAATACTACAATAATTCCTAAACTGTCCAAAGAAAATTATTCGATATTACAGTAGCATTACGTTAAAATCAAGTAAATAAACTAAATCCCAAAAATGCTAACACAAAGATCGGTACTATCTCTATGTACTCACATATTTAAGTTTTGTTCAGCGCAACTAATAACACACCTATCCAAATGAATACTATATATTAATTTAATTATATCCATGCGTACTGTGAAGCTGACGTTCATTCATATAGACTGGTGCCATGCAAGCAATAACAAGGATATTTTTTCAAATAAAACTACGAAAAGAAATTTACATCTGCAAATTATCCACACTCTGAGTCAAATAATGGTAAGTTAAACTTAAGCAGATTTGAATTGTTTCTATTTTATTTGTTCTCTTTATCATACTTCAGTATCAAAATAAAGTTGTAAAAATCTAAAATAATCACATAAAAATAAGATATTTTCTATTATAAATATTATAATAAATCTTAATTGCTTTTTAACTTAATTGTTGTATTAAAACGATGTTTCATCAAAATGTTATTATGTTATAACTTCAATGTAAGTTTGACATTGACATTTAGAATACTCTTGTCACTTAACAAAGATGGCGCTGTTATCGAAGGCTATTCAAAAAATACCTATTTATTTTAAAATATAACCTTATGATAAGTCAGAAGAGAATGACTATAATATGAAACATGTTTAAAATTACAAGTTGTTATTTTTGTTTTTAAATTAGGTGGATTTAAACAGAGCGTTTTTTCTCAGAATAATCAAGGAATTTGAATAGGAAATTTCTCTCAGACACTAATGTTATTTTGATGGGGGTCAAGATTTACTGTTATCAACAAAATATCAAAAATAATTAATGAAAAATATTTATGGCACGTAAAAATATTACAAATTAGAACAGTCGATGCGCGTTACTCTGGCCTACGGCTTATTCGACGCTAGGATATGCTAATTTTGTAAATACACATTTCCGTGAAGCTATGTATGTCAAGGAAAGGTTAAACAAGTTTTAATTATTATAAACAAAACAACCCAGAGCTAGGTGGTAAAGCTGGATGGCTGTCACACCTGCTCTATAGTATACCGCCATAACAAGGTGTCTTCCAGCATTATACATTAATAGCATCTTTGGTTTTGCGAATGTCCATCGGCGATAGCATCCACTTTCCACCAGGTGAGCCGTTAGCCTGTCTTGTTCTCCAACTTCAAAAAGTTTCAGTGTCAAAGCGGTGGGTGGACATACTCTAAAAATCGACGCATTTAATCATTCGACAAGCAGTTTGTATTAATAGTGCAGTTGACGGTACTTAGTTGGTTAACTAACTTGAAATTGATGGCTTGTTGTTAACTTGAAGTTAACAGACCATTATCGTACTCTGAGCGTGGGCGGAAGTGTTTGTACTTACTTGGATCGTGACCTGGACCGCGACTTGGCCGCAGGACTCTTGCTCTTCGGACGCGACTTGGACCTCGAACGGCTATACAGCATAACACATATATATTTATCTGACTAAAGCAAATAATACTTATGGGAAATTATTGACGGATTTAAAATCTTCAGTGATTAGTTTATCATCAAGAGCTATCAGCCCCGAAAGATGGTAAAATGTATAGTATCATCATTTACAAATAAAATAACATTCTCTTTTTTTTTCATAAATGTTGTATTGAAACAATACTACATTAATATTACAATCTAATCTAAAAAGACTACTGTTAATGCATTACCGCAATGTCATGTTCCGAAGATAGGCAAACGTCAAATGTCGTGTAACCATATTACAAAAGTTTAGAACAAACACAGAACAAGTCATGATCGGCCGTTAGTAAACTATATATTAACTAATCTGCAAATAATGTCATTTTGTAGAGTAGCAGTAGCATTCACTGAATTCAAGCTTTATTTGCCAGAATATAAATTATGTACATAACAGTTGATAACAATTACATAACATTAAGCTCATTCTATCATTTTCATGGTGTGCAAAAACGATCTTTACGACTTAACAGTAGGTAAGCATTGTTATTCATAGATCAGCATAATTGACTAAAACTAAAAATTGAGATATAAAATTGATGACTAATAAAACAAAGAAGGGGTGAATAACGATTGCAAATTCGAGAAATTCCTTCGAAACAATGAAAGATGTTACCTGGAGCGGCTGCGGCGTCGGTCCCGGGAGCGGCTGCGCGAGCGGCTCGACGAGGAGCGCGTGCGGCGCCGCGACGAGCGGCGCGCCTCCACCAGCCGGATGCGGCGCCCGTTCAACTCCGTGCCGTCCAACTTCTCGATGGCCGCGCGCATGTCCGAGTGGGTCGCGAACTCGACCACACTGGAATCCGATACGTGTTCACAATAAGTCATCCGTCATAAGTCGCGGAAGGCCACGACACACCTTCCATGATCAAATTGATCGTGCACTAGCAGAAGGTGATGTCAGGAGCCTTAAGAACAGACGAGCGTGCATGACAAGAGCTATCAATGTCAAAGAAGCAAGTGAGGTGTGTAAGAATAAGCCTGAATGGCGCTCTGTTGTTCGTGCCTACAACTTATGCTCGAGTTAATAGCTGAGTCCAAAACCATTATTTTACAATGGATTCCATCACATATGCAAATAAGTGGTAACGAAATAGCAGATGCCTTAGCTAAACGCCACTTCATTCTAATTATTTATGTGACATAAAGAAGCAGTGTATTAAGGTTTGGAGTGAATATTTTTACAGAAGATCCGTAGAAAAGGGAATTTGGTTTAAGACAATCGAGCCACAACTTCCAGCCCAGGCGTGGATAAATCAGTGCTCCATGAAAAGATGTTGTAACATTATTCAGATTACGTTCCGGACACATTCCCTCAAACAAGTTTAGATATCTCATTAACAAAGTTAACACCCCCAACTGTGTTAACATGCAATGTGACTGAAGATGTCCAACATGTTCTGATGGAATGTGTTCGGAACGAAGACCTACGAAAACAGTTACTTCAAGAACGAAATTTATCTGCCGTGGGAGAATGCAATAGTATTTTGGCATTTCCGTTATCGAGAGATGCCAAGATGTTTTGCAAACTATATGACTCTATTTTTAGTACAAATTAATTAGACATTATATAAAAAAATTATTTAAGATTTGGGTACTTTACGGGGTGACATGGCCGCTAAGCGGCAAAGACCTTTCTAAATAAAGATTTTTAAAAAAGAAAAAAACCTGAATGGCGCTTTGTTGTTCGTGCCTACCCAGCAAGCGACCTGGCGTGAAGTTATGTATGTACCTATGTTTGTAAGTCATCCGTTCATCCGTGCAGGAACGGAGAAAGAATACAATTTCCTGCGGCCGGGCGACCTGTCGTAAGAGGCAACTAAACAACCCAGCCAGGTGGTAGGGCATTTGCCCGACTGGATGGCTACCACCCCCGGTCTAAAGTATGTCGCCATAACAACCTCGAGTTGTGTTTCGGCATAAGTGACCAGGTTCCTGTCTCCATTAAAAGAGCAGCGCATTTATAGCACTTTTGGTGTTGCAAATGTCCATAGGCGATAGTAACCGCTTTCCATCAAGTGGGCCGTCTACCAGTCTGCTGAACTAAAGCAATAAAAAAAAAGTTGTAATACATTGTATTCAAATTTACGAGTTAAATAATCGTGATAAATGTTTCTTTTAAAAATTCCGACTTAACTGACGCCTCATGTATATTTTATTTAGAATGGCTACAATAACATGCTAATTGTCAGCACCCTTCATTTCCCTCACCTGCTCTCACACCTTCACACATCTGTCGGCCACCACAAAAACATGATGTTGTTATCCCACACAGAATTTATCCATCTTTTTGTAGCCTACTTTACTCTAACATACATCAATCTTCCAGTTATATATTCTTTTAGAGTAATAATAATAATGACTGTCCCTCTTAATATAATGCCCATATCTTAGCTACATGAATTAGAGGTGTGTAGTTCCGGATCGTAATAGATCCAGCAACTATGTTCACCATTGGAAAAATGTCTGTCCAATCCGAGGTGTCAAATGAAATAGTTCCACATGGCCAACCGACAATGACAGAGTTCTCCCGAACCGAGCAAATACGATAATACTATAGTTGGAATGTTACATCCATAGATAAAACTTATATGGTTTAGTCTTCTGTTATGCAATTATGATACATAATGCGCCCGCAAGAGTCATCAATTCTATTTTTATTACAATTAATATTATAATGTTCTAGCTTATTCTTTTGGCCTAGTTTGGTTGACAGTCCTAAGCCTGCAAAGTACGAAGTGACGATTTTAGTATTATGAATGTATAAATTGCCTACATGACTATGCATTTCAATTAAACCGAGGAATTGTAGGGATCTATTGAATTATGGAAACTGATTACAAGACGTGGACCGAAACCGAACATCTGAACTAGTGGATAGTTCCACGTTCATGTTTCCTAGACATGGATCTGACAATTATGAACCACAAACTGAATCGTCCGCTACTCCAGGACATGATTTGCGCATGTCTAACATGAAAGTAAATCTTACAAATTCAAAAGCTTTGTCTAAACTAAGTTCTATTGGGAATTATTTTAAAATCATACATATAAGGTAACAAATTAAGACACATCCAATTATATGTACACAGCTTAGCAACTGTAATCACTGTTTAATTAAATTTGGCAAGTCGATAATATATATATATAAAAAACAAGAGTGGACTTAGAATGGAGCCTTGCGGCACGGCACACCCATGGAGAAAGTTACTTACCCTTCATTTCTATGTTGTTTATGTGCGTCAGCATAAGTTACTTCACCGGCTTGGCGCATGTAATCCTTCAGATCCTGTAAACCAACAAAATATTTTAATGTTCTTCCATCCCATATCATCTTAAACACTTTTTCAAAAGTCTAAATCAGAGTTGATGTTAGCATCAAGGTTTTCAGCCCCGAAAGATGGTTATAAAAACAATATCATCATACACAAGACTTTGGAAAAAGTGAAAACTTAGTATATGTCTGACATCCTGATAATATTTTGAATGTATACATACTGAGTCAAATAATGTCCTAATGAAACGAAGAAGTGGAAATAAATATGATAATTATATGCGGCCATTTCATAAACGATGTCTCATTGGTTATCATTGCTTACAAATATATTATGTGTTGCAATATTTTCCGTTTCAGCTTCAGTGAAGTTCATTGAAAGTGAAAACATTTAGGCATCTATTTATTTTGGAAATAGGTTAGCTGCCAAACATATACTTCATGCTCGAATCCTTTGCAATCCCTTGCTTTCCTGTCATATAGGTATGTTTTCCAAACTGAACTCTAAACCATTGCATCCATTATTTTATGTCATTGCTGCAACTTGAGTGACCTTTTTCTACAATTCCTGAGCTGTATTGCATTTGATATGTCCTTCCACTACGCACTCATGGGCTCTTTATCCTAGCTTTTGATATTCCTCGTCCGCATCTCACATCTTATCCCTCTCAATTAGTACTAATCTTTTGAAATTGAGTTAATCATCCTTTGCTATTGTCTAACATTCTTGTTTAGTAAATAGTCCTCGTTTTGTGTACCGTCCTCGTTTTGTGTATCATCCCTGTTATCTGTACCATCCACATTTTGCCAAGAACAATTTTTCATTCAAGTCATTGCACTGTGTTACTCCTATTATCATTGCCATTTCTTGTTGATCAATTTTTCCTATCTGTTCTACGCTTGTCGTTGGCACATCTAGTAAGAGTTCGAATTGGGGATCCTGTCCAGCTTCAACCGTCCACCAAAATCCAGTCTCCAACAACCAAATGCAAACAATGATACCTTAAATGAGTCACCGCATATGAAAAGCTGCTCAAGTTGATAAAAAAAAACAAAACAAAGTAAATCAGTATAAAAAGAAATCCAAAATGACTCACGAAAATTGTCGATAAATGACCTCCATTGTACCGTAATTAGGAAAATTATATAGAACCCAATGAATAAATGAATGTAATAAAATGGGAGTTTGCACATAATTATTAACGCTTCCTGCAGTCTGTGCCCCCCAGTCGAGTTTACCTTGTGAGGCCTGCAGTGGGTCGTCGCTGGGCCTCCGAGGGGAGTGAAAGGGCCCGTCGCTGGGCCTCCGGGGGGAGTGTATGGGCCCGTTGGTGTCTCCGCGGGGAGTGATCGGGCCCCAGGGGCGTCGCCGTCCGTCCCTCACTTGCCATATCCTAACATCACTCGCCCAGACCACATCTCAACAGCGCTACATCGGGGACTCACGGGCTCAGGGCCTCAGGGCACGAAACGCCACCTTCTGTTTGTTTTAACAAATTATCTATAAGCTCGCAAGTTTTTAACATTAAAAAAAATGTAATCTTATACCAAAATTTGATAAAAAATGTGTTAATGAAATTAATAAATATACTACTATTTGAAAGAATTTATTTTGTTTAATTAGTGAAGCGGAATGTTTACTGCGCCAGTGTGGAGTTCTCCAATATCCATGGTCCAAATCCTTGTATTCCATTGCCCATTAACTTCGATTGGATGGTGCTCAGTTTTTGGTCAATCATCTTTGGGAGTGCCATTGTAATCTTTATTTTCATATATTGGACGATTCCTTTTTCCAATATTTCTCCAATCATGTTTGAACGGTCTTCATATCAGCCAGCTCATGTATAGAGTCCTGAAGATGGAACGTGCCCAGCCCTCACGCGTCCCGCCGTAGCCTTGGATGATTGTATGGTATGATGAACAGACCCATGGCTTCATATTGCAGAGTATCTTACCTGCCAGCTAATGCGGCTGGAAAGATTTTCAACGACAAGACGATACTCGGTGCGCGTCGGCGGTCCATATCTATAATTGTAGTCACTCCTAAGGAAAAACAAAGGCATTAGTTTCATGACTTTTTTATATACCCTAACCTACCAATGAGAGATATTAATATATCATAAAGACTGTGCCTTTAATTTTTACTTTATATACATTGCGATTCCAATAATAACTGAAATCAGGTTAAAAAAATTGTATCAAAAAGTTGGAAGTACCAGTTTCTAGTTGTACTAAAAATCGAAAGACAAAGGATTGGAGTACTTTTTATCAACTTGAGATTCTGCAATAGTGTGAACAGATTCAAAATAAATAATAGGAGCTTTTCATGAAAGCTTAGGCTTTATTAGAATGAGCACAATTTATTTTTTTAGTGGAATTAGAAATTTGTAACACAGTAACACAGATACCCTAAAAGAACAAAACAACTAGCTCCATTACGAAATTCTAATAAACAGGAATATATATACTTTAATGAGTATATTATAAGTCGTGCGCAGGTTTGCCGATGACAACCCCTCCCGCCTCCCACGACCGCGACCGTCTAGTTCTTAGGCTGGTGTGCACAGACTTTTAATCGATGGTTAAAATAAAATAATCGCCAAAAATTTATGGAAAAACAGTTATTATTTTTGGTTAACCGTCAGTTAAATTTCGGTGCACACCAGCCTTAGACAAGCCCCGGTCCCAGTAGTAGGAAGCGGGAAGTGCGATTATCGGCAAACCTTCTGCGTACGACTTTATAACTTTCACAACACCTAAGGCAATCTGTGGTATATATAGTAAGAGAAAATCTTATCCTTGAAGTTTGAACACGACTTACGCGTAAAATAATTGTAGTTTATGGGGTATTAAGTTAGAATTGAGAGGGCTCTCGCTTAGCCGCTATTCGGACTCGCATGGCATCTGTTACACAGTATATAGTTTCAGGTGGAATAAACGTTAACTTGTGACTGAATTTGCGTAAACTCACGACGTGCACTTCTCTCAAGGTGCACTTAAGTTATACACGTACTGCACTATCCAGTACAATTTTTTTAACTGCATCAAGATGACATCAACTATATAGAATTTCTGATAATATAGTTACATCAAATTAATAAGTACAAAGCAAATATCAACTAGTCTTTATTTTCAAATAAATCAACATACTATGTACATTGTTGATTCAATACAGAACAAAATATAAAGTGCTTAACATCTCTCTATAGGAGCCAATCAAAGTTTTGAATAAAATTTATTTGTTTTGTTCCATTACTATTTAACATGCTATGTTAGAAGCATATTTTAAAACTGATTTTGTCATCTAGAAAATTTTAGTGTTACATATTTTGTCCTTGGGATGTTGGAAATGAAAATACTAAAAGGTTCTAACATAGTTTCTGTAAAACAAAATGGGATATCAATGCGGACAGTTTGAATGTTTTTTTATATATTAATGGTTCTTTTGTACAAAAGCAGCAACATTTAAAAACAGTTTTAAAAATTGTCTTCTGATTTAAGGTTATTATAGTCCATACTGAAACCACCGCATAACAGGTTTTCCTTCAATTATGTGACTTTGTGATATAAATTTATCAAGAATGTGACTTTGTATTATCATTTTTTTTATTTTACAATTGATAAAATAGCTACTTGTTCAAGGTCTACTTACAGATAGCTACAATACAAGATATAAACAATGAAACAAACGATTTGACTATTAACTATTTTTGTAGATTTTATTAGAGTAATGTGTCGTGAACGTGATATATTGATTAAAAAATGAATTGCATTTAAATGAATACACCCACATTCATATATATTTTTTTTACATACTAGCTGTATATGCCACTCATTAGCATGGGTCTATACTTATTATAATTCATATCCTCTCAACCCTACAAGCTTTAGAAATAATAGCTATATAAACATTTAATATAAAATTGCTGTATTAAATCCTAAACATCTAATAGAAATCTGTTGAGTCGTTTCTGTACATATTCGAGACAAACTAACAGACAAAAATTCTAAAATACAGTAAGTTGTTTTAAACAACATACAAACAGCCATATTTAATTAGTATAAATTATAACTGGCCCAAAAAATATTTTCATATTTTTTGTAGTAATGAAGTTTTTGATAGACCTTAATGTTGGCTAGAAAAAAATAATTTCATACTGTTTTCAATACTTATAGTACTTGTGCACACATCTACTTTACTATTGCATGTCTGGACAAAATAACAGTTTGTTATAATGTCATTATAATATATGTAAATACAAAGATTTGAATCTGCATTACACCTTTTTGATAAATAATCAGATCTGTTTGGTAGAAATAATTCGCATCTTTGTGGGTGTACCCTTTTGATGATGAACATTATAGGAAGGTGTTGAAAAGTGTGAAATTATAATTTTCGTAGTGAAGACAAATCATAGCTTTGGTTGTATTGTTTGTGATCAAAATAAATGTATAAATAAAAAATGATGATGATACAAAATAATTATGTATTGTGTTATTTGTTAAATGTTGTTGAAGTCACATTACCTCTACGTTGCTTATTAGTGATATATGATATATATGAATAGCATGTAATGTTTAAATGTGGGGGGGGGGGATATTCTAGTAATAAATCATGCAGCATTCAATTTCAGACCCATTAAAAGAATGAATTAAACTTCATACTGACCCAATTCACTTTTTATTTAGGTATAATCAGATTTGAAGAGGCAGAACTTTTTTTTGGTTAAAAGCATAATGATACTAAAAATCAGTTATTTAAAAGCTTTACTTCGAAGTAAAGAAAAATATTAGGGCCTTTTGAGGTATTTAAGTTGCAGCTGTTATTTTAGGACCTTTTCTGTAAATTAAGGTGGTGTAGTAAAAATAATTGGAATATACAGGCCACACTGAACTTCTGTGATAGGTCCTTAAATTAGTGGTGTAATAAGGGTTCGTGTAAAAGCTGAATTACACGGTTCAACCAAAATTGAAATAAGCACAGAAATGACAAGGTTCAAAGGCATTGAATCACTTGGTTAATTTATCCAAATTGACATGCATTTAAGGGGATTTCAGTAAGATGACCAACTATTTTTTGTTCAAAAAGAGTACACTTGGCAAGTATTTCATAGGTGAAAAAAAGAAGAAAAAACGATAAAAACTTAATTTTCCTTTAAAACATACTTTTCTTCGGAGTGGTTTTTTTTTTGCTAAATGAGGATGTTAATGTAATTTTGACGTTGTTAGAAAAGGTCTGTATCTGTAGTATCTATCTATCTCTCCAGGTACATAATACGGCCTCTCAATTGTGCCGGAAACGGCAGCCATATGTGCGCGCGAAATTCAAATCACTGTCAAATTAATTTTAAATATTTAATTAATATACAAATGAGTATTTTCAGAGTACACAGCATTTGAAAAGAGTATAGTTTGCGAAAAAAAAGTGTACATAAAGTCGGTGCTTAGTAATTTTCAAAATATAGTCATTTTTACTTTTTACTTTGCACCGACTTCGAGATGTTTTAGATAATTTATATTAATAATAATACATAGCTTTAGAAATAAGTTATTTTATACTTTTTAGGTTTTTAGTTTTTGAAGTCGGTTTTTTTAAACGAAGTTTTTTTATTTTATTTGTTACTTTTTAGTGCCTAGCTATGTATGAGTAGACCAACGAAAGGTGCCGCGCTTCTTAAAAAAATATAGGTCGCAAGAAACGGGAACATAAAAATGTTCGTGAAATGTAAACTACTGGGCCAAACTATGTTAATTTTTTTGGGGACTAATTGGAAGCGCGTCGAACAAAAAAAGAATTACGTAAATTGGATCATAAATCTCGAAGTAATCGGTGAACATACATAAAAAAAAAACAAAAAAAAAGATCCCGACGAATTGAGAACCTCCTCCTTTTTTTGAAGTCGGTTAAAACTCAGTAAATGAGTATAGTTGGTCACCTTAATTTCAGTGAACTGTGTAATATCAGTGTGCATGTATACAGACTGTTCGCGCCGCGGCGGCGGTCGGCGCGAAGCCGCTGGCGCCGCGCGGTGCGGCTGCGCGTGCGGCGGCGGCTGGTCGCGGCCGCGCCAGCGGTCCGAGCCGCGCGGCGCGCCGCGCGCGCGCTCCACCGACACCCTACAACATAGCGACACTCACTCGTATCGCGACCGGCCGCGGTCCCGCTCGAAGTGGCGTTCGCGCCGGTACCGCTCCGCGCTGCGGTCGATGCCTCGCGCCGGCTCCACCACGACCCTGCGGCACATCCGTTCCCTCTGTTAGCACTCGCTCGACTCAACGGCTCACCGCGTACCAAAACAAGCACTCCAAGCATGGCCGCCACCTTCAAACGCTTTTTATGCTAACCTAGCTCACATTTTTACTAAACAATGAGTGCCAAATCTTAGTTTTTCTCTTATGGTAAATAAATATCGAAATGACTCAGGAACTATGTTTTATTATCATTGTTAATTGATTGACACAGCTCTAAAAAAAAATAAAAAATTTTGTTACCCTGGATATCATCGCAAATTTAACGTTTTCAAGTGCCCAGATTACGAATATATTCATGAAAGTTCTCAATGTGCTCATATTTTCATGATTTTTGCATATCTTATATTTTGAACAATTATAATACTGCTTGCTGGTCTTTGAAAAGAGATTGTCCCTTCAGTTCATAAAAGGCGTTTTATAGAAATATAAAATATATTTTCGACATTTTCCACTTTATTTACTTCGATGTATCCTAATTTCTAAAAATATTACTGACATTATAAATATATCTGTTATTTTATTTCTCAATTTTGATTTTTGTAATGTAAAATGAAAATAAATCTAACAAAATCATTGATAGTTTCATGAATTTTGTGCATAAATGGACCCAAAATCATTTTCATATCTAGGGCAACAAAACCACTGTAGAACAATGTTATACACAACTGAATCGATAAATAAATATATTAAGAAAAATTTCTTTTTTTAACATTTGATAGTTTGTTAATCTAGTGTTCTTTTGATAATGTAGTGGACAATGACCATGCAGAGGTGGCAGCCCTTACTCCACATAATAACACCAATTCATTTAACCATCACAAAGAACACCTTGCTGTATACATTTTTGCCATAAACTAATGAAATAAATCCTAGAAGCTATTTCCCTATAAATAACTAAGATATTACAAACATAAAATTATAAACAATGAAATTCGAGCCAAATACAAACATATTTGTAATACACAAATATTGTGGCCAGATTGGGGTTCGAACCCAGATAATGCTATCAGCAAGTCATGTATGTAGATGTTTTATTATGTAAACTATAAAATAAAACAGTTCTGTCTGTGTAAAAACCAAAATGTTAACCTTTAATATTTTAGGTAAATAAAAGCTATGTGTCGATGAATTTTTACAAAATATGTTGGATGAGTCAAAAACCTGTTCATTATCAACCACATTATTGTATGGATTAAACATGTCAAATCCTAATACAAATGTAATTTTTAAATTTATACAATACAGGTAATGTTCTTTATTGCCAAAATCATCACAACTTGAAGAAAATGAATATTTAAATATGTAGCTATAAATATGAAGCACTAAATTTGAATACAAATTAATTCTAAAACTCATACAAACACTTCTTTTATATAGCAATCGTTTTTCATTGCAAACTAATAGATTAAACAAATATCACAATAATATAAAAATCCACTCATTACTCCCATCCATATTTCGTACAAAAAATATTTCTTATCAGTTCTCCATACACTTCACACAAAAATGTGGAGCCGGCTGATAAAGAAAATTAATTATTATAAAATATATAACTGAGACTAGAAGAGGTGTAAAAATATATCAAAACTTTACACTCCTATTCTAGAACACGTGCACAGTGAGACTTGCTTTAACTCCATATAATACTAGCTTCTGCCCGCGACTTCGTCAGCGTGGATTTTTTTTTCATAAAAAGTATCCTATATTACTTCTAATACCTTCGAGAATATGTGTACAAAGTTTCATGATGATCGGTTGAGTAGTTTTCGCATGTCACAAACAAACTTACATTCACATTTATAATATTAGTAGGGATAACAGGAATGACACTAGTGGTAACCTACCTCTAATAATTTATACTTTTACAATTTGACTACAACATTGTATCGCCATATAGAATTTAACCTTGTTAAATTTTGCCCATATAGACCCACCTGGTTCTTCGAAGAAAGATGACTGATATAACTAGAGAGCTATTACACATTTGAATATTAGGCATTAGCGAAAATTTTATGAATATATCTAAGTTTTCTTTAAGGATTCATATATCAAATATCTATAGATGTTTCATACACGAAATATAAGTTTCTGGGTGGTCAAGTAGGGAGAGGTATAATTACTCCTACTACAACCCAAAATATTTTTTTTTGTTTTTTCACTAATATTGGTACTTAATCATATGTCCAAATTTGAAAAAATCCTTTCGAAGTAAAAAAAGCCAGTAATCAACAGAAGAAGAACCGAAAAAACAGTGTAAGTTAAACAGTATAAATTAAGAAAATACACTACAAGAGTAACTATGAAAATATTCAAAATGGCGGGCAATAAAGACTAAATTATAATATTTTTTTTCATAATCACATTTATTTAGTATTATTAACTGAAATAAAAAATATAGATTTCTTCTGTAAGGTATTGAAAAATTATTATCATTAATATATTGATTCATTGACATATTAAGAAAGCATCTTGCTTGTTGTCCACTGAACTGATATGTATATAAAACAAATGTTTCAAATTATGTAAGGCATCATAACTTTTGTGTATATAAAAATAAATACCACTAACATTAGTGAAAAATAGGCGAACTAAAAATTTAGAAGGGGTATACCTTCCCCCTACTCACTATGCCCACCCACTACTTAAAATTCGTGTACCAGATATCTGAGTAGCAGCCGATCTGTTTAATCTGGTTTAATAGTCAATTTCTGTTTTGTTCTACAATATGGGCCGTGAAGTAACGTAAACTAATGCACTACTATTAAATTATTCTTATTAAGTCTGTTTTTTACCAATCAACATTAAAAAAAAAATCTAGAATTTTAGAAATGCCAAGTTCATATTTTAAGCTTCTCAGATTTATAAAAATTTAAATGACATCCAGTCGAAAAAATTAAGTTTTATGTAGATATATTGGTTAGCTTATCCAAAAATTTTAATTTACATAAAACATACTACTTAAATTTGAGATACCATTGAATTCTGTTGGAATATGGACATAAATAGAATTTGCAACAAATGCAATTATTTATTATGCCTAGATGTATGTATGTATTAGAAGCATGTATCTGAGGGAAGCAGTATCCGTTGAGTAGCTAATTCTTACCTTTCACCAAGCAGATCTTTCCCGTTTAGTTCATACACAGCATCATCTGCATCTCTGTGGTCTTCAAACTCCTGTAGTAACAAAAACATGTCATCTTAGTAAATAAATTTAATCTCATGTAGTTGTATCAAGAGATAAATTGGGTGGGGTATAGATACATGGCACATTTATTTATTATGAACAAATGGTTATATTTTTTTTTATAACCACCCAAAGTTAATTTTATATCTCAAGTAATAAATAAATGTGCCATATACCACACCCGATAAATTTCTTATGTTCATCATTAAACTTCTTCTTTAGTTTCGTATTTGTTTCAAAAGTTAATATTAGCATTTTTTAAAATCAGTATATAAAAAAATAGCGGAAGCTCCAGAAATAGACCAATCAAAGAGAAAACCGAAAATAGAAACCTGTCTGCAAAACGGAGAAGAAAAAGAGAGTAGACTGTAGTAGTAGACTTTGGCTGCAAAATGAAAAGAAAACATAACCAACATTGTATGGAAATCTGTGTACAGTTGTGGTATGAAAATGTCTGCCAGTTTTCAAATTGATTCATGTAACATTCGGCAAGCACCTTTCCAAACTTAGGCTGGTGTGCACCGACTTTTAACTGATGGTTAAAATAAAATAATCACCAAAAATGTATGGAAAAAGTGATTATTTTTGGTTAACCGTTGGTTAAATTTCGGTGCACACCAGCCTTAGCCACAGAAAATTGTTTAACTATTTGACAATAAAATTTGTTGATTTTCTATTTTGTCTAGCCATGTGAAACTTTTTATTGCTTTTAATATTTAAGTTAAGTGTAGTGATTATATGCTCTTTGTTGTTAATCTCAGTGTCCATCATTGTAAACATTGCAATTTTCTTTTTTCTAATTTCTATATTTTACAAACATAAAATTTATTGAAATGTTGGCAGTATTGTTTCTTGTACTTGTGCAAGTGAAAGTAGAGTTTAAGGTGATGATGATGATATACTCACAACAAATCCATAGCCATTCTTGATAAGGATATCCCTGATTCTGCCAAAGCCTTTGAAGAACTTCTCCAAATCTCTGTCTCTAACACCAAATGGCAAACCGCCAACATAAACTCTTGAACCCACCATTTTCTGCACAAATACAAAAATAATAGATTAGTTAAATGTACACCAAAAATTGAAACAATGTATATATAATAAATGATATGTGCAATGGGTATAGTTTAAATTTATGTACTTTTATTTATTTTAAATTTGCTGTGTACTGCTTGAAGAATGCTTTTGTAAGCATACAGGATGCCTAAATTTGTATTAAGTAAATCATTATAAGAGAATAACGACTTTTTGGCTGACTAAATGCAGTTTTTCACCATTCACTACATTTTTTATTGTGTTTACAAGGTGTTGTCAAGGTAATCTATTTTTTGTAAGACTTTACCTGTGAATCAGGCTCTTTTATTATGATCGTATCATAGAATACTCGAAAATTGTATGTACCTATTAATTTAAATCACACGAGAGCTTATATGTGTAGGTATTTAGAAGTAGAGGCTATGCTTTCGGTGGAGACAGTTGTATGGAATAACTTACCGAACTCTGATATTTGGCACACATTTAGCGTTAACGCTTTCTATATAGATCACGGACACAATTTCGCGATCAACGAAAAAGTGACGCGAATTTTGCACAGCGACAAAAATTAGCGCCCACGCGAAATTTGGTACGACCAAGAGATGAATTCCAAAGGCAAAATGTATTGAGCGAAATTATTGACCTCGCTGTGACCGAGCTATTACATATACCTATATGGATAATCAAGAGAATGCCTGCGTGGTGTTATTGATTAAATTCTGCTACAATACGTATATAAAAATGTCAGTCAATAAGCCCAAAGTCTATTAATTTGAAGAAAAAGTTGAATTTGCTTCCATGAAAACATATAAGACTAGCATACATGTATTTGTATAAAATAGAAGCTGCAGAATATTCACTAAAATCACTTTTTAAAACCACGCTGCGCAATCTGAAGCAACGCTTATACGCAAAAACAATATGGCGGCACGCAACCGCAACCCGGTATGAATTAAATTTAAAACACATTACCTACTTTTTAAAGAGTAGATGAAAATAATATGTAGAGAACAGTTGAAATGCAAAGGTTAATTTTAATGTATAAATATTTATCAACACAATATAAGAAAGACACAAATTCATATCAATCAGTGACACGTGCACTTACTTTACTTTGCAGTTGCCGGAAATAAATTAACTTTTTAAAGTTTATAACTAAAGTTAGTGTTGCCCCATAGACTGTGATTATGTTGGCTAGTGGTGATAGTTAAATCGACTTAAGCATTTCACGCAGCAATCGATATGAGTAAAATTATATTCATAAGTGAGAATATATTATATTGTAATAGATTAACAATATGATACTTGATATTTAAAAATACCAGTTTAAGTAATATCTAAAAACATTTTGCTGAACCAAAAACACACAATAAAAAAAGATTAATTAATATTATAATTCTTTACTGTATACAAAATAGTTACAAATGAAAATATAAAATAGTGGTGATGTGCAAACCCTAGCTTAACCCTAAAAACAGTTAATTAGTACAGATAGTGCTCTTTAACTCTTTTTTTAAAATAAGAATTCCGACGGACAATCTCGGATTATATGAGGGAGGGCGTTCCATAGTTTGACTGCATGAACAGAAAACGAACCATTATAACATGCCGATGAATGTATATACCATATAATAATCGGCGGACAAAAAATATTTCCAGTATAATCACATGACTTTTCGGGAAATGAGTGAATTTGCATACATAGTTGGCAAAAACATATTCTTATTGTCATACTATTACGGTAAATGAAAGTGAAATAATATGCAAAAAAAAGTGTGTATGTACTTATGTATACGCGTTAGAAGTTATACTTCTTTGGCGTAACAAGATAAAAATCTTTTCAAAAATTGTATCTTTTGCCTTATTCTTCGTTTGTAGAAAAAAACTACACTAATAATAGCAAAACTAAAATGTTGACTATAGCTAACTTCAGTGTGTCGGTTTTTCGTGACGGTGTGCGCGCGGATTGTAAAAATTTACTCTCATCATTTTTCCCTAACGCGCCAAAAAAAGTATAACTTCAAAAAAAGTTGTTGTAGAACATAAAATCAATAATATGACTTGAAATAAATATATACATACTGTGTGTATAAAATTAACGTTTGATAATGTTAAGATTCGATTAAATTATTATCGACTAAGGACGCTCTTACGAAATCGGAAGTGTTGTTACAACATTATAATGTAATAGCTACCTACTGTATGGCCGCGTTCCATTTATTAATCTGATATAAATTAACAATCTGAGTTCAATAGAAAAAAATCTATATCATTTTCTCTTACTATCCTCAGGCCTGTTTCTACTTAAAAACTATGAACATCATTTTAATCTTTTAATAAATTAAAATGGCACAACATAACCTCACTTTTGAGTTCCCGCCAAAAACTTCGCTTTTTAGGAGTTGATATTGATTGAGTTGATATATGTATCGCAGTTCCGGATGAACATCGCTGCGGAGTGGTCGAAGATGTCCATACTCGTCTCGAATGTTGCAATTTTTCGCGCTTTTTCACCTCTGGAAAGCGATAGATTGCGATAAAGTTGTGTAGTGATAAGTGTACAGTGTTATTTAGTTTGATTCCGGTGCGAATCGTAGTTTTTTCGACTTGGGTGAGTCTTTAAGCTCTTTTCGCTTATTCATTTCGCGCGCCTCTGCGCATGACGCAATAGTAACGGTTATTTCGTGTTCTTAGACACACCGGTGCGCTTCACTGGTCTTGGCGGGAGAGAGGGCATCCAGTAATGGATGCCCGAGATCCCAAGTCGCCCCCTGGGCTTTCGGGTGCCCCTTGCAAAAGGGGTCACGTGGAGGCCAAGGACGGTTGGCAGATGGCCGAGATCGGCGAAACGCGACGGAAGAAAGTCCCGCCTATAATAATAGTTCGACGCAGCAAGTCTGCTGCCGGGCCTCGCCCGGGGTGCCAGGCTGCTGCCGCTATCGCGGCGGCAACCAAGGCACCCGATTCGCTAGGGAGGGCGGCGTTGGTGGTGGATCTCACCATGGACGCCCCCGAGACTAGGAATAACGCGATGGGGCCACCGGCGGCCCCCGTTGCGCGTAGGCCACCGTCGGGCCGTGCGGCACGTAACAGTGCGGCACGCCCCGACATAGATAGGGAAACGCTGCTCGCGGCAAACACAGCTGTTTGCCTGGCTGTGTGTGCCGCGAGCACCATAGTTGAGTGTGCGTTCGTGACGCCGTCGACCTCTGCGTGGGCTTCACCCGCGCAAGGGAGCGGCGAGCACGAAGAGCAAGCGTATATTCCGCCGTCTGGTAGCGTCCCAGACTCTCTGGAGCACGCGCTCGATGGCGTGATTCGTGCGTTTGACTATTCCCGCCCTGATTCGCCTGCCTGTAGCCAGATGGTATACACGGCGGCCGGAACAGCGACGGCAGGGGGCGGTCGCCCCACGACGACGATGGCGTACAGCGCGCAGGCCTCACCTGTGCCAACGGCATCGGCTTGCGACCTATCGGTGCGCAACGTCGGGGACGGCCGTTCCACGATCCCGGTTGCCGCGCGGGATTCACTCGCGTTAACGACCGGGGTCGTGAATAGGGATTGTGTAGGCGCGGCAGCGGCGACCCCTTCGTCTTCCTTCCCTACTGGGACGGGAGTCGCCTGCGTGTTCTGCGGTTGCGGCGGCGACGGCGACGGCGGCGGCGTCGACGTCTTCGTCCTCGGCGGCAGCAGCGGCGACTTCTTCCGCGTTTTCAGCCTCGTCGTCTTCGGCTACAGGTTCGGCGACGCTGTCGACGTCTTCGGTGGCAACTATGCCCCCCATATCGTGTTCCCCGGTTTTCGTTGCCGGATCGAGGTCGCGGTTTTGGGACCGGTCCCAAAGCAGTGGCGCCGATTCGGCCGGCACATCGGGTGCCTCGACCCCTGCGCGCGCGCGTTCGCCTCTGCGCCCCACGGGGGGTGCCCCCGCGGAGGCCGATAGCATTCTCGCGGGTGCGGAGGCCTACCTCCGCACCGAGGGGGGGAGAAGGGGCCCAAGGCGCGTAGGGCCACCGCCGCCAAATTGGCTGCGGCCGCCCAATGCGCCCCCCTGATAGGAGACGGCTCTCGGCCCTGGGCAGCTCCGCCTCGCGGCGAGCGCCCAGGTGGCCGAAATTCTTCAAGTTGCCCAGACGTCGGGCAATTTGAAGGGGGGCTACGTGCGTCGGCTGAAGGACGCCGCGAACAGGCTGGCGGACATTGTCGACACCCTGGTCACGCGGAATCCGGAGGCCGAGGCATGGAAGCTCGGCAACGAAAATGCGCGTTTGCGCATCGAATTGAGTTTAGTACGGGAGAAAAATCTTTCCTATCGTAAGGAATTTGAGGAGATGCGCAAGGCCCTCAAGGCTTCCGCTGCGGTTGCGGAGCCGGCGCTAGCTGTCGTAGCAGCGCCGACCCCCGCACCCATCAAGCGGAGGGCTCGGGCGGCCGCGGTGGAGGCGGCGGCGGTTCCGGAGCCGCCTGCCGCGCCAGCTGCGGTTAAAAAACCGCGCCCGGCCCCTGCTGCGGTAGCAGGGCCAAAACCGGTTCACGTCGACGGGACGGAACCGGCCTCGGCGCCCGCCGACGGTGCGGCGCCGACGTCCATCCCGCTCGGGCTCAGCGGCGAGGGGTACGACGCGTTTCTGCGCGTCGTGCTCGACGCCGTCGCGCCATTCGTATAAGCGAGGATCGCCGCCATCGAGGATAGGCTGAACACCGCGCCGACCCTCCGTCCGCCGCTTGCGGCCGACCGAGGCAAGGCGCCGGCGCCCAGACGGACTCCTCGCGCGTCCGTCGCGGAGGCCACCGGAAGGCCAAAACCGGCCACGGCTGTCGCCGCCGTCCGGCGGGGTCTGGGGGAAGCGAGTACCCCGGTCCCGGTGGAGGTGGTGGCGACCCCGGCCGTCGGGGTGGCAGGCTCCCCACTGCCACCGGCCCCCCAAAAGAAGAAGCACAGGGGGGGTGTAAAGCGAACGCTAAGGAAGCAGCGGAGGGCGGCGCGCGCCGCCACCGCGGCTTCGGCGGCCTTCGCTTCGGCGCCCGCGCCTGTGGTGCCGGCTCCCAGGCAGCGGGTGGCGCCCGCGGCCGCGACACCGGTGGTCGTGGCGCCCGTCGCCCACGCCCGCGTCGCCACAAACGTCGCGCCACCGCCGGCGCCCGTGGCCCCCGCCCCCGCCCCCGTTCCCGAAGGGGGGGCGTGGTCCACGGTCGTCAGGCGGAAAAAGGGTAAGGGGGCGGGGGCCAACGGGCCCCCTACCCCCCCCCAGGCGCAAGCTTTTGCCCCACCGACGGGGTGGAGGCAGCAACCGCGGAAGCAGGCTGCGAAGCCTGCCGTCGTTTTCCGCGAGCCGAAGTCGGCCGCAGTTATTATTAAACTGCTGCCGGTAGCGGCCGCGAAGGGTGTCGGCTATCGCGAGGTCTTCGCGAAGTCTTCGCGAAGGCCTCGACGGTGGTCGACATCACGGCCATGGGCCTCCGCGAGGGGCTGAAGGTGGTGCGGACCGCCAGGGACGCGCGTCTCCTCGAGTTCCAGCCGGGACCCGAGAGCGCGGCCAAGGCGGACCGCGTCGCCGAAGCTCTGCGCGGAGCCCTAGTAGGGATGGCTGAGGTCGTCCGCCCCGTAAAGCGTGGGGAGCTTTACGTCACTGGGCTGGACGACTCAGTCACGGTCGATGGGCTTCGTGACGCGATCGCGCGCGCAGGCAACTGCCGGCGCGACGACGTGCTCACGAAGCACATCGGTGCAGGACCGGGCGGATTAGGCGCATCATATGTGTTGTGCCCCGTCGCTGCTGCCAAAACCATCGTCGGGTTGGGCTACCTCCTGGTTGGCTTCACCTCGGCGAGGGTAGAGGAGAGGTAGAGGCACTGGAAGCCAGACCGATACGTTGTTACAGATGTTTCATAACTAACGTAAACCACTCCCCCACCGCTCAGGACTTGTGCCTGCAGGCGATGGCGGAGTGGCAAGCGAATTTAGCCGTAATAAGTGAACCTTATTACGTCCCTCCTTCTGGGAACTGGGTGGGCGATCTCGATGACATGGTAGCGGTGGTGGCCAGAGCCGGGTCCGGCACACCGCTTACATGTCTCGAAAGAGGAAAGGGCTATGCTGTGGCGGAGAGCGGGAGTATCGTCGTCGTAGGCGTTTACTTTTCGCGCAACCGCCCCCTGGCGGAGTTCGAGCTTCACTTGGACGCCGTCGGGGCTGCCGTACGCAGACTGTCGCCCAAAACGATCTTCGTGATGGGCGACTTTAATGCAAAGCACCTCTCCTGGGGAAACGTACTCACGGACGCTAGGGGTCGGGCGGTCGAGGATTGGGCTCTTCAAGCCGGCCTGACCATACTGAACCAGGGGTCGGTCCAGACCTGCGTGCGCGCGCGGGGTGGATCGATCATCGACCTGTCATTCGCCACTCATGCGGCCGCCCGCAGAGTGACCGGATGGAGGGTGCTGGAGGAGGTGGAGTCGCTCTCTGATCATCGGTACATCAGATTTGAGCTCACGACCCCCTCCTCCGGTCCGAGCCCTGTTCACCGTCGCCCCCCTCTCCTCCCGCGTTGGGCCCTTACCAAGCTCGATCCGGAGCAGGCCGAGGAGCGGGCACTCTCGGAAAGCTGGGCCTACCCAGCCGACTTCGCGAATCTGGATACGCAGGCAGAGCACATGCGCAAGACCCTGACGAGGGTTTGCGACGCTGCGATGCCACGCGTCTCCAAGCGGCAGCCTCCGTGCAAGCAATCGGTCCATTGGTGGACCGAGGAGCTGGGCGAGATGCGAAAGGCAGTTCGCATCATCAGCCACAGGCTCAAACGCTGCAGGGCGCGCCGTCCTCCGGACTTCGTCGCGGAAAATGGACTCGTGGGCGAGTTTAGAGAGGCCAGAAAGGCCCTTTCGATTGCAATATTGCGATCGAAAGCCCGGGCTCGGGCCGAGCTCCTCGAGACGCTCGATCGGGACCCTTGGGGGCGCCCGTACCGTGGGGCCCGCAACAAGTTGCGGCCTTGCACATCCACGGTCACGGAAACGCTCGAACCCGAGGTGCTCCGGTCGGTTATCGATGGGCTCTTCCCGGAACCGGGGATCTTCACTCCCCCCAGTATGGGTCCACCCATTCCCGACACCCCCACGGACGAGGAGCCTCACTCCATCTCCGAGGGGGAGCTAGACGTCGCCCTGGACCGGCTCCGGGGCAGGAAGACGGCACCGGGACCCGACGGGGTTCCAGGTCGACTCCTCTTCCTGGCTGCAAAACACCTACGCAGCCAGCTGCGGGACCTCTTCGAAGCCTGTATTCGCGCAGGTAGGTTCCCGTCGCAATGGAAAGAGGGGCGTTTGTGCCTAATTCCCAAGGGAGGTCGGCCTCCCAACGATCCGTCCGCCTACAGGCCCATAGTGCTGCTGAACGAGGTCGCCAAGGTCTTCGAGAAGATCTTGGCGGAGCGGCTTGTGAAGCATCTAGACACTGTGGAGCCTGGGATATCAGATACGCAGTTCGGGTTTCGGCGGAGGCGCTCCACGATGGACGCCTTCGAGACGCTGCGAACGTTGACGGACGAAGCCGTCCAAGCGAAGGACGTCGTTCTTGCAGTGTCGCTAGACATAGCGAACGCCTTTAACAGCCTCCCTCATGAGACGATCAGGGAGGGGCTCCGCGCGCACGGAGTCCCCCCGTACCTCACGAGGCTGTTGGGCGAGTACCTGCGAGATCGGCACATCCTTTGGGAGGGCGGTGAGTCCGCCAACCACGTGTTAGGTCGGCGACGTGTCGCGTGCGGCGTTCCACAGGGATCGGTCCTCGGGCTTATCCTTTGGAACGTAGGCTATGACTGGATCCTTCGGGTGACGGTCCGGCCCGGAGTAGGGCTGCTCTGCTTTGCGGACGACACCCTACTCACGGCACGCGCCGCGTCTTTTGCGGAATCCGTGGACGTCGCCAACGACGGGTTGGCGATCGTCGTAGATCGAATAACTAGGCTGGGCTTGAAGGTCTCCCCCGCGAAAACGGAGGCCGTCATATTTCATAGGAAATTCCGGAATCCTCCCCCGGACTTATCCGTTACAGTTCAGGGGGTGGCGATTAGAGTAGGGCCCACGATGAAATATCTTGGGCTAGTCCTTGACGGGAAATGGCTGTTCAAAGCGCACTTTGAGCAGCTAGTTCCCAAACTTCTGAATTCCGCGGGCGCACTCTCCAGGCTTCTTCCTAACGTGGGGGGGCCGGGGGGTGCGACGCGGAAGCTTTATTCCGGCATCCTGAGGAGTATGGCACTCTACGGTGCGCCCGTCTGGTCCGATGCGCTTCACCGCCACAACCGAACCCTGCTGCACCGCGCGCAGCGGGTTCTGGCCGTGAGGACCATACGGGGGTACCGCACAGTGTCGTGGTCGGCGGCGACTCTCTTGGCAGGCGAGCTGCCCTGGCCTCTCCAGGCAGACGTCCTGTCCAGAGTTCGTCGCACCCAGCAGGATGCCCTAGCTAGAGGACTGACCTTCTGTCAAGTCGAATTAGAGACGGTCAGGAAGCGGGAAACCGCCTCCTGCCTCGTCGCCTGGTCTCGTGACCTCGAACACCCTGTGGTCGGCGGCTATACGGTGGATGCAATCAGGCCGCAGCTGGAGAGATGGGTGACCCGCACCAGCGGAACCCTGACCTTCAGGACGACTCAGATACTGACCGGACACGGTTGTTTCGACCAGTATCTGTTTCGCATTGTGGGCTGCTTGCCTTCCCCGGACTGCCGCCAATGCGGCGCACCCGATACGGCGTTACACACGCTTGTTGAGTGCGCTGCATGGACGCCTCCGCGTTTCGAGCTCGAGACACACGTAGGAGCCGTCCGATCGCTTGGCGACTTGGTAACGGCCATGTTGCACAGCGACGACCGCTGGGAGTCTGCGGTCTCTTTCTGTGAGGCGGTAATGTCTCTAAAAGAGGCCGCAGAAAGGGATAGGGAGCGAAGTCCTGCAGCGCGTGCTAATGTCTCCACCCGAGGTCGCCGGCCTTCAGCTAGCACCCGGAGAGGCAGGTACGCGCATTACTTCCCTCCCTGAGTTAGGTTCCGGTACGAGGGGCCCCTTGCTACTAGGCAACGCAAGGGATTCAGCCCCCGTTTCGAAGTGGGGTGTGTTCTCCCAGGGCACACTCCAGGCACTTTATTGCGCTGGATCGACTGTTGCGTAACTATGTTCTATATCTCAGTCTTTCCTTCACAACAAAGCGCAGGGTCGACGGGAGGAGAGGTTTTTTAGTGGGTATTGAGGTTGCTCGCCCGTGCGGCATCGCTCTGAGTCTTCCACACTCCTCAGTGTCAAGCCATCGCGGACGAAGCGCAAACAAAGCATACTATTGCTAGCGTTATCGCCCCCGGTGGATGCGCGCCGTTTCCTAGTGACGGCCCTGAGAGTGCGTAAATCGGTCAGCATTTTTCCTCGCCTCAAACAAAAAAAAAAAAAAAAAAAAGCGCATAATATGTATAACGGAGATATCTAGAATAATAGAAAACTATGGGACCGATTTGGCTGAAACTCAATATATAATATTTTAGTTCAATATCTAGGATGGACATAGGACTACTACTTTTCATCTCGGAAAAAGGGATATATTTTTAATGAAATTGGGGATGAAAGTTTGTATGGGAAACCAATAATTTCTCAAGTTTATAGCTATAAAAAAATCATCATCGATAAAAAAAAATGCGATAGCAACGTGGTCTGTCTATCTATAAGCTTTCATTGAGGAACAACTGGAGTACCTACTGGATCAGTTTTGCTGTAATTTTGTACATATGTAGTTTTAAACCGAAAATTGACTTAAGATTCTTTTAATTCCGGGAGAAATAAAATGAAGCGAATCTCCCGGGGGCAAAACGCCTTAACATAAAAAATAATATAATGCACCGGTATTAGTGCCTGTTCTTTAAATAAGAAGCACGGACAGGACTTGACTCAACTTGGAAAACTCTAGTACTTTTATAATGTCAAATGTCTTTGCATTAGCTATTATTGCTAGTGACAAAACTAAATGTAAATTTTATTATTAAACAGCAATTGTAAATAAAGTTTTATCATTAAATACTCTCTCGCTAAGCTGCTAATGAAGGATCAAATACAGAAAGCAGCAAACAGCAATATTGGACAAGGCAAGAATTTCAAGTTCCTATCTCTGTTATCTATCAGCTTGAAGTTTTACGGGCAGGTTTTCAAATTGGACAAGTACATTAACAATCTACCCGTAAAACTTGAAGTTAAAAAAAATTTGTGATTCATTTTGTCACTTGTCAGTTGAAGTTTTTCCACTTGTACGTTGCGATTCATTTTTCCACTTGTCCGTTGAAGTTTCACTTCTAATATGTGTCCCAGCACACATTTCGATTTTTATTTTAGTTTTTTTTAATAAAAGAATAATTGTTTGTATTTTATCAATATATTTTTTTGGGTGATCTTTTGATTTAAATGGAAAATATTTGAGGAGAACTAAATACACATATAATAGCCGTGGGTAAAATGAAACACACAAAAATTAGATTTAAATTCAAGTTTTATTTCCATTCCATAAAGCCAACATGCCACTATGCAACCGATTATACTTATAACACTTTCCTTGCGAAGATTGGAAAATTAAATGCACTTCAATAGCATGTCTATTTTCTTTCAATAATCCAACTAGTTAACAACTAAAATATAAAAATTAAAAGAAATATGACACACTACATAGGCATCAACTGCCATTAATAAAAAATATAGAATGTTAAAAACTTTCAGTGTGGTTTTTCATTCAAAAAACTTGTATATAATCCAAAATCGATAAAAATATTTTTAACAAACCACATTGATAGTTATACTTATACACTAACATACATTCATACAAGAATGCGTCATACATTTCTAGAATAAATCAAAGGCAGTTTTTCATAAGTTTAATTAAAAAATCACGGCAGTTTTAATGTTATATTCAAACTCGTGTAACAACAATGACGCGTAAGAGAAGTTTGAATATTTAAACTTATATTGAATATTCAAATTTCTTTTACCACTACCATAAAAATGATTGAATGAATTGAAAATGGCGCCATAAGTTAATCAATTCGTTTACCAAAAAAATACATCGAAATTTTTTAAATTGATAAAAGAATAACATATTATAATTCTAAAAAATTGAGTTTCCGTTTTAGGTAGATTTTTTTTTACTTAAAAATAGTACAGGTTTAACACGATTCTTTGTAAATTATTGTCCTATTCAGTGCAATCGATTCAAAGAAATATAGTGGAGTACGGCTATACTGTATAGTGTATAGTATACGATAACTTACGTAAGGAACGATAAAATAATACATGAACATAAAATTGAACGAATAAAAATAATTCAACAATGTCATTTATCAAATAAATACAATAATTATATAATAATCAAATAAAAATATTAACAAACGTCACTATTTCCTGATATAATCATTTATGCAAATATTTTTTTTTTAATCTTTAGCCCCAGACGAACTCTATATGTGTATATTATAGACTTTACAAAAAAAATACTACCTGGCGACATTGAACCATAGACTAAAAATCAAATTCAGATGTTACTTTTGGTTTAGCTATAACTAAAACAAAGACGACTAATTCTCTTTATAACTCAGTTATAGTCAAAATATGATTTTAAAGTATTTCAAGACATAAACAAGTAAATCAGGAAATGACCACATATCATTAGAATAATCAGGCACATAATTATCATTCAATGGTATAATCAAAGTGTTGGTAGGAATCTTTTTAATTAGACAAAACAGAATTAATATAAAATACGCACACTTTGTCGTTTAAAAATATATAGGTATATAGCAAGAGTTTGGCAAAAGAAAGTAGACACTCGCATTATTCACAAACTTTTACATGCCAATGCTAAATTGCTAATACAAATGTGAATGTCATTTACCGAGACATTAACGTAATCACTGTTTCCCAAAGGCGTTGGAGTCAGCAACCACAAGAACTGTAATGAACTGAACTGTAATTACTGTCATTTTAGCGTAATTGTGTTTTAGCATTTACAAGCTTAAAACATGAATAAAAAAACATTAAACTGATGTGCAACAGTTACTGTTCTGCACGATTTCCAAATTCGAGAAAAAATAACAAAAGAAAGACGCTTTTAATTGAAAATAAAATAGTTTACGCATACTCTGTGGTAATTTGGATTTGGCACGCTGTAATTTTTTCAAATTGCCGCGCTTATTCAGTCTACTTTCATTAGCCATAGTGTTACAGTCTTATTCAAATTGAGCTACCAGTTTGTAGGCTTAATGAATGAAATGATTTTTTTAAATAAGCCTATAAATTTACTATAACTCAATATGAATAAGACCGTAAGGGTGCTATCAGACAGAAAGCGGCCACGCGTTCGAGCGTTCTGCACTCGCGTTCTGGCCGCAGCAGTCTACCAGATGGTCCGCGCATTCACTACTGTTTCGGTATCTACATTGATTGGAAGGAAGATGGGGGGAACGAAAATACATAATTTCAGTACGTGAAAGGCATTTTTATATGATGCTAAGGATAATTACAAAACAGAGGAAAAGTAGCAAAAATATGGTTGGAAATTGAGAAATGCTAGTCTAGGAAATTCTCTATGTTTTTCTTCTTCATCTTTCCGTTTTGTTAGTGCGAATGACTTAATAGTTCGTCTTACAATGAAGGAATATCGTCACATAATATAGTGGCGGTAGTGTGATCGCGTCGACCATCCAACTGCGGTGTTCGTGAAAATGTGCACGTTCGAACGCGTGACCGCTTTCTGTCTGATAGCACCCAATGAGATGATTCAATATTAAATCCACGAGAACAATATACGTTTTAATGAAAGATATTTTGTATAACATTATGATATGACACATATTTTACATAATAACCAATTTTTATATAATACATAATAATTGATGGCATCGATACAATTTTATTTTATTACAGGAAATTATTGACACAATATTGGATGTATTAAAATGTTATTTTGTTTCAGTCTTGTATTATATTGTTAATGTAACGATGATTCGTTTGACTTAGGTTTCGTTTAAGACCTCTTAATCATATGGCCGATTTCGATTAAACTGTAACCAGTATTGGAAAAAGTAAAAAATAAAAATAGCAAGTAATAATCAAATTGATTTAGACTCGTATAGAACAACGCTCAGTCATGAAACAAAGCTGGAAATAAAGAAAAAAGATTATCAAAATAAAATAAAAACCATTACCAATATTTTTTCAAATTTGATTCAAGACTGAACGTTAACGAACCGTTGACAAAATAAAAATGACAGTCAGACGCTTAATAAACTACGTTTTAACGGTTTTAAGCGCGGTATGTTACGTAATTTTTTTTCAGACATTTCGGCCACTTTCTGACACATCGCTTTCATACTCGACGCACTCTCACCTATTTTAAGTAACCTACAAATAATTGTACTAAAATAGGCATGCTTCTAATCTACGTACAAACTTAATAAAATGTTTGTCAAAAAATGTTAGTAAATTAATGCTAAATCATTATACTACTAGTATTTTGAACTTCATCTGATACAGATGATCAAATTTTTTTTGGAACACTTTCTGATTTATTTGAACTTTTTTTATATGAGCAACCAAGGATCTATTTGGAAGATTAAAAAAAAATCTAACTAACTTACCGATGTATCAAGGTTAGTCAATTAGTTCATACAGTCCATTAAATAATATTTTTACAAAATATTTTCATATAATCATAATTCATATTCCAGTCACCAAAAATACTTATTGCTATGTTGTTAATACTTTCTCCCATATTTGGGATTTTAACATCCTAAGCAAATATGTAGAATCATATCAATCACGAACATGTGTCATTCGAAAACATTTGTACAGAACAAATGATAGTAAATAATAAAATTATTGCTTCAAGCAATCATTGGCTCCATTTTAATATACAACACTATCTCCGCTCTTTTAGCTCCAGCTAGACATAGCGTAGAACTAACGTCAAAATGGTTTAAAAATACGCATTAAACTAAGAATTTTAGGGCACAATATTGTCATAATAATTATGCAAGAATGAATGGTAAAATATAACCATATCAATATGAACGAATGATTGAATGATTCATTCATTCGCGGCGTATACCCTGCTAAAGCGATGTAACAAGAATACAAGAAGCTTATACACAATGGAGATTGCATTGCTAACATTTTTTTGAAGACCAAAAATATGGACTCCATTGACCTTTGCGATATCTTCCATCTCACTCGCTCTATTGTTCGGGCTACCAAGACATACGGTAAATTTCACCCAAATAATATTTTTTTCGTTTATCTTGTTATACATTAATAACGAAAAATTAGCAAAATATAATATTAATATCGAATAAATTAGCATAATATAGAAGCTATAGGTTTACTTTTCTACAAGAAAATTAGATGGCATAATAGAAAGGGCAGTACTAGGTTTTTTTAAAGATAAGGAACGTCGGCTTATAAAGCCAAAGTCAGTAATTCCTTAAATAGTAATAGTAGAGTAGTTTACTCCTTCCAAATAATAAATCACAAAACAATTTCAAATAATCTATTAAAGATTACAATTGTTACAAAATAATGTTCAAATAATAATTATGAATAGACAAAGTACATAAATGAGTGAACACTGACTGAATTCGGGGCTCTCTGCTCCATTGCATCTGGTCCAGGTCGGTAATTATTAAACAAATGCTCAATAATCGATTTAAAATTAAAAAACCTGTGACTACTTATATGTCATCATTTGATAATGATCAATTGAAAATCGTCAATTTCCATCAGTTCTTAATAATTATTATAAAATTCAAAAAGTTTATAAGCTTCCTCTAATTCGATCGTATAACTGAGATTTTATATGATAAATGGTGTTTTAAGTGATATTCTAGAATGAGTTGTGTAGTTCGTGGTTGCAAAAATGTTTGGCATCCAACATCAGGCGTGAAATTCCACAGGTAATTTGAATTAAATTCTTATTGGGTTACATTAACATTTTTGGGAAATTAACACAAAAAGTCTTGCTATTTTATAATAACACATACAGAAATTAAAGATACTTTCTTGGCATCAAATCCCACGGCGGATTATTCTACTAATATGAAGTTAAATACGATTTATTGTATTGTAAACTATACATAAACAGAGGAGTAGGGTGACAAGCTTCTTATTCTTAAAAATTGTCTAATGATAAAAACTTGCTGTTTAAAGTATTTACTGATACATAGTGCTTGTACCTTTTAATCTACATAATGAAGATCGAAGATTTTAAAACATTGAAAATTAAATGAGAAAAATGATTTATTAGTTAAAAACAGTTTATAGCTTAATTTTGGACATTTCTACTATTTTGCTTTTTATTTCTATTTACAGTTTCCTTAAAGATCCAAACAAGAGGAATGCTTGGTTATCTGTAGTACCATTAAAGGGAAAATTTTATGAAACTGTAAAGATTTGTAGTAAGAAAACAGACTATAACTAGCAGGCCAGGTTGTCTGCTAAAAGATGCTGTACCATTCTACTCATATCAGTTGTGTAAATGTTGCAATGTGGTGGTAAGTGTTGGGTAAGAAAATTTGTGATCTTTATAGTATATATTATTATGTTCTTATGAAAAATGTATACCTCTATAAATCATTTTTAATTTCAGGATTGTGGTAATGTCCCATCAACTTCATGGAGTCAATCACATACAATCACTGTCAATAAAAATGTTGTGAAATTGTGTTTTACTTCAGATGCTGCTTTTCAGATCGTTTTATTTGTTAATTCTATTTTTAAACGAACAGTTGCTATGAGGCATATAAGGACTGAGAATATAAAATTTAAATTAATTCTGGCCACGTTGCAAAAATTTCAGCCAATTTTACAAGACCTGTTTAAGCCACGACACCCCATCACAGAATCAATTATTTGTCTTGATTTACGAGACGGAGCTTGTTAAATATATTGCAGACAAATTTCTAGAGATTAGAATTTCTGCACATTTGAAAAGTCATTCACAAAAAATGTTAGGGGATATACGAACAAAAAGACAGAAACTACACAAATGTGGTTTATTTTCACACGTGTAAACAGTTTTTGGAACGATGTTCCTTATGGGGCGTTGCGGAGGGGTTAAGTGCGTGTCTTTATATTATGGTATTCTATCAATTAAATCTAGAAATAGCAAAAACTAATTGTAGTTATATTTACCGAAAATCTCTATTGTTGATTATAAGTTAGGTATTATTTTTAAATTGTGTGTATATACATAAAGTATTAAATAAATAAGTAATCCTAAAGTTTGGACAATAATATTTGGTATGGACATTTGGGTAGTGATCAGCCCCCATATTTTCTAAAGAATATCTATCAGACAGTATGACGAGGTACTGAACAATGTCAAATTCCGTTTCGTCACATAAAAAGTATAGAGGGTTGTCGTTTGTTACAAAATTAAATTTAAAAAAAACCGACAAAAAGGAAAAGTAAACATTTAAAAAGTCGAAAATAATACCTATCTTTGAGCCATCAAATTCCATTAAGTAACACCTATATATGCTTTGATTGATGGATGGCACGATAAGGTTTGCTCGTTGAAACGGCGATATAATATCAAAGCGGGATACAAAAATTGTATCCGAATTGGTTCACTCGTTCAAGAGATACGGTGACACAGACGGACAGCGGTCAAACTTATTACTTGTCTTTTTTCGTCGGGGGTTAAAAAATGGCAGCTATCATTGTTAATTGTTAAGCAAAATCAGTCATGGCAAACGTGATACAAAAACGAAAAGTAATTTATTGTCCATATTTTTAAAGAAAGTATTGTCACGCTAAAGAGAGAGATAAAAGATACCTGTGACGTCATTCAAGGACAAATTACTGGTCTTCAATTAGGTATTCGGAACGAAATCTCCATTGTGTATAAGCTTCTTGCAAGAATATTAAAATTTATCTATGACATAAAGTGTCACACGACCTCTATCCACAGCACTCAGAGTCATTTAATGATATGTTACAGATATATTTAATTTATGGACTTTTTCCGTTGCTATAATATTTCATAGAATTTAAACATAATTTCCAATAAATAATTATTATAGTTATATCTTTTTAATTCTCATAGAAAGTCACGAAATATCGCAAACAGCATTTTGTTATGGGACTCAATAAAGGAATATTCATTGATATTAATTGACATTCATGAAACTGACATTAACTAGACGAGCCAACAATGGTTTGACCATCAAATCACAAAAACTATTGATTTATTTTAAGTCAATTGTACAATAAATTCCAATCAGTCTAACATAATCATCCCTAAGTTTTAAGAGTGTGGCAGTGAATGTACAAACGGATTTAAAATAGCACCATTTTATAGTAGACCAGGGATAAATACCACAAAAACGCATTGATATAAGGCAATTAGATAAATATTCAAACACGTCTGTTACATTCATATCCGTATCTGGGGTGAATACCAGGGGATGAATATCTACCGTAATTTTTATGCCGCAAATTAATACTGCGATTGCGGGATGAATAATTATCTCAACTCGAACTTGTAAGACTCTTTAGAGCTCTTGCAACTATCACAACTGTTTTGAACACTAACAAACAAGTTATTTATCTTTTAACCAACCACGCAGAGTAATAACGCCATATGGTATAATCTGTTCCGTTCGCGCAATATTAATACCACTATCTGGGGTGAATGAGTAATATGATTTACTACTAGCAGGGGTGAATTTTTATCTCATAGAACGCCGAGGTCGTAAAAGCATATTCAAATTTAGAATGTTCAGTTCCGTTCATACGATATTAATACCAAGCTTGGATGAATTAGTATGAATTATGAATTACTACCTGCAGGGTTGAATTTTTATCTCATAGAACGCCGAGGTCGTAAAAGCATATTCAAATTTAGAATGTTCAGTTCCGTTCATACGGTATTAATACCAAGCTTGGACGATTTAGTATGTATTATGAATTACTACTAGCAGGGGTGAATTTTTATCTCACAGAACGTCGAGATCGTAAGAGCATATTCAAATTTAGAATGTTCAATTCCGTTCATACGATATTAATACCAAGCTTGGACGATTTAGTATGTATTATGAATTACTACTAGCAGGGGTGAATTTTTATCTCACAGAACGTCGAGATCGTAAGAGCATATTCAAATTTAGAATGTTCTGTTCCATTCACACAATATTAATACCGAGCTTGGATGAATTACTACTAGGAGAGGTGAGTCGCAAATAACGTCAAGATCGTACTAGCATATTCAAATTTAGAATGGCCTGTTCCATTTACGTGACATTAATACTTTATCCGTCCGTGCAGGAACGAAAAAAGGATACTAATTCCTGCTACGGCCGGGTCGCCTGTCGTAAGAGGCGATAAAACAACCCACACACAGGTGGTAGGGTATTTGCTCGTCTGGACGACTACCACCCCTGGTCTAGCATATGTCGCCATAATAACTTTGCGTTGTGTTTCGCCGTTTGTGGTCAGATTCCAGTTTTCTCTGGTGTTGCTAATGTTTATAGGCGACGGTAAACACTTTCCATCACAGTTGGGTCGTCAGCCTGTCTGCTGTGCATCAATCAGTAATAAAAAAAATATGAAAAAACTCACACGATATTAATACCACTATCTTGGATGAATTGGTATGTATTATGAATTATTACTAGGAGGGTTGACTCGCATATATCGTCAAGGTCGTAAGAGCATATTCAAATTTAGAATTATCGCTTCTTGGCACCCACCACCATTCGAGGTGAATTGGTCCCACTGGAAGGGTTGAATATCAACCACAAGTAGCGTAAGGCTCTTAACAGCATATTCAAATGTAGATGCTCTGTTTCATTCGCGCAACATTAATACTGCGATTTGGGGATGAATGTTGACCACAACTCGCCCTCGTCTTTAAGGCTCTTTAGAGCGTATTCGAATATCACAAGTGTTTTGAACACTATCATATAAGATATTCAGACGGGTGGTGGTCCGCGTACATAGCGAAGTTGGGGGGTGAATGTTTGGGCTAGTGAGTTGAGTGCGTCACAGCATCTTGGTCTCTCCACCAACCACGCGGCTAGTAATAAAGCCACGAGGCAGAGTTGGATGGGTAAAGATGAACGCAAAACGCGCCATAACCATCCTCCTCTTGGACTGTAGTCGGGATCACCTGAACCCGTTTTGTTCCCCGATATAGCTGCGACAGTGCTGTCTCTTCTGAAATAAGAGAAAAAAAAACAATGAAATATCACAAAAAAATATACTGAACTATTAGTTTCGTTTCTAGTCTTCATAAATAATCATAATAAATCTATAAATTCTAAACATGGCGTGTCTGTAAAAAAAAAACAACTGGAATAGACTATATATAAACGATGAAGAATACGATGCATTTTTTTGTCTGTTTGTTTGTAAAAACTACTGGACCGATTTCGGTGCGGTTTTCGCTGATCGACAGCTAATTATTAGAGAAACTCTGCGCTACATTTTATCCTGGGGAATCCCGAGGAATTTTTCTGGGAATGATTTATAATGGTCAGATAAAAAAATCGAATTCCAATGTGTTTTTTTACTGATCGATAGCAAATTTAATGTTTATTAAAAGTTGTGTGATCCTTTTTAACCCGGGAGTTGGGTAATTTCAAGTCAAGAATGGACGAAAGTCGCGGGTATATCCTAGTTTCAAATAATATTCTTCCAGCGAATGGCTAGCAAGCAAAAACCAGACTCATATAATATTCCAGCCTAGCTTTAATTAAATTATAGGTTTAGTTTTGTGCCGATTTGAGAATATGTACGAGTAATTCACTTAGAAGTTCAAAAGTTACACACAAACACAATTGTTCATTACAAACATAAATATTAACACTAAGAATCAGATAGTTTGAGAATGCGTATACCTAAAAGTAAAACGGAACTTCTAGTTTTACTTCGAAAATAATACTCTGAAAAGTTTTTTATAAATTCATTCTTCAGTGTTTATGCCTCGTATAAGAAGTTCGGGAAATGTCATCATTTTTCGCGTTTTACTTACGTTTCATCCTCGATTTTGAAGTCAGGAATGCTTTGTTCGACGAGAGCTCGGCATGACTCTTGCAGCGTGCGAACTTCATTTTCCGTTTGTTCCATACGCTGAAAATATATATTTTAACTAAAAAAATGTTCAAGTATCCGATTTCATTTATATTGGAGTATGTTATACTTGTACGCACCCTCGACATAGATACAAAATATTTTTACAATGGAACACCTGGCCCATAAGATATGGGTGTTTGAAGATTTGATAAACCGTGGGGTATGTACTACTTCAAAGGTCCATTCATTATTTAGATTGAAATGGGTGTGTGAAAATAAATAAAGTACTTCCTTTTACACTTCGTTTCAAAAATAGTAAAAAAAATAATGAAAAATTTATTATATTTTATTGCTTTTTTACAAAGTTCGGCATGATTAATTTTAAATCAAATTTAATAAAGAAAAGCCCTATATTGCGTTTAAACTTCATGCCAAGTTTCATAATGCAGCTAGAAGTCGTATATCTAGTTTCATGCGAGTGGGTGACAGCAGTCCTCTTATTATGTCTAGTCAGGTAGCGCGACTTACATTCATTTAAATAAAAATGTTGGATCAGTTTTTTTTTTACTTTTATGAGTTTATTATGGTAGATTACAAAAAAAAAAAAATTGTTTCATATTTTAGCCTCTTATTTATATTTCTATGTTACTTGAATACAGAGTACTATATTCAACTTTGCAGACTAAAAAACAAATAAAAAACAAAAGAACAATAACAAAAGAATTAAAATACCTTAGCAATGGCCCTGTGAGCGGGTGAGTTGGGCGCCAAAGCGGCCTGCAGCCGGCGCGCCAGCTCCCGCAGCGCGCCGAGGCGCCGCGCGCGTGTCCCGGCGCCGTCGCTGTCCCCGTCCGATATGCCCGAATCGGACAACGAATCGCACGTCGAACCACCCTGTCATTCAATTTTAGAAGAACACTTTACTTTTATAAATCACAAATCATTTTTATTCTTATCCGTCCAGGAACGAACTAACTTCCTGCGACCGAACGGTAAGAGTAAGTAAGAGGCGACAAAAGCCCGACTGGATGGATACCACCCCTGATCTGGAGTATGCAGTCATAACAGCCTTGAGTTGTGTTGCCGCATAAGTGACCATATTCCAGTCTCCCTTAAGAGAGCAGTAGCGCATTTGTAGCACCTTTGATGTTGCATATGTTCATAGGCGATGGTAACCTCTTTCCGTCGAGTGAGCCATCTGCCTGTCTGCTGAACTCCCGTAAAAAAAATTATATATAAATAACAATTAATTTTTCTCACATATTTAATGGAAATTTGTTTTGTGCTACTCATGCCTGAAGTAGATTTAAATACCAAGCCACTAAACAATGAAGATGCTAATATAAGTCCAGAAAATAAGAGTTAAATTATAAATAATAGACTTTTATTGACACCAAATTACGTACACATTTCGCCTTAAACCTGTTTGGATACTAACACCTACATTAGGTCTGTTTCTTAGTTATTAGGACTCTTAAGCCTTTTTTTACAGAGGTTATGTATAGAAGACAAAGTTTAACAAAGCTTCTTGCTTAGAAAATAGTTTATATAGTAGCTGGTCTGGGGGTGTGCCTTCTTAATTTTTGTAATTAATAAATTACTACAGTCTTTTAGCGACACCGAATATAATAAAGATGATGACAATTATAATTTTAATTTGTTAGGTGTCCAAACATAAATTATTTTTCTTATTTTTTATTTTTTTACTATTTTTACTTAGCATGCGTCGAGTTTTAAACTAGCACAGCTGACACGTCCTTACCTTTTTCTTTTCTACAAGCGATGCGGCTAACTGGCGAATTTGTGCGGCGACTTCGTTAGTGTCCCCAATAGTTGTGCCACGATCACGCAAAGACTCAATTGTCGCCAAGTCTCCTCTGAGGGCGCCTTGCAACTCTCGCAGAGCGGATTCCCACTCTGCCCATGCGTTTACCGCTTTCTCTAATGATAGCAACTCGTTCGAGGTTCTGTAAGAGTTATGAAACACCAAAATGTAACATTATGCTATTACTACAATAGCCCTACACCAAAGAGTACCGTAAAACGGGGTGAATAGGGACAAATCCCAACTTGATGAACAATTTTAAGGTAGTTGTTGATGTATATAATGCTATATCAGGGTAAAAATGATTGAGTCTTGGGGGTATCTTTGTTATCCAATTTAAAACTAGGCAATTAGGATTCCAGTTTAAGCAAAAAAAGCAAAAATATAGGATATCCCTATTCACCCGGAAAATGGGGTTAATGGGGACGAAATTAGTGTCAATAGAGAAATTTGCTAGGGCTGGCACTACTTGGTTTTAATAATTTTAATAATTTCCACTTATCTATTTCTTATGTTAGATTTTCTTATCAGATGATGAAAACAAATAGTACATATGAATTCAATGATTTATTTTTTAAATTAACTTTAGTAATAACAATTTTAATTTTTTAATAAGTTTTAGATATTTTATAACCAACAAGGTTGTAATACATACATATAAAGTAATTAAACATAGTAAAACTCTCAATATAATTCACATCAGTGAATCCTTTTATTTTTATGCCAATTCGATCTAAATATCCCTTTATTATTATGCGTAAGTCATAAGAATCAAGTGGATACCCCCACTCTGAACAAACATTGATATATTTTATTATGTATTTTTCTGCTTCTTCACTTAGACATTTTTGTCCACCTTGAGATTTCATTGTTCTTGTTACATGTCGGTGCAAAACCGACTCTTATATTAAATTAATAGCTATTTCAACTAAAGACTTATTCCCAATTTCATAAGCTTCTATTGCTGTTTTTAATATTAAGGGATCATATCTCTTATAAGGCTTTGCACTCTTTGATACGTACACGCGAGGCATATCTAAAAATAGAAAACAATATGTAACTGATAATACGGGTGTGGTTTACATATATCTCCCCGGAATCATAAGTAATGGGGGTGGGAGGGGGGAGGAAACCTTACTCCTTCTGCAACTCCTATGTGGCGGAAATGTATAGTTCCTGAGTTATTAATGTTTTTGTCAATCTAACCTCACTTCTGTTTTTCACTTATATATAAGATAAATAGTGAATGGTTACAGTCGGTTCTGGCAAATTCTGGCAAAACAAAACCTAACCTAACCGAATGTTTAAAACTCCACATATTTAAATTTTCGGATACATACAGTCTCCTATTTAAATAAACCCCGTCAAGAAACGTAAAAAAACGTCTCGGCGACAAAATTACCAGATCATTGTCGTGAATTACAAACTTCGATAATTAATTGAATATGTATTTTTTCCACTCAAAACCAATTTCAGTTGTTATAAATAAGTCTTAAATATATTCCTAAACACATTAACCATTAAAATCATCCGGGGACATATATGTAAACCCAACCCGATAATACATATATTAATATTTGCCAAACAATAAAATAACACTGCATTAATAATTAAATAAAACTTCTAGACAAAAACATCATGAATAAACCAGATTCTTACCTACACATTTAAAAAATATTGTTATAACTACCTACATGGACAACCCTATAAACCTGTACCTATTCATAATTAAGTCGTTCCTATTCAACTTATTCTCATCCCAATTGACCCCTCTTTCGTTGTTATTTATACCTGAGACGTCCCTATTCACCCCAAAACCAACAGATTTTTCATGTATTTCTATATTATTAAAAAACATTAATACCAATAACAACTGAGACTTACCTTTAATATATATGATGGCGCAAACACTAAATAACGTTTATAAATCAAAGTCGTCTTCTAATTATTATCAAATAAATAAAAGAGAGCAAAGTTTCTAGCACTAAAATAATTACCACCACAAGAAGTTAATTTGAAATGCGATTTTTTGACCGTTAGCAGCTAATGTCATGCATATTTAGTTTTGCCATGTGAACTTTCAACATTCTACTATTACACTACAAAAAATAGAAGATTTTTCAACGAATATAAAATTAATATTGAGCATCGAAATATTTTCCTGGTTTTATCCCTATTCACCTCTCAATCCCTATTCACCCCAAATTACGGTACATTGAATATATGGAGACCCTACACTAACCGGGGCTTGTCTTTGGGTGCATTTAATGACAAATTACAAAGTCTCCAACATCGACGCAGGGTTGCCAGCTTGTCGGTTTTCTATCGGATACATTTTGGAGAGTATGCAATGGAGCTTTTCAATCTTATCCCGCCGTCTCCGTTCCATCATGGGACAACCAGATCCACTGGTATGCGGCACCGCTATACGGTGCACATACCATCAATACAAACAAACCGCTTTAAGTCCACCTTCATTATGCGCACCGCAAAGGAGTGGAACTCACTGCCGGAGTCTGTTTTTCTCGGAACCTACAACGTGTGTCTCTTCAAGTCTCGTGTGAATAGGTACCTTATAGGTAAGCGTGCTCGATCTTAGACCACATCTCCGCTCAAATCAACAGAGATAATGGTCAAACGCAGCTATACGTGATAAAAATAATAATAATAATAATAATAATATCGCAGGGGGGCTTTGTGGCGAAGCCTTAGGTGAGTGGCGACACCTCGTACCTGACTCCGGGGGCCAAGACAAGGCCCCCACCTCCGTGCTTGCCTTAACCAGCCGGCACGGAGTGGAGATCGCTAGAGCTAAGACTCAAGCTCCAGGGGTGGAAGTGATAAATGGCATCACGTCAGAAGTAGCTTCGGTGAACCTGCAGCCCACCTCTCTACACCCCTTAGCCACTCACACCCATGTTGCCCGTGTCTTTTATGGCATTTTTGGGGGCCCATGCAGGGAGTGGCGAGTCACCGTCTGCCCATTTTTCCATGTTCCCTGAACATTGCGACGGGCAGACGCCATAGTCCCCATATTCTCAGACCACTAGTACCACTAACAGTTCACCCCAATAGCCCGGTACTTTCTCTTCTCATTTCCCACAATAGTCCTACACTGGCCGGGGCTTGTCCTTGGGTGCATTACTATATGGTGTAGACAGGGATAATCGCCGGTCAGTGTCACGCCACATTTAGATTAAATTTGTCAAGGGGCCTCTGCGTGTTGGCCTCCCCGTGGCCCCACGCAAGCCCTCCAAAAGTCCGGGCCATTTTTATGGCCCGTGGTCTTGAAAGACATACAGTATAATAATAAATATTTTATTTGAAAGAAACACGTTTACATAGTAACAGAACAGTTCGTTGCACTGCAAAAGTATAAAAGTGTGCTGCAGTGACAACTCCCACCACAAGTCAATGAAGTATATTACAGTGTTATAATTATATAGCACAGGATACGTTACATTGCAAACATAATTAACTGGTATAGACAGGGATAATCGCCGGTCAGTGTCACGCCATATTTACATTAAATTTGTCGAAGGAATCTCTACGTGTTGGCTTTACCATGAACCCACACACAAGCCCTCCAAAAGTCCGGGTCATTTTTATGGTCTTCAGCGGCGTACAAGTATAACTGCCCATAAACGTTCCACTGCTGAGCTCGAGCTTCTCATTGTCACGAACGCGACTATAACTTTAGACATCTAATGTCAAAGTGACAGAAGAAGAACGTTACATCCATTTTAAACCACACTTTTTGAATACAGACTTCAACCGACGGCTTGTAATCTCACAATAATTAAATTAGTTATTCTCAAGAAACTAGCGCTTATGATTTCCCACTGGGAACTCTGAAAGCTCGAACAACTGGTCCTTCGAGGCGGATGAAGAAACGTCGTCATCGACTATCTCGGCGTATAGATTTCATCACGATGTCTTCCTTCACGTAATCTAATATATTCATCTAATTATCATCTAATATTATTATATTAGATGATAAAAAGTGTACCAATTGATTTTCCTGTCATCTACCTACTATTCCTAGTAACATGCTCTTGCCAATCACGCCAACCGATTAACAATGCCAAATTGCATAAAGGCGCGCCACACTGACCTTTGATGGGCGTCTTCCCACGCCGCCAGGAGCGCTGCCAAGTCGGTCGCGAGGCCATTGTCATCGGAATCCATTTCTCCGAGTGCCCGGCGCACCGAAACCGTCAGCTTCAGCATCGACACCTTGCATTCTAGCAGACGGGCGAGGCGATCCTGTAACCAAATAAATATTTTATCAATATCAAACAGAAAGAAACAAATGTGCGCGGCGCGTACGGTAGCAAGACGCTGTTTGAGTTGTAAACAATTTCCATTTTATATTTATAGGCAATTTAAGTATTTTGAAATGAATGAGCTCTCGGTAAACGTAGTGTCAGACGCTCTCCAGCCCGATGGACTGACGACCTGCGCAAGGTCGCCGGTAGGCATTGGATGAGGAAGTCGGAGAACAGATATGAGTGACGTCGACTTGGTGAGGCCTACGTCCAGCAGTGGACTGCAATTGGCTGACAACCAGCTCTTAAACCGTTATAACTAACGGTTTAAGAGCTGGTTGTCAGCCAATTTTACCAAACTTTAACAAATGTTAAATTAATATAGAACAGGTGGATGATATCACAATCAAGAACAGTGGTAGTTTTCGCATCTTTGAGTTCTGCCTATTTATTCCCGGTTAGCAGAGCTCATTTTTAGGTGCCCTTGTCTTGTTTGTGCCTATTTTTCGAAGCAAGATGAGGTAGATTTAAGTATAATTACTTCAAAAAGCCCAAAACTGTCACGCCAATGGTACGGCGTGGCGCCGCCGTAGACTGAGAATCTCTAGCGCGCATGGAGTATAGACTGCAGTGTCAGACTCTCTCAAGCCCCACAGACTGAAGACCTGCGTAAGGTCGCCGGATAAGAAAGACGCAGGACCGGGATGTCTGGCGCAGACTTGGGAAGATCCACGTCCAGTAATATCCAGTAGGTTACGATTGGATGCTGACCAAGAATTGTATCGCTGATTAGACTGAACCTTGAATCGTAGCTTTGTCAGGGAAAGAGTCTCATTGTATAATTGCTTTAGTTTAAAGCGTTGATTTTAGATATGACAAGAGAAATTACATCGTCCATTGCAAAATTTATCGGAGTCCGTTTATCTATGCTATCTTCTAGGTAAGCGTGCTCTATCCTAGACCGCTTCATCACTAACATCAGATGAAACAGCAGTCAAACGCGAAAATAAACAAATCGTATCTATTGTAAAAAGATTGACCACCTCTTGTGAAAGTTATACACACCTTCAACTCCTCGATCCTCCTGTGTAGCTGAACCCTGGTATGCGGTTGCGGCGCGCAGTCACCAGGCTCGCAAATGTCGTCAAGAGTTTCTCTCAGTGCTGCCATCTCGCGGCGGAGGCGACGGGCGCCACCACGCCTGGTGGCCGCCACTCGCAGTGCGGACCATCGCGCAGAGACCGCTGAGAACATAATATTTCTTTTAAATAAGGATTAATATTTGTATGCCTCTCAAGACCACGGGCCATGCAAATGGCCCGGACTTGCATGGGGCCAAGGGAACGCTAATACGTAGAGGCTCCTTGATAAAAATGTAAATGTAGCCTGACACTGATCGCTGTCTACACCGCATAAAAATGCACCCAAGGATAAGCCCCGGTTAGTGTAGGACTATTGAAATAAATGAGAACAAAAGGTACCGGGCTATTGGGATGAACTGCTACTGGAACTAGAGAGCTGCGTTCTGAGGACTATGACGCCTGCCCGTCGCAATGTTCGGGGAACATGGGAAAAACGGGTAGACGGTGACTCGCCACATGGGCCTCAAATCTGGGGTACAAGATAGGCGAGGGGCAACATGGCTGTGTGTGGCTAAGGGTTGTGAAGAGCTGGTTGTGACCTGTAGGTCACCCGCGGCATTTAAAAATACGGAATATTATTATTACAACTTAATATTTTATTGAAATCGTTGCAAACTACCGGATTACCAATGACGTACATGAATAATCAACTGACAAAGATTATTAAAAAACACAATTTCAACTATGTAACTTAAGAACTTACAAAAATAAAATTACAATCTAATTAAAAACTATATACCATATATTTATGTACAGTCGCGGTAGGAAAATTAAAACTTTATTGTCAAACAGCTAAACATGATTTTTGTGGAATATTTTTGTTCTGTGACTTAGTTTGAAAAGGTAACATGTCCTCGCGGTTAAATGAATCAATTTGAATACTGGCGACGAACTATCAACCAATAGCAAAGTAGAGTACCAAGTACGCCAAAATCTTGCGCTGTGAATGCTTCGATTGATTGATTTGACTGTGTCCGACAGTGTACGAATCTTTTAGAGACGCCATTCCTTTCATTCCTTTTCCTATTGCGAATTTTCTATAAGTATATATTATTTACATGTTGCATGTTGGAAACCGGGTCCGCACCTTTCTGTACAAACGAAAATTGCCGATCGGAATTATAAGTCGAGTAAAACTGTACGAGTTACGTTTTAATACCGGGCTATTATAATTAGTACCTTTATTCTTTTTCCATGCTTATTATAGTGCCGATATAACGTGTACTTTCAATTTTAACTCAAAGACATTCTTTAAAAGAATTGATGCAGCTCGTTAGACGAATACCACTAAGGTATCATACATGTAAACAAACACTTGGAAACAACACCATGTACAGTTAAAAATACACGTTGTTTACTTGCAGCTCTGTGCGTGGCATCGGATCACATGTAGGCCGCATTATTTACTGGGTTAATGTGAATGGCAATTGTTCGGTCGTATGTCAGGTGTATCATATCATCACGGTAGGTAGTTGTTGACGGCGAGAGATTATGTATTTCGGCCATCGGAATATTATGGCCGACTCGACTAAGATTTTCAAATTTGGAATACTTTGATAGAACTTTCAAATTCAAATTTCAGAACTAATGAAAAGTTTTCCGTGGGACTTGAAAATAAAGGGACTATACTCTGATATTTAATTCCCTGGACTAAAATGACAGCGGCGATCGACCTTTTTTTATTCATAAGTGAGTTGTGTGAGTTGAATCCGACAGAAATTCTGTAGGATTCAACTCACACTGGTGAGTTGCTTGTTGTTGCTTGGTCCAAGTAATTAATTATCCTCCGCTATTAATAGAATTTTGTTCATAAAATATAAAGGTAATAATTTTACAGCTGTGGAATATTTTGTATTTATTATTCAATAATTACCTATATCGATGTATGGCTTAGCAAGTAATTACTCTGGCAGGGTTAAGTACGGTGATTGCAGCGCCGCGTGTACCACGTTTTGTTTAACACCAATCGAAAACATAGACAAAGCAATTTTTATTCGGGAACTTGTCTAAACTGCCAATATTTTAATTTAATACGTATTTTTGCAATAATTGCAATAATATATATAATTAAGGTTTGCTTGTAATACTTGTAAAGAAATAAATACTTAACAATTAATAAAGGAACAAGATTACAGAAATTTAGCCCAAAAAGAATTTGGACAAAAAAGTCTCCAATGGACAAATCATTACCTAAATCTTTGGTGCCAATAACAAAATTAGAATAGAAAAAAATCAAACGAATTTTTTAAATAAAATTTTAGTGGAATTGTGTTTTTAGATATGTAATTTAAAACATTTTCCACTTTACTACCCGTGCGCAGAAAATTTGCCGATAGCCTCATGATGTCACGCATCGATGGTCAGTAGGGTTGACAAAAAAACGTTACATAAATAGTTGTTGCAATAAATTTATTATTTTAGTTCATTATTGTATATACTTTGCATAAGTATATACAATAATAGTAAGTAGTTATCGGCAAACCTTCTGCGCGCAGTTTATAAATTTAACTGTAGATGTTCCTTAAGTTGACTAAGGCTCGCTTACATAACGATCGCCTTTAAATAAAATTTGTTAATCATATTAAACTGCCTAAATACGTTTTGCACAAAGTGTATTGACAGTTCTTTAAACATATTTAGCGAAAAAATTTGCATTGTGCAAGACGCTAATCGTATTTAAGGGTGTTAAATGCGTTTAGTGTTTCTTAAATAAATTTAAGGAACGTTATGCAAGCGGCCCTAAGAAACGTACTTAAATAACATTGTAAATTGATTACAAAAATCGTGCGCGTTATAGCAGAAATTATCTTCTAAGGAAAAACAATGTATATATGCATAGAGTGCGCTTATATTATTATTGTAATTCAAAACGTGCTTTTAAATCAAACCAAAATTGAAAGTCGTGATAAGTTTCTTTTCAATATTAAATACTGTCAACCGACATTCATAACGTTTCCTTCCGCGTATAGAAAACGGTCGTTCCATAATCACATGATAATTGGTCATAATAATCTAGCGTAATAAACCAGATCAATTTAAAAAATAATCACTGATATATTCATAAGACATTTAAGAATAAACATAATAATTTAAATTGTAGCGATAAATACCGGTTAAGACGGAAGAAAAAAACGGTTACGAACTAATGCCGTCAGAAATCGATTATAACGATTGCGATGAGATATCGATTATGGGATATGTAATCGACAACACTTACTAAATGTAAATGTAATAGAACATCTGAATTTAAGAGTTTTGGCGGGAACTGAAAGATGTTGTGCTGTGCAGTTTTATTTTCTAAAAATGTGTAAAATTACTCTCAAATGAACAATAGTTGTAGGATATTGATAGTTTTTGAGTGGTAATTATGTGTTTTGTGAGAAATGTGAACTGTATAGTCAAATGTTTGTGTTTGTTTGGGTTGTCACGCATAGGCATAAGAAAATGAAAAACCATATTCAGGGCGTTCCATTAGGGACTCACAACGACCACGTTCACGACCGCGATTTTTCCTGTTCCACTTGCTTGCGGACCTTATAAATATAAACGCTAGTGGAACGGGTTATGGAGCGTTGATGTCATTAATGTCATACGCAAATGTCATTGGTTGATATGAAAATCGCGCCTTTTTCAATGTGTAGGGTTGACTAATTTATGTTAAAAGAAATATAGCTATTTATACAAAATGTCCTTAATGGGGTCAATTGGGTATCGGCTACTTCATCGCGGTAATAATTCAGAAGAAAGCAAATTCGCCTAGCTCAGATGAAGAGTGGACGTTAAGTTTATAAAACGTAATACTAAAAAACGCGATCTCAGGCCACGTAACATACAATATAAAAATATAGTCGATCGTTATTCAGATGAAGAATTTAAAAGCCACTTTAGACTGTCAAGAAATACATTGAATTATCTATTATCTATCTATCTATAATTCTGAGTTATAACTCTTTCGTATAATTCTGCAGCAAAAGCTATGTCTACAAACAATGAATTTCTCATTAATTATATAATTATATTCAAGTCAACGATAATGAAAACTGATTAGAAATAAATTATGTAAATAAAGGCTAATAACAAATAAAGGAAAATGATAGACGGCTGTTCAAAATACATTAAAATTAATTTTGCAAAATTAATAAAGAAAGATATTTTTCCATTCGCCATCTTTATTTCAAAATTCGCGCCTTTGTCAACGTATTGACAAGAGAGAATTAATGCTCTGTGGTCAACGCCCACTTCGATCCACCTTTTAACATGGGTTGTTGCGGGCGTTGTGTGATCGAAAATGATGACGTCATTAGTGACGTTTTTGTTACGACCACGACGATCGCGGTCGCCAGGTGGAACGGCTAAGTGAGCATTTTGGGCGTTATGCGTTACTAGTGGAACGCCCTAATTGTAAACTAAGATCTGGCCTAAGTCCTAACTGCCAAGTCATAAACCTAAATAAATAACATCTGAATTTAAAAATATTATTACTTCGAAGAGTCTTAAAGTATACTGCAACATAAAGGTCACATTACATACGTAAAAATTTATTGATGAAGCATTAGTTTTACAAAAGTACCAAATCACTATACTAGTTACGAACTAGTACTCGCCTCTGCTTGTATTTTTGATGTAATATTGTGTACATGTCTCCCTGCGGCACGAATACGCCCATGAGGTTTCTGTGCCACAGTTCAAATGTGTTTTAATGTATATGAATGTAAGCATATTGGAAAATAAATAAATAAAAAGTTGTTCCATTTTTTCTTCCTAATAAAATGATCCTTATATGAAATTGAGTTTATGAAATATTAAATAAACCAAAATTGTTTTCGCGACTTAAAACATAATTCTTTCTGTATTATATATCGAGGGGTGAAAGGCTATTTGGTTTAAGCGACATCTCGGGCGATATTGAGTTATATACATATTCGGAATCAGCGAATTTTTCTCCGTCGAATGATGCCGGATTCATTAAAATCAGAGCATTTTTTTGGCGTTTGAAACAATACTATTTTTCTGTTGTTTCCAAAGTAGCAGTGTATTATACGACGTGGATTTTGCATATTTTTTTTTGTAATATACTTGAACCATACAATTATATAAAGAACCGAGACATGAACCAATTACCCTTCTTCAGATAAATAATTCAATAAGAGTTAAAGCGTTTTTCCTATTTTAAATTTTTATTAAGGTGTAACTTGAATCAATTTGACTTCCACTAATTACACGGTGTGATGTTACTTAAACCATTTGTCCGTCACCCAAATACGACACGGAGCGTCGCTTAAGCTCTTTCAGCTGCATCTATTTACCACGCAGGGTGCTACTTAAACCAAATAGTCGTTTTGCTTCCACATATTTTGTTTAGTTGTTGAAACATTTTGTTGCTATTATTTTTTTAATTGGATGTCCTTAATACAGGCGATAAAATGAAGTGAAGAAATTTGAAACATTTTTTCAATTTTAACAAAAATACGAGTCGGTCGTTCAATCATTAAATTTTAATATGATACATCTTATTCATGTCACATGATACCATATTTATTTAAATCTGCAACACTGCAATTCTAAAGATGTCCTACTGGATACTGATGTAGAGGATACAGTCGAAGAAAATGATAAATAAATACGTTATTTCCAACTGCGTTATGATTATTATCAAGCATTGACTGTTTTATAGTTACTACAAATTTTCTTTCTTGATTTTTATTTTAAGCAGGGGACATTCTTGCTAACCCACAAGAGGTTTTAGTGCGATGGAGTGAATATTTTAGAGAAATGTATGATAATATCTCGGATGCTGGCACCACGACTGAGTCTGTGACTGACTTCGAGGAGTCAGCATCCGAGATCACTTTGGAAGAGATCGAATGGTCGATAAGAAGTCTGAAAAATGGAAAGGCAGCAGGAATCGATAGTATTTCTGCTGAGATGATCAAATATGGTGGAACCTGCGTCCGGGACGCTTTCCTGTCCTTATGCAACTTGTGCTGGAGGACGGGAAAGGTTCCCAAGGACTGGAAGCGCGCTGTCATCGTGCCCTTGTATAAAGGCAAGGGGTCACGTATGGAGTGCGCCAGCTACAGGGCCATCAATTTGATCAGCACAGCATCTAAAGTGTATGCGAAGATTATTGAAAGGAGAATGAGAGTGGTATCCGATGGATTACTGTGGGATGCACAAGGGGGCTTCAGAAATGGAATGTATGGATCAAGTTTTCTCGCTCCGCAATATCGTGGAGAAGCAGCTGGCTATGGGCCGGAAGGTTTTCTGCGGTTTTGTGGATCTAGAGAAAGCATTTGACAGGGTTGTGCGGAAGGACCTCTGGGACATATTGCCCGGATATGGGATCAATGGCCAATTGCTGCGTGCTGTGCAGTCCACTTACGAGGACAGTATGGCATGCGTGCGGGTGGACGGCAGCCTGTCGCCCTGGTTTGACGTCAATATTGGCGTCCGGCAGGGGTGCATGCTGTCGGCTTTGCTGTTCATCCTATATCTGGACAACTGTCTCCAGAGATTAAGATTGATGGATGTTGGGGTGCGGATGGGTGATCTAGTTGTTAGCACTTTGCTTTATGCGGATGATGCCGTGCTTTTAGCCGAATCGCCATCAGAACTGCAAACACTAGTCACAATGATGAAAGATGACTGTCAGGCGAGAGGCTTACATTTGAATGCCAAGAAAACAAAGGTTATGGTGTTTGAAAGAGAAGAAACCAGAACGAATGCAAGGATAATGGTCGATGATGTTATGCTGGAACAAGTGAATGAGTTTGTATATCTTGGATGTGCTTTTAGCAGGGATGGAAGGTACACCGCTGACATAGAAAGAAGAGTAAATTTGGGGAATAGTGTGAATGGAGCGTTAGGTAAACTTCTAGGCGCTAAGAACCTCAGCCAGAAAGCCCAGCTTGCCATACACAACGCGGTGCTGGTACCTACGCTCACGTATGGAAGCGAGAGTTGGGTATGGAACAGAGAGCATTAAAGTAGAGTAAACGCAGTCGAGATGCGAGCACTGCGCAAAATCTGCGGAGTGACGCTCGCGGACCGCGTTCGTAATACCGAAGTAAGAAAGAGAGTTGGTCTGAAAGAGAGTGTCGGGGTGAAGGTAAGGAAAGGAATGCTCCGGTGGTTCGGGCATGTGGAAAGAATGTATGATGAAAGAATGACTAAACAGATATACAATGCAAAAGTGGATGGATGCAGAAGTCGCGGAAGGCCACGACACACCTTCCATGATCAAATTGATCGTGTATTAGCAGAAGGTGATGTCAGGAGCCTTAAGAACAGACGAGCGTGCATGACAAGAGCTATGAATGTCAAAGAAGCAAGTGAGGTGTGTAAGAATAAGCCTATATGGCGCTCTGTTGTTCGTGCCTACCCCGCAAGAAACCTGGCGTGAAGTTATGTATGTATGTGATTTATATTTTGTTTTTATTAGTTTGAAGTTTAACAATTATTGGTTGTGATTAATTATAGTTTTAGTAAGTTTTATGACAGCTAATCAGCTAATAATGAATAAATAATACCTAATTTTATTTGATGTTCCCAGATCGAGACTGTTCTACTTAATTATTATTCTACATAAATACTTTTACTGATGTATGTATTCCTTTATTTATTCAATACTAGCGGCCCGGCGCAGTTTCCGTGGTTATATAGTGTCATGTTGTATAGCCTATAACGATATATCCAGGTTGTTTTAAGAGCCTTTGATAGTATAAGACGTAAAAAAAATGTAATATCAAACGTTACATTTTCAGTACTATAAAGTCACATAAGTAAATTAGGCTTCCAGTCATTTTAATCTAAATCGGTAATTGAGATAAATAGCTTGCTACTATTATTTTTGGGCTACGTCACTTCATACTTTTTGGCTTACTCTGAAAATATACTGCAGTGTCGCTTACTTCTTTTTCCCTGTATTCAATTGTAGTTATGAAGTCACTTAAATCTTTTTTCCATACTCTGAAAAATAAGGGCTTAAGGCAAATTGTATAAAGCGACATTTATCTTTGTAATTAAAGATCCGTTTTATTTGGTATGAGCATCATCAACACGATGCTTTTAATTGAATTTAAATAAAGTTTACTCCATTCAAATAGCTGAAGAAGTTTTTTTGTTATGTTTTTTTTTACAAAATTTTAAACTTTAGATGGCTCTCCTGTAAAGTTGCAAAAATGTCGCTTAAACCAAATAGCCTTTCACCCCTCGATATATGGTTTTGGATTACTGCATTTTGTCTTGTTCACTAAGACATTATAGGAAAATGAGAATAAGGAAGGTAGGAAAGAAAGAAATAGGGTCATTTTAATGTGATACTTTTATAAAATCTCTTTTATGAAAGTGCAGATGATGCGGGCAAGTTGTAACGCCGGTAAATCCCTAATAAATAACAGGAACAAAAAAGGCGTAGTAAAAGGCGACAAAACAACATACAGCCAGGTGGTATGGCATTTGCCCGACTGTCTACCACCCCTGGTCAAGCGTGTTCCGCTATAACAACTTTGAGTTGTGTTCCGGCATTAGTGGCCAGGTTCCAGTCTCCCTTCAGGCAACAGCAGCGCATTTGTAGCACGTTTTGTGTTGCACATGTCCATAGGTGACGGTAACCGCTTTCCATCAGACGGGACGTCTGCCTGTCTGCTGAATTTATGTAATAAAACAAATGCATAGTTAGCCTCCAAATAATTGTCATATCATTCATTACAAATATTAATGTATTTTTGAATCATATTAAAAAATATGATACACAATTGTTTTAAGCTTTACCATAGGAGTATGACCCAAATGTAAGATACCACCTTTATGTAAGAGACACTAGAGTTTCTCAAGTGTTACATGCTGACAACAATTTTAAATAACTTGCAGACACTAGTCCAGAATTCATTTGTCAATGTCAAACAACAGACTGAAGAAACAGGTGGTTTAATGAATGTTGAACAAATGCATTAACACTAATTACAACAAACATCTTAATTCAAGTTAATACACAATAATTAGCTTTGTTCTAATAGACTTTATCTTTATACCTACTGGATACCTTTGTGTAAAAGAATAAGAATATATGAATATACAAGCTGCGCCCCGTGGGTTCACCCGCGTGGTGATGGATAATCGTTATATTTTGAATAATTCATACTATATCTTTATGAATTATAGCCTATGTGTTATTCTGATGTGTAAGCTATATTATTGTAAATTTTCATCAACATCCATTCAGTAGTTTTTGCATGAAAGAGTATCAAACATTTAAACATTTTTCTTTGTACGTTTCGGGAATCGTTGCGACCTCAACTATTGTACAGCGTCATCTATTGGCTTGTAAGTGTTTCACTACCAACACTTTTCTTATTGTTTCTACTAAGACGTAGACCCTTTATTTCGTTCGTTATTACTAGTTATTAGGTACCAACTACAATAAAACTACAAGGGTTTACTATAAAAGTTTGAGAATCTAATTGGTGAGTCTTGTTCTAGAGGGTAGATCCCTCTAGAACAAGCCTCACCAATTATGGCCGGTTCTTATATCTTGCTATTCATTTACTTGCCTTACCGTCGGTTGAATTTTGAAATTACTTGTATGGATCTTAAAAGTCAAATTTTAAACTATAGTCAAGCGAATGAACAATATGTAAGACATAGATATATAGGAGAATAGCCCATCTATTAAGGACTAACTGTTGTTGATAAAATTAAAATGTCACAAGGCTCGTAAACTCTTCGTGGTTTCAAAATTCAATAATAAATACTGTTGCAGATATCCGACGTATCAATTTAACGGGATCGTTAATATAATTGATTCCTTGATTAAATTTAAAAACAACTCAAGAGAAAGAAAGATCACAGAATATTGCAAATGTTTCCGGCAAAAGTATCTATAAATCAGAATGGTATACGACTTGCCAAAATGGCGGCTTAAAACTGGGTCCATGAACTTGTGTCTTCTCTGAATATAATCCTGCAAATTTACGATGCCGGTCAACGCACTGAAAACATTTCGCCAATGTCTAGACATCTGGTTTGTTAGGATTAAAATAATCGCGGATGGACATGCCTTGAAGTTCTCGGAAAGGAAACGTTCGAGTGAATGACATGTTTGAAATGTTTCGTAACAATATTTTATTAAACCAAATACTCTAAGCTAGATTTTTTATTGTTTGGACTAAGCAAAACAACATTAACATTGATGTACTTAATTATAGTTTCACACAAAAAATGAAGTTATAATTGTCTATGAGTTTACTGATGCTTCTAGAACATTAAAAATTAAATTATTTGATTGCAGACTCTATCTTGCATCAAAACAGTTTTTTTCTAGAATTAGGTACACTAAGACAAGAAAAGATGATAGTATCTCAAAATGACTAAGTGAATAATAGCAAAAGATAAAAAAAAACAACTTGTAATTTGCATTTAAAATTGAAATATTTTACGCTTCACGATGAAAAATTGCAATCATAAAATAATGTTCTGAAACACGTATGTACCTAAATAGATTTCAGACAAAAATATATTTCATGTCACCAAGTTCCGTAACTTATTGCCTAGAAATTGCATTGCAAAGCATTTTTTTAAGAAATGTTTTATGTTATATTTTTAGCTTGACAACTAGTGGCCTTACTTATAATCGTTTGTTAAGTTTTAAGAAACTGCTCAGCAGCTGATTAACGAAAATCTTACTCATAAACTCCTCTTAAGGATAAGAGGTGGTGGTAAAGTAACTCATAAATAACTGTCAAAAATAACCAACATCGAGAGGTAGATTAAGTGACTACTAAGAGGCAAGATGGCAAGTTTTATTTGAAACAGGCATTGATTAGCGGCTTAGGAGTCTCTTATTTAAGAGATGGCTAATCCTTTCTTAACGATATTATTATAAGTAAGGCCCTAAGCCTTTAACAGTAAGAAATGAATCAAAACGGATGCACAGATGATGTAACAACTTCCAATTGGAATCAAATATGAAATAATTTCACGTTCCGCTATAGGCAGGAACCAATTTGCGAGACGAACGTAGTCGTCTGTCAAATTCAACGAGCTATTACTGTTTCCTATTCGTTGGTGCAGGTTTGAGAAATGGAACGCAATAATTTGCAAGCAATATCGCTCGCAGTTCTATATTCAAATTTGATTTGAACTTTCGAATATAAAACAAAATATCCATGCGTTCAAGTGCAATATGATAAATAAAATAGTTTATAGTTATAAATAGTAACACAGGCCACCGATCAATTGAAAAAAAAAACATTTCCGTGTACGCTTTTAACGCGTTTTGTTGTAAAGGATTAAGGACAGCGCGTGTCAAGTACCGTTTCAAGACAGGATTCGTGCGGTGACTTTCGAAATAATTCTTTCTTTATATAAGGTATAACCGGTGGTTATACAAGTTCACATCTTCGGAACGGGTGAAAGCAAACAAATTGTAAAATAAGCTATTTTGATGCGCGTGCGTTGCTCACGGAACGTGTTTCTTATTATAATGATCATTACCATAAACTGTGATAACGTCATCGTCATTAACACATCATGAAAGTGAAAAGGATTACATAGTAAGAGCATTTCTATAAACATTATCTATTCAACTCGAACGGATATACTAAAATTTGTACTTTTGAAGGCCTAATACTCATGGAGCTGCTAAACAATAATGGATAAATTCGTTCGTTAGTAAATTACTTTTGTAATTTACATTTGTAAAGACCTCGTTCTGGTCCACAGAAATACAAAACAATTTCCGAAACAGCTTTGTTGTTACGAGAATGATTTCTAATTAATTTCCACAATCCTTTCGAGGCATTCAAATTTCTCATCGAAAGGTTATCATTATCTACTAATAATGTAATAGTCAATGTTATATTGAAAATTATCAAGAGCAATAGTTGTTATTATAATCTAATCATTAAAGAGATAGTGCCTAATCAACTAAATATAAAAACTATGGCAATGAACGATGTAAAATTACGATATAAAGCTGATGCAAATTAGATAAACATGTCAAAAGTCATCGGAATTCTTGCATGACTGTGTCCCAGTTGCGCAAGTTCGATGCATTCGCTGTATTTGCTTGGCTTATTTACCCACTTTAGTTAGAAAAGTATATTGTACGTTGTTAGGTGCGGCGGTTCATTATTTAATCAAAGAAACCTATAATGTTTAGTTTTTTGGATTTGATAAATGGTGTTTATATTCTGAAATTGTTAATGGTAGATCTTGACGTAATAAAAATTCACATCATTGGAATATGACGGGTTATTCAATCCAGTGAGCCACAGAGGCTTATCACGTACATAACGTAGGTTACTTCTCATCTTGGGAATTGGATTGTTCTAGCTTCATACGCAGTTAACAGACGCTAAATATACTACTGTATTATGAAATTTAGTATACACGGGCAAACGACGCTTCTGGTAGAAAATGGTAATCATGGCTTATGCACGTGTACAACAAGTGCCAATCGTGGCTTGAGGGAATTTAAGGATGGTCTTCTTAAACAACTTCATGTCTTAATTTTTGTATGTGGAATATACGTTGTAGAGAAAGAACCTGCAAGGTAGCTCATTGAAATGAGGTATTCTTACTTCATATAACTCGGATAGATCCAATGTTACATTTAATTCTAAGTGCAGGTACAAAAGGTTCTTGAAAATTCTAGCTTCTAAATAACCAACCAAGTATAATTTTATCAAAGACAAAAATAGGATTGCACAATAACTTTTTTCTCATTTTGTGAGATCCGCCCTTTATTTACAAATGTACATGCTCTTTACACTAACTAGTACCTCTTAATGTGATGAATAATGCACTAGACTTGATGGAGGCGAATTTATAATTGCCAGTACGAGTCAATGACATTGTAAAGCTAGCAAACCACCAAAATGTTGTGAGTATTATGCACCAATGCCGCTAAAGATATTGCTTTTTACTAATTCAGCTACAAAACTTCAACGACAGTTTCAAATACTTTGCTGGCCATTTTATTGAAGTCCTTAATATGGATTGTGAAGAACAGAAACTCTCCTTTTCGATATGATTATATGAACAAAGAGTATTAAAGAATTCAATGTATCACCTACAAGCTCAAAATAGAAGAGCTGTGTCGTTAATTTAACGATTTTGTATATATATTATGTATGAATTATAATTGAGAATTTAACACAAAAATACCTGGATACGACGGTTGACAATTGTAATCCATTATAGAACTGTCAACTTGATCATGCGCAGGAGTGTAGCAAGGTCGCAACTGCACGACTGGTCACATCACCTCACAGTAACAAACTAACAATACATTTGCACTTGAAAAACTGGCGCAGACGACCCTATTCCAACTATACAAGGTCGACTATAAATGCACAATTGAATAATGAATCTCTTTCTATAGATGCAAACGTAAGTTTGTCTAGCACTACTATTAAAGTACTAAATTAGACTTGGAGACTATAAAGCATGAATTGGTCTGAATGCGTATTCCAATTGCAAATAAGTTGCGATTGATGGAAAACTAACGGTAGTTGATGCCAAAACTGGAGTCGTTAATGAGTCAGAAGAAATTCATCTTTGTGAATAAGTTGGTAAGGACTATATTACATGCATTATTATGGTTGTAAAGTGTGGCATAAGTACAGCGTAACAAATGCAAGGTGACCCCCGCATTGCGGCTATTGAGTTTCGTCTTTGATCTCACGGAGATACGGTATGAAGTCAATATATATATGGAAACTGTAAATTTGGTGTACAAAATTACATTTATGGTTTTTTGGAACGTTGCCAGTCATAATGGCATGAAATAGTCCACAGATGTTACAGTGAACAATCAGAGAATGCATACTGTTAATAAAAGCAAGTTATAATATGAAAATTGTGCTGGTTGCTTCCGTTAAATTACTGTAGTTTTAAATGTTGTATAAAATTATATTATTATAAAGCCCAAAAATACATACAGAAGGAGCGTATGGCAATGATAATATTTTCAAACCAAGCTATCTTAGCCCAGCAGGTCTAAGTGTTTTTTGATTTGGTATAATTGTTGTTGGGAATTTATATAGATTAGAGTTGTCCTGTTTTCCCAGAATATGTCCTAGTTTTTGTAGAGTCCTGGGATGTCCTGTATAATTTTTAAGCAGCGCCGTGATAAGGTCATGTATTTTAAAATTCAACAATTATTTCGTTACAGGCGGCCTTACGGCTCGAGCGTGTTTGACTTTCATCTCATATTCAAACATTTTTATGATTAAAAAATATGATTATTATCATTACTTGAATCTCATTCAACGTATTTTCTCTACATATTAATAATTAATTAAACTATTGCAACTCTATTATCCTGGATTTTCCAACTTCAAATCCTAGGTTTTACATTTGGGGTTGGCAACTCTAGTATAGATAAATATAGCTCTTCCTTGTACACCATTACAGAATAACATGGAGTCTGGTACTGTTCTATGTGTGCACAAAGGGAGGTTCTTATCGCAAAGAGCAATATCTAAGAATACTTGGAAATGAAACTTCTATTATATATAATACTATTGAAAAATTCGGCCGTCGTTTTACGGAAACCGGCTAGTTATGTGGGAATGAAATGGCTAGGAATGTCTCATCTGCGAGGTTGAAGGGATAGACCCAAAAAATACTGGCTTGAGGAATATAGAACACGCGAAGTAGAGGAGTAAAGTAGGAAAGCAGACCCCAGCTTTCGGGGCACACGCTTCAAGCGCAACCAAGATTTAACGCTAGGATAATGATGATGACAATAACAAAAGACCACAAGATATCAGTAAGACAGAAGACGAATCGGATTTCGTCAACACAACTATTTTCAAATAACAATACACAAAAACTTCGTTTAAAAATCCTCAGTAAACTAACGTATGTATTAAGCAGACTTTAAACGACTAATGGTCGTTTTACGTTAATTACTTTTGTTAATTTATTACAAAAGGCTATCAAGTGCATATCGTGACCTCAAATGCTATTGAAAAGATTAAACAACGTACCTAAACAACCTTGTGAAACCGCTGTATATGATAACACTGTTGTAAAGTTGACGCAAAAAGTAGTGCTAGTTTAACTTGAAGGTTAAAAGAGTATTTATTATGCTTATGCCAATATTGTTTATTAGAAACTACTGGTTTTTTTGTGTTAGGCAGCAAGTTTGGCAAAAAGGAACTATACTGTATGGAAAATTTCTACCATTAACATGGTTCCCAAACAAGGTAACCTCCTACTGTTGTTAAATCATATAGACCAGTAAGCCTTTTGCATGTGTTGGTAGTTATGGAAAAAAATAAAAAAAAACGTGTGCGTCTCAGGATGCGCGACAGAAGTGATAACTTAAACTGATCTAAGTTGAACAGTTTAATTTTGAAATTGTTTAACTTGAGAAAAGCTTAGGTTATTACTTAAATTTTATGTATATTAATAAGATAATGTAAGGAAAGGTTATTTATTAATAAAATCCTTTATTGATTATACAATATATTTTATTCTTAGTTACAATTCTTAAATATGTAAATTAGAATTTTGTGTATGTATGTACATTATTAGTATCACGATTTAATCTAATTACCAAAAACGTGGGTTAGAGTGAGAAAGGAGGAACCTGCCTACCGCTGCCGTATGCGTGAGAGAAAGGGAAGCCAGATAGACTGGCGCGGTAACGCGTTACGTAACGAAGCGGTTTACCCTCCTATAAGAAGTTATCACTTCAAAAACCCATTAGGTAGAGAAAATTCTACCCATTCTGGAATAACAAAGGATTATTATACCATACCGCTTAGGGTCTGATGTGAAGCTCATGACATCCTGATGTGAGCGTTGATAAGGAAGGCGTAATCTGTATAGCGCTACAAAGTTGCGTAGTAAAATTGCAAAAGAAATAAACATTTCAGGTGTCCATACAAGTAACTAGGTCTAGGGCACTTTAGGGGTTGAAGTTATTTTAATTTTAAATGTACATATATATTCGTGTGGGGTACCGTAAGTCAGATTTAGAAAAACCTTAACGTTGTTTCGTAATGATTTCTTGCAGTTGTCATACTGCAAGAAATCATTAAATTATATACCTACTAGCGTAACATTTTTGAATATAGTATGTCTGTTTATTTTTATTTGCATTATAAAACAATTAAAAGTACAATATAAACTTAAAAATAAACTACAAACTAGACTCTATTAAAAACTGAAACTAAATAAAAAAAGGGAAAAAAAGGTAAAGATAAAATATTGGTCCCAAATCACTGTCACGTACAGGGAACGTTTCCAAAAGGTTGGCGGCGTTGCCACGTTGTGTAGCAACGCTTAATCTTTGGGCGAAATAGACACCAGCCTTCTGGTCGCGAGTCACGTCTACTAAACGTTTGGCGACGTCACGGTAAAACTTTAGAGCGTTAGGACCCAAAAAGTATGTTTGTATTATACATATATTGAAACGTTTTATATAAGACAGTCTTTTTACACACCATCATCACCATTGATTGTGTACTAACAGAAGGTGATGTCAGGAGCCTTAAGAACAGACGAGCGTGCATGACAAGAGCTATGAATGTCAAAGAAGCAAGTGAGGTGTGTAAGAATAAGCCTAAATGGCGCTCTGTTGTTCGTGCCTACCCCGCAAGGGACCTGGCGTGAAGTTATGTATGTATGTATGTATCATCATCAACAAATAGCAGACATGTTAACGAAAAGTCAAGAAAAAAGCACCACAAATAGACGTGAATGTAAGAAGAGCTTAATTAAATTAGACGAAGCGAATAGTGTACACCAAGATCATCGTAAAGAGATTTCTGCCTACCTTTACGAAAATAGCCGTGATAATATGTATGGATGTATTAAAACAGGTAACTATTTTTTTATTGATTATTTTGAAACTAAAGTTTACAGGTAACATTATAAAAATATTCAACCTTTTCTGTTAAAAATAATTATATTCAAAAAACATGCGCTTGCGCGGCATGAAACCGTATTTGTGGTGTCAACAGCATATCAAAGTTATTCGTAGCCTAAAATTTTAAACCGGAACTGATTGCGTGAATGTATTTTAATTATCAATTTAATCAAATCACGTAACCAAATGATAAATTGGAAAAAGTGATATAATTAAAATGTTCATTGAAATCGGAAACATTTATCTTTGTTGACATGATAAAAGTTGTTTTGAAAAATTTAATTATAGCATACGATACATAACTCGTAGTTGTTGGTTGTTGTGTTGTCGTGCTTAGTGGCTAAAAGACACCAGCCGGGCGAATTAATTAATTATTAACTTAAGTATTTTTTGTTTGTTACAAATCCATTCATTCTTTGAAAAGTAATTGTAATACAACGTCTGTATGTATTAAAAAAGGAGAAAAGACAAGCCTGAGATTAATATATAAATAATTTTAAGAAAAAGTCTTTTTTAGCTACACGTGTTGCTGGGGAGTTTCTTGCCGCTTCTTCTCTTTAAAACGTTGCGAAGCGGTGCACATAGAATAAAAAGTGAATTTAAATTTTGACTTACATTTATGACCTGCGAAAAGCGTTCTCCAACAGAACTTAAATTGAATAAAAACTTAGAAGATAGAAATTCCATTTAAAAATGACGCGGATTCGAATCATACATCAGGAAAATATGCATTTTTTAATGTTCGTATAGGTTAGAGTTGCCAACCGTTCTGTTTTCCCAGGACATGTCCAAGTTTTTGTAGTGTCCTGGATAGCTTTTAATCAGCGTCCTGTGTTTTTCAAACGCCCTGATAAGTTCATGTATTTTAAAATTGGCGCGCCACTTCTACAATTCTTGCGCTAACAGGCGGCCTCACACCAAGTGTTCGCATGGCAGCGCGTTTTATATTTTAATATATCGTTTTCAACTCATATAATTTTATTCAAATACTTTTATTGTAAAACTATGATATTTTATCATTACTCGAATTTCATTTAACGTATTTTCACTACTTATTAATTTAACTTTTGCAACACTATTACTGCGTCCTGTTTTTAAACTGAATTTTCCTGGTCATTCCAACTTAAAATCCTAGTTTTTTTAATTTATTGAATACCTTGAAAAGTATAATACAGTTAGAGATGGCCTTAAATTAGAATAACGGAATTAGTTTGGAGACACAGAGTCTTGGCTAAAATAGTCAGTGTCAGTTTTTGCCAAAAGTTACGCAAGAGTGCTACTGCGGTTGCACCTTCCTGGGTGCTAATTATCAAATGTAGGGTTGTCACTTATATTTTTATAATTACAACCCCCCATTTGCTGAAAGTGCAGCATATTCTCAAAGACTATTTGTTTCCTGGATCGTTATTTCTTTAAATAAAGTTTGTTCTTTCATTCTTGTTTTCTACTTATACAATTGTCATCTCCGTCTATCTGGCCATCTGTGTATGTGATAGTAATTTTTTGAACTATCAAGGTCTATAGATGCAAAATTTTACAGGAAGTACAGTTTTCTTATTTTTTTTAATTGCACGAGTCCAGTAGACAGGCAGACGGCCCACTTGACGAAAGCGGTTATCATCGCCTATGAATATTTGCAACACCAAAGGTGCTACAAATACGCTGCTGCTCTCTTAAGGGAGACTGGAACCTGGCCACTAATTCCGGAATACAACTCAATGTTGTTATGGCAGCATACTCTAGACCAGGGATGGTAGCCATCCAGACGGCAAATACCCTATCACCTGGCTGTGGGTTGTTTTGTCGCCTCTTACGACAGGCCGCCCGGCTTCAGTTTTATTCTTTCAATTGTATTCTTTCTGCGATTCTGCTCGGATAAAATTTCAAAAAAATCTTCCTGTTAATTTTTGAAAAACGGACGTGTAGTAAGATTTTTCATATTTTTCGATTCGAACTTGAAATAATTTGCCTTATTTATGGGTAAAATTTGACATAAACTCTATATACTAAGTTAAAGAATAAAGAAGATATTTTTTAAGAGCCAGTTTGTGTAGCCAGCCCTATCCATTAATGCAGCTGAAACTAGACTGTAAGTTAAAAAAATCTTTCATCTGTTGTGAAGTGGCCTACTAAAGATGCACCGTTAATTTTGGAACAAATCTTTGTTTATAATTGCCTAATGTTTAAACTCTACAGCGCTAGTTGGTTTTTTTAAGAAGTTATTCAACTGCTCTGCGTACGTTACCTACTTTAAGGCGTAAGAAATATTCAAATTAACATTCTTTAACATGTTCAGTAAGATAACTACGTAATCTTTGGAAATTTAAAAGGTATTTTTAGCATTAGACGTGTAATTCGGACGTAATAAGGGGCTTCATAACGAGACATTAGATAAAAACCTTTTGTCTGTTAACAATATTCCACACTTAAATAGTAATTATTTATCTTAAATCTAAAAAAAGAGAAACAAGTTAAAGAACCGGCTATGATTGGAGACACATTAACCATGAATTTTAATAGATGTAACAATTCTCTCTTAAGAATCTATATTATAATGTAAATGTATATATTCATCCAAATACATTATATATTTGTGTATATAGTATATATTCTATATATCTATTAAATATAAAGACTTGTGCGCATATAACATGTATGTATCTATTTATGACTAAAATGTAAGTAGTCGACTATATAATTGCGTATGTATACCACCATCGCCATTGTAAATTCAATTCATTCCTGGAATTATCTGGAAGAGATCGCTTTTTAGCGAGAATGAAGCCTTTTAATACAATTCGACATAGTTTTAGTATTTAAGTTCATTTTTGTATTCGTGTACTATAAAGAGCTATCTAGCTGTTTAAATGTTAAGGCTTGTATGAACGCCAACGTCCTTGAGAATTTTTCAGTACTGATTATTCAGATACATTATTATTTTATTGTGTATCAATCAATAAGAATATTTAATAAAGTAGTATTGAAAAAAAAACCAAGTTACTTGTTTTTTTTTATAAAGATTTTTTATTCAGTTTTGATAAAAATGGTAGTAGTAAAATGGTTTCATGTCATAATTTATAGGTGTTTTGATGAATGATTTTCTTAACCTAAAAAAACTATAGAAAAATTACAAAAAGATACACTATGTCTTATATCGTGAAAATTTATGATAAATTTTTGGTAAATTATTGATCAATAAATATCAACAAAAGTTGTTTCATTTACAACCCACTTTCGACTTTTCGGGTAACGGGAGCCTTAATGTGAAGTTGTTTGCGTGTTTAAACTATGTACTGTGATGAAATAGAGTAAAGCCCGGGCGATTGGGATTAAAGTATGTATATTTGTATAAAGTAATTTTTTTCTATAATTTTCTTTATCTATCAAAATAAAAATTGAGTTCGCACACATAATTCACATTAGGTTTTATTTATATCTAAGATGCAAAACTGCACTAAGAGCGGTTCAAAACTGGTTGATGTAATGTTGATACGCGTAGGAGTCTGTGGGCGGACGAGGTTGCAAACTGGGTACCTGATGAAAACGCTTGTTAAAATAAAGTCGAAGCTGCTTACGTTTATACGTATAATGCTCTTCACTTCAACCAACAGGAAGTCAATGATATATAACCTTGTTTGTAAGTCTCATTAATCTAAAGTGCCTGCAAATTAAGTGCTATTACTCGAAACATATTGTTATGGCTTTGGATATGTACTCTAATAAGCAATATATTTTTTATGTTTACTTGTGAAGTTGATATCGTTGTCACGGATATCCAGGTGCGTTACCTATCTCGTCATGATTTTAACTCTGCGCCATACGTGAAGTGCACTGTTTAGCATTATTTTGAGAAAATTGTAGGTGATTTATTTCACAACGAGCTCATGTACGGCAAGAAAGTGCGTGTGTCAAGCACGGTGCATATGTTTCGAGCATCCAGGAAGTACGAATGAAGTCCTGAATTGCGATGATGGCATCAACTCATACAGTTCATCAGAGCACTCTCCGTTGTACTAATAATAATAGAACGCACTTTGACAGCCAAGAACGCTTCAAAGGTTTTTGTTTAAAGTTTATGGCTTGGTTTCAAGATCTTTAAGGCAAGTCTCTTTTGGACTTCAAGGGCTCTAGGCTGTCTGTAAGCTAGGGATGGGCGCTTCCAAAATATTAAAACAATTGTTATCGACTCCATATCAAAATCCTAAAGTCACATACATTCATTAGCGCGTCCCGTACTTCGTTGGAGTCGATATTATCGACTGCAATATCGATTCCAAATCGATTTCGATCAAAATCGATATCATTAGTAAGAGAAAACAATCGAAAGAATCTATTTTAACATCTCGTCATTGCGTGTCGCTACTATAAGTTCAGAATCATCGATTGTGCGTTATTGAATATCGTAGGCGGCAGTGCGGGAGGGACCTTGTATTTTATTATTTATTGTCATTTTTGGTGACATTTTTTTTCCACCAAAAGTGTTATGTACATATTATATAAAAAAACTTGAGAGGTGTCAAGGGACACCCGGATGGAACGAAGTTTCTTTCGATTAATTAGTGAAGGAATGCGACCAAATGCACCAAAATGACAAAAATGGCAAATCACAAAAAAGTGTCGTGACAACTTTTCGTAAGAATTTTTTCCGTCTAGCCCCCCATTCGTACCGCGCGATAAGGAACTACGTTCCAAAAGAGACTTATTACATACAAAACTGTAATATACATATATATCACAATTTTTTTAGCACTAACGCCGACTATATACCATTCAATAATTTACCAATAAAAATAATTATTATTAATAATAACCTCAGATTTTTTTTATTGCATGAGTTCAGCAGACAGGCAGACAGTCCACCTGATGCAAAGCGCTTACCCTCGTCTATGGACATTTGTAACTCTAAAGGTGCCCCCAATGTGCTGCCGCTCTCTAAAGGATGACTGGAACCTGGCCACTAATGCCGGAACACAGCTCAAGGTTGTTATGGCGGCATACTTTAGACCAGAGGTTGTAGCCATCCTTCTCTTTTCTCTCTCTCTTTTCTTTCACCATATCCCAATACCACACTTGGGGTCGGCACAATATGTCTTTTACTTCCACACTCCTCTACTCTGACATACATCTTCTGTCACACCACATATCACCATATCATCCTTCACACAATCCATCCATCTTTTTTTTGTCTACCTCTACATTTGTAGGTTGTAGCCATCCAGTCGGGCAAATATCGTATCACCTGACTGTGGGTTGTTTTTGTCGCCTCTTACAATAGGCCGGTCGGTCGCAAGAAAATGTATTGTTCTCCGTTCCTAACGGATAAAATGAGAGTTAATAACTCACCGATTTCTTCATTACTCGCTGTCGTAGTAACTGTTACGTTCATTTTTATAACAACTTTATCACTTGTGTCAATCTGAGTCTGGGCACATCACTTTTCACTTTTAATGCACATCTTAAATGTTTCTTAATCAAAGAACATGTTTTATTTTATCTGATCAAAGAGAGTTAAGTCATCATTACTTAATTGATTTTTGATCTGATATAAATGTCGATTCAATTAAATTGTACAATGTCATGTTACTGAAGTATTTTATGAGTCATTGAGACACAACTTTGCAACTAGAAAGGGACATATTATTAAGTTAACAAATGAAAAGAATTGGCGGGGTTCTCTAGAGCTGACCAAAGTCAAATGTTTTCACCATTTCGCTACAGAATCATAAAAAAATTGTATATGTGCAATTCACACACGGCAGAAGTGAAACTTCAGAAAAGTAACCTACAAGAGAATGAGATAAATATAGAGTATATCAGGAGTATTAGAATAATTATAAGGTTTATTATTTTTATAATATTTTTATCAATCTCAAAAATTATGTTATAGTTTAATGCAAAATATTACATATTTAAAATATCATCCTCAGATCCATCAGATTCCATGTATTTACTTTGAACAAATGACACGGGAGGCTTATGATAACTAAAATAGGAAACAAATGCTCTAATTTCAATTTGATTTATGAACTTCAAAACTTTTAAATATTTCCAACTATCTTTATGAGCATAGTGTTTAAATATCTCTTTTTAATGTCGCTTTTATTTCGTTTCATCAAGTTTCATATCACAACGACTCTAAAGAAGTTTCACTTCAAAAATATTCAATAAAATATTATAAAATCTATTTAAAAAACGTTAAACTTTTGCATGGTTAAACGAGATTTCGTTGAATTTGTTTTTAAACTCATCATTTGTCGAGATTGGTCATATACAAAAATCCTACAAAGCGTTATTAAAAAAAATGATTTTATTTATTTACTTACAAACATGACACATGGCCTTGCGAACATTGAACAAGGTATGTCAACAAATTGTCATTTTTATTTGTACTGCGACTGAATTCACACGAAACTGCATATTATATTATATATTATGACGACTGAACATATATATATATATATATATATATATATATATATATATATATATATATATAATATTATGTGTACCACGCTATCGTATTGGTGACAACTGTAATGATTTAATTATTCATATAATACTTGTCAATAACATTTTAAGAGAACTTTTAAGATCAATCATCAAAAATCAATTTGAAGAATATGCTGTAATTGAAATAATGAGGACTAACTGAAGTGAATGAGCGCGTGAATTTAAGTTTTAATGTATGTTACATCATAATACAACATTAGCTGTTTTTAATATTACGAAATCTCTTGCTTTGTTTCATAAGGAAATGGATGAATTCGTTGGAAAGTTTTAACATACCATTTCATAATTATTAAGTACTTATTTATATATATAGTACGTCTATTTGCATTTTGTTTATTTTAACTTTAGAAAGAATACCGAATAATATTAACTAGCGGTCGCCCGTGGTCGAAATTCGATTATAATAATTAATGTCTATTCTATAATCACACATTTCGCCAAGGCTACACTGTAAATTTAACTTTAACAATAAACAAAAGAGTATATATGCGTGTGTGTGATAAATACACGGTAGTGTGTATAATGTTGTTTTTATTGATTTAATGTACTTTTTATGCATAATAAAAAAAAATAGTATTCGTCGCCTTTTCTCTATATTAACAGTGTGCGAAATTCCATACTTCTCCGTCCGCACAATTTTCCTATAAAGGGGTACAAAGTTTTCGCTACACGTGTTAATATATAGGTAACTAAAGCTATGTCTGAGTTCGCGTGGGACATGGAAATATATACATTTTTTAAACGTAAGATATTAAAATTAAAAAATATACATGAAATTGAAGAATAAAACTTTTGTTCTAATCGCTAGAACGAGTCTTATATCGGTTAGTTTCATAGAAAGCCATTGAATCGTCAAACAATCAATTTGAACAAATAGACAAAAGTTCTATACTATGTACTACTTATTATGGTCTAGGTGTCTGGGATCGGCGCGAAAGTAGTCCGTTGTATATACAACCTACCATTACCAGGTAATATTACCTACCCATAACATAAGCGTAATTTGCTTAATTTGGGGATATACAATATGTGCGTTTGTCTGCCGAATATTTTATTATTATTATTATAATATGTAATTTATAAATTAGAAATCTTACGATCAGCAGTTATTACATTAAACGGATGGGGACTTTTGGGACAAAGAAATATAATGAGTTGAGATATGACTTAAAAAAGACGTATTTTTAAATGAAAAACATCAGCCCTAAATTCTATCTGGAAAACAATAATTCTTCAAAAAATTTTTTTCATAAAATGAAAACTACTGGGCCAAACTATGTCAAATTTTTAGGGGACCAAATGGCAGCTATTCCGCTTCGAACAAAAAAGAATCACGTAAATCGGATCACAAATCTCGGAGTAATCGATGAACATACATAAAAAAATAAAAATTAAGATTCCGACGAATTGAGAACCTCCTCCTTTTTTTGATGTCGGTTAATAAGAAATAAAACAGTTCAGGTTTGATATCTCGACGGAACCATTATTAATAATGCGACTCTTAGAGACTTCCACACGTTTGTACAATCTTTTTATGTTGAACTAGTATGTTATTTATTGAAATCTATAATTATCTATGTTTTCACATTTGTAAAATGTTCTTAACGCTTAACGCCCTTTCGCAAGCAACATACTTTGGGTATTAGCAATTTCCGCTTGGTTTTAGCAATATGCGAATGCGTTCGCATTAGCTTAAAAGGGCTCGTGAGAAATAAAGTTAATTTTATACATTTTGTTAAAGATAGTTACGCAAATAAGCCTGCTAAGAATATATTATGGTTAAATATTCACATTTTTTAAGATGATATCGAGGGCTTCATAACAAATGGGCGTACATACAAAAGTGGAGTTTTACACAAGGGACATAAATAAAACAAAACTAGTTGATTGTATAAGGCTGAAATTTGGAATATCCTTCTATTTAGGTACACTTACATACCGGTAAGACTTTTTAAATTGCATAGAATTTAAAAAGTAAAGTTGGTAAAGAGTTTTTATAAAAGGCCATTTCATTTAGAAACCTTCGAATAGGACAGTAGACTATTTGAATGTTTATTTTTTACTTGGTAATTATTAATCACAGCAACAGCTGGTGTAACCTCCTATTCAATTATCTACAACAATCTAATATTTTATATCGCTACAAGTTCTTACGAGTATCTTCGGTAGCTTTGACCTATATTAAATACGAACATTAATATTCATAATTAAAATTATTGTAACGGATACATAACGTATTTTTGACAGTTCGAGCACTTTGTAGTAAGTTATAGCATTTAATACCGACGATCGGCGCAAGGTCGCCAGTGGAGACTGCATGAGAACCGGGATAGGTGGCGCAAACTTAGGACGGCTTCCGTCTAGTGTTTTTCACATTTTCTAAAGAAAATATAGATTTTTTTATGTAACCGTAAAAATATAGTACTCTTTGGAAAGTTAGGAGAAAAAGTAGTACACATTTACATTTTCTTCAAGTATTTTATATATTTCATATAAATAATATATAAATACTTCTTACTTCAGCCAATAAAGTTCGAATATTTTCAAAATAATTATAAGAATCTGAACGAAAAGCGCGACAATTGAATTATCGATAAACATATACTCGTAGTAAATTTAGTACAATATTATTCTTATATAATATATAGTACAATTGGCTAAAATATAGTAAGATACAATATATAAATAAAATATAGTAAGATAGATATATATTATAGTACAGTTGGGAATCCTACTTCCGTCTAGCATTGAACGACAGATGGCTGACAACAACTATACTTTTTAACTATATACAAGGAAACTGTGTTATTACATCACATTTAATACTTTAAATTGTTGATCCATAGTATTTTGTTAATAAAGTACTTCTGCTACTTTAACGCTCTTATGACTTTTGTATATTTATGGTACTAAAGAACACTTTTAAACTAGTTTATAGTAATACAGGGTAGCAATACAAGCACATTCTTCACATAAAACAATATACGTTTATAATTGCTCAGATTCTTATTCCTTCCCTAGCGGTACTCATGGTCTAGATATACCGGCAGAGACCGTTACGTGACTGACATAATTAAACGGATTAATAGATCACTTCACAACAATAGGAGCAAAGTAGCAGAAATTAATTAGCAGAAGTAAATTGATTTATAAGAGATGTCGATTCAGTGATTAGTTTCATTGTATTGTTTGTTGAATCATTTTGTTCGACATAAAGTTATATGTGGTATAGGTATATTGTATGTACATAAGGGGATCTTTGAAAGTTGCACCCGTGACTGAAAAGTTGAGAGGAAGAAGATTAAGTTGGTATGGTCGTATAATGAGGAGGGACGAAAGTCACGTGACAAAAAGAATGTTAAACTACAAGATGGATGGGTACAGATGTAAAGATAGACCAAAAAAAGATGGATGGACTGCATGAAGGATGATTTGTGGTGTGACAGAAAATGTATGTCAGAATAGAGGAGTGTGGAAGGAAAAGATATATTGTGCCGACCCCAATTAATTGGGCTATGGTGAAAGAAAAGAGAGAGAAAGTTGTATGTGGTATGAACGTTGTAAGTTCTGTTTTAAATCTCGCCTAGTCGAATATTTGTCCGTGGGAACGAGTTGAATTTCCGGGATCAAAAATATGCTGAGTATATATTTTACTGGTGGGAACTTAAAGCGTAATGGGATGGATGTATAGTTTCATTAAAAATGTATGTATAATATTGTTTAAAATTAACAATAGTTGTATGATATTGGTGATTGTTTTGAAAACCTTAACTGTCTAGGGCACTCTAGGGAAATGTATCACTTCAAGGTGTCACAAAAACTTCTTTGACATCGGTCCAAAATGTACAATTTTCCTAAGAGTTAGGCAAAGGCCTAGTATATAATTGTTGTTAATTTATTATTTGAATACTTGAGACTGGCTAAATACACAAATCATGTAAATGCATATCCAAATTTAATAAAGAAGAAAAGTTACGACAATTCTCTATTTGAAAACTATAAAACGTGTCATAATTTCATGACGATTGTTTTATGCCTAGGCTTATGAAGAAAAAATAAATTAATAACTGTCAGTGGAAGAACTCTATTTATTTCTGTGTTTCAATAGCCAAGACGACAACAAACCGGTCAGTAAAGCTAGAACACCATTTAATTCTGACTTCAAATTGTAGTTGGCGGTAAATACCGTTAAAAAAGATAAACAACGAGAGGTATACCAACTTACCCCACTGACGGACTTCCCCACCTCGACTATACGTATTATGGACAACAAAATAAAGCCTGTCGATAGTGCCGTACTATCGACCTTCAATAGTGAACCTTTCAGACAGTTCCTTGATTATACTGTACTTTCAAAACTATAGAACCATATTTATTATTATGACTTAATTTAATTATTTTTATTTTTTTAAATATTGATGTAATATTAATAAGAATTATTCATTATAATATATAATAAGGCACAACATTTTACACGCCTTAGAGGCAAAGACATGTGAACCTATGGAATAATTATTCCTACCATCTTTGTTATGAAAGATTTTTTATGCAATAAATGATGATTTGATTTGATATATTATATTATATATTTGATATATTATAGCGACGATCCATTATACTCCAATTATTAACAACTATGATTAAATCTTAGCTTAACAACTTGAAAGAGAAAAACTCAATAACTGCACGTTTTCATCTATAGAGGATTTCCGTTTGTAATTTATATTACCAAGCGCAGTAATGTGGAAGTGAAACTTTTCTCGGATGATGGTAGCAACGGATCCACTTTCGCAGGTGACATACCGTATGATCGATTTAGATTGGATACTGGAAATTATAGGGAGTACGGAATAGAAAGTGGACTGTGAAGTCTAATTAATAATGACAGACGGACGGTACTGAGATAGGTGGAATATTTTATAGCTCCATTTAAATGAGGTTATGTACTATCCAATAAATTATTGGTATCTTTTGACTGAAATCAGTTCCAATTAAGGAATCTTACTAATTCCATACTCAACTCCAAATTTTCCTAAATATGTGGCGTAATAGAAATAGTTTTGAAGAAAAAAGCTACCTAAAATCAAATAGTCAAAGGGTCAAGTATTAGAAGTACACAGATCATGACTAGAAGTTATTAATAGAAATAAGAACGAAAAAGAAATTGGTAATAACTAGACTTTAAAAGAGTAAGCGCTATTTTAGCTATCGCTGCTTATGAGCATCTTATTTTATGCATCTTAGTAGGTGGTGAAGATTAATTCAACGACTAAGACGTCTAAGTACGAGATAGACTTTTAAAGATCAGTGCTGCCTGTGTAAAAAAGAAAATGTTCGCGAAGTATTTAAAGATTTGAAAACAAGATATACATATACATAAACCTAATAAAGATTCTACGCCCCGAATATGGGCGTCCCAAATTATTTAATCATGTGTTACTCCGCCTAAATTGCGCATTTACGTGCGAGCGCCAATTACAGTTTACCAACCTATTTACAACAGTGCAGACGAAGGGCGCTCGAAATATCTTATTCATCTACTCGTATGATTAAACAAAACAAACACGGCCAGACAAAATGACTACTGTGAAAAGCATGAACCGTCTGTATGACACATTTGGTTAAATTTAAATGCTGACGGATAAAGTATGTAAATAAAGAATGATTTCAATCTCGATACAACTACAGCGAACAATACTTCGAACGTTTCGTCGTCAGCCATTTGCAGTCCACTGCTGGACGTAGACCTCCCCAAGACGGCGCCACTCATACCTGTCCTCCGATTTCCTCATCCAGCGCCTACCGGCGACCTTGCTTAGGTCGTCGGTCCATCGGGCTGGAGGGCGTCCGACACTACGTTTACCGAGACGCGGTCTCCACGTTTTCTTTAACACTTTCGCACGTTTAATAAAAAAAAACTCGTTTTATTCATAGTTAACTAATATAGAATCCAACCTATCAGAAACTTTGAGGTGTCAAGAGAAGCAGTAATAATTTCAAAATTACCAACGAATAAGAGTAAATTATAAATATTTTAGGGTTGTTAGAAGCAATCTTAATAATACTTATGTAATACATGGTATGAATGAATGAATGAAAACTCTTTATTGTTTATCATAACATAAATCTAGACATTTATGGTGTAAACATAAAAGTCATGGTATAAACTATTAATAAATCACTTAAGATTGAAACACCAGATAGATAACAAACAACAATAAATTTTGGGAAGACAAAACAATTCGCAAACATGATCGCTTCTAATTAACAACAGACGAGTGCAGGCATTTCAGCTTATACGATCAGTTATTCTGCATCGGTATTTTATCTAACTTGTGTAGGCCACAGGGTGATAAGATTTATAGTAAAGTAAAACAGAAATATGAGAGTTAGATTGATATAAAACGTGACAAAATGTATAAACAAAAGTGCTTAGTATGTCCATATGTAGATATATTGCACTAATTTAAAACAAATATAAAGACTGACAATCTGAAGCAATAGTAATAAACAAATCGATCGTGACCTAAAGAAATGAATTAAATATCAATGCCATCCAATAAAAACATGTTAGGCGTCTTACCATAAAGGCACGTGTGATCTCATGAGATGTGGGCATTGAGTAGGTACATACAGCATATTAGAACGATAACCTTTTGAGCTTAAAGTCAAGGATGAATGTTGAAGGAATAAAAGGTAGGATAAAGATTGTAAAGGAAATACTGATTCATATGTTTGTACATAAGAGAGATATATCTAAACGTTTTGGTTGAGGAATAGATAGTAACAGCTGATTTACGTAGATCCATCTACTGACTTGGGGAACGGACTGACTTGAAAATATTCAATCGAGAATATTAACGTCAGCACTGACTTGGTAGCGCTGTACTGACTTCAAATAAACTACCACGATGCCAGTATGCAGACAGCACTGGCTTCCTTCGAATTTGAAGACAGTAGCGGGGTCAATGTAAATCAGTTTTAAGGCACAAATGTTATTTACAATTACATGTTTTAGGTTACATACTTGAGCCGCCGTTTATACTGTTATTTGAAGTTATATAGGTATTATTTTTCGATTGCTGAAACACAGCAGACAAGCTGACAGCACAACTGTGATGGAAAGTGGTTATCCTCGCTTATGGATATTAGCAATACGTGAGGAGAAACTGAAACTTCGCAACTGGTGCCGTAACAGAACTTCAAGGTCTTATGACGGCATACTGTACACTAGGGGTGGTAGCCATCCAGACGGGATGCCTTACCACCTGTGTATTGTTTTGTCTTGTAGGAAATGAGAACAAAAAATACCGAGCTATAGAGGTGAACAGCTATTGGAACTGGGGACCTGGGACTATGGGGTCTGTCCGTCGCAATGTTCGGGGAACATGTAAAAATAGGCAGACGGTTACTCGACACTCTTTGCATGGATTCCAAAGACCATACAAGACCATACAATAATATTATTATTATCATTCTATGGCTACAAAAAAAAATACGAATTCTTAAGTTTTAAATGATAATAAGTTAGTAAAGTGCCAATCATTGCTGGAGGATGGCAACAATAGTATAGTTAATCCTATATCTTTATCGAAAACAAAAGTGGTTCGAAAAGATCAATCCGTCAAATTCCCGCCAAAAATTCACACAGAACTGCTAAAGACCCGGAACAATTAGCAATTCCACACTTAGATGCGTAAATTGAAAACACCGTTTCAAAAGTAGTTGAAAATTATTTTTACAGTTGCCGCGAAAACACAATTTCATGATATAATAATTATTATAACGGTGATAAAAACCGGATTAAGTGGCAATAAAACACAATTTACATGTAGATATTATAACGCAACCTGATTTAAATGAAAGTGTAATAATAATCTATTCACAATTATAATCGAATCAGGCTGAGGCGTACGAATTATACAGCCACATCTGGCGTAAGCTGCACAATACGTGAACTACTATATACGTGTTTTTAAAAAAAATAAAAATTAAGCTGTTTCAGTCTTTATTACAATAACTATACTAAAATCTATGAAATTTTTGTGTTATATAGGCTATATTATTGTAGTTTAAAAAAATGTTTGTTCTTTCTTTCTTCTATCTAAAATTTCATTGACTCTTTCGGGTTGATCGGAAACTAGCGACAAAAGATGTTTGAGGGTAAGGCCTCAGTTACGAACTCTTTCGTATTTTTATCCTTAATTTGTTTGTTAGACATAATGGAATGACGCTTTTGTTTACTTCAGTTTGGATAGTTACGAAAAATATATTAAATCACTATCGTTATCCAACGCCTTATGTTAATATTCCCTCAAAATTCCTACAAACCCTAACAGTATTTTAAGAAAATATTTAGTTGTAATTTGAGAATTAACTTTTCTAGAAATGGCAATCCCAATTCTGAAGATATGGCGGCTGTGTTGGGATTTATGTTAAAAATGAAATATACATTACAATAAAAACACATCCAGCACATCCGGATGTTAGGACAACCCTTGATGACAACGAAATTAAACGATAAAACTATTTTGATATGTACCTACAGCGTATAGATCACCGTTGTTTAATTTGGACTGATACTCAAAGCAATCAAATTGAATTAATTTTGTTGGCAAATATAGAATTGTAGGCACTTGACGGTGAGTTTATGTTTATATGGACCACTGTGATTGATTCATCCGAAGTGAAAGACAGAAATGAACCGTCTAATATACATATATATTGTAGGTATTCAGGAGATAGGCAAATGGCCTGATGGAAAGCGGTCACCATCGCCTATGGACTATGTGCTACCAATGGCGCTGCCACTCTTTAAAGAGAGGCTGGAATATGGCCACTAATGCCGGAACACAAATAAAGGTTGTTATGGCGGCATACTCCACGCGAGGGGTGGTAACTATCCAGACGGGCAAATGCCCAACCACCTGGCTGTGGGTTGTTATGTCGCCTCTTATAAGAGGCCGCCCGGCCGCAGGAAATTGATTTCTTTCTCCGGTCCTGCAGGATTTAACTGACTTGAAGCCAGCCAAAAACAAGATAGTACTTTAGTCTATATTGTTTATATTAAATAATTTTGCATCCAATAATTATATAATAAAACATTTGTAGTGTGCATTTCGACATGAATTTGTAATGGGGGGTTTTTTTAATGAAAATATTCCCTCCGACTATAATTAATATCAGAACTTTATCCAGCTAAAAGCCTGAGTTCGTAGTGGTGGGTAAACGGGTGCCTATTACACCGCAGCGAAATCGAAGCAAACGACAGGGTTAATTACAGTTGTGCTGAAAATGTCAACTGACGAACTTGTCCCATCAGTTGACATTTTCAGCACAAACATTAATCTTGCTATAACATAATCAATAATCATACTACTATTATTCATTTTAACGATCGTTATAATTTCTGTACAGCAAAATATTAATCAACCTTTAAATTCCCACCAAAACCTCCAGTGTGAGTTTAACAAAATCTATATGCTCTTCGACCATAAATAATGACACATTGGCCAATAAGGATATAATTACCATAAATTCGTTACAGGTGAATAAAAAAATTAATTACAAAGCTGATATAATGTTGATTATATTGTATAAATCAATTGTATAACATCAAAGTGGTATAGTTAATTATAAATCTAGAAAAGCAAGTTAATCAAATCTATAACTGTAATTATTTATTTCGCAAAATAATTGATATCTTCCGCACTACATGCATAACTCGAGTGTATAAATCAACTTTAGTTTCAATTTACTACAATAAATTTGCTTAAGATTTTTATTATACTATCGCTTCGATTTGCTAAAAAAAGATTATTAGCCCCTTAGGGGCCACCCATAAATTACGTCACACGTTAAGAGCGGGAGGAAGTCGACGAAGTGTGATATTGTGTGACAAGGGGTGGGAGGGGTTCCAAATTTCGTGACGTGTGCCTCGAAACCTGGGGTCTGCTTTCCTACTTTACTTCTCTATTTCGCGTGTTCTTCTACATCCCTAATTAGGGGTCATCGATAAATCTCGTCACAAGTTAAGGGACGTGGGGTGGGGGGTCGACGAAGTGCGACATTGTGTCAGAAGTGTGGGAGGGGTTCTAAATTTCTTGACGTCACTTTACAAAATCTAATATAGTATTTAAGCTTTAAAACGCGAAATTGGAACTATTAAAGAGAAACTTCAACATATTTCCAACTCTATCTGTATGAGCATAGTGCTTAAATTATTAAAAAATAATATAATTGGAAACAAAACTAATTATGGAACTGCTGTTTTAAGTCTAATAATTTCTTGATGTAAAGTTGCAAAATATGTAATGTTATCAAAAAATCAAGAAATTCCGTAATTTGAGTATGGATTCATAATAGTTATATGGGGTGTATAGGCTCTTTAAATAAATTAAATAAACTTTTGACAGGTAATAAGATTGTGATTTTTTTTCGCCTGCTCCGCCGTCATGTACCAAGATAGAGTCTTTTACTTACTAATATATATTTACTATATACTATTGCATTTATTTATCTAATGTGTTCTATATTTCTTCTACATATTTATATATTACTCTATATTAATACTATTCCTATTTTTACATTTATAATTTTAGCAGGTGAGTTATTTACACTTTTTTATTACTATTTGTTTCTCATGCTCATACAATTATACATAACCAGTGTGACTTGTTGACCCATTTTCTCTTAATTACTGTTTTCGCGATTTTTACCGGGTATTTTATAAATTCCTGGATCTACTTTTTGCCGGGTAATTAATAAGATTGTGAATGTTGGACGGTTACTACATTACCATTGGTTGAATTTTGACATTACTTCTATGGAGCTTATGTTGAATTTTAGCCGATAGTAAGGCAAGTGAACGATCGGTAATGTGATGTGTGATGACATTCACGAAAATACAAGTTTCTATAAAATACTTAATCTATCGTCATCAAAAACTGTGAGGAAATCTTATAATTAAAAAAAAATATCTCCAGTCAATTTAGCCTCGGAATATAAAAAATACAATATACAATTGTGACTAATTTGCAGTTTTGTAAACTATTGTTTCGTAACAGCACAGAAGTAGTTGCGCAACAAGTTTCTCTTTGAAAACAGTCTACTGCACAATCGGGCGATCTGTCAGATGCATTTTGTTCTTATAATTATTAGGCCACGTTCCAATTTCAAATTCATACCTACGCTCTTTGAATTAAAGTCTATACTAGACGATTCATATCTGCCATTTTCTTTCATTTCTTTCAACTATGATAAATCGACCAAAGTGGTCCATTATAAACATAAACTTGATTCATTCAATGTCATTGAATACGGACGTGTTCAATTCAATTTGGTTGATCTGTCTTATATGAGCATAAGTTAAATATCAACCACGATTGGATAACAACGGTCACATTAATCGAAGGTTGTTTTAGAAATGACTAATGTCGTTTAGACGAACAAAATGGGCAGTCCGAGCCCCGATCTCTCAGGGTAAAGCCGGCTAAACGATGCCGATTTTAGAATAGGAAGCCGATCGTGTCGCATGGCGTTACGAAAACTTCGTATTAAATAATCGAATTAGTACGGATAAAAGTGGAATAGTTTCCAGTTTACTATTAAGCACACAGGCGCAAACTACTTGTATTCTATACTGCGTAAAATGCTTTACTTCATTTGATGCCTTTGTTTACGTAGTTTCCGTCTACACTTTAATTCGTCTGAGCGTCTACATACTATTTTTATCATTGGACTACAAAAACCATTGAATCAAAAATAAGTACTTATCCGTGCAGGAAAGGAAAAATAATCCAATTTCCTGCGGCCGGGTGGCCTGTCAAAAGTGCGGGTTTTTTCATACAAATTTTCCGTAAAAGTATTTTTAAACTTTATCTACGTTGATATTTTGAGGTTTGGAAATGTAGTGCTTTTTCATTTTTCTACATCAAAATGAAAGAGAGAAAGAACGATTTCTGGCACCCTCAAGAAATATAAAACTTAGGAAACAGTAGGAACAGAGTGAAGGGTTATTAATAAAAGAGAAATTTCTATTAGTATAATCTATGCCTTATTTCTAAAAGAAAGCGAATAGACGACATAATTTAATAATGGTAAAAACAAGTTTATGTTTACAAAGATAAGTTTTAATAATATATGGAATAAATTACTTTGTTTACAAAAATATACAAAGATATTAGTTAAATAGACGCTATCAATAACAGATAACTCTCTATTATGTATATTTATGAAAACAGTGGCAATCTTACTAATGATGTAAACTTTTTCTTTATACCAATAAAAAGTCATTTATATTCGGATTTTATCGCATATGCAAACTACATAAATATTCAAGAAGCATAATAACGTTCCGTTTATCAATTAATCGTTACATCTCGATTAATCGACTAATAAATCGAATTATTCAATTATCTAAATCACAATTCGAATAGGATTAGCATCCAAAATATAATATATAGATTCTAAATAATAATAATCGGCAGACAAAAACACATATTGTATTATCCCCAAATTAAGCAAGTTACGCTTGTGTTATGGGTAATATACAACGGACTACTCTGGGGCCGACCTCAGACACCCAGACCATAGTAAATAACTTAAAATATGTTTCCGAAATTTACTATACCAGGAATCGAACCCGGAGACTCTGCGTTGCAGTGAGGTAGACCGACAAAGGCTTAGCCCGCTCAAGCACAGAGGCCGTCATAATGGAAAGTTCGTTTACGAAATTTACCATTCCAGGAATCGAACCCGGAGCCTCTGCGTTTGTGAGACAGGCTGACAAAAACTTAGCACACTCAACCACAGAGGCCGTCAAATTAAGCAGCTTTTTAGAGAATTTTTCCTATGGTAATTGTAAAACCAAGAGAACCATTAAATTACAATGGTTACAATAAGTATCGTAAGTAGCAAGTGTCTATAGACATAATTAAATATCCGCGTTCGTGTGGTGTAAATACCTAAAAGATAGGAAAATGTTATATACAAGGAAAAACCTCCACGAATACTCTTCACAGCTGGCAAGCAGTTGTAAACAATCTACAAGTATATTATCGACCAAGGTCGGAATTTAGCATTAAATTTGTGCAAACATTGGAATTGGAAAGAAGACATTTTAACTCAAACCGAAATATTTTATTGAAATAAATTCATTCAAATTTGTGGGTACAATTGGCAATGTAAATACGATGATAGATCGATTTTGAAATTTCAGGGCATTGTGGATTTTCATTTCGCTTTATGATAAGCAAATAGGGCACCATTATTATAACAAAACGCAATAAACATTCAGCGAAAGCTAAATCACTCGTGCGCATCCACTTCAGTTTCTCTCTAGGAAAATTATGAATAATATTAAATCCATATACAAACGTAACACTTACACATAAAATCAACTAAATATTAATATAATTTACGAATACCGCATTTATTTAACACTAACGTAAAACGAAATGTAAACACGAATTACGCGCGAAATATTACAAAATGGCGTCTGCGACACGTCTGCCGCACACCGAACTCAGCTGATACACTGCTGCGTGTATTGCACACTCTATCTTTGGTACAAAAATACACAGCGCTTGAAGCTGTCGTAACAAATAAACCAATATTATATAAAAACTTCACTCGACAATAAAGCAATTAAGCGCTGTTTTGCGATTAAAATATCTGATGATATCATTGCAAAAAGGCTCGGCTTCGGCCTATGTTTGAGACGGTATTGTTAATCGACAAACAATAGACTGAGGTCACGCCGTGACCCCCGTTTGTCGCTTGAAGCGTACTTATATTGAGAAAAAAGTGGTTTAAAACAAGTTTAATTACGTCAGACACAAGGATTACCTCCAGAGTCCAGACAACTAAGAAAATATACTATGATTAATTTTACTATCATAAAACAAATATTTACGTGTAAGCCAAACGTGTATGTACCGCTTGAAAATTATGATAAGTTTTTAATTATATTTTTTAAGTAACTAATCTTAATTATATAAATTTAATTGTATATATCAGGACTGGGCTATTTTAATCAATATTATGAAATTTCGAACATATATAGGTGAATTTTTCAAGTAGGTTTTTAGGACCAAATACTAAACTATAAGAAATTATGAAAAAAAATCGAAAGAGTTTCGGGGCCGATTTTGACAAAAACTGATTTGTATCATTAGATTATAAAAAGCAATAAAACTGTATTATTATACCAAATCATAGTGCACTTTGTAAGGATCAATTTTTGTGATGATTGTCAAACGGAAAACTAGGAAAAGCGTTGATTTTTTTAATAAATCGGTTTATATGTTTTTACGAATATTCAAAGACTGTGCTTAAACTTATAAAATTATTTAAAGCAAAGGCTTTTTTAAAGCACATTAATAGTACATTGTGTCATAAGGGGTCAAAATAATGTATTGAAGGCGAGAGCGACTGTTTGAATCCAAAGCGAAGCGAAGGATTCTAGAATAGAATTCTAAGCGTAGCCAGAGATTCAATGTACGTCGCTAGAGATTAAATAATTTTGGTACCGTGTGGCACACTCTCCTAAGGGATGCTTTTAGTAGAGAAGAATATTTCTATTTACATAACCAAATTTATATTAATATTAGATACGTTTTCGCAATTTTGGCATTTTATTGTTACTATTTTGTTAGGAACAGATAATGTCGTTGACTTATTTATATATCACTTGGGAATTCGTAATAACTTCAGACTCTGGTTGATGATGATGTTGAGTCAATAGTGACGTCTCACGCTGTTTTGAAATTGATGGGCGCGGCGACAAAGGTTGAATCGGTGGATTAACTGAGGAAGGCCGTAATTTAATACTTTCAACTACGCGCTTACTAATTTATCATAGGCTTTTAGATAGTTTTCTCTCCATTTGTTTGGTAGTAAATTGTTTATGACAGTTTCTGCGTTTGGTTTTACACTTTCTGGTTTTAATATTTCACTTTCACTGCTAGAACTCATCTTTTATTCAATTTGTGGGAATCAAATTAAAACTGTCTGCAACATTTTGATAAAAAGTAAGAAAAATACGAAACAGAAGTTCGATTTTTTTTATTTAGCCAATGCCGCGTCGGCAGGCGCGCCTTCTTTATTAATGACCAGGACTTTATTAGAGCGAATTGCGTTCAAACTTTTAATTAGAATAGTGTTCCAAATTCAAAAGTCATTTCGTCACTGTCAATAAGTCCGCCGGGATGACCCATTTTGGTCGCAGTTGTCGAGAAACCCTTCGCCTCTTTTAGAATAGATGGGATGAAAAATATGTTATTACTAGTAAAATCTCAAAAACTGACAGGAAAATGACTTGTGACGGCATCTAGTTATGGCGAATTAAGATGTTTTTCAACGTCATATTTTAACGATCGTCATTTCTAGAATTCTTCATCAAATTACTTATGAACGTATATAGGATCTATTATAAATAGGCGATAAAATTTAAAACGAATACTCATTCGAATACCTACACAAATGAAAATTACTAAATATGATAACAATTACAAATTAAGACTGTATTAATCGACTGAAACAAGGCCGTCTGTTGTAAGACAAAGACATCGTATTTGCAATATGGTCTCAGAGACAAACACGTAAATGGCACAACAATATTTCACCGCACAATAGACTTACAATACATATTTTTCACATATTTTTGCAATTCGTATGTATGATACCTACATTAATTTTAGAACAGCGCCGAGAGTCAACTCAAGGCCTAAAATGATAACCCACCAAAAGTAATTATGTAATTTTCAAAAGATTACTACTAAGCGCATAATTTCGCGTCAATTGATATTCATGTTTGGCATTATAGATAACTAGCTATGCCCGCGGTTTCACACGCGTGGTGATGTAAAATTGTTATATTTTGGATCATTCACACTATATAAATAATATTTATAGACATATGGAGATTATAGAGATAGAGATATAGAGATAAAGATTTTGAGCATAGAAAATTAACATTGTAATGCTTATATAAATAAACTACTACAAAACTGATAGACAGAAAAAATACAATAATATTTTCTTAAGTTTCTGCGACAAGTATACATAATAAAACTAAGGTTTAACGGTTTAAAGCGCGGTAATTTAGTTGTTTTTATTATTCCGATGTTTCGGCCACTTTTCAGTAGCTGTGATCACGGAAGACAAAGATGTCAAATGTCAACGAGTATTGTTTTAACAAAAATTTGTTTTAGCCTACCCCCAACTTGTTCATTTTGATTATTTAGTTTCAATTTTGTTTTGTGTAAATGTGTGTTATAAGGAGTAAGCCAGTTTTTTTTGTTTTATGGTGACGAAGTCGCGGGCACAGCTAGTATAAACATAAATTCGAATTATTCATTGTCATTGAATACCGCTTGTTCCCTTTGAAACAAATTGATTCAATATGGTTGATCCGTCTAATATCAGCATTACAATAATAATATGTTCTTAATAAAATAATAATAATAATTGATTACGAATCGATCTCTTACAGGTTTTAGCGTACAGGTTATTTTTATCTGGTTTTAATAATTCAAGGCCGATTTTTCAATCACCAGATAAAACTTATCCATAGAATAAAGTATAACATGGAAGAATTAAAAATGTCATTTGCATTAATAAAGCAGAGACCGAGAGAGATAACACTTTATTGCACCCCAAAATATTCAATTAAAAATACAGACCATATTTACAATACTTTCTAGGCAATACAATAGGCCGCCTTATCACTCAATGCGATCTTTTCCATGCAACCTAAATCAAACAAATTTGAATCAGGCGATGTAGGTATGTGGTGCAGGAAAAAGGCAATAGATACATAACATACTCAAACTAATTTAAGAATTAAATATACAAATACATACATATGTGTACATACATAGTTATATATATACATATTGTATGTATACACATACGTTATACAAATTATAAAAAAGAGTTAAATCGTTTCACTTTTAAATTCGCTCAGATTATAATTTATCAACTGATAAATTTTATATGAAAGATCGGCCCTAAAACGCTCTTATACAGTTTTCTGTGAACAGTTTATCTACAGAAAGTATCATCAAGATGAAGGTTATCTACATTCTTCAACTAGATGACAATAGTTTCGTTTTCAAAATCGTGAAGAAGGAACGAACAAAAATATGTAAATCTTCTTCTTCAGCCAATCTCAGTCCACTGCTGGACGTAGGCCTTCCCAAGTACGCGCCACATATCCCGGTCTCCTCTGTCTTCCTCATCCAGCCCCTGCCGGCCATCTTGCGCAGGTCGTCAGTCCACCGGGCTGGCGGGTGTCCTACGCTACGTTACTTCGTAAATAAATACAGCATTTTAAATTATATTTGTAGAACGGATTTATGGAAAATGCCTTTAATCAACCTAAACTTTCTATAAAAAAATAAATTGATATCTGTAATAATTAACAAGATCTTTGTTTCAGTTTACTTACTTATTTTGCATCTGCCTTATTGGAAATAATACGCAGCTTGTTATGGTTACCAAATTTAACAATAGGCGAAACATTTTTTTCACGACTCTTATGTAACCAAGTGATAATTTGAGAAATCTGATATTTCGTATTTTTTACATAAGTCTAGTGGAAATTTCCAGAAAGAGGAATGAGAACAACTTTGAAGGAAAATATACAGTATGTACTATATCGACAACAAATGTTGTGAAAAATACAATTAAAAGGAAACATGAGAAATGGTGTACACTTACACGGCAATTTTGAAATTGCCGTATCCGTCCGACCATGTGCCAGAAATTGTCGGGGCGATGTGCACGTAATTTAGCAAGAATGTGTATATTCTATGTATATATTGCTACACAACGGTGTAATTAAATTGCGAGAAAAACAAAAATTAGGCACATGGATAATCTTTTGACAAGTTTTGAAAATCATAACGAAGTTTCTTAATATCTATTTTGTTTATGAGAATAAGTAGGGAGTTATACGCTATAACAAATTTGTAATAATACTCCATTGAAATGTTACATGAGCTTTGCATTTTTGAGGACGCAATTTTATTTTTGGGACATGTGTGGGGGTCAATAGAAGCTTAACCTCAAGTTTGTGGGGTCGCCACCCTTGTCCCCCGGCCGCAAAAAGTTATATAAACATATTTGTAGGCAAAACAATTTGCTACAAATTATGACTTTACAAATTTTTTGTAAGACGCATAGTTTCCGAGATATCGCGAAAAAAGTGTTTTCACCCGCTTTTTCCAAGATGGCGGCCGGGGGACAAGGGTGGCGACCCCACAAACTTGAGGTTAAGCTTCAATTGACCCCCCACACATGTCCCAAAAATAAAATTGCGTCCTCTAACAAATGCAATATTCGGCCCTTAAATTGAAGATTTCAATGGAGTATAAGTGCGTGCCGGCCTAATTTTTCATTTAGAACATAAACAATTCTAAAAAAGTTATGGTGTTAGAGCTTAAAAATTTTTTTGAACCCAAATAGGTTTGATCAATATCCGTCGAGTAGTGATGAAAGATGTTATATTTTCTATTCAATTTTTTATAGAGTTACTATAAAAAATAACAAACGATCGTTACCTATACAGAACCATTCGTTGTACATGAATTGACACGCACTTGGCAGATGTCTTTTTTATGCCAATTTTAAACAACATCGCAAAATATAAAAGACAACTCCACTAAGAATATTGTAAATGCTTACTTAAAATGTTAAAGGGAAACCGACTTAGCGGGTTCTAATTACGTGTATACCATAGCAATTGGAACGGCTTTAAAAAGGTGTTGTATGCGTGCACAGACTGCATTCCATATCATTATCCCTTGTTTAGAATAGCATTAAAGACGAGCAAACAAACACTTCTAAGATCCATTTATAACGACGCACTTTTAAATAGAGTAATTTTCTTGCCGGTCGTGTATGTAATTATTTTAAAAAGAGAATCAACTTTTCTAAGAATATCTTGTAAGGTTTATAAAGAATCCAGTTGTGGATGATTTATACTAGAGAGTGCCGGGCATGAGCCGCGTAAGGGGTCTATGTTGAGGCTATTGTCCCTATCTTACAAAAAGCAATTTTGGTTTAGGGAACTATAGTAAACCTTGGGTAGCATTTGGTAAACTTTGGGGAATTTTTGGTAAGCCTTGGGGACCTTTGGTAAACTTGGGACAACTTTAGGGCAACCTTAAGGATATTTTTGGGGAATAAAATGGTGTCTAGATATGTAACAAATTCGTACCATTATTGTGGTAGTAACGCCGCCTACTGGTATTCCGTGTAAGCAGTGTAACAACTAATGAAATTCATAAGTTAATATTAAGAATGCGGGGTGCAGGGACTAGCACACGTCACACACAATAAATTTCTGTGAAGTGAAAACTGCTATTCATACGTTGATTAATCTGATGAATGTCTTTTTCTAGAACTTTTGTTTCTACGTGTCTGAAAATTTGCTTTAAGGTGCCGACACCATTAAAAAAATATTTCAGACGTTAACGCATGCATTTTATCTTAAATGTTCGTATGTTCCATTTCCATATCTTACAGGGTTCGTAAAGTAGTTAAAAAATAAGTAATGCGCGCACGAGCTGCAGTCGCAGCTACTGTTATATAAAATGTAAAACATTTTTGGGCTTGCAATTTTGTACTAGATCACATTCGTAATAAACACATTATCTTACAATAGACTAGGTTATGTGCCAAAGAATGCACGCATCACAGCTACTGTCATCAATATTATTCATATACAATACGTAATAGTTCAACGAGCGTGTATTTAAAAACAATTTTATTATATAAATTTCGTCTCGAATCAAATACATACCAGTATATTCAATATATAGGATTAATGCCCAGTAGACTGTCGAAAACAGTCTCTTTTAAATAACAAACTTATAATCATTATATTTTCTTTAAATCCCATAATAGTCGTTAAATTTGACAAAAATGCTCTAACTGCTAGAGCAAACGAGCATTTTAGTAGAAAAGTAAGTATATAATGGTCATTCATCGCATGACGGCAAAACTTTATAAAAGTTGTAGAATAAGTAAATATTTAAGAAGTATGTTTAACTTCTTAAATATTTACTTATTCTGTAGAATGTTTTTGGATGCTTTATAGTAAAGAATAATGATCACGTCCGACTGTGTGATAATAAGTTAATAACCATAAAAAAATAGAAAAAACATTTCTAAGTAATAAAAAAGAAGAATATCTTATACTAATATATAAAGCTAAAAAGTTTGTTTCTTTGCTTGTACGCGCTAACCTCAGGAACTACTGGTCTGATTTGAAAAATTCTTTCAGTGTTAGACAGTCCATTTATTGAGGAAGGCTATAGGCTATATATCATCACGCTAAGACCAATAGGAGCGAAGCACCAATGAAGAATGTTTCAAAATTGTTTTTTTTACTTACTTTTTTTTAAACTATTTCACGCGGACGAAGTCGCGGGCAGAAGCTAGTGAAGAATAAAGTAGTGGCTCAAAATTTGTAAAGTTTGTCAAGGGGACTCGGTCCATCTGTCATCGGAATAATGATTTAATCATGCGTGATGTCAAATCGAATCACCCCGATTTACGCTTCAGTTATCATGTTAAATGTTCCAGAAGAATGATTATTTCGACTTCATCGAGTTTCTTTAATGTACGTACCTAATGCCTATTTTAAATACAAACTATATTTAAATCTAGTGTTAAAAATCTTGTTGGACTAGGTGCTATTACCAGAGAAAATTCAAAATTTTTATCCTTAAAATTTTCATTAAAATCCGCTAAGCCGTTTCGGAGCCATAACCCATAAAAAAATTATACGACTAATGAGCTAAAGTTCAATATCTCAGAAAATATTGATCTAAGTAATTAGGTCTATAAGACTTTTTTGTAGGATTTCCAACAAATTTGCTATTTACAATTTTTTTGTAAAGTCCATTTCTTCGAAGATAACAGCAAAAATACTACAATTTTAAGGTGAAAATCAAGTTCAGTGACGGGTACCACCAACTCACCAGTACAAGTTACACTTCTGCCGCAGTGAACACTATTTTAGATTGTTTAACTCTGACTAAATCGCGACCAAGCCCGATATGATAGCATAAAATGCGGCTGAGTAATAGAAATTTTTAAAAATCTCGATTTACGTGTTTTTTTTTATATTATGGAAAATCTTTCCACGGTCAGGTAAAGTACTTAAAATTAATAATATAAAGGGCTGTAAGTTCCAGGGATTTTTACCCCGACATACACAACAAAATTTCGGAACCCGAGAAAAAAAATAGGCACTCGAAAAAAAATCACCCTAATGTCATATGTTACATACATTTATTTAGAAATGTGTATGCTGGTGCGTTTGCATATTAATTACATAACGTAACGTTTTTAATTCGAATTTAAGTTTTTTTATTGTGTTAGTTAGTACTAGTTAGTTAGTTAGTTGGACAATATGTCTCAGTATTACATCATATAAATTAATTTAATATAAAATTATATTAGATTAATTCACCAAATTTTGATATAGGAAAATTACTTACGTTTCCTAAGCCTGAACGGCTTTTTGATTTCTTGCACTATCACCAAGATTTTACTGGTAACCATTACTATTTTTTTTATAAACTTCTAATACTAAATATGTATGATTATTATTGGTTACAATACGACTAAATGGTGTAAAATTCAAAAGCAATATGAACACTCAACATGATTTTATTAATGCATTAATAAGTATGGTCGACTGTTTTATTTTCCATTTAGTACTTCTGCAGTGATCTCATATGAATTAGAATGTGTGTAACGAAAAAATGTTGACAGTTGCCATGTTATTATGATTGGCACCTACGCTAAATACTGCAGGCGTAGACTGACAAATAAATAGAGAACCAATTTTAATAAATCCGATCAATGCATGTAGGACAGTGGTTGTGTAGCAACGGGTTGTTTATAGTTAGATTGTCAAGCGAGTGTTGTAATTTTTCTTTATTGTATATTTTTATTTAATTATATAATATTCTAGTTGGATTGTCAAGCGAGTGTTGTAATTTTTCTTTATTATATATTGTTATTTAATTATACCAGTTTATTGGGAGATACTTTTGCTATCCTATATGTACAAATAGTGGTAGAAAATTGATATCGTAAATGATAAAGGTAAAGCAAATAAATGGTTAGTGAGACATGTATGTAACCCGATAGAATATTACAGATAATGATGTTTATAATATAGTTCAGGAACGTTTAATAATATCAGACCATTAACTCCATTACTAGTGAGGAACGGATAGTATACTACTCCTCGGCATGCTAGTCTAAGGCTATGTAGACGAAGACTACGTAGGGTGACAATATACAAATTTACGCAGAGCAAGAAAAAAAATATGGCGATTTTTTTTAACTCATGACAACACGTCCGTCCGCGTACATCCTATTTTCGCAATTATTTTCCTTATTTATGCCATCTCCATATTATACTGCCCACTATGACTGCAGGTAATGTTGCATCATCTTGTTTGAGATAGTTTAAATTAGAACACGTGTTTATTTTGGTCAATGCTAAATAGTTTTCAATGTCGTTTGAATCGGATGAAAAAAAATATTGTTTTTTTTGCATTATTGTCATTAAATATTCGATAAAGAATTAAGTGTGCCCAAATATTTTAGTTACTTTTAACCGAATTACAAAAACTTTAGCAAAAAGGTTCAATTCGACTGTGGTTTTTTGTGTTTGTTACGCGATTTCTCCGTCGATTAACGACCGATTCTCAAATTGTTTTACTTTATTCGAAAGAGTATACTCTTGAGTTGGTTCTATTGTCACCATTATTTCTAAAGCTTTTCGAGCAAATAAAACGTTGAAAATATTTATTTAACAAAAATAAAACCGACTTTAAACTAAAAAAATAGTATTTTGTATAACATATTGTAGTTGGTGCCAAGTAAAACAAAAAACCAACAACGATTTCAAGATGCTGTAGACAACATTTATTTTTAATTTGATTAGATTTAATTAGATTTGTCTAGTCATTTTGGCAAAAACTGTACCCCTATAAAATGGTACTTTCCGTCTGATATCAGTGGTTTAAAAACGGGATGGACTATATAGATACTGGTTTTTTTTACAAGTGTTGTGTGTGAGTTACTTGTATTTGGCAATATTCTTTAGGCCGGCCCGTGGTCTTGCTTCTTTCTGAATAATCGAACTCACATACACTGGATTTGGGATTGGTGGTCCAGAACACGGACAAGGCACTTGAAAGCGCGGGGGCGGATAAGAAGGGACGGGAAACGAAAAAATTATTCAACATAAAATGTTGTCAATGACAATTCAAGTTTTTTTTTCTTACGCGGTGCAAGGCCTTGGCTTTAACAATCAGAATAGCAACGGACAAAACGATGAAGTAATCTATTACCATACCGTTTTAGTCCCGGAATTTCAAAGCGTTTTTGTTTATTTCCGTTTTACGATAAGGGTGCTCGAGACCTTGTTGGGATAGCTTTGAAACACACTTAGATTAATATGAAGACTATTTTAGGGTTATTACGAGACGATCCTATTCTTGGCGTCATTAAGAAAAAAGGATAGTTAAAAAGGTAATAGATAGCACTGTTTTGTTCTTGAGGTACTTCAATATTCGATAAATCTTGGCTTTATATAGCGCATTAAGTAGTACAGCTTCATAGTAAAACAAAAGCAGTTTTTACTTGGTCAAATTGCTTATATTGAAAAAAAATTTTAAACCATTCACGTTTCACCTTGTGTAGTTTACGTATGCAATTCAGATAATTAAGATAATAGAGATAATTGCAGCAACCGAGTCAGACTCCAAAGGCGTATATTGGAACCCTAGCCTTACACTATAGGTGACACTTTATTTATTTACATTAAAACTATTAAAAATAACAACTGGAATAGACTTTGTAAACGATGGAGAGCACGATGCATTTTTTTTAGCTTTCTTGTCTCTTTGTCGGTTTGTCTGTTTATTCGGGATTCACGTAAAAACTACTCGGCCGATTTCGATGCGGTTTTCGTTGATCGACAGCAAATTCTTCGACTTTAAGTCTGCGCTATTTTTTATGCTGGGAATCCCTCGGGATTTTTTCTGGGAATTATTTAAAATAGCCAGATTAAAAAAAACCAATTCCAGTATGATTTTTTTACTGATGGATAGCAAATTTAATGTAATAAAATGCGTGATATTTTTATCCGGGAATCCCGCGGGAATTTCAAGTCAAGCGTGGACGAAGTCGCGGGCATATCCTATATATATATTCTTATTTATAACAATGCTATATACCGAAATGACAATAATAGAATAAAATGTCTGTTTCAATCCCTTGAATTTTTTATAGAATTATGTTCAGCCATCTTTATTAGTTTATGGTTACAACCATTACGGCCGTTATCCAGAAAATATTACACATTGGCAATAAAGCGGTTCTTTGTGTATAGCAAAAATAATTTTAGACCGAAGTTATTTTTGTACCATGAAGAACAATCAAGCTGTATTATTTTTGTTTTTTTGCATAAGAACTGTAATACACAGTTCAGCCCAAGCCAAAATACGCGCGAAACAAGGTGCCCCCCAAGTTCCGCGTCAGACGGGACCGTTCCGCTTTCATTAGCAGAAATAGATGGAGCGAATGGGCGTGTGATCGTCGGCCGTGTCGCTGTTTCCGGGAAGTGTAAGGGGTGACCAGTTTCGACTGACAGATTGAATCTTGAATTTTGCTATTATCACTGGACAGTAGAGGTCGGTAGGTCCGCATGGATACGAAGCTTGAACCAGCATCCGTCCCATCATTGATGGATGTACAACCAACATGAAATAATGACAATTGAGCGGGACCACAAGACCCGCATCCACATCCCCACACACACACACACACACACCGAGAGAGAGAGAAAGAGAGAAACACACAAACACGCACACAACTAACTTCAAAGTGGCAAATCCACACACCCGAATAAAAAAATATTGCTGCTTCGACTTTTACGCAGACCTACTCACTTCTACTGGACAGTCTGCTGTCACTTTATTTTTTAGTATGTTTGATTATAATAATAATCGGTAGACAAATACATAATGTATATCCCCTAATTAAGCTTTTTTACTCGGTGCCGATTCCAGATACCCAGACCATAGTAAATATCAGAAAAAAATCGTTTCCAAAATTTGCCATACCAGGAATTAAACCCGGCACCTCGGCGTTACAGTGAGGTAAGCCGTCGAAGACTTTCCCTTTGAACTACAGAGGCTGTCACCGTTATTGACGCCATTTTGGCGCTGATAGTCTAGGAGCTAAGTGCGGCAGTCCCAGTGAACTAAAAACTTATTTGTGTTAATAATATTAGTTCCAGAAACTGCTGCATAAGCAACGACAAGTCCATTAGTAATAGAGGCAAGTAATTCTGCGCCGTTATATACCTTAAGTTATATGAATGATTTGTAGGTTTTATAAGCACCTAAACTCTCCTAGGAATAACAGTTGTCTAAAAGCCCGTGTCCGTGTATGTCACAGACGGTCCTAGCGGAAGATCAGCGCTGGTTATCTTAACCGGCAACTTTGCTGAGCTATGACCAATTTAGGACTACATTTAATTATTTGTTTTAATTTAAATAGTTTAAGTGGTGTTTATTGTAGTTCTAAATAAATCTTTTTCTTTCTTTCTTTCTTTCTAATACAAAATATCTCTTAGAAGCACCTAAACGCTATTGACCTATTAACGAATTGGTCTTAAAATATCTGTATTACTCACAAAACAGCTCACAGACACATTAAGAAAGTTCCAAATTGTAGAAAAATAGGTTTAAAATTTAATCCGTTTCTATGCACACAATGCTTATACAACTGACTTTGCAATTACCCATATAATTTACCAGACGGTTGATATTGAACACGCAATTATTTATTTTCACAAAAAATATCCACAAAGCACGCAAAAATATTTAAAAACTCATTTATATTTTGAGTCTTAAATTGTAAAACGACGTTTTAACGGATTTAAGAGCGGTAATTTAATTTATTTTTATTATTCCGACGTTTCGGTCACTTTTCAGTAGCCGTGAACACGGAAGACAAAGACCGCTTCCGCACCGGTGACAAATAAGATTATGCTCTCATAGTGTAAATAATAACCATAAGCAAAATTTTAACTAAATAATTAAAATGAACAAGTTGGCGATAGGCTAAATAAAACTTTAAAAATACTCATTGACACTTGACATCTTTGTCTTCCGTGATCACGGCTACTGAAAAGTGGCCGAAACGTCGGAATAATAAAAATCAAATAATTAACCGCGCTTAAAACCGATAAAATGTAGTTTTATTATGTATACTAGTCGCGAAAACTTAAGAAAATATTATCTGAGTTTTAAAGGTACACAATTTTTAGATATGGCAACCCTACGTTTAAAGGGATACAAATCAGTTCACTATTTGATATAAAATTATTGCCAATAACAAATTGTTAGAACGTGTCTCTGAATTGTTCTGATCAAAGAGTTTGTTATAAAAGTTAATCACTAGTTCGTATTTAGCATTTTAGGCCATAATAAAAATAATTAGTTTAAAATGCCAATCATTATATTAATACGTGAAGCAAAAACTTTGTACCCCGTTGTTGTTTACTTTTTAAAATTGCGCGGACGGAGGTATGAAATTTCGCACACTTATAGTTTATATGGAGAAGGAGTGCAGAATAGTAAGTATTTTTTTTTTAAATTATGAATAAAAAATACATTAAATCAATAAAAAAACATTACACACACTACCATGTATTTGACATACACACGCATATATAATCTTTTGTGTATTGTTAACCTTAATCAAATTTATAATTTAAATTAATTATGGTCGAATTTAGACCACTAGGCGACTAGTATTTGTAATTAAACGTAAAATAAAGCTGCATTAAAGAAATTAAAGTTCGTCGAGTTTTAGAATTTTCTAATTTTCAAGGTTATGTAATTTTTAAATTAAATACTGTGAATCGTCTAATATTCATTGTAGATAATAGAAAAAGTTTCAAAGATTTCAAATAAGTCACAAAACTATTCACCAAGCAATTTTGTTTGTGAAATGCGAAATAAATAAACCTGTTGCAAAAAACAAGCTTCAAAAGTATCACAGTATAATTATGTTCAGACGAGTGGAAGAAAAAGAAAATGAATCAAAAATGGAGCGGAGGCGAACGGTCTAAAAGTTGAAACGTGTTTAGCCTTGGTCACGAACGAAATTGCACCAAAAGGTCTTCGTTCCGAAACCGGTCACAAATTTACTAAAGGACAGTTCATATTTCTTTTGTAAAGATCGCATCGCATACACTTTAACCAGAATAAGTGTCACGTAAGGGCTATTATTATCAAAACAGCCGTGGTACAGTTTTACACAACTAATAATTCCTCCCGATATATCTGCACAGTAAAACAATTTTAATACTGGCGAAAGTTTACGGATAGTGTAAGCAAGATAGAGTTAAGAATACATAACAAGCAACACTCTGCCTTTTCCCTTTGCGAATAAAGTTCAGTATTAACATGTCGGAAACCGATCCATTCTATCTGCGCTAAAGAAAAACTGTAACTTAATGGTAAGCGTACTCGCGTCCGAAACTCAAGGGTTGCGGGTTCGATTCCTGGCTGTGAAGCATGCAACACTTAGGCAATTTTATGACCTAATGTGCATATTCTTACAACAACCACGTGCCAACGGTTAAGGACGACATCGTGACGACACCTGCATTTTGCTTAAGCCCAGCAGTGGGACGTCTATGAGTTGTTTTTATTTTTTATTATTTTATAAAGGCTATTATTTTTAGACCTCCGTAGTCCTCTTGGCAAAACGGAATCTTATAATCGTCTTGTTTATCCGTCTGTATGTTGATCTATGTCACGGTTATCTTTGGCAAAAAATATGTAATCTAAACTATGAAAAATAAAGAACAGGGGTGACTTTTATACTTGTAAATGAGAAACCGTTTTTTTAAATTACATAGGCGCTTGGAGTATTGTAAATCATCTTCTCGTAATAATACTAAGCACGTTTCTCAATGAATTATTAAATAACCTATAAATCGTGACATCGCTCGCACTAAATTTTACGGTCAAATCACAACAGTTAAATAAGACGAATGTGTATATATTATCCTTAAGAATCGCGGTTAACCACCATCCGCTTGGATTTTTGCATGTAACAAGATATTCACCTACATGCATTTGCTCGCTGTTGCGTGCATAATATATTTGCACTCTAATGTTCACAGCAGGTTTACTGGGTCTTGAATTTTTACAAACTTTTAAACAATACATATTATGTTATATGTATACATAGTGAGAGAAGTCGACATTAGACGGTTAATTTCTGTCTTTCATTTTGGATGAATCAACCAAAGTGATGTATATAAACATAAACTTGAAGCATTTATTGCCATTGAAAAGGTGTCCTTTCAGTTTTGTATCTTTCAACCAAAATGGTTCAATTTGGTTGATACGTCTAATATCAACATTACATTAACTTAATTTTTCTCTTTACTTGTGGACTATTCTCGTTTCAGATTATAATACTTATTTGTTTTAAATCGTACGAAATTATTAAAAAGTGTTCCAACTTTTTGAATGAGCTATAATAAAGTTTTTTCTGAATATGAAAATTTGTTTCCTGTAATAAATTATACAATGGAGCAAATTTTCAGAATAAAGGATTCTTTAATAGCAATAATATAGCAAGCAACACTCCGTCTTTTGCCCGTGCTAATAACGTTCAATATAGATTATTTACACGTCCGAACTCATCCGCCTTATCTGCGCAAATGAATAATCCCGATCGAAATTATAATTCGTGTAATACTTATAGTACTCGCGTCCCGAACCCAAAAGGTGCGGGTTCAATTCCTGGCCGGAAAGCACACACTTAGACAATTTTATGATCTAAGCAAAACAGTATATATTATTTTATACTTATACATAGAAACAGAATTAAAAAGTAAATTATGATTTCTATAAATTAGCTTGTACATCCTTTTCAAATTTCCAAATGCCCGAGAATTATAATAATGTACTTACCTCGGACGTCTCGTTGCAAAGTAGTCGACAATGACCCACCGGCAAGTGCAGCATCCAAAAGATTGATGTTCTCGCGACATCTCGACAAGACCTCCGTCTGTACCGAAAAACGGTATTGCAAATAAAGACACAAATGCACTTTTCAATCCAACTTTGTCGCAAAAGCAAAATCATGCACATACATTTACGTAAATTTCATGAAGCATAAGTTTTGTAATAAACGTTTCCAATCTGCCGAGATGAAAAATTATGTAACTTACAATAATTGTTTTTATTTTTTATTTTTACGTTGGATTTTTTTATAATAACGTTTGTATATAACTAGGAAATTATACATGATATGTGTATGTAGGTATTTAAAGATCGGTTTGCGCCCCCTGGGTCCCTGCGCCCGAGTGCTACTTATCTTTGTACCCCCTGGTATAGTCGGTACTGTTGAGATGGATGTGTGGTTTTCACAAGAATGGATAGGGCGAGTAACACGTGGAGAGTTTCTTTACGCTTCTTCTCCTTACACAACAGTGATCACGTTGCGAAGCGGTGTATATCGAAGAGTAGATTCCACTTTATACGGGTCAAACGAATATTTTCTTAAGTTTGTTCGGGATTCACGTAAAAAATACTGGGCCAATTTTGATGCAGCTTTCGCTGATCGAGAGCAAAATCTTAGACTTGAAATCTGCGTTACTTTTTATGTCGGGAATCCTGCTGGAATTTTGTTTGGGAATGATTTGAAATGGCCGGATTGAAAAAAATATTGAATTCCAATGCTATTTTTCACTAGTCGATAGCAAATTTTATCTAATAAAACGTGTGATATATTTTATCCCGGGAATCCCGCGGGAATTTTCCCGGGAGCGGTTTGAAGTTGTGCGGGTGCATAAAACTTGCTTATTCCGACAGTCTTACTAAAACAATACCTAGCACATTGTGTCCCGGGAATTTCAAGTCAAGCGTGGACAAAGTCGCGGGCATATCCTAGTTTATACACAAAGTTGTTTTAATCCACAGGTCTTAAGAATGGCTCGGAGTTTTGTGGGTCTTGCATGGGGTTTATGGGAAGACCGAAATAAGTAGGTTTTATTTCCACCATGTATTACAGATGTGGTGTTATAAAAATATTTATGAATTTTCTAAGATTGTCTACTTTGTAACATAGTTTTTTTGACATATCAATTCGACATCAAGATGAATTTATTTTTAAAATATTTCTTCCAGTTTTATTAAATTTCAACCGTCTCTTGATTTATAAGTGATATTTTATTTTGAACACAATTTTTTGAGAGATAGTGTTTATTGCGCTTATATTGCATTAATAAAAACAATTACGGTCAGTGATTTCATTAATCTAACGTACATGCATAAATTACATTTATATTTGCGCCCTGTCGTTTTCTTCAAAACTAAATAGCATCGCTGCAATTTTGCTTATAAATTGTCGTAGGCGCATTTTGTCACATCTTTAAAAAGCTATTTATAAAGAAACATTTTTTTATAATATTAGCTAGATTTTATACGATGACAGTGTCAAAATGGATTATATAATGCTTATTACAGGTCTCAAACCTTTGATTTATATTTTTGATCGAACAAACTTGATGACATTAAACTATTCTTAAAAATATTACTTCGTAGGCAAAACCAACTGACAATGAGGTCTCTTAATATGTAGTCTTCCATATGTATGAAACCGATCATACATTTCATGAGCCTATTTACTGATCGTACAAAGCGCCAAGGGTTCACATAAAAATAACTAGATGCTTCATAAAACATAAGAAATACATCACCAGTTAGTTACAATACGCCTTATAATAACTTCTCAGCGTCTCCATTTCTTCTGACACAAAATTCAATTAAAGTTTTAATAGGTGCACATGCTTTCATTGCAAATTGGTTCTTAGAAAATTAAAATTGCCAAAGCTTTCACGCCAAACATAGATTAGAAAAGCGAAAGGCCAAGGAGATGAAATCTTTCTCAAGAATTTGGATACGTTTCGTTGAACATTAATAAACACGGATTGTGAATTTGTTGAGAGATTAGGGTGTTAATTGACTGAAACTCCATATTGAATTTTCAAATTGACACATTTATTCTTCTAAACACTTTTATACAATCACTTTGTTTTTAACATTTTGTAAAAAATAAGATCAATTAACAGCCTATCCCTATTCAACATAATATTAATAAAATTTACAACGTTATTGTTATTGTGAGATATTGCAGAGTTCAGTCAAATCACATATTACAAGTTATTAATATTATGCTTGACCTAAGCTAATTAATTATACAAAATATTACAATCATTTATAACGCAAGTTAAATACATCTACTAAAACTATTATCACTCAATGACAAGAAATCACGTTAATGTGAGGTACCCATTTATAATAACAAAAATAAAAAATAAAAAAACCAGTACTAACTGACATGAAAACGTCAAAGTTGACAGGTGTCAATGTGACATTTCAATTTTTATCAGTCATCTTTTAATGCCACTGGTAACTGAGAATGGTTCCTATAGAAGCGTTCTGTACCTAAGTTTCATACGAATAAAGTTTTTTTTAAAGTACCATAAGTTTTTAGTGACCTAGCGCCAAGCTATCGACACCAAAGATATGAGGATGGTATAAAGGGACAAACAGGCAGTTAGTAAAAAACTACACATAACAATCACACGACAAACGAAAATATGTTAGTAAGAAAGAAAATAAACCGATAAGAAATTCTGAACATGACTATTCATTACAACAGTTTCACTTTGAGCTTGTAGGGGAACATTGAATTAATTATTTCTATTAACTTAAACATATTATTCTTCTACTAAACAAAATAAATGCAAAGTGAAATTGTCAAATCCCGAATCATATTCTATTTCAGTAAATTCAAGTTAGTACTTTTTCTAATCGTACTGCGATGGTCAGGTTTCTTCAAGCACATTATTATTTTAACACTTCAGTCATATTTATGTACAAACAAGAAATTTTAAACTAAGGAATCTTTTGGACAGCTTAGAAGTTCATGTGTCAATATTAATAAATCTATTGCAGCAACCGTTGTTTTGCTTATCTAAGAATAAATTATGTATGAAATTTTAGGACTAATTTTAAGCATCGATTACTTGGTCCATTATAATACTAATATAAGTAATAAAAATTGAATTGTCAATGATTATCTGATTAGCTTATTATTAATAAATTACTGTTGGTAAACATACAAGTCGGCCGACAACCTGACAATCGCAGCGTACTTGATGCGTATACTTAAATAGATAAGTATAAACATGACACAAGCCCAAGCGATATGTCATTGGATGTGTATGTAGACTATGATGAGTACGGAGAAGGCGGCGACCGCGAGGCAGAGGCGGGCGCGCAGGCACGCGGGCCGGCGACGTCCGCACGCCTCCCCCTCCGGGTGGCAACTACTGAAAACGGAATCGAATGGGGGCCTTACATAGTCGACGGGTGCCGGGCCCTCGTGGCGGGCCATCAGCGCCTCGGCCGCCTCCAGCTGCGAGCGGGACGCGCGCACCAGAGCCGCCGACTCCCCCTCCGAGTCGTCCGCTCCCCAAACTCCCCCGCGGAGCGCGCACGCCTCCATCTCCGAATCGGCGCTCTCCATCGAGCGCCGCCTCAGCTCCGATAGCGCCACCTTCTGCAGCTCGCTCTCCCCGTCCCTCTCCGTCCTCCGTCGTCTGTTCACCGAGTCCAGTATATCGGGGCGATTGTTCACTTCGGTGTACTCCAGAGAGCTGTTCACCTCGTCGCTGGTCAAGTTCGAACTGTGACGTCGCCTGCTCAGTGCTTGGACGTTGAGCAAATCGAATTCCGGCGAGCGTTTGTTGCTCTTTCGTTCGCTTTCGGAGGGCTTGCGGCGTCTCGCGCTCTCGCTGCTCTCTAGGCTGGTGTTGTTCCTGCACCTCTCGAAGCTGTCGAGCAGGGACTTTTTGCGTTCGGCGCTGGACATCGGCTTTCTAGGGCGCCTCGATGGCGTATCGACTGGGGACGTTCTGGTGGGACGTTTGTAACGGGGCAAGCTTCGTTCTCTGGAGACCTCCGAAGGTGGCCGACGACGGCGTGTGCCGCTCGGGCTTTGCTCGTTCTCGGGCTGAGCCGATAGACTTGAACAGCAGTCGGACTGGGAATCGATGAAGGCGCGGTAGTCATCCCCGAATTCAAGTAGACGCCGGGCCGCGTCCGAGTCTGGTGCTTCCGAATACGGCTCCGAGTTGTATTTCTCCTGTAAAAATAAATGACTTTAAAAACAATTGACATCATCAACATGATATTCTTAAAACAGAAATATAGTTTGCACCAAAGTATATAAACGCTAACAACGGAAATACAGTCTTTCTTTCATAATTAGTTATTGCATAGCACTGCACAATGGAACCAATACTTCTCATACAAAAAAAATTCTGCCGATCAGAAAAACTGTACTTAAAAACTATATTACAAAAGTAAGGAGGCCATTCTTCATTTTCGTTCTCCATGGAATTTCGCAAGCCCGTGTTATCCAAAACAGCGAAATATACTAACCTGATAGAAATCCCAAGCTTGTTCGGAAAACGAGCTATGCTCCTCCGTTCCAGCAGTGACACTCTTATCCACGTCCGAGTCTTTCTCCATGCTCAAGTCCCACAATTCATTAGGATCTCCCAAGCTCAGAGCTATGAAGTTCTTATCCCTTTCCAAACTTCGGGCCAACCTTGGCCTCACTACTCCACCGGCTGGGCCAAGTTTGAAGCTCGGAGCGACTGATTCGGACTCGTTCTGTTCTGGAATGGCACTATCTGTCTCCCTTTGGGATATATGGGTCTTCTCTATACTCTTGCGAAGGTTTGCGATTGTTGGTAACTGCTGCTTGACTGGTTCATCGCTGTCGTTGCCGGAAGTTGAGGTTGTATCGAACCTAAGGCGAAATACACTGAGTTTTTATTTAGGAATCGCTACAGGCAGTCGTGTGACACATTCTTACAAGTTTGAAGTGGTCGGGCCATTTTGGAAACACTGTCTCGATTACAGCTCTTAATGCCGACTCGGTCGGTTTAGTCTTGAGCTAATAGTGTATCATCCAATCAATCAATCAATAACTCTCTTTATTGTACACCAATACAAAAAAAAGAACATACAGACTAAAACCATGTCTTACTTTGCAGAAAGGGCGCTCCTATCGCTAAAAAGCGATCTCTTCCAGATAGATAACCTCAGGAATGAATTGAAATTATAATGACAATGGTGGTATACATTATACATAGCACAAATTCTTACATTGTAATAAATATATAAATGGAGTATATACAGATGTTTTATATATTAAATAGATATGTATCTACTTAATATACATAAAATACAAATACATATGTATGTTGTACGATGAGTGAGAGTTACGATGGCCCACTTCCTCTTCCCATTCCCTCTATTCTATCCCTTCTATCTCATCCTAAAGGTTGGCAACACGTTGGCTATCACCTTGGTGTTGCAAACGTCTATAGGCGACGGTAACCACTTTGCATTGGGTGGGCCGTCTAAATTTTTTTCATCTTCTCAATATTTTTTGTTGTTGTTGTAATAAGTCGCCCTTAGTCATTGACAATAGAAAGTAATTAAAAAAAACAAACCATGTCTTATCAAAGTTGACCTGTACCCAACTTTTACAAACCGATCTGCTGTAAAAATATTATTTTTGGTTCGTTTTGTGAAATGCTGTTCGGAAGTAATACAATCTCCTGCTGCCGGATGGCCTGTCGTAAGAGACGACAAAAAACCCATAGCCAGGTGGCAGGTTATTTGATCCTCTGGATGGCTATCACCATATACCGTATAGAGTATGCCACAATGATAACCTTGAGTTGTGTTCCGGCATTAGTGTTCAGGTTCCAGTCTCCCTTTAGCGAGCGGAATCACATTTGGTGTTAGAAATTTTCATAGGCAATGGTAACTGCTTTCCAGCAGGTGGGCCGTCTGTTGAGCTCATGCAATATAACAATTACAATCATTATCCTGATGAAATTCCTTTAGCAAAATAAGACTATGAACCAACCTGCTCTTCCGGCTAGTTGCTGGATCACTGGCCGCACTCCTCTCATGCTTATCCTCGATCTCAGGACTCAATCTCCCGCAGAAGGACAAGGACTTAACTAGCCTCTCCCTCCGCACATTGGAGTTGTTGTGCCTCCTAAGTTTGAGCCTTTTCCGTCTTAGCCAGCATTGTTTGTCGTTTGCTTCGACACATGACGTGCATGCCTCCGTCATTGTGTTCGTGCTTGATACATGACCCTGTGGGATATTAGGTTTCATATAAATATGTATTTTATATAATAGAGGAAACATATTAGGAACGACAATCGACTAATACAAAACGTTAGAAGCTCCTGAAATTCTTAAATCCTACATTTGTACTCTTTAACAGAGGGCGCCACTACTCATTCATAAGTATAGTAAAAACATACACATTATTATATTGACTAATACTGTTGCAAAAAATCTAATGAAAAATACCTTTAACTATCGATAATTTAATATAATTTTTGAAGAGAAGAAAAAACACGTCTTCTACATTTTACATTTCTATATTGCGAATCCCATTTTTAAGTACAAAGACAAAAAATAAAAAAAAACCACTAATCGAAACTACGGTACAAATGTGAAAGTTCTATTTCGAACAACTATGTAGAGTTATCTGTCGTATATATATTATTATCAAACGCGGTAGAGACATGCTGAAATCATTGTCTTTATTTTTTTATTAGATTACTTGATTACAGCCCTAAAAGGATTGATCGATGTGATATGTTTATATAAAAATGGCTTCTATTCACATAATATTTTCTAAAAGGAACACTTAATATTTATTGCAAAATTGACATTTTTTATAATGGTAATTATGGACATTTTGTCCTACATTTATTTTGTATTTATAGTCAGACACAAAATATTTTTTCGTTGAATTAATATAAATATAATAATAATAACAGCCCATATATGTCCCCTGGGCTCGGACCTCCCATTATAGGGGAACGGATAGTATACCCGCCACGTTTGTTCAAGGCGGCTTGGCAGGTTTGACACATCGGTTATCTCGATGTGCAGGTTGCATCACAATGTTTTCCTTCACCTTTGTTAGCACATGGTGATTGTAACAATATGCACATTAGGTCAGAAAGCTGCGTAAGTGATTCGTGCGTTCCGGCGCGCCCTTTTGATCGTGGGACACGTGCGGTAGCCATTACACTACCACTTTACTTTAGATTAATAATAAAAAATACCGCGCTCTCACAGAATATGGGCGTGAATCGATTAGCCGTAAGTCAATCTTATTTCGTGCGATGAATGCTAGTTTCGATAGCCCACTTCCCCCTACCTATCCCCTCGCCTTGTCCCTCTATCCTATCCCTTCTGCAGTATCTCTTCTATCCATACTCTGTGGCCCATCCCACCTATCCCATCGCTCTAACTCATCCTAAAGCCTGCTAAGTTGCCATCCACAAATTACGTCAAACGAATATCATGACTTTAAGACCCCACTTCCTGCCTTATCACAGCAAGTCACATTCGTGAAACTCTTCCCTCCCTAGTGTGACATCACATATTTTGGAAGTTTGCATCAAGAAATTATTAAATTAAAACAGCAGTTCTGTAATTAGCTTAAACAGCAGTTCCGTAGCTGTAATATACATTTTTAAATGCGATGTCACGAAATTTAAGACCCTTCCCACTTCTTGTTACACAATGTCACAATTCGTCGACTTCCCCTCCTGGTGTTGCAATCTTCGCAAAAAACATACAATTGAAATATTTTATTTGAAAAAATGTTATTTTTATATTTTTGTAACTTGTTGTGGTGATCGAAAAATTAGGTTATTATTGTGTTAGGTATGAGAAGACTTACTATCGCTTAAAATTTGACATCTCATCATGACAGCTCCATCTTGTATGGAGCTTAATGACAGAACTCAACCGATAGTAAAGCAAGTGAATGAATAGTAAAACATAGGAACCGGCTATCAATGGAAAATTGGTTTGTTTGTTTGTTGAATGAAAAATGAAAAGTGTCAAGTGTGGTGTGTGAATGTCATATGCAATTGTCATACCGGCACCGGTAGTTGCATTTGTGCATTGAATGGGTATCAATTAAATATTTACAAAAAATCTCCACCATCGACCAAAAGCAATCAGTCACAAACAAACCTGTACAGTGGTAGAACTGCCTCGCAATTTGGAATTCGAATTAGTCGGTGTGACGCGTTGTGGCGATGCCAGAGTATTGAGAGCTGACTCTGATATAGACATGTTATGCGATATGGCGCCGTCCGCATTAGGAGTGGCAGCTAGTGATGCGCCAGCGCCGCTTAACTGCGAAAGGCATGACACCGACCACGGCCGTGCGCTGTTGCCAGCTCGCTTCTTGCGCAGTTGCACCTATTGCGGATTAGTTTAGGCCTTAACCAGTGTTATACACAATTTTCAGTGAACATATTAATCACACTATAGTTTGTTTTATTTATAATGATTCCTGTGACAGCATAAAAAGCATACATATGAAATTTCTAATTTTTTGGATACAGTATGCAGGTCGTTTGTGGAAATAAAGATTCAATTAGTTCGTGTAATACTATTATGTAAACTAGTGCAGTTTTCAACAACACTAATATGCACGTTGTTTTCGCAACCTTAAATTCTGTATGACAATTATTTCACAATAGAAAATATGAATTATATCAGAAGATTATATATTGGTACATATTTATAAGTCTGTTAATTACAAATACTAATGTAATAGTTCTAAAAAACTATTCATAATGGCAAATTTTGTTAGTTTTATATAAAACATAAATTAAATTAAAGTATGAAAAAGAAACCTAAAATCAAAAACTACAACTAAATAATAAAAAAGAGGGCAATATTAATTAACACATTATTTTCACAAACATTATAAATATAAAAATGATAATTATTCGGCGTTGTCTCAGCACTACTCGGAAGTGACAACCGCTGTCACAGAAATCAAGACAAATTAGACAAACTATAAGCTTAAGTTTTGAAATATTCACAGTGTAGACCGCTGACCTTTGTGCAAAGGAATTGAACGAAATCTGAGGTATCAATCACCTGAAAGATTATTATTTTTAGAAATCGATTAAGTTTTACACATTGAAAATAAATTTCACGAAATTTATCTGAAGAAGTTTTAGATATATTTTAAGATTTTACTTTAAAGAAAATTACATTCAGACTAGGAATATAGAACAATTGAGAAGACTTGGTCTCCTTAGTGTTTGTAGTTTCAATCGGAAATAGAAAAGTATTTATGCAGTAAGACAGACAAAAGATATATTATCTTCGCCAGTGTTACTCGATTATAAACAAAGCACATAAAAAGCAGACGAAAACAAGCCTTATTCGTGTGAGCATAAGCTGAAAATACCTTAGCATGATGTGTAGGAGTTACTGTGCATGTTGATGTACTCATGTCCATTGATGAATGAATGTTTCTCTCTTCGGATGTTAACGAGGTGTCCACTTCGCTTTCTGTCGTATATTCGCCTGAGGCATCGTAGCTTTCTGTTCCCTGAAATTAGATTATAAGAAACGTTAAGCGAAATGCAATCAGTTGATATTTTCTTAAGTTTTCGCGACTTGTATACATAATAGAAACGTAGTTTTATTATGCAATCATTTGGTTCATCACACGCCGATGTTTTCTTTTTTGCTTCTTCTTCTTGCTGGTGTAAGTTTGGATTTGTTTCGTGAACACTATTTAATTATTACTGAATAATTAACGTAGTGCCTTTTCCTGTTAATTGCCTCTTTCTCTTGCTCGCTGGAGTAAGTTTTGAATTTATATCGTAGACAGTATTTACTAGTAAGTATTACTGAATATTTAACTCCGTTTGGATGGCCACCGCCGCTGGCCGCCCTAACAAACTTGATTTGTGTTTCGGAATCAGTGGCCGGATCAACAAGGGAAGGCCAAGTCCCACTTCGAGGCTGGTTGCACATTGGGAGCACCTTCGGTGTTGAAGATGTCCATAGGCGATGGTAGCCACTTATGATCAGGTGGGTCGTCAGCCTGTTGCTGTAGTTCAGCAATAAAAAAATGTATGTGTGCAATAGTGTGTGTAGTCTACTATAGAATTTGATAAATAGAGAGTATATCAGGAGTATTAAGATAATTACAAGGTTTATTATTTTTGTAATGTTTTTACTAAGATTAAAAATTATTTTATATTTTCATGCAAAATATTACATTTCATATATTACATATTCCATGTTTTCACTTTGAACAAATGACACAGGAGGCTTATGATAACTAAAATAGGAAACAAATGCTCTAGTTTCAATTTGATTTATGAACTTTAAAACTTACTAAAAATTAAAAATATTATAATCTTTTTTATCTTTATGGGCGTAGTGTTTAAATTATTAAATATCTTTTTTTAGTGTCGCTTTCATTTAGTTTCAAATCACAACAATTCTAAAGAAGTTTCATTTCATAATAATTATTACTGTTTTTGGAAGAACATTGATCAAATTTCCGAGTGATCGATTCATTTAACTAGTGTATATTTCGAGTAGATCTCGTTAAGAATTTCTCTCTCTCGAATATATCTCCAACGAAAAAACGAAGAAACAAACATAAACCCAGAAAAGTTTTATATTAATATTTATTTTATGTATATATTAGAACGGTTAGATGGATGTGTTAATTACAAAATTTTATTAAGAGTTTAAGTAGGTTTGTGACAAAATAATGTGGAAAATTGTAAGAGAGACGGATGGATTGTATAAAGGGTGACATAATGATTTGTAGTGTTACAGACGAAGTACTGATATACTTCTACTTAAAAGAGGAGTGTGGAAGAAAAACCCATATTGTAACGACCCTAAATGATTGGGAGAAGGTTCAAGCAAAGAGAGATTAATATTAGTGATTAAATTATATGATTATTACAATTCCAACATACCTGATTGTTATCGCTCTTTCCATCTGAACTCTGATTTAACCATTCTTTGATTCTTGACATTTTATTTTTATTCGCTGCTTTCCCTTCTTCTTCAAATGTTAACGGCTTAAAATTCCTTGGACCTTTTTTCTTTGACGTATGCTGTGCTTTCTGTACCAATTCTTCAGCTTGATTGACCAATCTTTCTATATCTTTACATCTTGAATTTTGATCTAGTCTAATTAAATCAGGCGTCGGTGATTCTAACTTAGGTTTAGGCGATGGTGGTTTCTCTTTAGTATTATCTAAAGACAATTCGCATTGAATCTCAACAGACGAAGTCATTATATCTGTAGAATCTTCATTTCCTATTTTGGGAGAACCAACGTAAGTCCATTCTTCCTCCGATGATTCTTCTTGACTTTTTTCATCTGTTTCAATCATTTGTCTATCTGAATCTGTATCGTGATGCCTAAAGTAAAAAGTAGCTAAATGTTTCGATTTCCTATCAGTCTGGTTGAATTTTGAAGTGTCTACTGGTTTCTTTCTTTTAATAACTGTTGGTGGTGTTCGAACCTTTTCTTCTATTGTCACCGTGTTGTGAATGTCGAGGCCTGCGAATGAATGCTCATTGAACAATTGTTTATTTGTTTTTACACGAGAGTCCATTGTATGTAACAGGTGACAGCAAGCTATTGTTTTAAACAAAGAAGGGAAATATTTAAATGTTTTTACTTTATTGTTTATTAGACGTGAATGTGTTTTCTATATTTATTTTTATAGTGATTTAATTATTTTACGAAGCAAGCGATTAAACCAAATTTGGCATGATCAAAAATAGATAATCGTTCGGTACGTGAAGACTATGTTATGGTTAAATATAATTACTTTTAAAGCAAACAGTAAATGGGATTAAGAAACAAAATAAGAAGCTTTCTTTTTTATGTCAAAGGAATTGTGTATTAATAATATTTTATTTGTTAAACTATATTACTGTTGTGTATCTGTGCAGAGTCTGCAGAGACTATAGGACCCGCGCTTTAAAAAAAAAGTAAATTAGTACGAATGCAACTAGTGTAGTTTTAGTTAGTCCGCATATTTAATATTGGCCACGAGGATGGAAGACGAACTATGGACAGTACAGAAGTCCACAGATCATTTGTTGTGAAAGAATAGTCAGTAGCATTTACTTGGTTGAAGAAGCTTTGAAATCAAATTCAAATGCACTTCATTGATGAATGATTGAATAATAGTACATTATGGTACTAGTGTGTAACATTGGTGATTACCGCCGAGGCGCCATTGAGACTCGAGCCGTAAGCGAGGTTCTTAAGAGAGCCGAGGACGGTAATCATACACACGTATATCATACGACGTTTTTCAACACACTTGTGAATAAAATAACAACAAAAACTCATTTTATTTAGTAGATAACAGTTTACCTAGCGCGCGCATTGCGATCGGCCACAGACTAAAGGGATGAGGTTTTTTTTTCCGCGCATAGGGTTTGCGCCTATTCTGCCACGTACAAAATGAGGAATTTAAAGTTCTCTTTTATTACAGAGAAAAAAAAAGTTATATATGAGTGAAAGTTTTATTTATTAAACACGTACGAGTTAAAATTATCTATTTAAATAAGAAGTTGCATGAAATGAGCAAGCAATAGGAACATTAATTTATTTGTTCTATAGAACACGATCTTTTTTTTGAATAAAAACTTTTTTAAGAACAAAGCAACTCAACCAATAAAATTAAAAAAAAAAACTATAACTCACTAGTAAGTTATAATTTTTTTTTGTCACAGTTTGAGTTATGGGTGTGATTCTGTGCCTAATTGCGGTGACCATAGAGCCATTTTATGAGCAAGTGTGTTGAAAAAACAATTATATGCATATTTTATCCTATTAATATTCAAATTACCGTATAATTTATTTGTTATTATATTTCATAATTCGTTGTCGTAAGTAACTGATTGTCTCTAATTTTTTTAAGAATATAATTCTAAAGTAAATAGAGCTTACCATCAAGCTGATCAATAGTAACAGGAACTGTCTGGTCGGTGGTTTTCTGGTCCATATCATCGCAGGCGCCGGGCACCAATCGCTCGTCAGCCATTTTCTCGTGTCCGTTTCTCATGAATTCCGACTCGCAGTCCGAACCGAAGCCACGCCACGTATAACTCAATACGTATTCCTGCTCATCCTGAAAAACATTTGCAATTGCAATCATTAATAATGTTACAAGTTGGGCCACCTGCATACCTATTATAGACAAAGCACGTTTACTACCTGTCGCGGCGTTTGAGCTAATTGCATTGAAACTGTTTTATGACTATCTTCTTTTGTTTACTTTGTGTTTAAAATTCGTAATTAGAAGTAGCCCATTGTGTATTGTAATCCCTTAGGACCTATTGTGTATTGTGATCACTGCCAGGTGTCTCGTATTTAAAATACAAACTGGTTCTAAGAAATTTCCGAGCGGTCGAGCTGTGTGTCAAGACATATTTGACAGTATAAAGCAATGCCGCGACGGAGGGGTGCGGCAGTCAAGCGAGGATTACGATACGAGCAAGACGTACATTCGATGAGCGATATAGTGACGGACTTGCTTGTTACTTTGACGCGTGTTATTGAATCGTGCAGTTTGTACTAGTCGTGTGTAGTTATTTGTACTTATGTTATACGTGTTGGTATAGTTCTAATAAATTCAATAGTAATTCCAACGGCATTTTAATTAGAGTCCTGCGTAACTGGTAACAACAACTAAATACATAAGTAGCGTCGCTATCTAGCGTGGCAATTCAGACAGCTTTCTTCTTTTATTAAATTATATTTATTTAGTTTAGATACTGCTTTAATTTCTGTTTTCAAAACAATTATCCCATCCTTTTTGACTTCCCAAAAGTAACGTAAAGCAAGAACCAGGATATATCTAATTCATGAAATTAAAGATACAGATAAGTGACGATGTACAAAAGATACTATTATTGCCCGGCTTCCACAATATTCTCCAGTAAGTCTTTTCTTATACTAATGAAATACTTTTTGCAATAGTCACCTCGGAAGCCGACTGTCGACTATCAGCGGAGCAATCCCTGCTCCTTCTGTTAACCGGTGTGCGTTGACGTTTAGGAGAGCCGCGTCTGCTTAATCTGGGTTGCTTCAACGCGGGCTCGTCGTCACTATCACTCGCCGCTTCAACTGAGAGTCCACCCTGAAATTGTTTAAAACTATTTCAATAAAACTAATTTTTCACGCTTTTTCATGTGTGATTTGTATTTGATTTTTCATCTTTGTCTGAAGGCTTTTCAGTATCGGTGACCATAACTACTGTGTTGTTGCATTTTAATTATGGTTATCATCCGTTTGTGTCCAAAATATAAGATTGAAGACGTTAACAATATTTCATCGACTTAGTGATGAAAAGCCTTCTAGTATGTAGGTCCAATTTTCTGTTCTCCATTTAACATAGTTATTGTTGTTCCCTTATTGTAAAACCACTGACATAATTATTATTAATTGCAAATACATGGAAATATTTATGAGTGACAATAGTTTTATTTTCATAAGTGAAATCAACTAATTATATTACCGCCAAAATACAATTAAAATCGCAACCATACCTAATCTTACAACAATTAACCAGTGAATTATCGAACTGCACGTCTTACCACAGCACATAATAAACGTATTTTACTGTAAAGCGGTTAATTAATTATTCAGATAAATATTTAGGCCGTAAACAATATTTCAAAGTTGTACAACCCGTCAGAAAATAAACCAATAAAGTAGAAACAAAATTCATTCATATATTAATTTACGATCCAATAAAAGCAGTTTAATATCCACCAGAATATTTATAGTCAGCTAGATAGTAATAAATTTTAGAAATAGACAAAAATAGAATTATTTATTTTATCCAAAAGTAAACTTGACTATAATAAATGAAGGGTTGTCTAGGCCACAAATCATAGTAAAAACACCAAAATACCATTCATAGTTAGTGGGTCACGTGACCAACGAACCCTTTGGTTGCACTCTGTGTTCGGCAATTGAATCTATGGTTAAAGGAGGGGTCAAAAGTGCCATTCATCGCTTAATGGATTTAATAGGTGAATAGATAAAACTAAGCTTAGGGGAACCAATTTGATGCTTTTGAGAACTTTTAAATCCAACAGATTATGGTTCTGAGTATTCGTTTTGTCGCCTTTAAGACATTATCAAATAACGAGGATTCAGTACTCTTGTAGGCAATAGCTTTTCGTATTCAGTGTCCTTATAGAGAAACCTATTGGATTGGATTACTGTAAGTATATTTCAAAATATATAGTTATTATTATTTCGTCTTTGAGTAGGTTTTATGGCCCAGCGTTTAAAAATGATTACTAGCGTAGTTTTTAAAATATTTACGTTAATTTGTACGTCATTAGTTCTTTACACGACTTAATAAGTCAAACAATTAAAATAGGTTTAGAACATTTTTGATAGTGTTTTAATGCTATTTTTTAAAATTTATTTTTCATTAAAATTATAATTTGTACTTAAAAATTATACATACACACAAAACGGAAAGGAATATGATTTCTTTTATATTCTTTTTTTAAGTTTAAAATGTCAATTCAATTAAGATTCAATCAGATACGGTTTACCCTATACCATGTGGTTGTATAAAGGATAATTGAATGAGCAATTTTGCACGCCACTTTGGAAAGTTGGGGCTTCGCGGTTATGTTTGCAAACAGTCGGCAGCGGGGGGTTGATTGGCCCATTGTGTCATTTCTATTGCCAAATGTTATATATTACTAAATACTATGTCTGTAAAATTAATAAATCTGGCTGTAGGAAAGTAATTTTAAAATATCACAGAATATAATAATTTAACTATTTATAAGTATAATGGGCCTTGGGATTTGTGCTCCACTTTCGAGATATCATGGTTTTTCATAGGCATGTAAGTTAGCATTAGGTATTCATTAGCTTAGAGTTAGAACTTATTATTAATTAGTAAGTAAGTATTACTAGAAGGTCCCGAGTTCGATTCCTGGAAGGGCAAAATTCTTAAAAGACTTTCCTTTATTTACCATGGTCTGGGTATTTGTTTAGCTTATATCCCCAAGCTTACGTTACTATTATTTTCACAAGATTGATATAGACAATTACCTAAGATCCCGTAGGCACTATGCGGTTGAATTTGCCCAAACTGCAAGCCGCTTGCGGTTGAGAAACCGGTTGTAAATTGAGCCATATAATGCGTATACCAACCGTGCGGCTAGCCTATGCCGATGCTTAAAATAAATTTAGAAGAGTAAAACTTGAGCAGTAGGATCATAGTATATATTATCCCCGTAAATTGCTATTGCGCATGGCCGCCATTTTGGTGACGTAACCGTAGCCGAACACTCAGTACTGTTAGCATCACTGGCCGGCGGGTACACGTACACATAGAGTTGCGGATGACGTCACGTGAAGGTTAATTTGACAAGGTTCCAGCGCATCATTAATTTGCGGGGATAATATAACTTATTTTATAATAAAGGAATAAGTTTAGTTTATGAATGAATGCAAGTTCACCTGGCTGTCGATCTTGGCGAGACAGGCCTCTAGATGGCACTGCCACTCGATGGCCCTCAGGTAGAGCAGGTGCCAGCGTCTTTCGAGCGCGCGCGCAGCGTCACCGCCCGCGCACAGCCGCACCACCGAGCTCACGATCCGCCCGTGGCATTCCACGTCCCTTTGCAATACCTGCCGACAAACAAACCACATTCGATTAGTTTATTGCGTAATTTTGTCAATTAAAATAATCTTACAACTACTTGTTACCGGTTTCAAGTGCGGAAATTATTTGGTTTTTATTTCGACGTTTCGGCCACTTTTCAATAGCTGTGATTACGGCTGAAAACCGAGAAAACGTAATATATGACGTACTTGTCACAAAAACATAAGAAAAAAGTTAAAGATGTGTAATCACTAAAGTTTACCCGTGGCTTAGCTCATATAATCATTGTATTCATATGTCGCAAGAATCCTCATATTTTGGAGCAATAAATCTATATTCATGCAAACTTCCTTATTATCTTGCAAAACGTCGCTGCTTTAACTTTTTTTTTGGATACACTCTTAACGTCACACGTTTGTGTAAGTAAAAGAAGTCAATAGCGCATTAAAGTATTGTTTTTAACAGTAATTAAAAATACTTCTATCACGATATAATAAAAGCAAAATTATAAGATGTAATTTCACGCCTGTTCTTTTATAGGTATGTAACTAATGTCACTATTTATTGTAAAACCGCGTATTCACATGCGAGCCGTTACCTTTGCATATACTGTTACCAAAAATCATAGTGTACATGGCTCACGAGCTCGAGGCAAGCGGCAGTTTTTTAAACCAGGGGAAATCTGATTGAGGACTAAGCCGCGACAAGCACAGAAGCCTGGGGTGATAATTCGCGACCCGTGTGTGGCATTCGCCAGGTTCGGGGTGGCACTAGCATGCCCAGTCAGAACTGGTGCCATGCTATTAACACTCCACAGTTCCCTAACTGATACCCAATAAAACCCCTGGGTGTTCCGTCCTGCGCCTTATGCCAGGGCTACGGATATCAGGGCTACGGATATATGACTTAACCTCTCCCGCCCTGGCAGGCGTGGGCCTCGCAAGGCCACTTCCATTGCCGAAAAACTACTTTTGTCATCTTCAATGGTTACTCCGGCGTGGGGCTAATTGTAACTCGCTCCACGGGAAGAGGAGGCAAGCGGCATGCTGCGAGCTCGCAACGAGCTGACAAAGCGAAGATCAATGTCGGAGTACATAATAAGGTGCTCCCTCGCCGCGAGCATTCGCCTGTAATGTAACTTTACAGATCCGAGCTTTACATCATTGAAGGAGGAGAACCGAGCATTACAGCAACCTGTAATGTTACAGATTCGAGCATTACATCGGTGAGAGAGGAGAACCAAACACTACAGTGCGCCGGTGATGATAGGATCTGTAATATTTAGATAAAACTTGTAACAACGACCGCCATGTCTAACATTGTAGAATCAACTAAATGGTCAAAATCGAATCATCAGTATTATATTACAGGCGAATGCTCGTCAGTGAGGGAAGCAGCATTGTAACGTAATGCTCAAAATCGAATCATAAATGTTACATTACAAACAAATGCTTGCAGTAAGGGAGCACTTTTAGAACACATCACTCTATCCGCTCAGTTACAGTTACGGCTCGCGGATATGTACGCGACTCTGCATGTGCCCACATCCCTATTATTTCAAACTCGTTTTGCCAGTTAAAAATGAACAAAAACAGTCCACTTTCACGATCATGCAACATTTTGCATCCAAGCAGACAGTTCAGAGAGCTCAAAATTACTCTTAAACTAATATGATAATAACGACATGAGCAGTGTTACACAATTCAACGTTTATTAAATATTGAACTACGAACATCATTAAGATCAATGATATACCGAATCATTAGACTGAAATCAACAGTCACCATAGGAATGCGGACTTCGTTATAAACAAATAAGATTCAAACAGATACAATCACAAGTTGTGCAACAAAAACATCGATAAGGAAAAAATCAGTATTAGAAAATGCCGCGTTGTTGAAAAAATCTTTTTTAAAATTTTTATCCGTCGCCTTATTCTACGTTTGTAGAAAAAACGACACTTACAATAGAAAAACTAAAATGTTGACTATAGCTAACTTCAGGGTGTCGATTTTTTGTGACGGTGTGCACGCGCATCGTAAAAATTTACTCTCAACATTTTTCACTAACGCGCCAAAAGAAGTATAACTTCAAATAGTTAATATCACTTTACACAATACGACCCTAATAACCTTATTCCACTTGCGTTAGTGTAAGTAAATATGATATTTATTTACTTTATTTAAGGAAGGCTTACAGTCTATTCAGGCAAAATACGCCAATTTCGGTTCTTGCATCAACACCTTAGGCTTTTTGGATAGTTGCCATCGACAACAACAACGACATTCAAAATACGTAAACGTCACACGAAGTGACATATAAAATGTCAACTTTACGAACTTGAAGTCACTTCATTACTTCATACCACAGAGTACTTTATATATACTACTATACATTCAAAATATACCAGCGTAACGATTTATTGTAAAAACGAATTATACGAATTTATACGAGAAAAAACCTCATCATTTTGGATATCCTCCGTTCCTGTGTTTACACAATCTAATACATACACAATATAGAAACAATACGTAGTATCTAAAAAAAAGATGCTGATAATAAGCAAAGGAGTAGAGTAGGAAACATTTTCTTGCTCACCAAATGAAACAATTACAAAATATGTACGATTACAATATTGTCATGATAAAAACAACGGCCTTATCACTCTAAGCAATCTCTTCCAGGCAAACTTAAAGAATAATTTAAACTAATCTGGTGATGTAGGTAGTGCAAAGTATTAGATTGTAAATAACTTACATACATACTTATATACCTTATAAATTAAATACATATATAAAAACATATTTATGAGATATGGGTATATTCGGTAACAATATTATGTAACTATAAAAAGAATTATGCATAATTATTTAAGGAATAGTGTTCTCTGAGTGAATTCTTAAATATAGGCAATGTTTTGGCCTCTCTAATGACAAGAGGTAGCGCATTCCAAAGTTACATAGCAAGAATTTAATGCGTTATTTGAGATGTGACAATTTTATAAATTGTTAATGACGAAATTGACAGATTACTTATGTATATACACTTGTTTGCAACACCAACATTAAACTAAGAATGTTTTGTTTTATCTTAGTTCTTCAGTAGTTTTTATAATAATTGGAAGCCTTCTCACTTTTCTCCTTGTTTAATTTATTAAATCCAAGATCAGTACGACAACGGAGCACAGTCCACTGCCGCCAAGAAGTGTTGTACCTGTACCGTTTTTAACAACCTTAAAACCTATTTTATATATTTTATGTACCTTAAAATTAACGTCGTTATTTTTTAACATTATAAAGAAGACTTATTTCGCTATTGTCACTAACACTAATAGCATGGAAGAAGTATTCTTTTTGCTTGATTATACTAACGCAAGTGGAGGACGGGCAATAGCGTTAAAAAATAACGCGTTAATGATAGCTACATTAGTGTATACATAGTTATATGTCAATGTTTAACGTAATTAATAATGTTGCATCTCAAATAAGGCATGGCTACATCTACGTGATACAATCACTAACGTTAACATCATCCCATGCTGGGGTTTCACCTGCGTTAGTGTTAACTATTTAGGCTATGACCGAATGAGTTTTAAATAAACCGCTAAAGAATAACGACATTAAAGCATAGTCACATTAGTAACATAAATACGTTAGCTGTCAATATTTAACGTCGTTAACAATGTTGCATCCCAAATAACGCATTAATCTTAGCGCTATATATGCGTGAAACGGCTTAAATCTCCAACAGTAACCCAGATGAAGCGCCACCTCCAGGTGTAGCAGAGGCATTAGAAGTGAATTTTCAATAACAACAATAGCCGTTGACACGAGCCAAACACTAAATAGGCGACTAAAGAAAAAAAATTGAAATTCGAATAAAGGGTGGAACGTGCTTCGGTACGAGCGCACGCGCAGCCATCTATGACATCCGATCTTACGGTACAACAAAAATCTTTTGTAATAACATAAAACAGAATTTTAAATGGAAAATTTTCCTCCTAAGCTTTTTATGTAAGTTATTGCTGCTTGTCATTTTGTTTATTTTCATTTTAAAAGTTGTGACAATACGAACACCTTTCCCTTTAACATTGTTATCTGTTTAGTTTTCTTTGTTGAATATGACGGTTCAGTCAATTTATGTCAACCAATAAAAAAAACAACAAAATAAAACGATGTTTTAACGGTTTTGGGCGCGGTAATTTATCTGATGTCAGGTCAATTGATATCTTTGTCTTCCGTGAGATCAACGCTACCGAAAAGTGGTCGAAACGTCGGAATAATATACATCAAATAGACTACCGCGGTTAAAACCGTTAAAACGTAGTTTTATTATGTATACTAGTCGCGAAAACTTTAGAAAATATTATGTAAACAACAGAACTAAAAAATCCATATATGTAAAATTATATAATTACAATATTTGTTTTGTCTATATGTGAGTGTACGAATATATGTCAATTAAATGCAATTGTATATAACTAAGTATGTATATGTATATTTAAATATTAAATTACTTTCAATATATATCTGTTGCCTTTTTTTCTATACCACGTACATCGCGTGATTAGCTAAGAACTTCCTTTAATTTAGGTTACCTGGAAGAGATCGCTGTAAGCGATAAGGCCACCTATTGCAGACTGGAAAGTATCATAAATATGTTTTTTTTAGTAATTGTTTATTATAGTGTGCAAAAAAGTGCAATCTATTTATTTATACATCTTAAAATATTCTTTAACTGAATTCATCATAAACGGTTGGACCGATTTCGATGAAATTTTTTGTGGGTGGAATGGTTTAGATTTACAATCGGACCCGATAAGCGGCGCTGCAATTGGGGTCTTAATTTTATTTTTTTAAGGTATTTAATTTATTGTGAAATTTGTCAAATACTCAATTGCACGTGGAAAAATTCTTGAAGTCTGGCGCAATCAAACGGTATCGGTGTGAAATGCACTCGACTTAAATAGAAACGAAAGCTGATAACGTCAAAGATAGAATGTCCGAAAGTCGAGATTATCTTAACGATGACAGGTTAGATGCAGTGTAGAATGACGTTAAAGTAGCTATCTTGTCAAGCTGCGAATTCAAAAAAAAAAGGTTTTTTGTACTTGGACGTTATTTAGAAAATATATTCTTCTATTTGTCTATAATAGGTTTATTCAAATACTAGAGTTATCAAACTATGGTATGTACGTAACCATTGTCTATTTAGCCAGCAAAATTTCATATAGTTTACATTAAATTTTTATCTAGGCGCGCTTCGGCAACTCAGTTTCAACATATGATTTTTTCTTCTTCTCCAGCCAAACAATGTCCACTGCCGGACGTAGGCTTTCTCAAGTCTGTGCCACATATCTCGGTCTTCTACCTTCCTCATCCAGCCCCGGACCTTACGCAGGTCGTCACTCCACTAGACTAGAGGGCTCCTACGCTACGCCTACCAAGACGCTATCTACTCTAGGGTATGTTTGCTCCATCACCTGTTGGTCCTGCGACAGATGTGAACGGCCCACTCTCACTTCAATTTGCTAATTTTATGAGCTATGTCGGTTAACTTGGTTCTCTTACGGATATCCTCATTTCTAATTATAACCATAAGAGAAACACCGAACATAGCTCGCTCCATAGCCCGCTGAGCGACTTTAAATTTGTGGACCAGTCCCACTGACAGTGTCCATGTCTAGGCACCGTATGTCATAAACGGTTTTTTTTACTTACATAAAAACTGAATTCCGTTTTTTATATATATAAACAGTCGGTTCCTATATCTTGCTTACCGTTCTTTTGCCTTACTATCAGTTAAAATTTTACATAAACACCACATATAACTAATGTCAAATTTCTACCCATGCCCATAAGTCGATATTATACGATTCATTAATGTTTTGCAATTTGGTTGAATCAACCAAAGTTAAATAAAGTTATAAACATAAAGTTGAATCGTTCAATGACATTGATTACCGTTGTGCCCTTTCAGTTCTGCGCCTTTCAACCATTTGGTTGATCCGTCTAATATCAGCATTATAAAACATACCAACAAAGAATGCAGTTAGAAAACAAGCCTTAGTAATAATGATCTGTATACGTCGTTAAGATCATGTCGATAACACAGTTGCATCTAATATAAATTACGTACCGACAGATGGACGGTACGATTACATACCAAATTACATATTTACCAAGATATTTCGTTTTCAATTGCATGGGAAGCATGTTCGGATTGACGATATTAGAAAGTTCTTTACTATTTTATCGAAGCTTAACTTGAGATATAACACAAAATATATGGTTACAGCGTACCTAATGGTTGCCAAAAGCCCAAGTGTTGTATCCGATCGTTACATATAGACTTGTCAACAAATCCAAACGTACCCTATACCAAAGACATTTTATTTAACACTAATCTATAATCTCTGATTCCTGCCATATTGTGTATATCAGTTTGCGCTATAAAATATTTAAATAAAACAAGGAATTTATTAATTTTCCTTTTATTTTAAACACAATACCTAAAAAAGTTTTTATTTAGCAATACAGTTGGTCATAGCGCCGTCAATCGTCAACTGCATTCCACTGCTTCATGCAGATAGGCCTTCTCAAGTTTGTACCACACAAGTCGGTCTGCGGGTTCCCTTATCCAAAAGCTATGTGCGTTTTTAGGATCTAGGCCTCCAGAACGGTGGGCCGACGACCTGCGAAAGGTCACAGATGGTTTATTTCTTGTGAAGGAAAGCAGATGGTCGAGATATGTGAGGTGAACTTGGAAAGCTTTACGTACAGCAGCGAACAGTTATTGGCTGATGATATTAGTAAATATAATTAAATCTAACTCAAGCTAGTGCGTTAATGTTAGTTGGGATTATTTTCAACCTATAGTCCCTCAAGAAAGTAGAACAGCGAATCTACGAGGTAGACATCAGCTCTGTCAACATGTGAAGAGTTTTTAAAAGTTTGAGAGGTTTTTCTTAGCCGATCTCACGGTTTTTCCAGTGAATGACCTAAATACTTAATATGAGGGTCGGATCGGGATTTACGTACGTCTCAGAAATATAATAAATTTTAATATGCATTTTCAACAGGGCGTAGCCACCACTCTATCAGCCGTATCCATGATATGAGGCCCCCAGGCTATAGGGGCGCCAAAAGTGTATAAGCAAAATCTCCTAAAATGTTGTCCACAATCTTTTATAGATTAATAATAACATTTTTGAGAATAACTGTTGGATCAACAGGAAAGACTATCAAACTTGACATTATTGTCTATAGGAGGCAGGTCTAGAAAGACTGCAATCAGCCTCAGCTATGGATGATTCTATAAATAAGCTTGCCGAAAAAAAAACCGGAAAAGTGTATCTTGGATTTAAATAGTTTGTCTAAATTAGTTTCTAGGAGCACTAAGTGTAAGCAATAACTCATAATCAACATATAATTATTTCAATTCAATTCGAGCAATTTTTGAGGCCCGTCTAAGGCAAGTTCGCCGCTGATTTTCAAAATAAAAAATTCAATGATACCTACATAAAACTTCAATAATATGGATTACTGTCTGTAAATTATACTGAACAGTTTATTACTTAAAATCTCATTAACGGTATAAGCGCATACGCACACGTGGGGGTTTAACTGGTTTTATACCATTTCATAAATATATTTATGAAATGGTTATTTCAACACATCATCCTAACTGTACATTGCTACTAGAATACTTATAAAAATACATAATTATATATTATTAAAGAATTATCGGTAATTTAACTAATATGTTTCTCGTAGCGAGATTAAAAAGAACCGACATTTTGAGAAGTTTTAATACGCATTTATAATAAATAAATAAAAAATGGCTGACAAAGTCACATATTGTATATTAAATTAAGCAAATTACGAGTGTGTTATGGGAACGGAAATATACAACGGACTACTCTGCGGCCGATCCCAGACACTCAGACCATAATAAATAACGGATAATATTAGTTTTCGAAATTTACCATACCAGGAATAGAAAACGGAATTTTTGCGTTGCACTGAGGTAAGCCATTAAAGACAACCCGCTCAACCACAGAGTCAAGAGAACAATTATAATCATGTAACGATTTGATGTTTAGACAAATACTATTACATTATTACATTATAGATATTACAAAAATTACTACTGCCACTCCCACATACACAAGAAACGCTCATAGGAATATCCGCGCTCGGTAATCTTTTGGTAGCGCGTATATCGAGCAACCGGTTCCGCACCGACAAATCAAAAGGCGACCTACAATACAATTTATGGCCGGTTTCTATATGTTACCAACAATTCAATTCCCTCACTATCGGTTAAAATTTTACATAAGCTCCATACAAATAATGAAATAATGTCAAATTTTAAGCGATGGTAAGGCGAGTGAGAGAATAATTTTGAAAAAAAGTGTATAAAGATATAGGAACAGGCCATTAGTCGGAAGTCTTTTATAGAAAAATGTTTCACTAATTCTTTGCTCTATCTTTTCGTCTCTGACCTGTAAAGTAACTAAAATATTACTTTCACGATTTTGATATCTGCTTCTCCTGGCTTCATACATACGTAGTTCCGCAAATTATTAAGATAGGGTAATTTATAGTTATATAATAATTTTAAGGTAAATAGAATCACCAACAGGTAACAACCAACAAGGCGACTCTAAACAAGACTATCCTTAAGTAGTAGCATAGATCGTTCTAATTGATATTTCTCGTCTATGACAGCTCTTTTAAGGCTCGTATCAACGCCAACGTCTTTGAGCATTTTTCGGTACTGAGTTTTCGGCCGATAGCGTAGATTCTAGGAAGGGGTCTTTTTTCAGATGCATTACATTTTATTGTGTATAAAATAGTAGCATTTAAAAAAAACAAATTATTTTTCTCTCTTTTATAAAGATGTAGATATTTTTTTTATCCTGTTTTGATAAAAATTGGAGTGAAATGATTTCACGTCAATAACTTGGAGATGACTTGATGAATTATTTTCTTTACCTATTATTTAAACATATTTTAATAAATTACGAAAACATCACATTACGCCTCATAACATAAAGATAAATGATATTTTTTTTAGTAAATTATTGTTCAGTAAATATCAACGAAAAGTTGTCTCGTTTACATTCCCCTTTCTACCATTTGCGGCAACGGGAGCCTTAAGTCATGTTTAATTATGAATATGTATTGAAAGCGCCGTAATACGGCCTTCATAACGCAAACAATTTGAGTGATGAACAAATGGTTATGTCACGTTTATTTGTTTAAAATGAACATTGATGGGTCTACTTTCTTCGCTTCTTGTTAGATATTACTCTGTCAATATTGTTTTATATACAAGAAGCTTTATTTAAACTAGCTACTTTTTTTTTGGTTTGTTTTGGTTTTGTGTTTGGCTAAGGTTTTGTAATACAAAAGTGATACTACGTATTGTACATAAACCTTTTAATTCGTTAAGTTAAATAGGTTTATACTCATACATAATTATAATACAGCAATAATTAGTCGAATGTAAAAGCTTTGTAAAAGCTATAACTAAATAATTTTAAATATTAATGGTAATTCCTGATTATAAATTATTTATAATAATAGTAAAATTCATGTAGCCGCATTTTAGTCTTTTCTGGCAGGCTTAGAATTCCCATTCAAATAGTCCTTACTCTATTTGCAGTCTTCGCAGATATTGTCCTGCCCTGAAGAAACAAAAATCCAGAACCCGATTCCAGCGCCACCTACCGGGTCTAATTGGTAATCTAAGCCACCCCGGGACTCACTCAAACACACATCTCAGCAGTCGTTGTTCTGCCCTGAAAAAATAAAAAGCTAGAACCCGATTCCACCGCCACCGCCGGGTATAATTGGAAATCTAAACCACCCCGCGACCCACTCAAACACACATAAAATTTCATGAAAATCATAGAGCCCGATTCCAGCGCCTAGCATTTTGTTTAGATTGATGGTTTACATTATTGAAGTTCTAGTAGGGATCTCTAATTTTTATATAGCCTATATTAATCAGGGATAATACACCATTCGAATGGTGAAAGAACTTTTGTAGTCGGTCCAGTAGTTTTTGAGTTAAAAAACGAATATTTCCGCTTTATAATATTAGTAAAGGTAATCATTAGTACATACTACAATACTGTTACAAATCGGCCTGATGGAGAGAGGGTGCAGTTGAGCTACAACTACGATACGGGCGTGATGTGTATACATTAGGGAATCTAATAGTGACGGACTTTGCGCATTTTATTGAATTACGACTTTCTTACGTTTGGATTTGTCGTGTTCGGTTATATTTATACCTGTGTTATACGTGTTTGTATAGTTCTAATAAAATCTATAATAATCCTAACGGCATTTTAAATCTAGTCCCGCCAACTCGTAACAATACAAATCAAGTATTAGTAGCTACTCATAATTGTTTATATTATTGTATGAGGAATCTTATGCATAACCAAAAAAAACCATGAATTACTAAGCTTCAAATTTGAAGACGAGATTTCATGGCACAATGTTGTCAGGTGTTTAAAACAAATTCATATAGTTATATTTATATGTCATTTTTTCGAATACCAGGTGAAACAAACTATAATTGCAAATGTTACTTTTATTTAAAACCTTGTTTGTGGTAACACGAAGCCAAAAACTCAGTCATAATATTACGCAAAATGTATTTGATAAAATTTCCTTATTTTCTGTCCTTGATGAAACAATACTAACACACTTATCACGTGAGCAATTGTTTCAATACGTGATCAAAACTTATTTACGGTTGTCAGTATTGAACTTTTCAAGGTGTTTATTGCTGAGATAATGGTAAATAACTTAGACATACATACAGTCAAGGCTTTGTACAGTTCAGAGAGTTTAATGCGGCATTTAGCGAGATTGACATCGTGATAGGTCAACTGGTACGTGAATTATAGAGAATGTGTAGATTCCACGAAGTGTATACGATTGTTAGTGTGTTTTCATTACTACCCCTGACCTTATCTCGCGGTATCGTGTGCTAAAGGTTTCAACTCAGTAAGTATGCGAAAAAAAGTCGAATATGTTTTTATCCGTGCAGGAACGGAGATAGAATACAATTTCCTACAGCCGGGCGGCCTGTCGTAAGAGGCGACAAAAGAACCCACAGCCAGGTGGGTGGGTGTTTGCCCGACTGGATGGCTACCACCCCTGGTCTAGAGTATGCCGCCATAACAGCCTTGAGTGGTGTTCCAAATATTTTTCTTAAATCGCTTATAAACAAACGAAAAAGTATACAGTCGAATTCAGAACCCACCTCCTTTAAGAAGTCGGTGTCGTGTCGTTCAAAGAAGTAAAACAGCTGGTGAATAATAGAGAAGACTGGAGGAGTACCCGCCGACAAGAGCACAGCTCTTAAATGTTAAATAAGTGGAAGTATTCCCTGTAAACTGTTTCGAGATGTGTTCTATTACCTACTGTCTTTACATTACCTATTTAGCAAATTTCCAAACAAGTAACAAGAGCTTATTAAAGATATATAAACACGTAATAAAGTTAATAACGACACGATAACAAGATAGTTGAAAGCCGAATCTCTCTTTTATTTAACCGTCTCCCAATTATTTTGGGTCGGCACAATATCTCTTTTTCTTCCATACTCCTATATTCTGACATACGTCCTCTGTAACACCACGAATCATCTTATACTAATATATAAAGCTGAAGAGTTTGTTTGATTGAATGCGCTAAACTCAGGAACTACTAGTCTGATTTGACAAATTCTCTGTGTTAGATAGCCCATTTATCGAGGACGGCTATAGACTATATACCATCACGCTAATACTAATAGGAGCGGAGCACCAATGAAGAATGTTTCAAATGGGGGGTTTTGAAAACGATTCCCACGCGGACGACGTCGCGGGCACAGCTAGTCATATCATAAAGTCGAATACAATAATAACAATAAAAAATAACTTATTAAGTATATATGATGCGTATCTCGTCAATGTATCCTATAAATTAAACGAATCCCTATGTACCTGTATTGTATTCCTAAAATTTATAGTTCATCTAACGAGCTTAAATTCAGCGGAACAAAAAAATCGATCAATCTTTATCTTATTTAATCTATCGTTTCGATATACGAGATGTTTTTCACTATCAACACTTGTTATGAAGATTTCAATGTAAATAGAACCTTATAGTATCACTATAAAGCATACATTTACAAGACTCTAGATTTTATTGATACTATAACCATTTTGGATTAATGTTATACTGCAGAGATTTAAGTTGCCATGTTTTAAAGCCAAATTTCGATAAAAAAAATCTTTAAACTATTTCTTTGATGATCTTGTGGTGACACAAAATCCCTTTGTTGACACTTTTAGCGTTCGTCAGTCTTACCCAAATATCGCGGTAGATAGGTTTTGTCTTGAGTAACACATCCGCCCATACGTGTGTCTTAACGTGTGTAATATACATGTAAATTTTGTGTGTGCAAATATAACCGTGTGAATAGTTAAAATCAAAATCTGGTTTCATTTCTCTCACACCTCAAGAACACCTGAGAAGCAACCTTCTGATTACTAAAACCGCAACTCAATACCACCGTGGTAAATCTATATAGGAAACATGTTATAGCCCCCACAATCTCTATAGTGATACTGAAAGTATGTTTGTTTGAATGTTCGTAAGCCTTATTGACGGCATTGGGAATGAATCAACTGATTGAAATATTATGAATTTGCGATTACAATAAGTTACTTATCACTCCGACATAAGAAACGGTTCCCCAGAAGTTAGAGTTGAAGGTATCAAAATCAAATTAACAATTTTTATAAATATATGTCAACGTACTCGTAACAACAAACCAACACTACATTATAACCAAATTTAAAGTAATAAATTTCCAGCCAATGAAATTTATAAAAGCACACAACTCTATAAAAATCCTAAAACTGGTAACCCACAGTGTGTCAGTTCAATCCAAAGGTGATATAGCTTTTTCAATCCATTTTTTCTACGTCAAAAACAGTTACAATAACATTACGCAAGTTGGAAGCCCGTGGTTATCTAGGTAGTTATAAAGAATCACGACTTTCCACTCTTGTTATTTTTTCTTCACGGTTATTGCATCCAATTTTTATGGTAACCCTAAAGGGCACGACTTTTAAGTAAAAAATATTACACGGACTATTCAATAGTGAAAATTAACCCTTTCATATTTTTTTGTAAGCTCATTTCTTATGTAATGTGTTTGATGTTCATAGTATAATCTTTTAGTCATTTTAGACAGAACACTTAGGAAATCGCCTGTGGGTCGGTCTTTTCGTCTGTGTTCATATAAAGACATTAACATCCGAAGCTACTAGATATGTGATTTAGTGGAAATATGTAATCCGAAGAATGATAAAACAACTTAATTTTTTTTGTAGTAGGTCAGCAGACGGCCCACTTAATGGAAAGCGGTTATTACCGCCTATGGACATTTGCAACACCAAAGGTACTACAAATGCGCTGGTGCTCTCTTGAGGGAGACAGGAACCCGGTCACTAATGCCGGAACACAACTCAAGGTTTACGACATACTTTAGACCAGTGGTGGTAGACATCCAGTCGGCCAAAAGCCCTACCACCTGGCTGCGGGTTGTTTTGTCACCTCTTACCACAGGCCGCCGAGCCGCTGAAAATTGTATTCTTTCTCCGTTCCTGCACGGATAAAACTAAATGACAATACATCATTTTCCACATATCGTAAATAATTACACCAAATTACGTGTAGTATTAAAATATTTATTCCGCAATCATTTGATACGTACCTAAGTGCGCCTTGATATCTTCGCGGTATCACACTAACTACAGTAATTGCTGTTATTACCATTAGACCAATATGTTCACACCGTAACCTTGCTTAGGGCTGTTGAAACCATCTTTCACAAATATCTATAAAATATATCTTATAACAAAGAGCACTCTATAGTTTTTGTTATGGTATATAATACGTATTGATTGAAATAAATATCGATATAAATTCTCATAGCGTGGACAAAACGATACATCCACCTCTTGTTCGTAATTTCACAATACAATTGTTAAGCGGCATATACAAAACATGTTTATATAAATTTCGTCCATTTAGATCACAATGATTGGGCATAGGCATAACGAGGGATGAAAGCTACGTGAAACAAAGTATATTAAACTGGAAGAACGATGGATACAAGTGTAAATGTAGATCAACATGACTTTTATTATTATTTTTGTAAGTAAACAAACCGTTACGATTGTAAACTATCGAACAAAAGTTGAAAAACTTTGTAGTCACCTGTAGCCATTTTCCATCAGCGGCCCACTTGTGCTATTTTCGTACGATTGCATTACGATAGTGTCAAAAATTCGTATTCTAATAAATCCACAATATCCTCTCGATGTCGTCTCGGTAGAATAATGGTAGAAAAAATGTTATTTCTATTAGCAGAAATAGCGTTAGACGAAACGAATATTGAAAAGCTACAAAAATTTTAAACATTTATTTGGCGAGTTTTCGCTTATAAATAATTACAAAGACAGAGGCACGCCACTGGGATTAACCGAAAACCGAAATCAGGCAAACCTACGATTGCGACGATAGTGTCCAGCGACTTTGACGAGATAATAATAGCAGAATTGGGCCTTACCCTCAGGTAGGCCGTTAACCTGTCTGCCGTATTTTAGCATAAAAAAAGTTAATACCATCCCTAATCAAATCTAACACAGACAAGAAACGCTGTACCAGAACAATAGAGATGGCGTAACGGCAATTGTACTGTGCTCTAACGTTGGGCCGAAATGAGACGTGTCTTATCTGCATAATTGAGGGCCAGAAGATTGTTTCTCTGTACCATCTTTGTGTATTCATGTGTTAATCTTGTTTTTCGGCGGACAAGTTAATTGATGGCTTGCTTAACAAGCGTAATTATAGAATAACGAGCCGCTCCCCAGATGATGTTGTAAACGTAGGTCAAGTGCTATGTGTAAAAACCACCAGAATATCAATAAGGGTCGATGTAGGTTTACAATAAAAAATGTAAAATTGTATTTTATTTTTATTTTAGTTTTTTAAGTATCCTGCGGGAACTCTTTAATTTTTCGGGATCAAAATCCTATATGTTGATCAGGGATATAAGCTACCACCATACAAAATTTCATTTAAATCGGTCCAGTCGTTTCGGAGATTAGCCCGTACAAGCAGACAAACAGAGAAACAAAAAAAATTATCTAAATTAGTTTTATTTCACTTGTTACATCCCCCAGGCTCGGTTTTTATCATTTTTAATTGTACAGAAATTCGACCTCTACAATTTTATTATATATAGACAAAACTATATATATGCTGCTGCTCTCTTAAGGGAGACTGGAACCTGGTCAATAATGCCGGAACACAACTCAAGGTTGCTAGGATGGCATACTTTAGACCAGAGGTGGTAGCCATCCAGTCGGGCAAATGCCCTACCACCTGGCTGTGGGTTGTTTTGTCGCCTCTTACGACAGGCCGCAGGAAATTGTATTCTTTCTCCGTTCCTGCACGGATCTGTTGTATATTACCCATAACTCAAGCATAATTTGCTTAATTTGGAGATATACAATGTGTGTTTGTAACGATCCTCTTTAGTATATAGTTCTTTTTATAAGTTTTATACCGATATGTCACTCTTATGTCAAGTTTCGGTCTTGCAATATATTAGTTAATTTTATCCAAATTTTCTTTTAATTATTTTACCTAGTAGTAGCTCTCCTGGACCAGATTTTCTTTATCCATGTTTTTATATTTCATAACGTAGCATTTATTAAAGCGTTGGCAGTATTATTTCTTATACTCATGCAAGCAAAAGTCTACTTTAGGTTGATGAACATTTTCATTCCGCGACTGTACATTTACTTCTGAACTTTCAATCATACATTATAGAAGTCTTATGCACTGTTATTTTCAGAACATAAAATTATGCAGGACACCTCTACGTGAACACATGCGGCACTGTTTGAACTTTGCAATTAATACCGAACGTTAAATGTTAATAGTGCTGTATGACAATCCTCGAAACCATTCTCTTTTCTCAAAGAACTTGTAGGTACTGTATGTGGCAGCACAATAGATATTTGTTTCTGTAGGTTACAGTGACTTTAAAAAAAACTACCACATCTTCTTCTTCTTGATATATAAAATGAATGTTTGTCTGTATGTCCTTTATAGAATCGTAAGCTATACATTTGATCGTGTGATAATCTTTAGCAAAGTTGTTGTGCATGAGCCAGAGAAGGTTTCTGAGTTGGTTCACAATTAGGCCCGGTAGGTGTAATTTTAGACAAACAAGCTCTTGACAAATCAGTGATTTTTCTTAAATATTTTTAATTCAAATCAGTAAAAAGTAGTCAATACGCTTTGGATACACGAATCACTATTATGTACTTTCCTTGAAAAAGGGAGCAAGACCCAGATCTCTGTACCCGTGCAGAAACGAAGAAAGAATAAAATTTCCTGCGGCTGGGCGGTAAGAGGCGACGAAACAACCCACAGCTAGGTGGTAGGTGGTAGGGTATTTCCCTATCTGGACTACCAACACAGGTCTCGAGTATGCCGCCATAACAATATTGAATTGTGTTCCGACATTAATGGTCAGCTTTCGCTGTCACCAATGCCCGTAGGCGATGCCTGTCTACTGAACTCATACAATAAAAAAACCTCAGCGAATATATAAATATATTCGTTAAGTTTATATTTGTATCATACAGGTGACTCAGAACATATATTGAAAAAACTAAGTATTCTGCTGCAAAAAAAACTTATTCTTGAAACTACAATACAAAGTAATAAACAAGACGCCAGAGGATATTCAATAAAAACATAACAATTTTCGATTGAGGTCAGACTCAAACTGAACAATGAAGAAGAAAAAATTGAAGGAAGGACAGTTTCAAAACTCATACGGTAGTGTTAGATGATTTATGATTGCCATTGACCGTACAAGCTCGGAAAACTATTACATTTGCAGAATTGCGGGCAACCGCGTGTTACATTCGGCTATTTCCGTCTGCCGTTCGGCTAAATTCGTCTTCGGCGGCCGATGACTCCGGCGGCATGCGCCTGCGTTGGACCTTGAGGTAAACTTGACCAGTACACTCGAAATAAACAAATCTATACCTTATTCCAGCGGAATAATGCTTTTAAAATAGCATCTAGAATATTGTTAATGCTATGCAATTTGCAGGGATTCGAAGAGCAAAACATAATTTGCTCAAGATATAATAAAATAATAGAAAATGAAAAAATAAAATAAACTGCAAATGATAACATGAATATACAGCTTTGTTTTATGAAAAGTATTATTTCTTAATTGATAGGAGTATCATAAAAGATAGTGTGGTGATAAAAAAAATGTGGTTTTTAATCAAGATTGAAACTATATAGAGTCCAAATAGCTAATGAGGTTCATTTAAAGTTAGCCTGATATAATCCTTGCTAAAGAACTCGCAAAACAGCTCCTATGAATGAATATGTATGTACATTGCAATCATTATGACACGAATACAAATTAATTATTAATTAAGTATAAATAAACTGTAATATGGATGTACTAAATTTTCTGAAATAAATGAATTATTATTATTAATTTATTGAACTTTTTTCCTCATTACTACCAGTTATCCTTACAGAAGTGTATTGTGATGAGCATGGTAGAAGAATTTTACAAAAGAAAATCGTGCAGTAAAATGTGTGCTCTAAACAACACTAAAAACCTAAAGTTCTTTACGCTTCTCTAGCTTTTTAAAGTTTATTATTTAATTTTTTTAGAAACCAGTCAAATACTTAAGAGTAGTTTATTAAGAATTTAATTTTTTTATAAATTTGGACTATAATTGTTTTAAATTAAATAATAACACGTCAAAAATCGTAAAATAATAATCTGCGTGTCATCTAGTCAAGTAAGATTCAAGAGGTTTTCAAAGCTATATTTTGTATTAGGCTATAGTCATTCTTAATATTTATCTTCCGTATCGTGATGATATAAAAACTTGCATGCGAGATTTTGAATTGTAAAGATCTTGAAATGTCAGAATAAACTAATAACTATTTTGATTGTAGAAATCATGTTCTTATACACGGTGTGGTGTGGTTAGATAAATCATTGCACAGAGAAATCAATCTATGAACACCGTTATATCATGGGTTATGTCACCGCAAAAGGCCGGACAGACATGTGACACTGGAATTAATAAATAGCAAAGTATTTTCTCACGCAGTGTATAAGGATGTGGATAGTTTTTAATTCGGCTGTAATAATTATTTTCGTGTTTCGATATTAATACAGAAAATGGTAACAATTAATGTTGCTCAAAATATGAAAATCAATGTTCCACAAAGAAGATGAGAAATATCCATGCTACATGTAGGAAATCATCTCGAAGTGGAATTATTTGGATTTTCGTCAAGTTTGTTTCCTCTATTTGGCCTTGAATATTGCTTTCGATCTGATGAAATTATACGTACCTTCGTCAACGGAGATGAAAGAAAGTCACTTTTGTTTCTTTGAAAGCAAGAGTACCATATAGGTAGAGCCAAATTTTACTGCGACATATCAAAGTACATAATAGCTATAGTTAAACATAAGGCAAATCAAATGCAAGATTTTTTTAAATGTAATAAAAATATTTTTCAAAAAAATTCACAAACTAAAAAGCAATTTAGTTATTTCATGCTTTTAACGGGATTTATCTAGTGGTTTTAGCCTGAAATTTGAAGCCTCCACTCTAGTTGGTGTAGTTAACTTCTGGAACTTGAAGGATTAATTATTTTAAAGATTATTTGAACTGAGGCCTAAAGCAGCCTTAGTTTTAGATACGTGTTACCGATATGACAAGTATCAAAATAAAGTGAAGCTTTTATACTACGATTTACATCAGTATATCCAGGCACGTCAATTTCACTAAGCGATACTCCAAAAGCGGCTGTTTTAGGCCCCTGAACTCGATATTAAAGGGAATACATTGCACGGCATGTATTTATTTTATTAATGACATTCTATATATGATTCATGTTATCATATATCCTTGATATTTAATCAAAATAGCTATAGGATGTTACAAGAAGCGCTTCGTCATCATGCCGAAAATTTCGACAAACGTTTCTATTTTTCAAACATTACTTAATACAATGTATCTAATATACTGTCAACACGTTGTGTTGAAGCCTTACTGATGCTTAAAGACGTCTGCGTACGTCATTTTGGTCAGGTCATCGATTTGGCGCGACATCTGGCATTAATGTAACGTGACTTGATTTAAGTCGTCTTTTGGAAAAACAGGTTTCGCCAAACATTCAAATGTTTTAATATGAGATTTTATGTGTCAGTTAAAATTTTGTATGTATTTACTATGGTCTGGGTGTCTGGGATCGGCCCCAGAGTAGTCCGTTGTATATTACCCAAAACACAAGCGTAACTTGCTTAATTTGGGGATAATACAATATGCGTGTTTGTCTGTCGATTAACAAAAATCTTATTTTAGTCATATATGCTAGCTTTGAATTTATATTCATATCTTCTGAACATTGTAAGATATCGACGTGAAACATACAGAAATTTAGATATAAGTTACTGTTTTAACCCCCAAAATTTTAGATATAGCCGGCGTTAAAGACAGACACAACTTCAGAAAATCTTATTAAACTTTTTATTGCCTTTAGAATCGCCATCGAAAACTCGAGTAATAATAACATCGACATAGATACATTAGTCTGATTGAGTAATAAATATTTCACCCAACTATTCCCGCAACTATGTTCTTATGTTTTCCAATAATTCTTTAAAGGCAACTAAATCATAAATAATTTTCACAGGCTCGTAAAAACGCTCAACTTCAACATCCGTCTTCAATAACGACATCCGAGACTTTCACGTCGTTCGTAATATTCTTTATATATAACGCTATACATAACATTATATCATGTAAATGCAAAAGTAATTTTGTTACATTTTCATGACTAAAGGAAGTAAAGTAAATGTTTAACTTTTATGTATGACCTTCAAAAATTTCCTCCAGTGGAACTAAGTTTGCATAAAAACATTTGAATTCAAATAAAAGACAAATATATTGTATCCTAGCGAAGGACATAGATTTCTTTATGTCTCGAAAATCAATTTTGAACAATTTTTTTAATCAACCCATAATTCCTAAAGTTAGGAATATGAAAATTCATACTTAGGCTTATAATAATAATATAATTACAGTTCTCTTTTTATGTAATTCAGAAAGTCTTAAGATTTTAATGATATAAGTCAAATTCGTGCAGAAGCGGTTTGTCCTAAGTGGCGGCAAGACAACCCACAGCCAGGTGGTAAGGCATTTACCCGTCTGGATGGATACCACCCCTGGACTAGAGTATGCTGCTGCAGGAATATTTTGCTCTGTTCCGGCAATAGTGGCCAGGTTCCGTTCACTCCTAAGTCCGGCAGCACATTAGTAGTAACTTTGATGTTGGAAACATCCATCCATAGGCGACGGTAAGTACTTTCCATCAGACGGTCCATGACCATATCTAATTTACCTGTTGGAGCAATAAAAAATCCAAAGGTCACTGGTTCATATCCTGCTAGAAGGAACAATTTTACTGTTAAATGACGTAGAGAAACTTTAATTTTGGTTGGTTTATAGGTGTGAAAAGAATATATTTACGAGAGATGAAATGCAACCCAAAGAAAATATTTTGGAATAAGTGTGTATAATAATGTTGAAACACATACAATTTTAGTACTGGCAGGCTATGTGTTTAAATTAACATGTTTTATGTCTTCAACAGTTGAATAGTTTTATTAGGTAAAGTACTACATTTTATCATCGTCTACACCTAATTTTCTTTAAGTTCATAACTTCAAGGCAAAAGATGATTTTACAACCAGTTTTCACTTTTTATTGTAATAACATGGTTTTACACAACCAAGCCGATAAGCAAAACATCACTTTCCAAACTCCCGATATACAACACTATAATTAAGTTTTCTCGTATAAATGCGTACATGCAATTATGCATGTCAATTTTAACTATGTGTTGCTAAATGCAAATGTATTAGACTTAGATTTTGGAATAGAACATTCGAATGTCGTAAATTTAAATTCAAATGCCATGTTCCTATTGACAGTTGACAGATAAATGCTTTTGTCATTGTGTTATGTTCTATGGTTTAGGTTCTTAATTTTTCTTACTTTTCATTTCTCATATATTCTGAAAGTATGTTTGAAGTTGCCTGATCACAGGGATAAAAACGTACTTTTCGTCCCTGGGTAAGGATATTCCCTGTCAACATTTTTAAAAAACTATTCGAACCATAGATAACACATGAGGCTCATGGCCCACTTTTATACAGCTACTGTTAAGGCGAGGCATAAATTGAAAATAAAAAAATATCAACAATTTTGTGACATCATTTTATAATAATGAATTACTCTTAACATTCCCAAAAGTACTATATTTTATGGTTAAAACAAAAAACTATATTTTCTTTCAAAAAAGTTGGCATCCCAAACTCTGAACAATATTTATTTGATGTGGTAAAAAAATAGATAGATAGGAAATCAATAAACATAACATTAAAATCCTTAAAATTGCTGTGAAGAACTCCAGATCCGTTTAAAGAACCGTTAACATTAACTCTGACCTTGATATGTAATCTAAAAACAATCGTCCTCATATAAATAACCTTTCACGAAGTCGTATAACATTAACACCATAAGTCTAACACCTCCCTTTATCCCAAATGCCACAAGGCCGTCGACACCACACAAACTTAAACTTCGCGACTTCCGTTATTTATAAAAACAAATGTTTTAATACTATGATATTTTAATATTATTTTATATTAAAAAAAACCTTAAGCAATGTATAGAGTAATAAAAAAAATATATTACAAATTTTGTATTTTTTATTTAAAAAAAAGTGTATTTAAACAAATAAAAATCGAAATGTGCTGGTACACATAGTAAAAGTGAAACTTCAACGGACAAGTGGAAAAACGAATCGCAACTAAATTTTAACTTAAAGTTTTACGAGCAGGTTTTCAAATTGGAATTAACAATTAACAAAGTTTCACTTCTACTATGTGTCACTGCACACATGTCGATTTTTCGCGTGTATATAGAAGTTTCACTTCAAAAATACATACAAACTAACAGCTACTTTATGTTGCCACATCATCGGTTTTAAATTGATCAAGAGACACCAAATCATAATAGCTTAGTGGCTATGATACTTGCATTTATTTTCAAAAATGTGTATCAGAATTCCACTTTGGGAGTACGCACCGTTTACTAATAACAATACAAACAGTAACATACATAGTGATGCATCTTACTAACATTCATTTCGAATTTTTCATTAGATTTCACAAATAAAAAAATAACATTCCGTTTACAATGCATGGTTTTAATTTCAACACAAATTACGTACGTGATTATTTAACAACACTAGATAATAATTTTTTCAACACACTTGCTCATAAAGTGGCTCTATGGTCACCGCAATTAGGCACAGAATGACACCCATAATCAAACTGTGACTAAAAAAAATTATAACTCACTAGTGAGTTATAGATTTTTTTTAAAATGTTATTGGTTGAGTTGCTTTGTTCTTAAAAAAGTTTTTATTCAAAAAAAAAGATCGTGTTCTATAGAACAAATAAATTAATGTTCCTATTGCTTGCTCATTTCATGCAACTTCTTATTTAAATAGATAATTTTAACTAAAAACTTTCACTCATATATAACTTTATTTTCTCTGTAATAAAAGAGAACTTTAAATTCCCCATTTTATACGTGGCAGAATAGGCGCAAACCCTATGCGCGGAAAAAAAACCTCATCCCTTTAGTCTGTGGCCGATCGCAATGCGCGCGCATAGGAAAACTGTTATCTACTAAATAAAATGAGGTTTTTGTTGTTATTTTATTCACAAGTGTGTTAATGATTACCGTGTTGTGTATTGATGATTACCGTCCTCGGCTCTCTTAAGACCCTCGCCTACGGCTCGAGTCTCAATGGCGCCTCGGCGGTAATCACCAATGTTACACACTAGTACCATAATGTATTATTAACAAAATTAAATATTTCTCCGGTTTAAATTCTCTCTATAATTAATCATTCAGGCAACAGTGCTCAAATTAGTGTCGTGGAATAGAAATTGCAATAGTGAGTTGGTAAAGCAGAGATATTATTTAACTTGATTTATACGTGTCTTAATAAAAAAAAGAATAGCTGAGAAACAAAATACAAATCCGACGATATTCACCGAATAAGTACGAATCGTTTGGGAATCGGTAAAGTAAATATAATGATAGATTAATTAGGCCTTTACGGCCGTTCAAAAATTGCCATAGCGGACGGTATTTCACGTCCACCCGGCGGGGTATTGGTAAAGTTTTCAACTAGCAATAATCGCACCTCGGATTACCCTCATTGGTTACGATATTGCCTCTGCGCAAAGTTACTTTGGTGAAGTAAATAATAGTAGACGTAGTGACTACAGATTGCAAACCATACTGCGATGTATATCGACGCACACGCCATCTAGTTACTATACTTGAAAACTGTGAAAGTCGTTTGCCTTCGATGCGATTTTCTTAAAAAAGTTTTATGTATATTTACTTATTAATGAATATAGAAATAAAAATGTTATTTTAGTTTAAATAAGTGTTCTAATAAAACCCTGGCTTTACTAAATAACGGGCGCGGATTTGCGTTTCATGTAGCGTACCATTAAGTTTGTCGGGTTTTACATATCGGAAACCGGTTTGTTATGTTGTCTCCCATTAGGGTCAACACAGAGTAATTGTAACAATAACTACAAACATTATGCACCTGTGTTGCAGTGTTGCATACTTTTGGTCAGAATTTGATTACAAATCATTGAAATTAGACGAGAATATGTTAGTCCTTACTTAAGCCACCAAGAAATTTCTTTAGCGGTTCTTACGTTACGCTGGTTTAGACAGCCTTTCTCTAACTAAGGGTGGTGTAGTAAGAGAAACAAATCGTAAGCTAAACCATATTCACAACAGTTTTTTTGTTAACGCAGGAGAATGTCTTTTATACACACACTCAGGCCGAAGATACAGGGGAAAGCCAAATGCAGCTCCTAGTGCCGTCTATACGAGTGAGTGTGGTACTCTCGTACCTAACGGCAACCGGTCCCCGATCCAATGAAGGACGAGGCCGACGAAATACCCACTAAACCTACCTACGTCCCGTAGAGAGAAAACACTTGGTAAGAACGCCACAGGATCTAGAACAGAGTCACTACACTGTGATGTTCTAGTGTGTTAAATTGGCACAAACCCAGCGAAGCAGGGCATTGCAGCCCTGCACTACGTAAAGTAGAGGTTAAGGCCCACTGGTACTCCCATAAACTGCGGCCTTCTGCAACGGAATCATGGAGCTGCTTCAGTGCATAACGGCGTTTTCGAGCCCCCATCTGTTGACGACCGACGAAGGCCGCTTGCACCGTTCTCTCACTCTCTCGGCGGCCTCCTTTTAAGTCATTACAGACTCACAAAAGAAGGAAACCGCCTGCCAGTGGGAATCGTTGTGGATCATGGTCTCGAATAAACTCCTCATGAGTCCACCGGCCCTACCTCAGTCTAGAGTAGGAATACCAAGTCCCTGAAACTGTGTAATACGTATGTGTAAATAAGGGTTTCAATCTTTTTACAAAAATAGGTAATCATTTTGCTCGAAGTGTCATATTTAATTCTTAACGTAAAATTGTCACAGAACCTCAAAAATATTTTTTAATGTCAAATTACATTTTACTTATACGGTTTGACAAGATTTTAAAGATCCTTCTATGCTTGAACCACAAATAAGATTATTAGAAAACAAGCGTTAAAAATCGATCGATGGTTAGTTACACTTGCAGAACTGCATGGCGAATTTAATCAGAAACGTAACGATGTTATGACATAATTTTCTCTTTAAAAATAACAAGTGGACGACGTACAAAAGGGGGCAAATGGTGTGATTATAGGTAAACTGATCTTGTTTAGGTTATATGAATTTCATTGGAGGTTAAAATATATAAAAAAACAATTACATATTATATTTTAGTGTTTAATATTTATCGAGGCATAGCGAAACGTCTGGTAGACGTCTCACGTGACCAAAAGACAGGTCTATACCTCGGCATTACGAGGAGTGTTGCCATACAGCGAGGTAATATAGCCAGTCTGTTTTGGGCACGTTTAATTTTAATATGTATATGTACCTATTTATAATTTAGTTTTTATTTAATAATTCACCATATTATATTATTTTTGTATATCATTGTATATCTAATCTCATTGTAATTCTAAAATTATTGAGAGAATCGTTCTGTAAGCGTTTTTTTTTTGCTTTTTAATAGGGTACTATAAATAACATAACAGCCACTTTGGGATTCGGACGTTTTCTTTATGAAAACATGAAAAAAAAATGGTATTGTGCGAAATTATTATTCTGTAGCTTCATAATATTCAGATATATTTCACCAATTTACAGCCTTTTGTTTTACGAAATAACTATTGTCTTGTTGTGCATTTTTATGTTACGTGTTTCCATCGTTTGAACAACTTCGGGATACCTGCAAAGCGAGGCTGGCCGTCGGGGCCGTTATAGCACCTATTTATAACAATGAAGTCAGTCGCAACCTCTTAGATTTTGTACAAGTGTACAAAGTTAAAATGTCGTAACTTTAATGTGTCGAACTGCGTAAGAATTCAAAAATAACTTTAACTACAGTTTAAACAAGAAATTATCATAAAAGCTACTAATCAAATCAAAACAAAAAATAATAATTTATTTGTTTAAAAGCATGGTTAGTAAAAACATTAGATGACAATATGTTATTATGTGTTCCACATTTATTTGCCCTTTCAGGCATGCAATAGTAAATAAAAATTGAAAATCAACTAATTAGCAAAAACATATTGTAGTCCACTCAATCCATAGACATTAAATTTACTTTTTTCTAGAATTATACAGTAATTCTAGATAATATGTCAAGTGCAGAGCTATTATTCCATATAGAATACAATGTCAAATTTAAAAAATCAATATAATTTTTTTTAATATATTTAAATAATTATATATATTATTGTAACGTCTATCCAATTCACTCGTGATTTTTCTATAAGGCATGGGTACAATATTAAGTATTATTGTAGAGTAAAAAATCTTAGTTCTTATATTCTTAAATGTAATACATTCGAAAGGTTACTTTATTATACAATGTTTGTCTACTAGTATGTCATCAAGAAACAAAAGTTATAAAAACACATGGTCGTTACGAAAAACGAATTTGTAAGAAAATAAAATTTAATAAAGTTGCAACTTCAATAACTGACGAAACATGTAACAAACCGCAAAGTGCAATCTAATGCTTACGCAACCTTGTCTGAATCATCACAATCGAGATAATGTGACCTCGTCTAAATTTTAGTTGAACTGAAGTAAGTACAGTTTAATCCATAATATAAAATATGTACAATTATGAATTATCTTCATTTATTCCCACAAGAGGTCGCGCGTGGTCGAAATTCGACCATAATAATTAATTTAAATTCTAAGTTTTAACATTATTAAGGTTCTGTTGTCAAAGACTATAACTTCTATAATCACAGAATTCGCCAAGGCTACACTGTAAATTTGACTATAACAATAAACAAAAAAAAATATGCGTGTGTGTCAAATACATGGTAGTGTGTGTAATGTTTTTTTTATTGATTTAATGTATTTTTTATGCAGAATTTAAAAAAAAAATTAGCATTTTGGACTCTTGCCCTATATAAACTATAGTAAAAATTCGTACCTACTCCTCATTCCGCGCAATTGTTCTAAAAAGGGGTACAAAGTTTTTGCTTCACGTATTAATATATAGATATGCATATTACTAATCCCGTTGCGTTACTACTAATTAAAATGATATTAATGGAATCTCTAGATTGGGCTTTTTTGCCCCATTTTTTTGTGCTCAACCATCTTTGGGAGGTTCCAAATTTGGCCTTTGGGATATAAAAATTCGAGTCAAGCCAGTGCTTCATTTATTTGTTTCAATAAATATATTCAATAATGAGGACGGTCTTAGACGTCATGTTACTTTTTAATTAAAAAATTAATCAAATAGGATTTTTTCAAAACATAATTTGGAAACCCTAGGAGTACATAACGTTAATTCGCCACTAACGGTGGTAAAATTATGTATAGTAGCAAGATTTAGAAATATTGTTAGTACAGTATTACAAGCGAAGAATACAGACAGGGCTATTCATAAATCATTAATATTAACCAGCTTTAACAACAATAATACACTATTGACCTATAAACGCAACTGGTATATGTAAATTCACCGATGATTCACAAAGATTAATGAATGAAGAGGTAGTTCGCAGGTGCCTTTGTGTTTCTGACTGGTTTCATAGTACGCGAGTCGAAACGGTTTTTAAAATTTTAATCAAATACTTCCTAGACACGGTCTAGTTTGAAAGACATCACTAAGAGCGGTAAAATCGCTAAATTAGTTCCATTTTTGCCGCAGTAATTTACTCATAAAAATTATACTAAATCCTGCAGCCGGGCGGCCTTTCGTAAAAGGAGACAAAACAACCTACAGCCAAGAGGTAGGTAGGGCAGTTGCCCGATCGGATGGCTACCACCTAGTTTAGAGTAAGTATGTCGCTATAACAACTTTCACTTGTGTTCCAGCATTAGTGGCCAGATCCCAGTTTCTCCTTCGAGGTCGGCAGCACATTATCAGCACCTCTGGTATAACTAGTGTCCATAGAAGACGGTAATCACTTTTTATCACAGTTGGACCCGGCAGCCTGTCTGCTGTGCCCCAGCAATTAAAAAAAAGTGAGACCAACTCTAATCTTACATAGTATCAATATTAATTTTTTAGGAGTCTTCATCTTTTCTAGTGCGCACTGCCAAAGAGTGGAATAATTTTCCGGAGACTGTTTTTCCTGACAAATACAATCTTGAAGTCTTCAAGTCACGAGTGCATCGGTGTCTTCTAGGTAAGCGTGTTCCATCCTAGACTGTGTCATCACTCAACATCAGGTGAGACAGTGGTCAAACGCAAACCTATCCGTCCATAAAAAAAGTCTATTAAATTTATGGTGATTATAAAGAACAATAAAGAGATTTTCATTCGTCTTTATTTTTTAAGTTGATCACTGGTTAATTAACGATTTTTTTAGATTGGCAATGACCAACCTGTCAATGTCAATGTCAATGTCACTCACACAGCTAGCGCTAATGGCGTAATAAAAAAAAGCATAGAGAAAGGAAGAAATTAAAAATTTCCTCAAGCGCGTTACGTGTCCGGTGTAGAATCGGTGTTATTTCCTTAATTAATTTATTATTACACTGAATTACTGTATGTATCTAATATTCACAGAAATTGATCCTTGTGAGCTACACTATGATTTGGTGTCAGTACACGGTGGTGACAGTACGAGTATGTTTATTTTTCCAAAATCAGCCGATTGATACCTGACAAAATAATTGATTTTTCAAAAATCTAATGATTCCACTCTAGTTTTTATCAAAATTAGCATCAAGACTCCTTTGAGTGTTTTTCGCTTTTTCGTATAGTTAGTTGTATTTAGCCCTGAGGGCCCATTTGAAAAATTCACCGTGTATGTTGTTGCGAATGTTTTTGTTGAAAAAATATTTATCAGCCATACATATATCAGCTATTGTAAACTTAAACCAGCCAAGTTATTGTATACCGCACATGGTCAAATCGTTCACAGATCAATAATAGTGGTTATTATTTAATAGAAGGTATAATTTTGTGGCCCGACCCTTCGTGGGGCTATGTTGCACAATGCACAGCTGCGCAGGCGCAAGCTAACCCGTCTGCGTTGACGTGTAGTGCACGTGTTGCACAATGTACCTTGAAATAATATTATAGTTTACTCAATTTTGAGTAAAATAATGTTTATAACAACGTATGAATTTATGCGCTACATGGATTATAATAAATAATTATAATCCCATATCCTCTAAGTTACAAATTTGACAAAAATAATGTTAAATTGAAATATTGATAGATACAAGTGTAAAAGTAAACCAGACATTGTAATAATATACTCGTATATATATATAAGGACAAAAAACTGCTAAGTGGTGCAAGTTTGTCAGCCAGAATTCAAACCAACGTCTCTTTTAAAAAGCGTGTTTGAGACTCGCGACATTTACACCTAAAAAAATTATGAAGTTCCATTTAGGTGTAATATTGTAAAATCACTCGATCATGTACTAAATGATAATTTGACTGAATATATTAGGTTCATATAAACGTTAAATATATAAACAATTTAAATTTATATTCACGCAACAAAGTATTTTTAGATTTTCAATCTTGTATTTTGTCCTATGAATAGCCTCTGACAGTTTAAAAATCGGTTGAAATGCGATAAATATTTTTTTTCGATCCTGTAAGATGCGATATAAAATTATCAAACTCAATGATGATAAATATGAAACTTAAAATAACAGATTATGTAAAATATATAAAATGCAAACACTGTAATGATTTAACTTACTCTTTCCTTTAATATATACTCAAGAAGAAAAGCTTACCTGCAACAAAAAACAATGGAAAATAAACGTCGGCTCTTAACACTGAAAAATTACCACATGAAGTACACATTGAACTGGAATCAAAGTTCAAGAACCCTAAACACTCGTGTGCATATAATTGAGTGCGGCCCATTGTCCACTGCGTATTGTTTGGCTCTAATATTAACGAAGCAAAACCTTCAATGTATGGTGGCCTTTGTTTTACAATCCGTTAAATTGCAGCAACCACTTGAACTAGAATGTTTTGTTCAAACACTTCTGATACTTGGAGCTTTCAATAGGAAACGCTTGGAACAATTAAATTGAAACATTCGTTTATTTACGTTTTAGTGAACATTTAAATGAGTAGGTACGAGATGTAGAACAAAACGCATTGAATTGGAACGCATTTACGATTTCTATTCCTTGTTTGGTTTAATATAATTTAAGTTTTGTTTTCTCTTTTCTAAAGTCAGTAAAGTACATTTTTAAACCCGACGAAATAAGAAGGATATTGTAAGTATAACGTGTATATTGGAGTATTCGTGTGTATGTCTATGACATAGACACAGTTACTCCAATACACACGTCAGTTGATCTCGTACTAATAAACTGATTTTGATGTGGTTATTTTATTTGAAAGCTAATGTGATCGTAAAGATTCTTGGCTATAATTTTTAAATGCGGAGAATAAACAGTTTTTTAAAATTTTAATTCAAAATGATTGACGTTGATGAATGAACGTTAAAATTATTATATCAGTTTTCTATTCATCTAACTAGAAAAGTGGAATAAATATTGCTGCTGATCCCAGATAGGAGCAAATAACAGAATTATCTGACATGAACAACGAATTACGCGGGCTAATATTTGACCACTAGACTTCAGAAGTCCTTTGAAACAGATAATGAAGCATTATCTAACTCTACGTGCGACGGTAATAGCTTCTTCAACAAATTGATCGAATGGCATAAACTTGGAGAGTAAGTTTATGCCACGTACCTCAGTCCTCCGCCATTATATTACTCGATTATATTAAAGCAGTAATGTAATCTACAGCTCTAATATAATCCAATTAATTTTATGTTACAGGCAGTCAAACAGACACGGAGAAAACAGTTAACCTCGAAACAACGAAGGTAATTGCAATTCGCTCAAGAAATTTGACCGACACGACTTACAATATGCACAATTATTAAATTATTGCATTGCATTACTCAGTAGCCAGAGTGGCACGAACTTCATTGTGATTGTGAGCTTGAAGCTGAGATCTGATGACCTTGAGATATTGAAGAACAAAGACTATATTATTAAATTAATTTCGTTAAAATCTTTACGAGACAAAAGATCTTTTTTAATTAGATTAACTCTGTATTCAACGTCGTGGTCAAACGCGTAAGGTAAGCTGGTAACATCAACTGTATTTTTCGCAACAGTGACTTTAATTCATTCTTAATTAGTGGTATTATATAGCACTTCATTTTTATATAGCACTACTAGCAGTAACTCGTGACCTCGCTCATGTTTATTTTGTCCATTGAATGAAGTAAAACGCAGTTGTTAGGAACGTGAATTTCCTTATCCCTTTGCAAGCTGTTATAAGTTGCCCATACAAATTTTCGTCCTCTATTTTACCACGTTTATGTTTTTTTTTATCCAAATTTTTTATTTAGTTTGCTTGTGAAATGGTTACTGTTGGATTTGTCTGGATCGCTCTTGAGCGATAAAACCACCCTTTGTGTACAAATAAAATAATAGGTACTAGTTTGCAAGTTTTCTGTAATATACCAGTAAAGACTTATCTGTACTACTTTGGATTTTAGAATATTAGCATGGTTGATTTAGTAGCATGTAAGTATTAATATATACAATTATGGTATGTATACACATCCAGATCTTTCCAGGTAAAAACCCTATGTTCAGTTAAAGAAAAGCCGTAATATATAGGCCATAGATTGAGCGATATTTATCATTTCATTTAGAGTCGTGAACTCATTTTTACAGCCATGAAGAAGAAATAAACAAATATCCAAACGAATTTACTTAAGTTTATGTATTAGTGTGAAAGTGTGGATTGAGGATTAATTATTACTAACGAAGTTTTGAAAAATAATATTGTAAACGTCCATATTTTTAACATTAGAATAATAAATTCTAAAGTGTAAAGCTAAAAAATGTTTATCGAATTAGCCTAGATGCATGGTTTTAGCTTTCAAACAAGCGTACTTTATTGAATCAGGTCTAATTTTTGTCTATTTTCTTAAGTGTAACAATTGGCCTGACCTAGATTCTTTTAAAGTCTACCTAAATTTCAGTACACGATATATTGGTTAAAATGTGCAGAATAAAATAACACAATATTATACTTTTGTGAAATCGTATATGAAACTATTGTTTGAATAATTGAATGAATCATTTATTTATTCACTCTCACAGTTTACAATAAGCAGCAACAGTCATAACTTACATATTTTTTTAATTAGTAATAATATACTACTAAAATATCTACGAGCATTTTGCTCTACAAGGATAAACAGAGTTATTATTTAAACAAAAACTATTATTTGGAAAAACCTTATAATAAAGACATACATACATACATAACTTCACGCCAGGTCCCTTGCGGGGTAGGCACGACCAACAGAGCGCCATTCAGGCTTATTCTTACACACCTCACTTGCTTCTTTGACAAAATAAATAGTAGTCCATAAGGTTCTACTGCTGGACTCCTCCTTCTCCGTCATTCATGAAAAATTTACGGTAATTCTCCGAGGGAGATTAGCGGCTTTTACAGATCGGTTATCTCAAAGTTTTATCACGATATTTTCTGTCTCCGCCATGACATGGTAATTATAACAATACGTAGATTAGATCGGAAAACTGCCTGAGCAGAGCAGTCTTGACTAGGATTTGAAACTGCATTATTGGTATAAGACGCGTTAAAAGACGAGAGCGTTAGTCACTAATCTATCACGATGTTAGAAAAACCTTGCCGGAGGGGACAGAAATTATGAATGCATGAGGACAAGGCTGCTTTGAAGATTAAACTCTAATTATAATTATTAGTACATATAATATAATAATTTCTATTTAAGAATATGAACCTTATTCCCGATTCACAACACATTTATATATACAAAATATAAATCAATTTTAACTTACTTCAGGTGAATTGTATGTACAAATGAAATTTTGCGTATGTAATAAATTTGCACAAAATTATAAATATTTTTTACGTTACTTACGTACTACTTAAAACTTGCAGATCGGATATTAACGAGCCAATCTTCATAAACTTAACAATACAATTTTAGAAAAAATTCCATTGTTTACATTTTTCCTTACCTGTATCAAAATGATTTGAAAATGTATCCAATCAGTATTTATCACAAAAATCACTTTACACTAACTAAAAAATACAAATACACGTATTTAAGCGTCCACACACGATATGGTTACAGCGACTGAAGCATCAATGATTTCACCTCATTGTCGAGTCAGTTTTACGAGTCTGTGTCATCTAACAACACACACTTAAAACAGTGTCTAGTATACAAGTATTAAAGAGGAACTGTTGTGAGAATATTAACCGTCCTACGTAATTCCGCGAGAGAATTTGTAATTCATACGACCAAGGTCGTTCACCTCGAACGAAAATAAAATTAAACTCAATCAACAACTACCCACATCGGCGTACAAATACGTTTACGATTTCAGCAATACGTGTACGTAACACAGTATTGATCAGTAGGAATGTTCCGCTCTGACCTACGAACATGTCTCCAAAACAAACTATGGCAAATAATAAAACAAAATTGTCGTGACCCAACCACAATCAAAAACATTTGTATAATATAGGTACGTATTTCATGTATATACATGTAAAAACATGTTACTGAGAAAAGAAGAAAACAATGTAGTAAAATTTTCTTAAGTTTTCGCGACTTGTACACATAATAAAACTACGTTTTAACGGTTTGCGCGGTAATTTATTTGATTTTGACAAATGTCATCTTTGTCGTCCGTGACCATGCACGGCCACTGAAAAGCGGCCGAAACGTCGGATAAACCAAAATCAAATAAATAACCGCGCTTAAAACCGTTAAAACGTAGTTTTATTACAATGTAGTAAAGATTTGGGGTATCGTTAGAGGTCTTGAAATCATACCGATGTTTCCTTAACTTCTTATGTAAGTCAATCGATAGTGATATATTCGCTACGAATAGTGTGCCGCAACCACCTCTTATTTTGATTTATAGGTATGGAAAATTAAAAAAAAAATCAAGATGATAAGCCTTAAAAATACATACATACATACATAACTTCACGCGAGGTCCCTTGCGGGGTAGGCACGAACAATAGAGCGCCATTTAGGCTTATTCTTACACAACTAACTTGCTTCTTTGACATTCATAGCTCTTGTCATGCACGCTCGTCTGTTTTTAAGGCTCCTGACATCACCTGCTAGTACACGATCAATTTGATCATGGAAGGTGTGTTGTGGCCTTCCGCGACTTCTGCATCCATCCACTTCTGCATTGTATATCTGTTTAGTCATTCTTCCATCATTCATTCTTTCCACAGGCTTAAAAATAGTTTCAATAATAGTAGTTTTTGAGATATGAGATATTTTCGGTTAAATGTTTATTTACGTAGCTAAAGATACGCACGTGGCAGATTGTTATATTAGCACATCATTGCTGTAAACTGATCGGATACGGTCAGAACAAGGAAAATTAATTTAGATATTTGTTTAAAAATACGTTAAATATTCCTGTCTCAAAATCGTTGTGATTAATAAAAAATAAAAACTTCGTTTAAAAAAACCGACTTCAAAAACTAAAATGTATAAAATAACTTATTTCTAAAGCTATTATTATTAATATATATTATCTAAAACATCTTAAAGTCGGTGCTTAGTAATTTTTAAAATATAGTAATTTTTATGTTTTACTTTGCACCGACTTCAAGATGTTTTAGATAATATATATTAATAATAATAACTTTAGAAATAAGTTATTTTATACATTTTAGTTTTTGAAGTCGGTTTTTTAAACGAAGTTTTTATTTTTTATTTGTTACTTTTTAGTGTCTAGCTATGTATGGACCTACGAATGGTGCCGCGCTTCTTAAAAAATATAGGTTCCAAGAAACGGGAACAAAAAAATGTTCGTAAAATGAAAACTACTGGGCCAAACTATGTCAAATTTTTAGGGGACTACATGGCAGCTATTCCGCGTCAAACAAAAAAAGAATCACGTAAATCTAATCATAAATCTGAGAGTAATCGGTGTACATATGGAACGAAAAGGAATTTTTTTTCACAAAATATGTTCATAAAATGAAAACTACTAGGCCAAGCTATGTAAAATTTTTAGGGAACCAATTGGAAGCTATTCCGCGTCGAACAAAAAAATAATCACGTAAATCGGATCATAAATCACGGAGTAATCGGCGAACATACATAAAAAAAGCAACAAAAAAAAGATCCCGACTAATTGAGAACCTCCTCCTTTTCTCGAAGTCGGTTAAAAAACCCCATACTTCATGCCTATTGCTTATCCTTTAATCTATACTAATATTATAAATGCGAAAGTTAGGATGGAAGTTTGTTGCTCAATCACTTCAAAACGGCTTAACAGATTTAGCTGAAATTTGGCAAAAAAAATAGATTATAGTCTGGAATAGCTACTTTTTATCTCGAAAATGTACACAGTTCCGGTGGGATAACACTAGCTATAAAATTTACATTAACGTGAGCTAAGCCACGGTCAAAAGCTAGTAGGATATAAATATAAAACAGGTAAATATGAATGCATCTAACTTCAAATAATAATAATATTGAAAATTCAACAATATAATAGAAAACACTAGATATATTAATGTACTCTGTGAGAAAACGTAAATAAATATCATTTACGTTTTTCTTTTATAAGTTCTTTTTTAATTGTACACTAAAAAAGATAATATATCCTTCTTAGAGTTTAGCCTGTCCGCGTTATCCTGATATGAGGTAATTTTAACTCAATAATTGTACATTTATAGGTTGGTATTATATTGGTACAAGTCATCATTTTTATTAAATTAACATACTGTAGATTCTTACACTGTGGTATTAAAAGCCCACGTGCAGAGTCCATACATCATGTAACTGGATATACGACATTGTGATACCCAGTTAATGTCTAACTCCAATTAACGGTTCATATCAATATATCAACAAAAGATCGAATTTAATCTATTCTAAGCTAAGGGTAATACTTTACGAGACTATTCTTCAATTTACTACAAGAATAACTATCCATAACCAATCGCCTGGTAAAAATGGTATCTATGATAAGCTCCAGAACGCTACACCTACATAAATAGATGGCACAAATTTGTTGTAGCCTGTGTGAATGCTTGGTCTCTAAATAAATTTGTATTATTTACTAGGGGTGAAATCTATTAAATAAGCAATGAAGAAAGTAACAAAGCCTTTTATCAATTATTTATGAATACATGTATGTATAAAATAATTACCAGTTCCGGTTGAGTTATTCTTTTTGCGTTCAATAATCTGTTTATCAAAGGTTATAGGGCAACAACCCACAGGAGAGAAGCAGTTACCGCATGTAAATCTAACATTGTTCGGTAAATACTAAGTTGTGCTATTACGAAATTGCCGCATAGTAAACATTGCATCGAAAGTGAGACCAATGTGTCACATCCCATTTGCATTTCAAATGAGCGTGACTGTGAACTTCATTCAACAGTTCAACACATACTTATAGCTAGGGATGCAAAAGATATATCGATATATGATATAAGAAAGAAAAGGTTTTGCTGAAAAAGCAAAGCTATCTATGTAATTAGATCTTGTCCATCCAAAGGTTGCCTGGAAGAGATTGCTTTTAGCAATAAGGCTGCCCATTGTACTACCTTTTAGTGAGTAATTTTTCTATGTAATGTTGGTGTATAATAAAGAGTGTTGCGCTGTTTATTTGAAGAAATAGCAACGATATATCGATATTATCAGAAAGAAAAAAAAAATTGATGATATAGTGACGTACTTACATTAAGTAATGTAAGTACATGCGATTGAAAGAATAGCATATTTTGAGATTTTGTATGCCGCGTTTTAGCAAGAAAGGTTTGCATTTAGCTTATACTGTGCCGGAATTATATCCGACACAAAGCTGATGGCGAAGAATCATATCAAAGATTCGATTTAGACGGTCCCGTCTTATAACCAAAGTGACACCGGGGTGCAAAAACTAGTCTACACCCCTCTAGTTAGTGATACAAAATACAATTAGTAAAACAATGTATTTCGAGAATTTCAATAAGCGATTAATTATTTTTATAAGCGATTGAGCTGAAATGATGTTCAATATCTTTTAAATCTGATTATGCAAGGTGTATAGGTAGACATAGACAACACTTTATTGTTCACTATGGTGAATCTTTGTTATGACAAAGATTACAAAAAAAAATGCACAACAAGACAATAGTTACTTGGTAAAACAAAAGGCGGCCTTATCGCTAAAAGCGATCTCTTCCAGGCAACTTGTAGGTATATTGGTGATCAACTTGCGCCCTTAGGTTTTTACGTCCAGGTGTCACGAACCTCTTGCACTCCCGTGTACAGACTGCCCTGACAGCTTAAAGCGGCCTTCTTTGTAGATTCGTCTGACGAACATGACAAGTATCCAAATAAAATGGAGCTTTATGCTGTCTTGCAACGACCAGTATATCTAGACAAGTGTCAATTTCATTAAGCAATTCTCCTAAGTCGACCGCTTCAGGCCCTCAAATCCTTAATAAATATCGATACATCGTTCGTCATAAATCCAATGTTTAATTAATATCGATGTTCATGTCCACAGCGGAATCTATTTCAGTATCTGTGTACTATATCGAGAAAATAATACTAAATACTTATCAAGTGTGATTTTTTGTTTTTAAATTCAATAACTAAAATAAATAATAAAAATGTACTTAATTATTTTCTAAAAAATCTAATAAATATCGACATATCGCTTAGAAACACCGATACTTCACGATCAAAAACATGCACATTCCTATAACGATATTTTTCATTAGTAATATTGCATCCCTACTTCTAAACAACATTTTATAAATAAACACGTAGAAAATAAACTATTTACATATTTATGAAAGTTTCGATTAAATATTGACTATTAAGTTTATGGCCAATTTGTTTATATAAATAATGTTGAAACTAAGTAGAATTATTAGTATATGTAACTCTATATGCAATAAATATTATGTAAATAATAAGTAGGCATGATCCGAGCTTTTTGAGAAGCTCACTACGATTGGTATGCGCGTTATTTCCTCTAAAATTGGTTTAGCTTTCCTAATTGTATAATTTTTACCTTTTTAGATTGATATTTTGCCTTGCTTTGACTATATTTACATTGATTTTATATATATAAATATATAAAACTTACGGTTTATATTTGTCTACGTAAGCGCTTACTCGTTTTTGACAGTGTATATAATTTCTAGTACAGTTCCATAGAATATTAAAATGACAGTCTGTGTTTTTTTAATTCAATTTTTTTAATGCGATAATTTAATGTAGTACAGTTCTCCAAATTCCGCCGTTCGGCATGCATAGACACAAGAATCCTGCCTAAATTTATATGGTATAATATATTTATCTAATTATTAATTTATTTATCTACCTAATAAAACGTCAATCAATAAGTTACAAAACTGTGTATTAAAGTTCAACGATGTCAATTAAAATAATGAATAACATAGAGTCAAGGTTCGTAATATCTTGTATATATGTATGTATATGTATCTTGTACATAAAAGTAGCTCTGAAAGAGAGTGTCGGGGTGAAGGTAAGGAAAGGAATGCTCCGGTGGTTCGGGCATGTGGAAAGAATGTATGATGAAAGAATGACTAAACAGATATACAATGCAAAAGTGGATGTATGTAGAAGTCGCGGAAGGCCACGACACACCTTCCATGATCAAATTGATCGTGTATTAGCAGAAGGTGATGTCAGGAGCCTTAAGAACAGACGAGCGTGCATGACAAGAGCTATGAATGTCAAAGAAGCAAGTGAGGTATGTAAAAATAAGCATGTATGGCGCTCTGTTGGTCGTGCCTACCCCGCAAGGGACCTGGCGTGAAGCTATGTATGTATGTATGTAAAAGTAGCTAATTCATAAAAATCTAAATTACAATTTTGTCATTTAAGTATTAATTTATACTATAATATGCCTTATCGGTTAACATCTTTTTTGAACCATTTCTAAAAATGATGTTTGATTATATATATATATATATATATATATATATATATATATATATATATATATATATATAGTGAAGGCACAGTAAGGACATTTAATTAAAAAAAAACGGTTAACCTAACTATAAAACCTAGATATAACTTCTATATTAGTAGAGTTACCCCAGAATTGAACGCCATACCACAAAAGAGAGGTAACATGTTGTTATAAAGTGTTATATCTTGATAGTTGAGTTTCATCTTGTTCGTTAGATGTCATAAATATCGACTCTCAGTAATTTTAAGTACTAATCATTTCTAGAAACATACTGATTTAGTTTTAAATTGTAACGAATAATTTTATTACGAAGTATGTTAAAAAGTATTGAAAACAAAGTAAATTAATTCACTGCTAGTGAGTGCAGCGAAAAAATATTCTTTGTTTGCGTCAAGATGTGAGCTAAGATCCGTTATAAACAGTTAAGTGAGAGGCTACCGGCCAGCTAAGTGCCCACTCTGAGGTCAGATTATATTAGTTCATAACTCCCTCAAGGCTCTTGTCGATAATTTAGTCTGCTATAGGCTTATTTGCAATTGAACGCTCTAGAATCTCCTTAGATTGTATTAACAACATTGCAACACAAATAGTTTTACTAATTTTAATTCAAGCAGCTCCTTTGTAATACACAATACCTATTCGTCTCGTGTTATTACATTTTTAAGACGTTTTTTCTTTGGATTAATTTATTTTGTATTATAAGAAACGAATTAATTACAAATTAACATGTTCAGTTACAATTCCTGATATGAAAACTCGAGAAGCCTTACACGAGTAAATATAATTTTAAGCTATTGTATAGCTATTATCGCGGGCTTTGAGCGCGGCGACCGAATGAAGAAATTCCGTAACGAAAATAAACTCTCCCATTCTGCCTACCATGCGCGGTGACGGGGACCTGAGGCGGGCGCGGCGAGCGGAGGCGTGCGGTGGCCACAGTGACCCGCGAGCTCTCGTAGCGGTTCGAGGTATGTCAGGTATTGCAAATTATGGACGACGATCTACTCGGAAATCGGACGAATACGTAAGCAACTGTTTGTGAGAAAGTATAAAGGTGTATAGGTATATATCATATCTTTATAATGCCACACTCACCGCATGTGCGCCCCGTAAGTATACATGTAGTTCTATATGTATACATAGGTGATTTGTTTTCTTATCGGTCACCACGCTCAAAAAGTGTAACTTGAATTAATATCAAAGAAAAAAAATACTGCATAAATAAAAAATAAATAAATAATTATAATTGCATAAGTTGATAAAAAATGCTATGCAATAACTTTACCGCGGCAGTCCCCGTGTGCACAAGGAGTTTTTTTTGTATTAAAAGTGCTCCATTCTTAAACGCATTATACAACGTCTCATGATACACGGTCAATTGCAATTATCAATGAAGAAAAACTCTTATTCAATAAAAATAGAATTTACTTTACAAGTCCAAAATAAACAATGCGACAACCAAAATCTCACACATATAATCTGAACTTAATTAAAGAAGTTTCATTTGTTAGTTTTGCATATTTAAGTAGTCAGTAAAGTCATTCGTATAAATCTTTCTGGTAAGTTCTTAAATTTATTTTAATTTCTTCAATCACCATGACCCATATTATAAAGGAGTTGGCACCTTAATCAAACACGATTGCGCTGGACACTAATTCCCTAGAGCTCCTTCCCATTCCGAAGATTTAGTAGCTTCCTACAGAGTAGGCGTGGTCCAGATTCTAAATCATGTTACCACTTATAGCGAGTAAGACAAATTGAGCTATTTCATTTGCTTCAACGAGTATAAGACTGATAGAATTGAGTTAATACTTTGTATATTATATGCTTATGGCAACTTATGGTACGGTAACATTAAAAATACAAACTTTGATAAATTGTGAGATATTAGACATAGAAAACACTTTTTTGTTTACCAAAACGAAACATTTACAAATATGCACATTAAGACAATAGTTACTTGCTAAAACAAAAAGCGGCCTTATATCTAAAAGCGATATATTCCAGGCAACCTGACGCAAAGGAAATTCTTAAATTATCTATAATTATTTTGCAACAAAGAAAAAGTAATACAATACAATTAAATAAAAATGACATACATGGACAACAGATTACAGTCTAAAGTATTGCAAACTAAGAGATTATACAATAATTGAATCCAATACAAGTCGTACGTCGCTACAGTAACAAAAACTTAGGTTTAAGTACTGTTCAATGATGTTTTTTGACGTTCGTTCTCTCCTATACCAATCCATTATCATAACATTTCCTTTCAAAATAAGCAACGTTTCTGCAACGCCGATCACTAATTTGACGGTCCTTAACCGACGACAACAAAAACCATCAAGTACGAATAACAAAAGTGAACAAAAAACAAAATGATCTCACAACTAACGATGGACGCGTCATTCAAAAATTAGTTTTGGAAACGTAATTCGATTCAGGAAATTAAGAACAATGGCCTTGCAATGCCGAATATAAATTCTTAGATAGGAAATAGTCAGTACTTCGTGTGAGATCATCATAATGAGAAATATTTTTGCAACTGTTTCGCACTTACTCGATAATGGCTATGAAATATTCATTCTATGGACTACACGTTAACATAATGAAAAACGCGATTGAATATTTAAATAGACTTCAATTCTGAGAAGTAAACTGTACACGAAAAGAAGCAATGTATGAAATTGGAATATAATCGACCATATTGATATCTATTGCGAATACGACCAAATTATTTACAAGTGGGCTGATACGTTTCTAGAAACTAACTATGATATAAACAACTTGATTGTATGGCATGATTTTAATTTCAGGCTCCAGGAACAACTTAAAATGCTTTTTTATCTTAGTTACTATGAAGTAGGATTCTAAGATACAGAATTAATATCGACACAGAAAAGTTTAGTAATTAAAAAAAGTAAGAGATTATTGTAATTTTAGAACTAATATAAGACATTCATTTATAAATAGATAAAAATAAACAAAGAAACCATATATTTATTAAGACCAAAAAATATATAAAAGATAATAAATTCTCACAGTACAGGAACAGTTGGAGTAGATAACAAAAAATATAGTCTTGAACGAAACCAATAACTTTATAAAGACATGATATATAAAATACAATACATAGTTTCAAATACAAAATCTTCACGATCTAATCATAGCTTAGAGTTTTTGTAGGAACATAAACGAGTAAAACAAGATCTGTGGTATTATTAAATCCACATCAAGAATGAGATCACACAGTGAGTGACTCAGTTATGCTATTAATTTAGTAGAACCATTTCTGGTCGCTACATCATAGATGCCATTGACCTATTTCCTTGCCAATTGTCAAACTGTGTTATAAAAGCTTTTTCTATTCGTCTTCTGAACTTTGACCCTTTAATTATAATTAAAAAAAAGTATTCTATTTATAGTCTTAGCAGAATGCAATATGAGTTAAGTTTCCTTCATTTCACACATTTATAATTTAATTTAATTCAACATATAAAAATATACGGTTGGTAAGATATAGTCTTACCGATCGTTCATTTGCCTTATTAACGATTACAATTTCGGATAAGCTCCATATAAGTAATGTCAAAATTTAACGTAAGGTAAGCGAATGAATAGCAAGACTAGGATTACTGTACTTAATAATCAGGAACACGTTCTACTCAAAGATTTGTTATGAACTAGAATCTATTTAATAAGGGGCGTAAAATTCTTTATTTTTGTCAGCTCATGTTTAATTATCATTCTTACGTGTTTCTGAAAAGGTAACAGCCAACAATCATACAAAGTACACTTTCAATATAGGAATCGGGATCAAATCACAGTGCGTTCATACTTAGCCCGCTTTATTTGTAAGTTTGTGAGTGCAAGCGGACGGACATAACGGAGTGGCCACGTGCTCCCGATTCAATGAACATATTGCATCCGTAAACAATATTACAGGCAGGTGGAATCAATCATATCTCATTCTAGAGTAAGGCATTTTTTATTGCAGGCAATCAAAGTATGATTTATCATTGACCTAGACGAGGTCATCCGTAATAATTGCTGTCGAAAGAGAAAAATATACGTAAGCTTCTAGAGATAAATAGGGTTTAGCTGGAAAGGAAAAAAATAAAATAAGAGACGGGCAAAAGCTACAGAGCACCAATCATCTTCATGCAAGTTGATTCCAAATTGCTGTAGAGTGTAGACAAAACTCGTATCTAAAAACATTTAAACAAACAAAACTGTTCCGCAACTGAATGTTGTAAACTATAAGATTGTTAAAATTTATAATTGTCGTTAAGAATTGCACAAGGAGCCCAATGAACTTTAACTGCAAAGCACCAAGTTTTCACACCTTTCTACACTTTTATAATAACAATACTAAATCAATCAAGACATCTCTACAAAGTATCCTTATACTGGTGCTCGGTAAGAAAAGCTCAGAAGTATGATTGATCATGAAACGTAAGCTGTGGACCAATAAAAGTCGTTGAATGGAGAAAATTACATATTAAGAATAATGTTTTCACTTGATCAATCAGGAAGCTGTACAGCAGACGATATGAATGTGGTTATAATTCGAGACAATCATGCAACCAAGTGTGACTAATCTTGACACTTGACAAATTAGTAGGCCAAGTCACAACGATCAAAAACAATTGACTTCGATGTAATACTACACGAATTTCTATGAGATCATGACAGTTTTGAGTTACATATGCTTAGTTAAAATTAGTAGTTTTTATGCCAGTGATCACGTTTGAGGTGTAGATTACAAAATGTAAGTCTTAAATTTCAGAAAGGTAAGTTGTTTGCAGCACATTAACTTTAGTCGAAGGTTAGTTAGCTTTTTAAGCAACTTCATATATTATTCATAGCTGGAGTACAGAAGGTTGACGGCCGACGATCCACTTGATAGAAATATATGGTCACTGCTGCTTATGGACATTTGTAGCACCAGAGATTTTAGTACTTCGTGCCTCTAAAGAATTTTATAACACCTTATTAGAAAAACATTCACTGTCTGTAACCATACACATTAAAATACGTGTTTAAAGAAGCAATCCTTCAACAACTTCTATTGTACACATGAAAAGTTAAATTTATTGTTGTCTCAATTTAAAATATGTACCTACACAAAACGTTCTGTAAATGCTTTACCCGAAAAGTATAAGCATATAAATTCACCATATAATAATAAACCCCGTGGGATTATGATATCAAGCTTGTTGTCAGATAAAGTATTGATCTACTAAAGCTTGGTTGTTAGGCGTGTCAATAACAGAGTCATCAGCACTATGAGATTATAATCACTTTCTCTTCGTGTAATATATTATTCCTTTTGTGTTATTAATAATATTCCAACGATTCGAAAATACATAAGCACTAATACACATTTCAGTTCTTTGTAATACTCTGCATCACATATTTACATCACCAGATTAGTTGTAAATTATTCCTTAAAAGTTTGATTGCCTGGAACGCCTGGATGAGATTGCTTAGCGATAAGGCCGCCTATTGTTTTTACCAAGACAATTTTGTAATCGTATATTTTTGTAATTATTTATTTGGTGAGCAATAAAGTGTTATCTATCTATAAGTAATAAGGCAGTGGTTAAAATGTCTCTCTGAGTGAAAATTAATGATTATGACAAACATGATCTCCTATTACATGAAAACACAATTTTGTAAAATGAAAGTTGGCTTATTATAATTAAATGATATTATTATTTATTGGCTAGTACTTGTGTCTGATGGAAATAAAAATTTAACAAATATTCGATAGCATGGCGCCTTCTTATCGCAAGACATAAATAACAACGCGAAAATGAAGGTAAGGTACTGTGAAATAATGGCTTATCATAAACATTGGAATGCATTGTAAATTAATACATTAATATCTAATGATAAGCGTATCTTTATTGCAATTATTTGTACCTTTGATGATTTTACTGAGAGTAGTGGAAAGTTTGAATAAGTCTATAGTAATTTACCTATTAGTTCATAATTTTGTACTAATAAAATACAAAAATTTCATACAACAGCAGTATTAGATAATAACTATGAATCAACAGGAATGTATTATTTTCTTACATTTTCGCGACTAGTACACATAATATGAATGTGTTTCTAGAATTGAACATGTAATGAGACGGACACAAACATAATAATAAATATATTATTTTTAATTTGAATAAAAATATTCTTGTAGTTGATCGCAGATTTGTTTTAAATGTTCCGTAATTTTACCATTGCTTCAATAAACCGTTATGTCATTAATCACATAGAAATGTTCTAAAGTCAATTAAAACAGTAAAACCTTAATTTAATTTACCTACATCACTCCCACTAATAAACAAATATAAATGATATAAAATCACAAGTCATTCCACATTCATTATAGATCATAAACTTGATGTTTAGAACTTTCACGTTATATTGTGCTATTAGGTACTTGTTATGAAGAGCATGTATTGACATATAAGGATCATTCATCAATACATTTGACAGATAATGAAGATGGTTACGTAGTAAATATTGGCATATATATGTTACAGAAGACGTTATTACCAGCGGTGATTGTAATACCTTTGCAAATGCATTGGATACAATTGATGCTGTAATTTTATCAAAGAATGAAATTAAAACTACATAATCAAGATTGTGGCATTCTGAATAAAGAATAATGGGATAGCTTCTGGTGAGAAGCTACCGGCTACTAATACTATGGTGTCTGAGTACCTATTTAGTTGTTGTTTTAAAAATGTTATATGATTCTAGCTAAAGGGTTCTTCAATCAGTTTTATCAATATTTACACTAACTGTTTAGCTAAGGCTCAACCAATAATAGTATTCGTATCTAGGCTTAGGAGTAGAGCCAAAAGTCTCTAATTTTTAGTAAAATTATATATATATTTTTTCAAATAACATGCCACAGCAAAACATTATTTTAGTTTCTACCAAAAATTCCGGGTAGTCAAGTGTAATTAACGGTATCTACAATACATCCATCCATCTATAATAAGCAAACATAATTATTTACTTGAAATTATTGACTATTGATAAAACAGCATGGTATGCATTATTAAATAACAAGAAATTATTACATAACAGAGAGGCGTAATGAGTCGATTTAGTGAATTAAAGATTTATGACGCTGACAAACAAAAATAGTTTTATTATTGTAAAGTCAAAAGGTTAAACGATGTTAGGTAAGAGAAGATGGTGCTTATAAAATAAAAAAGGAATTAAAATGATGTATTTGTTTATACAGAATAGACTGTAAAGTCATATTCATTTTGACGAAAGATTGTTGGTTTATCTTTAAAACCTTTGTAAGAGTTCGATTGATAATTACAAAAAGAAGCCATACAGTGTGTGTTATCTTTATATCTCTCCTTCATCTGAGATAAGTTTAGTGTTAGGAATTGTGGCCAAATGCATCTTGTTTATAACATTAATAATAACGCTGTTAATGATTAGCAACATATATACGTTAACTATTAATGTTTCAGGTCATTAAGCCCTTAGCTACTCCTGCGTGACAAAGTCACTAACAACCAATGTTACATCTCGGATAACCAACGTTATCCCAGATGGAGCAAGGGGATTAGAGGAAATACGATGTTCCCTGAAGCAGATAAACAAGGAGATGGCCCACATGATGGAAAGTGGTTTAAATGATTGTAAAGAAAAGATGGTCGCGTGACAGATCGAATTCGAAAGGTACACGCGATTATATTACTCTTGGCAATGAACTTATTTAGGGTTCTGCCTATAATTATAGGGTTCAATGAAGATTTTAAGAAACTCGACATATTTCATCCAAGTAAATTTATGATGCAAACTTTCTTTACGCCTTTTTATTGCGCTTATGCAAGTTTGAATAGAGTTATTACTTTGATCATTGTAATTATCGTGGGAATGGACAATGGAAGAGTTTGATTCGAACTTTTAAAGCAAATATCTCGCCATTTATAGATCTAAAGAAAGACACTATGAAATATCATTATAATTTTTCAAGATTTTTCTAACGATACCCCACAAGCCTACATATGCTGAAAAAAGACTATGTGTAAATTTGATACATATTCTATTTTGCTAAAAAAAGTTCCGGAACCTTAAAAATTTAATCGCACAAAATGTTATCATAATGTTTATTTACTCTTTAATGTTTTGATGACGGATTTTTCTATCAGTAACACACAACCATATTTAAAATTGAAACATCAACTCTAAAAGCAATATAAGAAGATTCAGTTTTAGCTTTTCATATACATGAATCAACCAGGTGATCCATATATACATATAAAACTTGAATCATTCAATGTCATTGAATTCAGTCATTTCCTCTCAGTTCTGTAGCTTTCAATCCTATTGATTAAACTTGGTTGAACCGCCTTTTATCAGCATTAACTGGTTAGTCAAATATTAAGCATGCTGGTTTTAGAACTTCAGTACATTACACAACAATTATGTATAAATGGATAAACGAACGTAAGGAACTAAAGGCACCAACTTGATTGACATTATGCTGTTTACTATCAATTATTGTAACAGCTTTTGCATGCAATACTGAGAGAAAGTTGAAATTAGCAATCGTAAAATGTATGTACGGCCAGGAAGCCGTAACATTGTTTAGGTCTTATGATTTCTGACCTCTTTCTGCCAGGACGTCATGTCGCGGAAGGTGGCGGTCGAAAGGATGAGCAAGAGGTCCCACGTCGCACAAGGCGAACAGGGGCTCGGAGGCGGTGCTCCGCTCATCAACTCCCATTGACGTAGCGAAACCAGGGGTACCCAATAGACCGTTTAGAATTTTAGACGCTTTAGGATAACTATGTAGGACAGTAGACGTGGAAACAAATAAATCAACACAAGAAGTGACTATAGACAATAAAACAACCATTGTAAACACCAACAATAACATAAAAATCAATATTACAACAAAGAGTACAGCTGAACAGGTTATACAAAATGAAGGTTTTAAAAGCAACATTGTAAAATTTATCGTTCAAAGGGACAATGTAACAATGGATTATATTGTTACCCGCAGAGATAACTGCGACTTGTTATTAGAAATATAACTATAAAGACTGAAGATCTACCAACAAATCGATTTGTGTCGTTTATGGAAACCATTTGATATGAGCTTTATTTACAATAATTATTTAGACGTTACTGTGACAAAGATTGACATAGGTACAGTTTTACAAGAAGTAATGATGCCTCCCGATGTATCTGCGCATTAAATCAATGTAAGTAGCACGGGACAGTTTATATATAAGTCATGTAAGCGGAATAGAGCTAAGAATGCATAGCAAGCAACACCCTACGATTTCCGCTTGCGAATAAAGGTAGGTAATTATTCACCAAAGAATAGACAAACAAAGGTAGAAAAATACTAAGGATAGTAAGTACAAACGGCCTTATCGTTACAAAGCGAACTCTTCCAGGCAACCCTGGACAGGCATTTTTAGACAGTGGTGCAGTCTATAAATAATGGCATATAAGTACAAAAACAATGTAACTATATATACATACGCATATATACATATGTACACATAAACATAATTATATAACACAGGGAGGAACACAATACCTACACAATAAAGTTAAATATATATTATTCGGAAACAGGGCTCCACTTTTTTACGCTAACGAAGTTTCTTGATCGAAATTATAACTTGTGTAAAACTACACAACTTATAATATTCCTCTATTATGGCGTAATACGTCTCTATACTACGCATACATAAATAAATATAATAATATTATAAAGTATTATTTATTATTATATGCCATAGTTCTCATAGTCCCAGATCCCTAGTTCCATTAGCAGTTCATCCCCATAGCCCAGTACCTTTTGTTCTCATTTCCAATAATAATAATCCTACAGTGGCCGGGGCTTGTCCTTGGGTGCATTTTTATATGGTTTAGGTAGGGATAATCGCCGGTCAGTGTCACGTCAGGGCTTTTACGTGTTGGCCTTCCCATGGCCCCACGTAAGCCCACCAAAAGTCCGAGCCCTTTTTTATGACCCGTGACCTAAGAGACGTACAACATTATAAAGTATGTCATACTGAAAACTGATATTTACTGCTCAAACGAATCCGATGAATCAAGATGTGATATTCCATCTGAGAGTTTCCTGTTATTCTATACCACTCATAAAGTAGTTTCCGTTATATTTTTCTTGGCGAAATCGTATAAAAAGCGATCCAAATTCGGAGAAACCAGTAACATATCTGTGAAGACAAACATGAAACAAACCAGACGACGCGTTGAGGGACATCAATATAACAACTCGCTTCCGGATAAACGGTGTGAATTAATTAGTTTTGTTAACTTAGGATCTCCTTCAACACCTTGAACCAGGAACTTGTCAACCACTCCATCTTGTATTTAATATTCATTGAATTTTCAACTTTATTTTGTGTACTTTAAGCTTCTAATTACAATGTAAAAGAAATGGAACGAATGGGTACCTTCTTTCGACTTCAAACGATTAATTGGAACACCGTTACTTAACCAATTACAAAAATTAATTAAAACCATTAATACCGTTAAATACGATCACCTACTATTTTTGCCTGTAACTTTATTCTAATAATTTATATAAGCCATCCACATTAATTAGTTTACCGGAATAGGTTAAGGTGATTGATTATTTCTTTGAAAACAAATAGTAGAGAGCTTTTTCTATTGCATGGGGTCAGCAGGTAGGCAGACGCCCTACCTGATTGAAAGCGATTACCATCGCCTATGGATATTTGGAACACCAAAGGTGCTACATATGCACTGCTGCTCTCTCAAGGGAGACTAGAACCTGGCTACTAATGCCGGAACACCACTCAAGGTTGTTATGGTGGTGGCCATCCAGAAATACAAATACCTTACCACCTTTTTTTATACAGGGAAAATTCGTTTAAGGACCGTAAGCCGCCCGAGTGGTAAAAGGTCGCGGCCCGTGTGTGGTATTCTCCAGGTCGGGGTGCCACTGGCACCTCACGTGTAAAGTGCTACTATTACGCCGCAGTTAGGGATACCCACTAAAACGCATTTCTGATCCTCGAGTGTCCTTTGTCCACTTCCAACTCGGACGGAGAAATACCTTCCCACCTGGCTGTAAGTTTGTTGCCCCTGGCGACGACTGGCCGCCCGGCCGCTGCAAATTTTATTCTTTCTCCGTTACTGCACGGTAGTTTAAAAACAAATAAAATTTTATGTACTAGCCAGTGCCAGCAAAACTTCATCCGCGTTACCATCACGACTACGTATTTTTGAGTAATTAAACAGTGGTTCGAAAAAACGCGACGCATGCAGCGCCACATTTTTATCAGGATATCGTAAGTGTTGTTTCGAGACTTAAGCTTACTGTGTCGACTTTTATTAAAATCCATTCAGCAGTTTCAAATCATGCTCTAATAGAGAGAAAGACAGTTGCATTTTTACAGTCCTAATTAGGTCCTATTTTCAAAATTTTAAATTAATTATATGGACACGCTTACAGATTCATTATAGCACAAATGTGATGATAGCAAAATGATTTAGCTATCAGTGTAACTTATCCTATGTACATTTATAATATGACAAGTTATGTAATATTTAATATATATATATATATATATATATATATATATATATATATATAAAAATAAGTATTTCTGTTATGCAGAATCAACATTTAAGTTCAGATAACAATCTGAAATACTGTGTATCACAAGTTACGAGATGCGATGATAAGAGTATAAAATTAATATGTCCTCTTTTACATTATGCTGTAGAACCGGATTACATGAGATTTAAGTTGACATCCTTATAAATAATCAGCGAGCAGAATGGAAATTAAATTTGATACACGGTTTTGATATTATCTTTTTGAGATGACAACTGTAATTACGCATATGAGCTTTTTAAGGTACTGCAGTGAAATGGTGAAAATGAAATGCCAAAAAGGCTGAATACCAGAAAATCAGTTCGTCCGTCTGCAGCCTGTCTAGGTTTACTTATTTGTGGGGAAGAAAGGAGGTGGTGCTAATGCCTTGACCATTGATTTCCGAGATTATTGACACTATATCATTGTACAGTCGTGGTATGAAAAGGTTCGCCAGTTTTCATTTAATGTTCCGCGAGTTCATGTTTCCTTATCAAACTAAGACACAGAACAGACTATTCCAGAGAAAATTATGTTTCACAATAATGTTTAAATTTACTTAGTTCAAAGTTGTTTGATTTCTATCTTGAAGATTGTTCAGAGATATTTATGTTAAGCGCAGTGATTATATTCTCTTTATTTCTCATTGTTAATCTCAGTTTCTGTCATTGTCAACATTGCAATTTTCTTTTTTCACGTTTCTATATTTTAGAAACATAACATTTATTAAAATGTTGGCTGTACTGTTTCTTGTACTGATGCAAGCAAAAGTCGACTTTAAGGTGAAGAACCTTTACATACCGCGCCTGTATATAATCAAATAAAATAGCGAAAATTTCTTAACATGGGTTATACAATACAGTGAGTGTTTAAAAAACCTAAACTTAATAACACAAGTGAATAAACATCCCACTGGTGGACTTGAGCCTCCATTTACAACGAAAATTATATCCGTACAAGACCAATTGGCCGGTTTCACATATCAAAAATCACGGTGTGCAGGCTTTATCTACGTTTTTACAAGCTTTTATTTAACTTGCAATGGATGTATGTATGTAAGTTCGGGTGGAATCTTGCAAGTTAAATTTGACCAACTTCCCGGTTTCCGATTGAGCTGAAATTTTGCACGCATATGTATATCGCGTGACATTGCAATAATATCGTACCATGGAGCTGATCTGATGATGGAGCCGGAAGGTGGCCATAGGAACTCCTGTACTAAACAAGATAGACCAGCCGTGTTTGGGCTCGTTTAACTTGTTTTGGCTAGCACTCTGCTGCTACATGATATCCCAGGATCTCAAAAGCTTATGTTCAAAAACCTTTATAAAAAAGCTTATTATAATTTGACCTGTTAGTTGCCTCGAAAACAAAAAAAACTACGTAACCCTTTTCTTTGCTAGGATTCGATACTACATAATGGGAACGTATCTTTTGAGCCACCACGTCATACCAACAAATTATGTGCATGTTATATATTATCAATAAATTATATATGTTTGTTTATCAATAAATATTAAATAACTGTCCAATCTTAACTGGTATTATGAAAAATTAATCAAGTAGGAAGTTTTATAACGACTTTCTATGTAGGTTATTGCTACTGTTTTGGCAACGGAAAGTGTTTATTATATATATATTATAACCGCTATTACTGTAATTCAAGCGGTTGGAGATCAAAGAGTTCTAAGAGGAAATTAACACCTTATTTGGCGTAATGTTTTTATATGCTAAAGTGGACTATAGTCATAATATACTCGTACATAATATTACGTATGTCTTCTAAAATACTAGTAGTTTCCTGTGGCAACGCTCACGTAATTTTTGACTATGTATTATCATTAAGCGAGTCAATAATTGTTTTTGCTATTTCATTTTTAAAATTGATGGAATCCCAAAACCTTAAGCCTCAATTTCTGGCCAAGTATTTGATGGTAAAACAGTTATAAAGTTTAATTTAGACTATAATGTAATATCCTTTACATAATTAAATTACTTAGTCCTCTTTCTATTACGGCTTAGACATTAATAGTACGAAGTAAACTCATATGCGTACCTGAAGTTGACACACATCACTGCGTAGTACACAAGAGGGTATTCTTCTTATAGAGGTATATATTCCTCGTTCTCACTCGCTTGCATAGCGGAGTCGAATGCCATCTCTTTCGCACTATATATAGTCAAGTGTAGTAAACATTAATAGACGGATGGACCTGCGCTAAATCAGTGTCCTAACTTCACTCAGGACGCATTTAAGTTTTGCGCGTACTATATATACTACACGTTCGACACAAATATCTATCGAACGTGATGAGCGTGCCGAATGTGCTACTCTAAATTAACATCACATAACTATCATGATAGTGATTAGTGATATGATATACCACAAAATAAAACGAACACTATTCTTTCGTCACAATCCACTTAGCACAGTGTATGCGCGAGAGCATTTTCCACGTAACAAACAAGAGCGTCGTGACGTCTGCTGCTTTGGAGTCACGAAAAGCTCGTTATGTTTTGATATGTATAAAAACAGGAAACGGAAGTCAAGTTTTAAATTCACGATCTATGCTATATGTAGCAAAAAAAGATTTGTATTGGAATTAACTAACTATGGACTAAGATTTTGGATTAGGCTCTGATCATTTTAATATATCCGGGAACGGTTCTCTAGAACATTTATTCACTGTATAACAATGATCTGGAGGGACTTCCCGCCGCGGTTTTCTCTCTGCACTATGAGATGGGGTTCTTCAAGAAGGGCGTTATAATATTTCTTATTGGTAGGCAACGCGGCAATTTTGCCAGGTGGTAGGGCATTTGCCCGTCTGGACGGCTACCACCCCTGGTCTAGAGTATGTCGCCATAACAACCTTGGATTGTGTTCCGGCATTGCAACCTGGTCACTGGTCCCAGTCTCCCTTAAGAGAGGAGCAGCCCATTTGTAGCACTTTTGGTGTTGCAAATGTCCATAGGCGATGGTAACCGCTTTCCATCAAGTGGGCCGTCTGCCTGTCTGCTGAACTCCTGCAATAAAAAAAACTCCTTTCCCAACAGATTCATAATAGATAATAGAGGTCAGACATCATACGATGTATAAAACCATCTCACCTGCTATAACTATAAAATAATTTGTCGATTTCCTAAATAATTATCTAATCATTGACACACTTTTCGTAGTATGGCTAATTAATTCCACATGATTTGCATAAACTGTTTATTTTAATATAACATTTATGTATATTAGCCTAATTATTTAACATATTAATTACACGACATCTATCACATTGAATCAATTTAATGAAGTGGCTGGTCAAGGCTGTACGAATTTACAGTTTTTTTAAATTGGTAACACTAATAATGTTTACTATGGTCTTATGTTTCTTTCTTTCAAATGAGGTTAATTTTAATTACCTTTTCAAAACCTCCTATGTAAATTTAAATCAATTAAGCCTCCCGTCCTATAAATTAAAAATAAAACTACTAGACAGTGAGAACATGTTTTCACGCATGGTTCATTAGTAGCTTATTGTTATGTAAAATAGTAGGTATTGGATATTGAATTTCATGACTAACACTGAATCCTTCATTGTGTAGATTGAAACGCACTTGGGCGAATTTTGTATTAATATAAAACTGCGCTTCTGCGTATTTCTAGTCCACTGAAGATATCCAATTGTTGGCGATAAAAAAATATCCTATTTTCTTGTTTGTTAGCTGTTATCAAAATAGCATGTATAGGAAATTTTCAAGACTGTAAATAAGAATCGGCAAACATGTCACCAAATTCTTAGAAAATCCTTGTTATTACTTACAAACATCCTTAAATTAATTCAAATACTGTGCTTATTTTTACAATCATTGTCTTTCCTCTGTTAAAAATAGGCGTTCCAAGTTATCCAAACGAATTAACAATTGTTAACATTATTTAAACTTATCAAAACGCTAATTAATAAGAACATAGAACGGATGTAACGATACTACAACAGACACTTACTCATAAAGAGTTCTTGTAATCGTTATCTCATAGGGAATGACTACATATTATTGTAACAAAATAATATTTATCTTCAAACAAATTACGTTATGGAGAGTGAGAGTACATTTTTAAATTCGAGTTTATTTTGAAACAAAAAAGAATGAGCTATGTAATATAACAATATTGAAAATAATGTATGGGTTACTAAAAATATTAGTAAGTAAAAATTTTAAAAACAAATCATGTTGAAATTTATTTTCATCACTGTTTTAATGAATATTATTAACTTGTTAAAATTGTGACGTAATAAATAATTTGGTTCATTTATACAAAATCAAACAGGTCATAATATTTTGTAAGATACTAAAGTGTCAGTAGAATAAACCGTCATCGTCAACAAAAAATCAAAATCCAAAAGTCGTCAGAATCAAAGCCACAACAAGCAAATCGAAATATTCCTAATTTGCCAAAACACTGTTTAATACTTAACAGTGTTTTGGCAGCTAGCAGCCCAACTTTTTTAAAAACATCATGTCGAGAGAGTAAAATAATGAGATTCTAGTCTACTCATTCTCATACGCTGTAATAAAGAGACCCTTCAGCACTATTGTTTACATACACCGGCTGCGCTCACAAAAACTCTGCGTCTGACGACATTGAGAAAATATGATAGCTTCTACAGTATAATCAAAATCAGAGATATCCTTAATAGCCTGCTCCTGCGGCAACGCATCAACGTTGCCATCCAATATGGCAATGGGGTCAGCATTTTGGGAACGCTCTCCACCGATAGCGATTTGGAGTTCATTTTTTACTAATAGAATTATATTATCTTGCAGTTTTATTTATAGTATACATAAAGTATATTTCACTTGACAAAGGACGTTACTATTTAGATAATAGGGCTTCACCCACCTACGATATCTTTTCTCTAGAAAATACTGCATACATAGTTTATTTATAAACTGTTGGTATTTTCTAAACACCCTCCCATAGCCTCTTCATAGCCTTTGATATGCCTGATTTCGAGAAATTTGTTAAATACGTGTATACGATTGCTAAATACGTAAGAGGTTCCGTGCTGAATATTATAATAATAAATTTTTATATGTTCTCTTTGTATTTTCAAGCAAAACATTAATGTATTACAAATAAGTAATAAACGCAGTAATGTAAAACAAACCATCATAAAATAGAACGTATGCTTACGTTTTTAACGTAGCACTTTGGTTATGCATTGCTATTGTTGCTTATCAGTTCTTAGTAATAAAAAAATAAAATGTGTACCTATTCAGGAAAGTAATTTCAAATTTGGAGAAGTGTATTAGTTACGAATGTACTAGATTACATGTATGAGACAATATGATCACTTGACAAAGGACGTTACTATTTAGATAATAGAACTTCACCCACCTACGATATCCTTTGTCTAGAAAATACTGCATACGTACTGAAGTGTTCCAAGCAGCTTTGATCATGTGACCAATTTTCATGTACAATAATTTCCATGTTTCCAAGTTATCGAAAGTATATCACCAAATTACATGATATCGAGTGAGTTTTTAAATTATAATCTATTCGGATAGTAGATTTTTTCCATTTCCATACAAGCATGAATCCTCCCCCGTGCATGTGGGATGAACACGAGGTTGAAGATGTACCGTCTCTGATCTTCCGGTGCCTATGTATTCCCAAGAGAAACGATATCTTGAAACAAAGCTACGTATACAGGATGTACGATACCATTTAATTACGATCCAAAAATAAGATTGAAGACCATTGAGAACTCTGTATCTATATAGTTAAAAAAGTAGTATATAAAAACAATAGTAATAGTATATTTTTTATTATATATATATATATATATATATATATATATATATATATATATATATATATATATATATATATATAGCAATGTATAGATAAGTAAGATTCCAAAACCTGAAGTCAGTAAAAATATATAATCTTATTCTATGCTAATATATAAGAAGAGTTTGTTTGTTTTTAGCATGAACGCGATAATCTCAGGAACTACTGGTCTGATTTGAAAAATTCTTTCAGTGTTAGATAGCCCATTTATCTAAAAAGGCTATAGGCTATATATCATCACGCTAAAACCAATAGGAGCGGATGTTTCAAAAGTGGGGGGTTTTTTAACTATTCCACGCGGACGAAGTCGCGAGCATAATAGTTATGTAATTAGTAAAATAATAAAAAATATAAAAAGTGAGAAAACACTTCAAACCCGAACATATCATGTTCGTCCGGAGAGAGGAAAATAAGCCGCACTTTGAGATTAATATATAAATATTATGCATTAGTGAGCATGCCCATAAGAAAACCTAAATCCAAACAGTAATTAGGTGATAATATTTGTCAATCTCTGTATTTATTATCTAGTCTACATTAATATTCAATCAGGGTAAGATAATGCATCGATGAGTGCGCAACATCCGCCCACGACCCGCCGCTAATGAACACTTGGCACCCACGGCATTTCGAGGGTTAAGTTTTTGTACTTGTTTAAAAAAATATACGGGTATCCATTTACACTATTCAAGGGATCAATGGAATGATTAATGATTTCTAATATAAATTATACACTTTAATATAATTGTCGTTTTCAAAATGTTAGGATAGTGAATAAAGACTTTCGGTCTTATTCGTATTGAGTTAAACTAAGTTTGAACGCTTCTTTAAGAACATTAAAGAAACGTTCAGGCATCCTCTAACTCAGTATGAATATCAATTTTTATCTATAAATCATAAGCAATAGATAGCTTTATGGTATTCAGCAAGATAAAGTTTGTCTCTGTTTTTTTATTTTTTTTTATTGCAGAAGTTCAACAGACAGGCAGATGGCCGACTTGATGGAAAGCGGTTACCATCGCCTATGGATATTTGCAACACCAAAGGTGCTACAAATGCGCTATTGCTATCTTAAGGGAGACTGGAACCTGGTTACTAATGCCGGAACACAACACAAGGTTGTTATGGCGACATACCAGGGGTGGTCGTCATCCAGTCGAGCAAATGCCCAACCACCTAGCTGTGGGTTGTTTTGTCGCCTCTTACGACAGGCGGCCCGGCCGCAGGAAATTGTATTCTTTCTCCGTTCCTGCACGGATAAAAATCTCTGTGATGTGCACTGATCTTAATAAAATGGCACCTGTAATTTTTGTAAAATTCGTTGGTTCAAATAAAGCATGTATAATCTTATATATCTATTCATTATAGTAATCTTCCTTATTAAAAGTAAAACAAAATATTTTAATTATTTGAAATATATCATAAATCTTCACAATATTAGACATAACGGTGCTTCACTAACATGGTTGCTTCGTAATTTTTCAATAGTTTTTTAAGTTACGAAATTCACCAAATCAAATAATTGAAATGGAATCATTTTACTCATTAAATTATTAACAAAACAGGATAGGAAATATTTACATTTTTACAAAAGGCATAAATAATTTAGTTTTATTACTTTTTTTAAATATTACTTTATTGTATTTGTGTGTTCACATCACGTCGGGGTCACCAATATGTGGCGGATTGATGCAATGAAGATTTGCTTTGTATGAAGTTTTGCATCAACTGTATTATAATACAGAAAATAATTTCGAGCAGCTATCATAGGAATGACAATGTCAATAAAATGAATAGAAAAATAAACATATAAAAAAGTTGTCCTACAGATTCATAATAAAATAATGTATCTGAAAAACGACTGCGTCTGTGGAATCCCCGCTATCGCCCGGAAAATCAGTAATGAATAATCCTCAAGGACGTTGGCGTTGCTACAAGCGTTAAACAGAAATGCACTATAATAGCAGTAGAAACTAAATAAAGAAGATGGGATACCAGAATACGTGGAGCATAAGTCATATTTCAGCATAAATTTATCTGTGGACTGACTGGAGCATGTATATTAGAATCAGAAGAATCCATACTAACTAATATTACAATAAAAACTAGGCTAATCATATCGTCCCTAATATTAAGTAACCTAAAGCATAGGTCAGAACTTAAACCTACAATTTGCTTAAATTACTGTACAAATAGGCCCATTGAAACAGCATCTGTCGAATTACATCGACCTAATGGTTGGGAGCAGATGGACAAACAATATTGTAGAGCGGTACGAGCACTACCCCACAAAATGGCCCGTGGTGAACTGGATGGAAGCACTTTGATTTCTGTAATACGTTTAAAGATTTTAGAAACGGCTATTAAAAGACGAAAATAGAATAAAGTTAGGAAGGAAATCCATCTGTGTACCTTTTGTGATCACAAATAATCTACTTAAGTAAACACGTAACTTGAGCTACTAAGTAGCAGTCAAGAATTAAAAGCTAATGCTTTAATGATTAGAGAAAACAATATATTAAATTATAAAAAATCAAAGTAATAGATTCAAGACAAAATATACAAAAAGGCCCCTTATAAATATTTCAATCCAAAGCGCATAAAGATACTAGAGAACCTAAACCACAAAACCATCGATTAGCATAATAAGTGTTTACAGATAGTGAAAGCATGAAATGTGGATCGATCCATAAGCAATTAGTAGTAAAAGGCAAACGATTAAGGAGTAATCGAGTAGTAGGTCATTTAGCAGCTGGGTTGAAATCGACCTATCGTTAGAAATCTGATAGTTACAATGGTGTTAACACGATATTCGAAGCTTAAGATACCGCCGTAAGCTAAGTACATTAAAATTTAAACATTTTAATAGCAATGACGCCCATGGGCAACAAATAAGACATTTATTATCGTTATTGTACATGAGAGCACACCTCAATTTTTAACTAATTAAAGCAATCTATATTAATACCACTGATGTGTCTGTTTGTGATTTAAAAATAAATTCAAGTGAAAAGCTTTGTATCAAAACAGGAATATTATCTGTCATAAAGCGTGCATATGTTTCAATTCGATATCTTGCAACTCGCGCGAATGCATCAGCTGATTGTTATATAGAAGAAAACCATTAATCATTAAAAAGTTATCGTTGTAAAAATCGTACTGATTTACCATTTATTTTGGATAAACAATTATTTGTCTAAAACAATCAAGAAATTTTTTAAAACTTGTGTCTTTGGTCAAATTAAGATTTACAAAATGTAGTTTAGTTTGTCTAAATATTATATTATTAAATATTATATTTGGAACTTTAATCTACATCGCCAAATATTATTAGATCTGGATGGAGGCGCGTAAACTATTATTGTCGTAATATCAAGTTTTGGTTCGAAATAAAATATAACCGAAAGTTTCCATCAAATCAAACCATCTGACGGTGTGGGTTTGCAACATAGGAATAATTAAAGATGATTAGAAATCTTCAACCAAAACTGTACCAATAAAGTTAGCAGTTTGACTGATAAGTAGGTTCTTGAATCGATATATGTTGAGAAATTTTTAAATATAATAACGATAGAAAAGATTAGAAAACAGTTTCGAATTAGATGACAAAGTGAGAGTTTGTTTATGGTTTAGCGCTAATAAACGTCACTAAATTAATTTTATGATAGACATAGGGCATTTGAGATGCAAATAATCTTGCGAATAGAAACTAACAACACTCGACACGCGCGTAATGTTTAACTGACGCCAAATTAAGGTCAATTACGAGTTAATAGTGTAATGTCATAAAGTGAAAATTTTGAAAATCAATTTCAATCTAACACAAAGAGAGTTACTACTTAAGTTATCCGCAACTTTCTTCATTTTTGGTTTCCATACCTCATAATTTTCATCCCTATCCCCTTTATCAAGAATGGTCTTTCATAAACGAATATTTATTAAATTTAATAAATTTAATTTCTTACCAAAAGCCCAAATATTAATTTCCATAACCCTAACTTGAACAATTAAGTGTTCCTCACTCGAATTTTCATTCCCTATTTCACCTTTTAAGACCAAAGCTAAGCCTAAGTCCTTGGGATAGGATCTGTCTCTTTGTAAACTACACAATGCGTTCAATCGTTTAGTGAAAAGATAACAGAGCCAGTTACTTTCGCATTTATAACATTGGTATAGATTATGAAATACTTTTTAATCAAGCACATTCCTGATCTACACATTAAAAGCTCAGATGAAAACTATAATTTATAAACAAAAAATATAAACTAATTCTCAACATGTCTTTTAACATACACAGTGTTAGCACAATGTCAATCAAAAAGTCAATACTTAACGCAAATGCCTGACTGCAGCTGTACAAATGCGAGCCAAGGCCGTCGGCCACGCGATTACAGATATAATAATGCAGTGAAAACTAAGCTATCAGTACGCAAACCGGCCATAAACAATAGCAGGAGACAAAGGGCCATTTAGCGAAATCAGATTTCGTTGAACATAGCCACAAATAAAGCATTTTAGTAGCATAAGCAAATAATTTCTGAATTTTACTTTTTTAGATTTGAGGTGTACATTGTACACAATTTTTGTCATACATAATTCAGACTAAGTTACGATTTGCAAAACTGTTACACAGGAATAATGATAAAGGCTCGTGAAAGATGCAATTTGAGTGTCTCAGCTAAAATTAGCTGATGATTGCAGCGGAAGATGGATTCGACTAAATGGATGAATAAGATTTCACTTCTCACTTTAATAACAACACAGGATAGTAAACAAGCAAATAATAACTGTATCTGGTAGATATTTCATCTGAACAAAGGTCTTGAATATACTTGAAGCAACGCATTAACGTTGCCATTCAATGAGATATTGTAGCCAGTCTTTTGTGGACGTTTCCAATTGAAGACGATCTGGCATTGGACTTTTAGTTAAAACTAACATTTCAATATTATTTATTTAAAATTATTAGACTAATAACCTATTAATAAATATCTTAACAGTAACTTATTGATTCATCGACTGCCTTACTTACTTCGTTGTAAGGTAACACTGGCATAGTTTCTTCCTTTATATAGACTTGTCGACAAGGCATGAACAAAGCAATTGCAGAGCTGATAATCCTTCTACGTCGGGGATATGTAGGGTAATACCTATTTGACAAGACTTTGTTGGAATAGGGATAATCTTCGTCACGCTTAATTTGTAATGGTCAGTAGGTGCATTTGGTAAGCCTTTTCATTAGTCTGTGGGGCCTGTATCTGTGCTAAAGATCTTACGTTTGGGTGTTATTTAGAATGACTGTTACAAGTACATGAAGATATTTAAGAGTTCCGCACTTCGATGGCTTACTACTGATCAATGTCTTTACACCGCATGCGGGAAATAACAGAAGGCAAAGTAATTATTACATTGATGACTTCTAGTTTCCTTATTTGTTAAGGGTAATCTCGCGTGCTGTCTATAAAAAATGTCGATTTAGTAACGCCGGTATTGATTAGCTACATTAATGTAAATAGATACATTATGTCATTATTTAATGTCATTTACAATTAATCGCAATGACCACAAATAACGCATTAAACTCATCACTAATCTGCGTGAGACGGTCACTAACACTAACATTATCCCAGTTGGAGCGGTAACATTAGATTTCATATCATGAAACAACACACAAAAACTTTTTATTTCTTGATAGAAGCATTTCCAACACCCTGTTAACTGCATAATAATTAATGAACACGCGATAAATTATCAATTAGACAAGACTGCTTACAATATTATACAATCTAAGCTTACTCTACTAATTTACCTCGTCCGCTGTCAGACTTTGTTTTTAGGAAAATATTTTTTTTTTTTTTATAATAAATAAATAAATACGACTTTTCATTTAATTCTACACTATGGCGGTGACATTAAAGGAGTCATTTAAGGCTTGTAGCAACGCCAATGTCCTTGAGGATTTTTCGTTTAATTTTTCCGGCGATAGCGGGGATTCCATAGACACGGCAGTTATTCAGACGTATTATTATTTTACTGTGGATAAAATAAAGTAAAATTTAAAAAGTGATAAAACCAAATTATCTCTCTCCATTTTATAAAGATGTAACTATTTGTTTAACCCATTTTGATAAAAATTTAAGGAGTAAATGTTTTCATGACAATATTAGCTCACCTCCAAGCTAATACTTGACGATTCTTTTTAGTTAATTATTGATTAATAATTAATAACGAATAGTTATTTATTTTGCACTCAATTTTTGACCTTTTGCGGCATCGGGAGTCCTAATTACTATGTACTTTTAAACATTGACTTTTATTTCATGGTCCATATTTTTATACAAAACGTGTTTCATTAGTCTCTCTCACACAGATTTGTCCAACCATGCAAAAACATCATTAGTGCCGGTATTAAATCGACGGAACCAATTTCAATGAGAGGCTGCGTATCATTAGTCGTCAATAATGAAATAGATGAGGGAAGGCAATGATTAATAACTTTCAATAGTTCCCCTACCAGTTTAAAAATATTGATCTGTACTGTATTTTGATGTACTCAAAGATTTTTACTATGATGCTCAAGCTCCATCTGGGATAATGACTATAGGTATTGTGGCCAGATGCGTTTCGTTTATAGCTTTAAAAATAACGCCGTTAACGATTAGCTAATTAGTGTATATTATATACATACATTCTCTGTCAATATTTAACGACATTAACAATTAATAACAATATCGCATCACAAATAATACTTTAGACCTATCGCATATATGTGTGGAATAATAAATTGGAAAATAAATAAACTTCAGTAAATAGTTCCAATGGAAATAGGTTTCAAAACAATTTTTTCTTTATGGTTCCTTAGTCAAATAACAAAAACAATGAAAGTTTGTCAATTGTCACCTCTACGGAATTTTTCATTGTGCATGGACTGATACGCCATTACGATATTATGTGTAACTTTGGAAAGACCTGGATAACGATTGCATTATTACCAGTCGAAACACTCATAGTATCAACACAATATCATAACTGAATGATAAATAAATCTAAAGATAAGAAACATCTTTGATTATTGTTATTTGTGAGTTGAGTAATATGTAGTAGTATACATAAAAGACGCTCAGTATAAAAGTATTAAAACATATTATAATATCACACCCATTTCCCACTTGACATACGTCTTTTGCTTCATCTACTTTCAATAATATTTCCATACCTACACGTTTATTAAAGAATGGTCAGATAAAAAGCACCTATATTGCTTTTTATTTGGCCATTCTTTAACACATCTGCGATTTGGTAGTGGTCGGTACGTCGCGGTCTACCTTGTTTTTTAAGAGGGATAACCCGATTAAGACCCATGAACCGCGCATAGAGGGGATGGAATCCCCTAGGGGAAAATCGCGGCCGGTGTGTGGGATTCGCCAATTCGGGGTGATACCACCACTAGCCAGAACTAAAGATGCTATTGCCGCGCCACGGTAAGGAACCACCAGCCACTACAACCCCTCGGTATTCCGTCATTCGCCTGTAGTGCCAGGGCCACGGGTAAATGGCCTAGCCTCTCCACTGGCCCTGGCAGGCAGTGACTCATAGGCCTCTTACACTGCCGGGGGACTACTTTTGTCCTCCGGTATCTTATTACTCTCATTGCGTGGGGCGGTTTGTAACTAGCCCCGCGGAAAGTGTCATGGTCTACCAACACTTTTTGTTTAACCAGGGGAAATCCGTTTGAGGACTAAGCCGCGACAGGCACAGAAGCCTGGGGGATAAATTGCGACCCGTGTGTGGGATTCGCCAGATTGGGGGTGGCACTAGCTTGCCCAGTCAGAACTAGTACCACGCTACTGCCACTCCCCAGTTAGGGATACCCACTAAAACCCCTGGGTATTCCGTCCTGCGCCTTGTGCCATGGTTTCGGGTAAATGGGATTCCCAACTTCCTAAACGCCATGGCAGGCCGGGGACTTCTTTTGTCCGCCGGTAGGTCTACCACCCACGCTCTTGTCATACACTTGTTTTGTCAGTGTTATTTCATCCGTTCTTTCACACGTCTAAGCCACCTTAACATTGCTTTCTCAACTCTTGTTATTACATCTTTCAATCCAGGACGATCCCTTATCATAATGTTCCTTATCATATCATTTAACAAAAATATTAAAATTTGGTTATTTTGTTATAACTATATAATCAAGATCACTCATGTGTAAGTAACTAGACTTTTATAGAATACGTTCATAAATGTAAACGAGGTTAATAAACTTTACCAATAAGTTTTCTCTCCATAACCGCTATTTTTAAAAGTTCCCATCGTCTAACCGGTAACAACGAACATACCTGAAACAAACCAAAAATATATATCATTAATACAACATTATCGATAAAATGTTCAAATGACTCATTCATAATGGTACAATTGGTAAGAGGTCGGGAGTTCAAACAGAACAATAAGAACTGTGATGTTTATCTGCTTATAATGTTAGATAAATAACAGTAAACAGTTGTTAGGCGGATCTTCAATAATATAAAATAATATAGCATAGTCATAGCTAAAGTAACGTAGCAACTTCGTTTTACGGAAGAATCAGTACAGAAAGGGATCGGAAAAAGTTCTTTCGCGGACATAAAATCACATGGGCGGTTAACTAAGTATGTATGTACGTATATAGATTGTCGCACTTAATTTTGCCGTAGCCATAAAAATAGTTTGTATAACTGAATTTAAAACAATGCATGCTTACCACTTAGATTTGGGAAAAAATCATTCAGTTATTGTTATATTTCATTCCCTTCATTTCTCTAAATGCGACCATCAGACTAGAATCTAGCAATATCATTTACAAAAAAAAACAAATTCACCATGACTAAACATGTAATGAAAGAAATCTCTTTTAAATAAATCTGTTATAAACAAAAAAATCTGCTATATACACCTGGGTCGGTACAATTGTACTAATTTATTGTTTGTTATCAATAAAAGTCACTTTTTGCCTAGTGTTGGGGTACCTGACGTAGCCTTGATTTTTTTCTATTAAAAAATTAATAGGACTAGTAAATTACATCGTCATCGTGCGTAAGGAATGTCGTCCAGAGACCGCGTTGTATAAAGCTTTATTCTCTTTAAATAGCTAACGAGGGGAAACTATAGAAAAAACTGTATTTAATCGTTATACACCTACATATATACGCTATTATGCTACGAATTGAAGATAAGCAACGGGAATCGGATCGACCAAATAAAAATAACACAAGTGTGGAGACATTGCGTATACCGAAAAACAAATATATATACTGTGTAATAATGCGAAAAGTAGGAATAACTTTGTAGAATTCACATTTACTTATATTATAATTGGTCATATTATTTAAGTTTTTTTTTAATTATACGTTTGGTATATAAAACACCATTTCCCAAAAATAAATCATAAAGATTAGTTATTTTTATCGTTCTCTATTATGATCATTAATGATCTAAGGAACAGTAATAGTATGGTAATATAATAGTAATATGATAGTAGTACAGGAAGCCTACATGGCATATTGGCATACATTAGAAAAAAAAATGGAAGCCCTCATTTACATATACATACATATAGCAGTTTCCACTAATATTTTTGCAGTTTCATTCCAGCATTGTGTAGCGGTATAGAGATTTACATATTCTTAAAAACGCAATTGTCGGCCAGAACACTGTGATATACGTTCACAAATGGAAAAACAGATGCACGGACACAACTTAAGTATTCCATTGTTGTCAAAATATCTCCAAACCCTTATTAATTAATTGGGCGAAAAATTAACTAAAAAATACAGGAAATATGTAGCTTAGAATATTATGGCTGACTAGTGGTTGCTAATCTTTTAAAAAGAAGTGGATGGTCAGTTTTTATAGAGTCTAGTATCAACTTTTTAACTAAGGTCGTGATTTTCTTTTGAGTACGTTGTAAGCCATTTGCAGATTAAATATTACATGAGTCATTATTTATGGCTTAGTGTACGGTCGTATGCGGTTTATTTATAGCTTTAATTAAGTTTTGGTTTTCTGAACAAGGATGCGGATACATGTTAGAATAGTTTCTAATATTTTTACATGTAAAATAACAGACGTTAAAATATGAATATTTGTAGATAAAAAACAAAACTGAATACATACTAAAACGCAAAAAATAAATATTTAACAGTCGTCTTTTAATTTTGAAAATCGGTACACAATTGACGGAGTACTCGTAACACACGTACAAAAAAAATCGGACGAATTGAGAATCCTTCTTTTGAGAAACCGGTTAAAATGGCTTCAAATATATAAAGTTCTGTCTTGTCACAGGTGATGTAGTCATTTCTGTTTTGTGACAGGTAATGTAGTCATTTCTGTCATGTGACAGGTGATGTAGTCATTTCAAATGTACAAAGTAAAATCACTTTGCGCATCTATCCGTCTGTCCATCTGTACATCTGCTAACTCCTCCTAAACTACGCAATGAATTATAAGCGGTTTTACCCATTACTTAGATAATTTTTCACTGAAGGTTTAATTAATTAATTAATGCTCTTTATTGCATATATATAAGTTACATATATACAATAGGGGGTCTTATCGCCGCCGGCGATATCTTCCAGACCACCTTTACAATGGTTGAAAATAATATACTTATCATAGAACAAAGAAAAAACATTCAATTAAATTAAATGTTTATAATTAAATAAAAAATTTAATTAAGTTTTCATGTAAGTAAAATACAGCCTTTTCCTCTTAGGTTGGGGAAAACTGCAGCTATAAAATAATTTAGTAGTAAAAATGTTTCCATAAAGACGTCACTTCCTTTAACTAATCTCATATAACTATAATGCCCACTAACTGACTCTGAGAGTGGTAGATATTTTATTTATTTATTGCAGGAGTTCAGCAGACAGCCAGACGGCCCACTTGATGGTAAGCGGTTACCATCGTCTATGGACATTTGCAACACCAAAGGTGCTACAAATTCGCTGCTGCTCTCTTAAGGGAGACTGGAACCTAGTCACTAATACCGGAACACAACTCAAGGTTGTTGGGGCGACATACTCTAGACCCGGGGTGGTAGCCATCCAGTCGGGCAAATGCCCTACCATTTGGCCGTGGGTTGTGTCGCCTCTTACGACAGGCCGCCCGGCCGCAGGAAATTGTATTCTTTCTCCGTTCCTGCACGGATAGATAACATGGAATTTAATTAAGAATTTGTAACCACTCACACTTAGTAAATTTCAAAGCAGCTTAATTTGTTAAGACGGCAGTCTTAAAAACCACGCAACCTTATATTGTTGTTATTTTATATCGGTACAAGCTGACCAAGTGAATTTAAACTTCGGTAGCTCATATCCAGTTTCAAGCAAAAACATAGGTAAATATATAAAACCAGTTTTTCAAGTACATTGCTTTCACGATAATTTATGTATGGGTTTGTTTACATCGGTTTTTGATGTTTAATAAGCATGTACTTATGTAATAAGAGTGGCATTGCATAACACTGTTTGCACTTGTGTTTTAAAACCTTTGATCTATACCTGAAAGCGTCGGTAAATTATCAGACGCATGTGTAGAAATAGTAAGTAGTTTTTGAAACGGAAAATTTCCTAATATGAATGTTTTAACGAGAAAGTGCCTGTTATATATGTTTTAACAGAAAAGTGCCTATTATATATGTTTTAACAGAAAAGTGCCTATTATATATGTTTTAACAGAAAAGTTTCTATTATGTTTCGATTATATATTTTGAAACACCGGACTCCGATTCAGCGCATCGAACTACATGAAAAAGTTACTCAATCCAGATTCAGAAAAAAATATTCATTTCCAAAACTGCAGTTTTTCTCGATTATACCCATTTTCAGTGGTTTTTGCAATTAATTCTAAAATGTATAGACCACTTCTTTGTATGCCGGTGTTATTATTTTGCCAATAATAAATTATATATACGAACTAGCTGTTCTCGCGACTTCATCCGCGTGGATTTTACTTTCGCAGAACCTTGATTTTAAAAACAGCCTAAGTTAATCCTGATAACATCAGCTTTCCGCCAGTGAAAGTCTCGTCAAAATCAGTACAATTGTTTCAGAGAGAAGCTGGAATAAATCGATTTCACTTTTTTTGGTGGAACCCTAAGAAAAAGTAACCTAAGTTACTCCTTATAACATCAGGTATTTGCCAGTGAAAGTCCCGTCAAATTGGTCTAGCAGTTTCAAAGATTAGCAGGAACATCCAGATAGACAGACAGACAACCAAAAATTTTATAATTAAAATACGATTCTCCTCCCTGACCTTTTACACATTTTTTTTACATTAAAAACAGACATTCCAGTTATATTTACCTCTGTATATTAAAATAAAAACAAAATTAATTCATCAATACAACATACAGCGCATGCGTTAATCGTTTGCTATTGTTGTATCTTATATCACATCCACCGGATGTTAGAAAAAAATCTTGTTTATATGAGACATCCTTTCCTTTCACATTAACCATTGGTCAATACCTTTTAAGAACAAAAAGACAATACTGTTTGACGTTTCGCAACTTTGATTTCCAATTAGAGAGTAGACATGCGTCAGACGAGGTGTCAGTGCGCGATTCATGACCGCAAATTACGATTGTAATGAAAAAAAAGTAAATTAATATCGACATCGAAGAACGAGTGTCGATTACATAAGGAGGCAGTCGCGGTAGCTGTTACTTTTCAAAATTCACGGTAAGTTTGTATAGATAGCGACGTGAATCGGAATTACGGTGATAAAGTGTTCGCTTCATTTTCTGAACGAATTTTTGTTCCGGCATTAGTGATCGGGTTCCAGTCTCCCTTAAGAGAGCAGCAGCGCGTTTGTAGCACCTTTGGAGTTGCAAATATCCATAGGCGATGGTAGTCGCTTTCCATCAAGTGGGCCGTCAGCCTGTCTGATGAACTCCTGCAATAAAAAAATCTATAACATAGTCTTATTCATACATAACCTACAAACATCCTCTAACTTAATATGAATAAAACCCTTAGTCTGCAGACAGATCGAGATGGTAAAGTGAATTTAAAAAAAAACAAGAAAATCAGTAAGCTACTTCGGATCAGCAGATTACGATTTTTTTGGAATTTTTGTCTACCTGTCGCTACTACCTAAAACTACTGATCACACTACTCATCACTGACACAGTGCAGTTCACACAGTAGACTTGAAACAAAGTGTTACAAGGAGTGGGAGGGATTTTAAATTTCGTGACGTCATAGTTCATATATTATATCGTTATAATATATTTAAGCTTTCAAACACGAAATTTGAAGTATTAACGAAAAGCTTCAAACATTTCCAACTCTATGTGTATGAGCATAGTGTTTAAATGATTAAATTTAATGTATTCAATCTCATTCTCTCGCAGGCTCTCTCCTATAAATTTATGTGTTAATATCTCTTTTTGGTGTCACTTTTTTGCTTCATCGAGTTTCAGATCACAACGATTCTAAAGAATTTTCACTTCGAAATTCAAATTAAAACATTCTGTAACTCTTCTGAAAGAAGTATTTTAAGGTATCGATGAGCAATTCATACTTATATCGATCGGAACTGGACAAGTAGTCCGCATTTATAACGATAGTGAGTTCCAGTCTGTGTGAACCCTTAGATTGGTGGTTTAATTTGCTTGAAGGAAAACACTTCAAGATAATTTATTCGCTTTCTTGTCACTGCTGTTTTATCAATATCATCCACGCTTCACTGAGTGAGCAAACTGTCACTTCAGCTCACTAATTCAGGTTTTTATTCAACGTTGCGTACTGACCACATGTCCATTTCACACTTTGCATTGCTACTGGTTCTTAAGTTATTTTAAAAGCTAAGACATTTCGAAATACAACTACAATCATTATAGGAAAAAAATATGTGAGTTTATGCAATTCACACGAAGTAGACTTGAAGTGTGACAAGGGGTGGGAGGGATTTTAAATATCGTGACGTCATAGTTTATATATTATATCGTTATAATACATTTTAAACTTTAAATCACAAAATTTAAAGTATTAACGAAAAACTTAAAGACATTTCCGAATATAATGTATTGTGTCTAATTCTCGCCCAGGCATATTCCTATATATTTGTGTTTATCTGTCTCTTTTTAGTGTCGCTTTTTCGTTTCATCGGGCTTCAAATTCCAACGATTCTTAAGAAGTTTCACTTCAATATTTGTATTTGCATCTATGTATTTGATAAAATTGATACAATCTTGAGATTTTCGTTTATTGCTGGAGTACGGCGGACAGGCTGCCGGCCCACTTGATGGAAAGAAAGAAACAGACCGCGCCGCAGAAATTAATAATCATTCTTTCTCCGTTCCTTCATTTAAAATTTATTATTTAATGGGTACAAGAATTTTCTACTAATTTAGGCATAACGTGTGAATCGACCACATTTTTGATAATTATATGAAATAACTTATATAATGTTTGTCTCGAATAGACTTTAAAAAGGCATAATGGATTTGAATGAAAATTTTAACAATTACAACAAAAAAATTATCTTAAATTTTCTATCATTTAATTTCCCTGCAGTTTTCAAAAGTCATCAATATACAGTTCAAGTTTCCTGCTAGGCAGTCGCAAAAACATCTACAACATTTACAAAAAATAATTATACAATCTTTGTTTCTCTTTTCTTTCACCTTCTTATAATATAAAATACGTAAATTATAATACAAAAGTCCATTACGAATGTGTTCTTCAGTTCTTTCAAATTTTCTGAGTAACATTGAACATTTTAAAGTGCAAGGCAATTTTACAAATCCAACTCAAACATTCTACACAGACCGTGACTTTTACGCCGCCCTAACACCAAAACTACTTAATTACCAAAATGAAAAAGTCAAAAACATATCAAAAGCTTGTTAACATGTCTACGCTTGTTAACATATCATCTATACGACATTTTAATAGCTCTGTAGGCCTTCACGAATGGAAGTGCATGCCAACTAATTATAGAGTTTGCACTTCTTTTTAGAGTTCCTTAGAATAATGTTACGAGTTACAGGAATCGAAATAAAATGCCGTTGGAATTATTATAGAATTTATTAGAACTATACAAACACGTATAACACAGGTACAAATATAACTGAATACAACCAGTTCAAACGTAATGCACAATTCAATAACACGCGCAGTCAGTCGCTAAATAGACTACCGAATCCACACAAGTTTTGCTTCGCTTGTGGTTTTCGCTAGACTGCTTTATATCTCCGTTGGGGCATTGCTTTATACTGTACAAATACAATATTTCTCTTCGGCCGCGTGGGCTGAATTTCCTAGAATCACACCTGGCTAATGACTACCATAAAAGATTACAATACACAATGGGCTGTTTTTCTAATCGCATATTTTATACACAAAGTAAACAAAAGAAGTCCAAATGCCGAAAAGGTAATAAAATGTCTTTTGAATTTGACTTTTGTCGCCGTTCAGGTCGTAACAATAATAAAAAATCTTTTACAGGCAGACAATTATTTATTATTTATTTTGTCACTTTACATTTTTGCAATAATATATTGATATCCCTCTGGTTTTTTTCACCTTGTCCCAATCATTTAAAATTGTCACAATATGCCTTTTCCGTCCGTACTTTTTTAATCTGACATACGTCCTTTGTTTCACCAAAAATCACCCACACAATCTACCCACCTTTACATTTCGCACCCTTAGAATTGTAGAGACCTAATTAAAAATATCAGTTCTTCAATTTTATACCTTATTTTTATGTACTTGATATTTATTAAAATCCAATTACTCAAGATGTTGATTTAGGTCTGTATAATTTTAAGGGTGCGATTTGTATTCGTCTATTTTCGAGTTTAACATTCTTTTTATCCCATAACTTTCATCCCTCTTGTAATGATGCTCGTTCCACCATCGTTTTCTTCGGCTAGATTTTTCAGCCACGGGTGTTACTTTCAAATACTCTCCTTATCCTTTATTATTGTGTTAATTCTAGAGTAAAATTTAGAGATCCCACTAGATTAGTAACACCAAACTGCAACACCACGTTAAGACAAAAAAACTGCCAAGTGATGATCATAAAAGTCTTTAATTCAATACCCACATCAATAAGAGAATTGCCAAAAAGAAAATTTAAACTAAAATTACATTCATGGCTGATAGAAAAGTGTTTTTATGACATTAGGGATTTTATTAGGTAAATAATATATTTAATTTATATTTTTAGCTTTGACATCTGATTCTTTTTTATTTATTTTTTTTGACATTCTTTAATCTCTGTATTTAATATATTGTTAATCAAACTACGTTTATAAATTTAGAATTATTATAGTTTTTTTTAAATTGACATGTAAGTACCAAATATTTGTATGACCATATTTCGGTCAAATACAGTGAGACCAACTCGATATGTAAACCATCTTTTGTACTATTACCTGTATTTCAACAAATAAAGATTCATTCATTCATTCATTCATTCATTCATTCATTCATTCATATCAATAACTTCTCGATATTTGTACATAATCAATTAAGACAGTGGGATATATCATAAGTGGGATAAATATGAAAAAAAAACCAGTTTACGTAGATGTGTACTGTTAAGGTCCGTTTCCTATATATTGCTGGCCATTCACATTTGCCTAACTATCGATTAAAATTTGACATAAGCTCCGTACATCTTATGTTAAACATCAACCGATGCCAGGGCAAGTAAATGAATTGTAATATATAAGAACCGGCCATTAATCATAATAATGTTTTTGAGTGACTTTTTTATTCATGGCGATAAACGTTGAGATAATTAAGGGTTTCAAATGCTAAGTGTCCAACTTTTGAAATATAATAATATCAATAATATAAATAATTATAATATAATAGGTTTGACAGATCGATAATCTCGATGTGCCGATTGCACCACGATGTTTTCCTTCACCGTTGTTAGCACGTGCTAATTGTAAGAATATGCACATTAGATTAGAAAACTGACCAAGTGGTGCATGCGTTTCGGCCAAGATTGAACCCACGCCCTTAACGTTTGGGACGCGAGCGCTAGCCATTAATTACGCTACCACGACTTCTCATTTGTTTATTGATATAAAAAAGTAGAAATTCTTGTAGTATTATTGTAATCTCTTCTTGTGTTTGTAAATAATGTTAGAATTGATTGTAACATGGATGTGCAAAATCATTGAAAATATTAACATTAAAACTTTAAATAAACTGCGGAACCATGCACATACCGCTTTAACTGTCTCTGGTCTGGTGATCATAATAAATAAATATGCTCTCTTTTAGTCATTCAAAACATTTGACTTCTCTATGGATTGTGTTCTAGTATAGCCGGGAGTGATTTTAAATATTTCATTTGCTCACGTCTGGTATATAATTTGAGCGAAATTAAGATGAATTGTGTTGAGGAAGAAGTAATGCGGGTGGTAATTTCTTCTTAATATTTTAGTTAAATGTTCCACTGGTGGGCACCGGTCTTCCTATTCTATGGCGAGAGTTTTAATATTTACTATAGCGAAGCTGGAAAACAGGAAGACCGTCCAGCTCATGGAAAGCGGTTACCGCCGCTAATCAACATTTGCAATATCAGAGGCATAGCCACCGCATTGTCAGCCTTTATTTAGGATGGGATGGATCTCAAATAGAATGCTGTCACTCACATTTGGACACAATTATTAACACTTCCTTTATCCCAGGTGTACCAGAATCACAACAAACAATTTCTGAGGTCTGAGGAGACACCACTACCACTAAGTAAAATCTTAAATTTTATGATGATTTAAAACTATATAAAAAATAGAAATAACTACAGTACAGTAATCAATAACCATGTTTCAAAACATAATTAAATCACATTCAAATAAATCAGAGACGAACTTTATAATGATTTTAATTGATGCAAGCCTCGTTGAGATAATCGTTTACTTCGTTAAGATTGGTTAACGAAATAGCACAGAATATATTGCATTCATCTATAGTTCATTTACTAAATAAAGCAATTTATTTTGGTCTGTCAAGGTTGATTCGATTCACGAATTCCATTTTTAAAAGATTTACCTCTCAACGAATTTAACTGTTTTAAAATGTTAATATTGTTACAACTTAGCCCTCTGACAAAGACAAGTTACACGTACAAGCACATTTTACTACCTGTCGGCATTTGAACTAATTGTAATTATTTTGTGATCGTCTTCTTTTTTTCACTTATTAATTGGCATACGTTTCTAAGTTATTGTGGAGAACGGCCTATTGCCCTATTGTACGCGCTCAATAGCATGATTAGCCTGGCGTTACAAGCTGCTTCTAGGAAACTGTGGCGATGTTGCCGTTCGACCATACATTTGCATTTGCATTTGCGGAGCATAAAACGACGGCTCATGGAGAGAGGAAGGCCATCGAGCGAGAACCACGATCAAGGCGAGACGTGTGTACATTCTGGAATAGTGACGGAATTTGCGCGTTTTATTGAATTACGACCTTCTGAATTACGTTTGGATTTGTTAGGTTCGGTTATATTTATACCTGTAATATACGTGTTTCTATAGTGCTAATAAGCTCTATAATAATACCAACGGCATTTTAATTCGATTCTCGCAACTCGTTACAATATTTCAAAATTTTAATTTTGTAAGTCAGCATAAAGAAACTCACACATTCCGATTGGCCATAGAGAATCGTGCTCAAAACAATTCACACGTCTTCTATGCCGTCACGGATGGGATAAGCGCAGTAATTGTTAAGCAATCGTAATGTACAACTAAATAAGTAGCGATTGGTTTTATACAAGCTTTTGTTTAGACGTAGTCTTGTGCAAGTGTAAATAAATAAAATATGAATGACAATAGTGATCATATAATAACACATTGCCTAGTTACGTTCACTTTGTTCACTAATAGTATCCATTTATCGTAATTTTAAATAGCTACATACCTCGTTCTATATCTACAATATCCGTGGCAACATGATTTAATTGCACTATATATCGCTTACACAAAACATAGAACTAAAATTATTGAAGGCTATATGCGAGTAGTTGGCATTGTTTACGCGGTAGCACTGTACCGAATTATGTAAGCCATTATCATTAAGACAACGACTACTCGATTTATTCATCGACAGTCACGACCGTCTAATTATACTCCGCAATTTAAACTGAACTGATAAAAAGCTTGCCACACTGTCGCAAATGTTAAGTTGATCGTAAACTAACTTTAAACTTTAGAGTAAGTAGTAAGATCGTGCTTGGGGTAATGTTATAGTTATTGACTGTGGCCAAATGCGTTCTAATTATAACGTTAAAAATAACGCTTTTAACGAATAGTTATATTAATTAGTGTATAAACATACGTTGTTTGTCAATATTTAACATCATTATACATGGCATCACAAATAAGGGATTAAACCCACACATCTGCGTGATACGGTCTTTAACAATAATATTATCCCGAATGAAGCAGAAATGCTAGATTTTGGCGAAAGTCTTCTTTACTCTATACTTTTATTTTTAATCAAAACAAAAATAAATTAAAGAATTAGAATTTATTAAAAAATTAAAGAAATTTTACAGTAAGAATACGTCCTAATAAGCGCTTTGAGTCCCGGAGTCTATTTTTCCCGAAACCTCCTGATGTCTTCAAGTCTCGTGTGAGTAGGTAGGTACTTTCTAGGTAAGAGTGCTCGATCTTAGACCATATCTCGATCTCAAATCGAGCGAGATAATGGTCAAACGCAAACCTATACGTCATAAAAAAAGTTTATGAGCAGAAATAAGAATTTTGGCAGGAACTGATAGCTGACTAATCTTTAGATTAGGTTTTGCTGTAGGAAAGACTGTAGACAGTCGTGACATAGTCGATCCTGTGACCGTTATTGAGGTAAGCAGTCGGATATTGACTGGTTTTAAGCAGGAACTATGGAGTCTGTGTGAAAAATCTTAACTTTTTAGAAAGAAGTGAATTCGAGTTGCCAAATGAACTCTGTTGTTTAGAGTAAGACAAAGGTCAATCATCTTGTCCATACAGGAACTTAAAACAGAATACAATTTCTTGCGGCCGGGCGGCCTGTCGAAAGAGGCGACAAAATAACTCACAAGCAGGTCGTAGGATATTTGCCCAGTTACTACCAGTAACCATCCAGACAGGCAAATACAGCATTACTCTAGATCAGGGATCCTGATCTAGAGTATACCACCTTAACGCTTAAGACGGAACCACCACAGATTTGTTGCACGAACTGTCACACGGCTAATTGTGAAGCACCACAAATTTGTGGTAAAATAGAGATAATTGAAATGAATGTTGAACTGATGCTTTCTCTAGCTAAGTAGAATTTGTATTAGAATAAAAGAGACGCTATAATTCTCTTAGTTTTGGCGCGGCAATTTTGATGGACGCTGGCAGCTTGTGGAAAAAGGTAATATTAAATTTGGCCCTTATAAAAAGTTAAGTTGTGATCCGGCATTAGTACCCAAGTTCCAGCTTCCCCTTGGATACCTGCAGCACATTAGTAAGTTTGGTGTTACAAATGTTCATAGACGATGGTAACCGCTTTCCATTAGATGGGCCGTCTGCCTGTCTGCTTAACTCGTGCAATAAAAATAAACCAATAATTTGACTTACGCTAGAGTGAGGGTTATAAGGGCCCAGTTTTGTTTTGGCTTTTATTTACTTGAAGATTATTCTAAAAGTTGAGTATTCCTAAATCATTGACATTAGCTAGCCTACATCTATCAAACGTACAAATTCATACTTAAAACAGAAAAAGAAATGATAAAGTATCTTATAATATAAATAAACCCGAGTGAAACTTCCTTTAATAAAAACCCAACCACAAGTTCAAGCTAACTCAGCAAAATATATCTTATTTAAAGGACACAAGGTCCTTTCTGAAAAACAAAACTATGAACGGTACGTAAATATCAGCCGCAGGTGTTATCAGCACCTTGTACTAAACCAGAGCCTGTTATGTTGGAAAGAGAAAAAAACTAAAACAGCTGTTCGCTTTTTTCACACGTAATATTTACTGCCGAGACTTTAGCAGAGCAGTCCTATAGTCGGCAGACAAACTTACATATTGTATACCATCTTACATATTTTTAAATTAGAGGAAATAAAATGGAAATTTTATTTAGGTTAGTTATCTATAAATTAATAGGTGAAGTAAAAACTTTGTATCCCTTGATACGAAAATTGCGCGGACGGAGGATTACGAAATTTTACATTTATATTTATATAGAAGAAGCGACGGAATTAGCGACGGAATGCAATTTTTTTTAATTTTTATTAAAAAAATACATTAAATTAATAAAAAACATTACACACACTACCATGTATTTGACACACACACACACACGCCTATGTACTCTTTGTTTATTGTTGCCTTGGCGAAGTCTGTGATTATAGAAGTATAGTCTTTGACAACACATTATTATGATCAAATTTCGAGCACGAGCAACCACCAATAAATCATAGATATAGTTCCAAAGCACGTGAGATGTCAACGTTTGTCATTATATCAGAATGTCGGATTTCGTAAGGTGAAAGTATTTTTGAGAAAATGCATCTCTCTCCGTGTTTCTATTGTTCTTTAAAACAAGATTAAATCGCAATCACTAATAAAAACAAGTTTTGAGCACCTCTCTCGAAGCTTTTGTTTGTTATGTCTTATGTTAACTTTAATAATTAAAATTCTAATTTGTATTACTTTAAAATTTATAATATTTAAACATATATGTAGTGTAGTTTCTATATACCAACTTAACTCACTAAAGTAACTCCGTTGGCTCAGCGACCTAAAGTGAGTTTTGGCCTCCTAAACGAGAGCACGCCACTTCCCTCTGTCCTACGCAGTGTCTTTCCAATTATGGCCTTGTAGTGTGGTCAGGTCAGCTTCCACTTTATCCTTCCAGCGATACTTGGGACGACTAACATGGCGCCGACCGATTGGTCGCCCCAAGTATGCTTTCTTCATTCCCCGATCCTCCTCCATCTGTTCTACATGACCGAGCCAACGGAGACGGTGAGATTTTATCTCCCCAATTATTTTAGGCTCGGCCATGAGGTCTTCTATTTCGGAGTTGGTTCGGACCCTCCAGTTGCCATCTTCTTTTGTTGTTGTTCTCAGAAAAATCTTGGACCCAACAATAAAAGAAGACCATAAAAGAAGACATACCAACTTAAAACCAAAAACTCGCGAAGCACATAACACCTTACACTAAAACGTAAAGATGTGTCTCATCTCTAAATACTCCACTGGAATCGAACGTAAAATTATTTATAATATTTAACAGTAAAAACCTATTGACTTGTGTTCAATAGTTAGGTAAAGGAAGCGAAACAAAATGGCCATGATTACAATAACTTTTTTATAGCATTGAATTTTTTATGATAAATGATACAGTAATTTATTTTACTAAGACTTTAAGGCCGCCAGAATATGTTTTGACCTTAAAATCTGTTAATTACCAGTTATAACATAAGGTAATAAAATAAATACATTATAATAATATAGAGATAAAATTATAAGTTCTGTTTGTAATTTCAAGATAGATGCAAATATTTAAGTGACAATTGCTATTTATGCTAAGCTTAATTATACATGAACGTTTATAAAATGTTTGTATGTCAGTCTGTCTGAAAGTTTGTCCAGGACAGGCATAGAAGCGGCTCAACAGATTTCAATAAATACTTTAAGGGCTACAGTAAGTTAAGTTTTGTTGTATCTTTCATTTCGATATTAGACCAAATGGTTGTACAAAATACGTTATTTTATATTTTAAAACAAATCGAGAATTTATATTTTTTATTATTTCATTTTGCAAACTTAAGACTTTAGTTTACTTTTAGTATAAATACAAAGAAAAAAAATAGACTGATTGAAGACTTAACTTTAACTGATACTTATTAATATTACCTACAACTTGGGTGTCTTCAAGTCCAGAGTGAATAGGTTCCTTCTGGGTAAGCGTGGTCCATCTTAGACTATGTCTCCGCTCTAAATGGCGCGAGATATTATTCAAACGTGAACCTATACAATATAAAAAAAATCGGCGTCTAGAGGAGCAGCCAGGTGTTTTAATGGGTATCCTGGACCGTGGCGTGGCAATAGCTCTTCAGTGGATTGTGTTACTGCCATCCCGATATAGCGAATCCCACAAGCCCTGCCTCGCTTTCCCTGCGGTGGTTTGTCCTCACAAGGTTTTCGCCTGGTATAATAAGGCACCAGCCATCTGAAGAGTCGTGTATTCATTTTAAAAGATCTTTGTAGAGCTGTTGGTAAATCATAAAAAGGCCCTTAATTATTTTTTAAATTCATCGTGAATGAAGTACCAGAAGTACTTCTGGTACTGTTACTGCCAAATGAAAGCAGCAAACTATATTATGATACAACGCAACGAATGTTGGCCCTATCAGCTTAATTTTGAAACATGTTAAAGAGAATGACAGTAGCCATTATGTTTATGTAAATTATAAACGTAAGCCGTTCACTTGTAAGAAAGGTCTTTAATCACTACATAACACACTTTTAATCGTAATCTTTTTATACCAAAATAAATTGTAACAAGTTTTAAATAATTACATAAGAAATATAAGATATAATATAAGAACGTCAATAAATAAATATTTTTATCGCTTTTAATTTAATAATCAGCCATCTGGAAGGCAAAGACAAATTTTCCTCATAAAGGTTAACCTCGTATTACAAGTTACACATTTGACATTCCTTCACAGAATAATATTAAAGCAATAATACAACATGTTTTTCTTCAGTCAGTCGATTCGATGCCTGATCAAGATAATTGATTTTTCAAAAACCTAATTATACGGCTTTAGTTTTCATGAAAATAAGCCGCGTTTGTTTTGAGTACTTTTCACTATATTTTATATTTCGGATTTACCCGTAGAGACCAATTGAAAAATTCATCTGTACATCGGTTGGTACCGAGGATATCATTTCAAAAATTCCCGTAAGTTTTAAGTTATGTACAGTATTTGAAAAGAAAGAAAGAAAGAAAGAATGAATTTATTTGAAGAAGAAATAGCGAAGTACTTACATTGCTAACATGTATTAAAAAAATAACATCTATTGAGAATTTGTACCCTGCATCTTCCACAAACAAGGTTTGCACTCAGCTTGTTGCCGTGCCGGCATAATATCCGACACAACGCTGATTATCAGTGCAAACCTTCTTTTGGCTTAATACTAATAATAACAATACGACCCGAATAATTTAAATTAACTTAAAAACTATTTACTTTGTAAATTATAATATATACATACATAAAAAAAAAATAGTATAAATATTTGTTAATTTTATGATTTAAATAATAAAAAATTTGATTATATTATGTATCAAAACTACTCTAATGGGCTAATGTTCAATACAAAAAATTAAATTAAGCAAAAACATATTTGTTACGAGCATTATTATCATATAACCATTATTCAAGATATTGTATTACAATTATTATGCTGTCATCATTACATTATACAATACATAAATATCAATAATAATTTTATATTACACAATTTGCAAGGCTATGAACAAATTTAGGCATAAAGAGACAATACAAGCGCTGAAGAAAAAGGAAGAAGGTAGACCCCGGGCTCCGAAAAAGATGCACCGAACGCAACCTGGATTTAACGATAGATTGATTTTGATGCGAGAACTTATGACAAAATGCTAATTCCTTTGTTCAGATGGCCTATTTTAAGACGCAACAAAAAACCCACAGTCAGGTGGTAAGGCAATTGCTCATCTAGATGGCTACTATCCCTAGTCTAGAGGATGCCGCCATAAAAACCTCTAGCTATGTTTCGGCCATAGTAGCCAGGTTCCAGTCCCTCTTAAAGACTGACAGTACGTCCTTTGGTGTTTGGTGTGCTGCGTTAACCACCACCACCACCACCACACCAAAACCGGCGTTAACCACTTTCCGACAGTTGGGTCTTTTGCCAGTCTGCTGTACACCAGGAATACAAAAACAAAATACGAAAGGAAAAGACGTACCGTGTCGATTCCAAACTATTCTGAAAATGTAAAAGAAACATAAAAACGGGATATAAATCAAAAGTTTACGAGGCGGAACCATCTAAAATATCCTGACAGCAAAATTATACAATTAATTACAATATATTCAACACTATTAAAATATAAATGCTGAGTAATAAATTCATCAAAATCTAATCAATCAAAAAGTCAATCAATCAATGCAAAACTAATATTGCACCGTTCAAAAATAAATTAAAAAGTGAAAGTGAACAGGAAATGCCTTACGAAAAAAATTAAGGTGTTTGGATCCATTAAGTAATAAATTACATTATTGATGATAACAGTTCTCCAGATGGATTTATCTTCATGAATATATAAACAACACATCGACGCCCCCGTGTAATAATCCAGTAATATACTCACTACTACTGAAAACAAACATGTTATATGTATGAAATTTAGCATGTGTGACTTGGGATGCATGTGTCCATTTTGTTAGACTGAAAAATAGGTAGGAAAAAACTGTTACCTCTTCATGACATTTGTATTGTACGGAACTTTGTAAAATTTGAGTTTTTCGAATACCGGATTATTGCACGGGAGTGTCGATGCATCTGTAAGCTATGTAACATTCCACTTTACTGTTTGATTCGGTTGAAACATTATGGGCCTCACTTATAATCGTTTCTTAAATTTAAAGACACTGCTCAGCAACTGATTAGTGAAAATCTTACTTAAATAAACTCCTCTTTAGTCGAATATTTTGGGTACAACCTACGTTAATCATTCAAATTTCGTTTATCTGTGCTCCTTTTAGGTAAACAACAGGTTTATAAGTAAAAAAATATATATTCATTGATTAGGGTCTGATTATGAGTCTCTTACTTAAGAGATGCCTAATCGTTTCTTAACGAGACTATAATAAGTAAGACCGTATACGCTTAAACGCTATAAAGAGATTAATGAATATAGATGAAGTGAAGAGTGTTGGTGTGTTTCCATCGTCACTGCCTAACCTAATGCGAAATAGACGTGACAATATATGTGTATGTATGTAAATATTAAGCTAATCGTTTCTTTCATTGGTTTTACTTGAATAAGATGAACTGCATTTTATACGCGTTTGATGACTACACTTAACTATATTATTTATTAATAAGATATGCCCGCAACTTCGTCCACGCGTGACTTGAAATTCCCGCAAGATCCCTGGGATAAAAAGTAGCGCAGAGTTTAAGTCTAAGAATTATCTGTCGATGAGCGAAGACCACATTGAAATCGGCCGAGTAGTTTTTTCGTGAATCCCGAACAAATAGACAAACAGACCAAAAATCTAAAAAATGTGTTCACTATCGTTTATATGCTCAGAATTTTATAATATTATATATACAGGTGGCGCAATAGAACGTGCATATTGCATCATCTTTTTTCGCGGGGTAGAAAGTGCGCGGGCGGGGGGAGCCTGCATCGTTAGGTAGGCGGGCTCATGGAGTTTTAGTCACTATGAGTCACTTCGACGGGAAGCGTCGCGCATTTTGCGTGCGCGCATTTTACGAGAACTCTCGTTCATACATCGTTACTAGGCGTTTATATTGTTCTGAATATGGACTACGGCAAATTAGTGAAGCTACGAGTGCTAATTTAATTAAAATATGGGTACAGCGTTTTGAAGAGACTGGTTCAACGTTTAAACCACAAGCAAAAGGTCGTCCAAGAACATCTAGGACCGACGACAATATTGAGAGAGTTATGCAGTCTGTACGAGGAGATCCACAAATGTCTACTCGCAAGAGATCGTCTGTCTTACACTCATCGCGACGAAGTTTGCAACGAATTTTAAACTTGGATCTTAAATTGCATACTTACAAGCTGCAGTTAACACAAGAATTGAAAGAGTCTGACTTCGGAGCAAGGCTCGCATTTGCTAATGAAATGCTTAATCGATTTTCCAATTTTGACAATATCCTTTTCTCAGATGAGGCCCACTTCCATATCAATGGGTTCGTAAACCGTCAAAATTGTCATTACTGGAACAGTGAGAATCCCAAACTCAAGCACCAGAAACCACTGCATAGTCCTAAAGTGACAGTATGGGCAGCAATCTCTGGTAGAGGAATAATTGGACCATTTTTCTTTGAAAATGCGCGGGGACAAAACGTCACTGTTAATACCGAACGCTATAATGCGATGTTGGAAGGTTTTTTGGCTCCAGAGCTTGAAAATTCAATAATAGTGAATTCTAGGACTTGGTTTCAACAAGACGGAGCTACCTGTCACACATCAAATGACTCCATGGCGGTTGTGAAACAGATGTTCCCTGGCAGACTGATTTCGAAAAGAGGTGATATCCCATGGCCCCCACGTAGTCCAGACGTGACGCCACCTGACTTTTTTTTGTGGGGATACCTCAAGAACAAAGTCTACAGCAATAATCCGAAAAATATCGATCAGCTCAAGGAGAATATCCGTGGTGAAATGGCAGCAATTACACCAGCATTACTGAAGAAAGTTTTCAATAACTTCCGTTTGCGATTAGAGGAGTGTCGTCGTAGAGAGGGTCATCATTTAGACGATGTTATTTTTAAAAAATAAACTTAGTTATTTCTTAATAATACCTCAGTTTTATTTTAACTATACCTTTTGTATTTATTTTTTAATCAATATTTTAAATATGCACGTTCTATTGCGCCACCCGATATATAGAGCATGAAAGTAGAGTAAACGCGGTCGAGATGCGAGCACTGCGCAAAATCTGCGGAGTGACGCTCGCGGACCGCGTTCGTAATACCGAAGTAATGAAATGACATAATATTAACACTATACTATATTTTAATTGAGGGTTATCATTTAATTAGCATACTTTAGATTATTATGTTTCATTTTGTGCATTGGTTTGGTGCATTCAGTTAGTCTGAAAGAGAGTGTCGGGGTGAAGGTAAGGAAAGGAATGCTCCGGTGGTTCGGGCATGTGGGCTTATACTGACCACCCTGAAGCCGATCTTATACCCAGACCATAGTATCTAACTTATTGACCGCTTTCTTGAATTAATCTTTTAACCCGGTATAATCAAACAGATAGGAATCTTATTTCAATTGCTAACCTTATAAACACAATTAACTTTATAGCGTCCAAACTCAGCAAACAACATATTAAAATAAATAATTAAAAGAATCAATCAATAATGCATCAATCAATCGTACTTAATACAAGCACCGTTTAAATATTAATAAATTATGTGAAAGCCTTTGGATATATTAAAGTATTGGGCCGAGAGAAAATGAAACATTGATATTCAAGTTAATTTAATATCGAAGGTTAGGGATCAAACAGATTTAATAGTCCATTAAGCTCTAGTATGAATAGACAAAATTTAAGTGAAAATAACATTTATGATGGAAATTCGTATCTAATGATTGAGAATTTCTAAGAAAAGCTTGGAAAGATTTTGATATCATTTATATCACCTTCATGAATATGAAATAATTCAACCAAATACATATTTTATCATTTCACGCAGTAGGGCTCCGTAGAGTTAACGAATGTCCACTCCTTTTATCATTTCATTATAAAATGTCCTATATTATTTAATCAAAAATTAACTAAAATATCAACTATTAACTAACATAATAATATAATTAAGGAACGTCGTTATGATTTTTCAGACATGTTTAACGATACATCATAAGATGAAGCATATCGAAAAGTATCATATCTTTCATCAATTACATCTATTTTTTCTAGATTTTTCATAATTTTATATGGATCTAGCTGCGCCCGCGACGTCGTCCGCGTAGAATTTGTTTTCAAAACCCCCGATTTTGAAACATTATTCATTGGTGCTCCGCTCCTGTAGGTCTTACCGTGATGATATATAGTGTATAAGCCTTCCTTGATAAATGGGCTATTTAACACTGAAATAAATTTTCAAATCAGACCGGTAGTTCCTGAGATAAGCGCGTTCAATCGAACAAAGTCTTCAGCTTTATATATTAGTATAAGATATAGAATATTCCTTTCTGCTAAATTTAATTCATATAGATCCATTAGTTTTTTTTTAGAAAAATTACTGCGACATACGTCAATAAACGGACGGATATAACGACTTTATTAAGGCGGGACCATATTTACCAGAATAGCTAGGAAACCCTAAAACCCTGTATGTAAACTTTTTAAGAAGAATAGATGGTTAATTCCTTTTCTTGTGTGTGTACAATTTAGCCCTCAAATTCCAACTCTTTTATACTTCTAACTGATATTAACAATTGAAAAAATTCTACATGAAATCGTAACTTTCCTAACTTTCGTCATATCAAAAATTCCACGCTTCGACACAAACAATGATCGATCACAGACATACAATTTCTGTAACTCGTATTCTACGTGTCGATCTGTCATTGCATAAAAGGTTAGATAATACCATAAACGTTCACTTGTATGTTTGTATGTCCGAATTACTCATCCATCATCATCAAGATGGTTTTGTATTTTCCGTGCGTCTAAGGTCAGTCATGTCACTGCAGAGAAATCTTCAAGGGCTTGTGAAATATGTATTTTTTGTAATCAAACTTACAAATCTCAAAGGCATTTGGAGAGCAGCATTACAAACATTTAATTTACATATCTAAGTATATAAATTACCACGATGCTTTTCTATTTCAACATTAATTACCAATCAGTGGTTTGGAAAAGGTTATAATTTATTATTTATACTTAAATAATTACACTTGAAAATTAATTACATTGTAATTATTGAGCGAAATTAAAAAGATATCATGAATAGCATTAGATAGGTTTATTTAGAGAAAACTTAAAGAAATTTAAGAGAAACCACTATAATGCTATAGTATATTATATATTGTAGGCGGTTTCTTTAATAGATTATTTTGTGATTTTCACAGTTTTGGATATAAACAGAGTAAAACTTTTGATTTATTTTCTCATAAATGTTTAAATTATGTACAATTTGCTAATATAAAAAATTACAATTAATATATAAGTCCTAAATCGCTGTCAGTAGCCGAAAACGTTGGCGGCATTTCCGCGCTGAATGGCAACGCCGATGCGTTGCCCTAAGTACAACAGGCCAGCCTTTCAGTCAGGTGAGACTTCTAACAAACGCGACGATAGATCTCGATAAAACCGATAGGCTTCGGGACCCCATAGCTCTGGAGTTTCAATATAATATAAACTATTATGTGTACAAGTCGCGAAAACTTAAGAAAATATGAATTTTCTTGAAATGATGTATAACTATTTAAAAGGCCAGCGATAAACAGTATATTTGTCATGCCAATTTTTTTTAATTTCATGAATTCAGCAGGCAGACAGCTCACCTGACTGAGGGAAAGCGGTCTCTATCGCCTATGGACGTTTGTAGCACCGAAGGTGCTAACAATATGCTGCCGCTCTCTAAAGGGAACTTGGAACCTCGCGACTAATCCCGGAGCGGTATACACTACACCAGGGGTGGTAAAAAAAACTCGAATATAGGTCCAGAGTCAGCAAGGCCCAGTATAAGCTTTTTTAAAATAGAAATCAAATCAGTAAATCGTCTTCATTGAAACGGAAATCAAATTGACTTCACCAAGTATAAATATAAACAATGATAACGATAACATACTAATGTACGGAATGTACATTAAGTAAGCGGTTATTCCAATGGACTAAACACGATAACAGAGATCTATGTCCCAATATATTTACATGAATAAGATAAAGTGTCCAAATGTTGGAATTCAAAATGACAGCGATAATGAAATTTAAATAGTTAATAGTGATCAAAGCTAAAGAAAGGTATGCTATTAACATGCAAATGGCTGCATAATTGCATGGTTAACTGTCACTGACCGTAAAAGGTGTTTAAAGAAATTATGCGTAGGTGATAAAACCAGTACAGCTGATGATAATTTAATCGACGAAGAAAATGGGGAAAATTGAGAGAACAATTGCGGATATTTAAAAAAACGACGTAGAATTTCTTATATTCTTAATAATATAATGTAATGGCTTTATTTGAACCGAACTATATAGCACGTTGGCAAAGGTCCTGAAGAAATTATTCTAATTTTATGGAACCAAACTATACAAAAAGCTTCGAAATAACACAGGTACTTTCTTTACAGACTACATACGTGCATAGCCGGAGGTGTAATAAAACGTTACTGTAATGATGCTATCAAAAACGAATAACACCTTGTTGGAACCCGTCTTACGATCGCCAAGATAATGTATCTCAGAATCATGGGTAATTTGCTGGTCCACTTTCACCTACGCACTGGTGTAAAGAAGAAAACATTGGCGCTGTATGGAACGGCTTTCCAAAATGACAAGCATTACACGGGTAGTGGTCGAATGCCCTTTAAACCAAGGCCTATGAACTATATTATACGACTAGTAGTACTACGCTTAGTTTGTAGAGATTAATGTGCATGCTTTCGCGTAATTCCAAGCATAGAGATTTATCGTCGGTTCCTTTATTTAACTATTCATTCACTTTCCTTGCCACCGGATGAATTTTGATATTGAAAAAGTGTATAATACTTTTTGTACATAGATATGCAATAGTAAGTACCTGCGGAAGGCAGAATCGAATTGTAAGCGAATTAGTAAGGAAATCCAAACATGTACACAAATTATCACGCCTGTATTCTATATCCCATATGAAAAAACAGACAAAGAAGTAAAAGAAAAAAATCCTCAATGAGTAACTAGCTGACCCGAGCCCACTTCACTGGTGGTATGAAAATGAATATTATATATTATAATCACAATTAAATACAGCGTCTCTCAGGAATAATGTAGCTTACTCCTGGTGAAAGAAATTTCAAGGTCGGTTCGGTAATTCAAAAGATTACTTCCCACAAACAAACTCACTTACTTTACCTCTTTATAATATTAGCACAGATTATTATTAGTTATTTAGGTCATGAATTGATTAATTTGCAGATGTAGTCAGAGTATAGTAAGGGTCATCGAAATTGTTTTCTGTTCCCAATACGATGTGTTGAACCGCTAAAATGGTTAGTTGATAGATCCGGGCATGCCATCAGAAGTCAAATACTACTAGAGTAGTGTTGAGACTAATAGCTAAGCGGTAGTGTCTATACCGGATTACACCACAAAATAAATATATCACAATATAAATTAGTATTTATTTTTTTGACTACGAATTTATATTGTGATGAAATCTGTTAATGGGTTAGTGAGAAAATGGGTAAGAGAATGGAATTCACAAAGATTGGTCAAGACTCAAGATACATTTTTGAGATATTTGGACAATTGCCAATGTTTAAAGATTGTTCTTATGATAATTTAGGGCGTAACGAATGGACTGAGATGAAGAGTCGATCTATGAGTATCGTAAAACTAAGTGCACAATACAATGGCTTTTAGCATAATCAGCAATCAGTAATAGGTTGTCAGGAAGAGATCATTCTAAAGCAATACGACCGCCCAAAGTTCCTCCCTATACTATATAAAAATTGCTGATTCAATGTGTATGTGGTGAACAATTAAGCGTTTTCTATTTTATTCTAGTCTAGCTCGTAGAGTTGTTTCTAATTTGAAATAAGATTAGGCACGTTGCACTAAAGATGTTTTTTTTTTGTTTATACGTATATTATTTATATTTAGTATAATGAATTTTCAGAGTTGACAAAACCCCCAATGTTTAGCGTCATTCAAAGAGCTGTAGATTGACTGATGAATTTCTTCAACAGTATTACGAGATTTCTGTGACACCCCCGCCTCTGTCTGTCTACTCGCCATTTCACACACAACAAATTGAAGAAAAAACAAGCGGCCCACAACTTTCACGTTTAATAGATCTTATTCTTGATATGGCTAATAATATTAACTTAAAAGAATAAAATACTACATGGGAATATACGCCGAGTGAAGAACTATAAACGATAATTGACGTCAACAAAACTGAAAAATAATCTGGAACTTACCCAACGACCTTGAGCCCATTGAAAATAAAAATGACTCGACTAGACGCTTCATAATTTATAGAATGCCCTACTTTTCTCATGAAGCGATTGACTATTGTACTCGACAACTTAATTGATATTAGTTTATCTGTCACACTCAGAGTTGGGTAATGAATAATGGTCCGTTAACTACAAATAGTAATAGCATTTGATTTCATTGTAATATTCGTTTTTTTTAGTTCATTTCGCAACGGTTAACAGCCAATTAATATAAACTGTTAAATATTGCTTTTAAGCAATAATTATATGTTTGTGAAGAAAATTATATTCTTTCAGCTTATTATATTCCGCTGTCATATAAACTTGACTTGGGTCAGTCGGACACCAAGAATTTGTTCGACATTGTTACGAAGTAATGACGGAATCGACTTAGGTCTTTGTTATAATGCCCTTTTTTAATGGCATGACAATGATTAAAAATTTTCTACACCTACGATTATTAAACAGTAAATATTTCAGTTTTCCGAGTGCAAGAAATAGTTAAGCGTTTCTTTGCATTAAATTAATGTTAAAAACAAGCAAAATTAGCAATCGATTCGTAACGAGATATCCCTACAAATTATTATATACCAATATTGTCTAAAAACTTCCTATTAAATGAAGTTACATTTGTAATTATTTACCTAGAAACAAATTAAATAAAATCCAATTTAATTCGTGTTGTATCAATCTTCAGCCAGTCACTGAGTTGTTATGTATTTTGTACTGATGTAATTTTTAAACAGCCTATTCTAAGTTTATAGACGTTGGTCAATTCTATGATTGTCACTGTATTAATTTAAACGTGACATACGTGTTCTTTCTAGTAAAGTTTGTTTTCCTATAATACATATCCAATAATCCTTAAAGTTTCAATGGTGAATACTTGTCAGATTTTACGTACTATACAAGTCACGAGTCCTATTGAATCCTAAAGTAGAATTATTTTGTGCGTGCAGTTTGGGTCATAAATCAAACTCGGCCTCAGCCCGGCTAGGGCGGTGAGCATGGTGCGCGGGCGCAACACCATTATCGATAAAAACTCATTCTTATCAAAGAAAGATCTCATTCTTATAAACATCATTATTATCTTTTTTGCTGTTAATTTTAAACTTAGGTATAAATATTTATATTTATTTTTAATATAACTTGTTACATTCTTAACTTTTGTACTTATAGTTTTTTAATACATAGATACCTAATTAATAATTATTTTAAATCATTATTAGATCATTTAAATAACATTACAAATACCTAATTAAAAATAAACTAAATTATAAATAAATTAAACTAAAAATAAAATATATATACAAACTAAAATTAAACCATAAAATCTAGTTCCAGACCGCTGTCATTCGGAATCGTGCCCAAAAGACTGGCCACATTGCCTCGCTGAATGGCAATGCTGATGCGTTGTCCAAGGTATAAACCAGTCTCTTGGTCACGTGAGACATCCACCAGACGTTTGGCTATGTCTCGATAAAGTCTGTGCGCCTCAGGCCCCCATGGTCCCAGGGTCTCGACCCCAAAAGCCATTTCCGATGGCCGTGTATTTGCGGCATTTTAGGGCCTCCTGTTGTGCAGCAGCTATACCGGCAGACATGCTAGTAGCTGGAAGATGGGATGCTGCCAAAGTATCAACGCAAGACGCGTCCCATACTAAGGGGCGACCCATCTTCCAGGGCACCAATGACATACCATCGGATCTCTTGCCATCGTCGCGGCACAGGCCGTTCGGTTCTAGGACGGCAGGTACCCCGGCGGTGACAAGAGCCCGACGGATTATGTCATTAAGTGTTGCATGACGTGAAATTCTACCGGCACTCCTGATGCACGATAATCCATGGTGACCAAGGCGCCCGACCTTATCTCCGCACTGACAGCGGTGTGGGACAACACACACACACAACACACACAACACAATCATTATTATTCTTATTTTAATACATACATTGTTTTATCAATTTTTTTTCTTTCATTTTTATCACTAACCCACAAAATGACAAAACCAAATACACTATCGATAACGCTTATCGACAACAATAATGCGCAATCACTATGCCCACCCATAAGGCCCGTGAGTGGAAGAGAGAGCGAAATACTCCGATTATTTATGACTCAAACTGCACGGACAAAATAATTCTACTATAGTTAGTGTGAAAAAAATATCATTAAAAATCGAAAATGTCATTAAGAATTGCTTGTTACTAGTAATTGTTTGCGCACCGATGCCGAGTGGAACAATTTGCTGGAGTCTTATGTTCCCCAATTCATATAAACTAGTGGTCTTCAAGTCACGGGTGGATCACGCTTAACTAGTAGATATCTAGGTCTTCAAGTCACGAATGACTTGAAGACCTAGATATCTACTAGCTAAGCGTCCTCCATCCTAGAACAAACTAGAAAAAACTCTGGTTCGCAAAATAGGTCAATGAAATATCTATAGCACTTATATTGGTAATTCGTGGTACATTCACACGTGTTTCAAAAGTTCGTTACACTTAATTAGGTCACGCATACTCAACTGCGTGTGAGCAACCGAATTAAGCTAAATGGAAAACAAACAACCAATTTATACACGGCCACACACTGCGATGTCCCATCGGTCGTAATGTTTACACTTTAGCTAGAAATTAACACTTGTAAACGACTCAAGTCGAAACTTTGTATTCAAGTTTTAAGAGCCACGTATTCTTTTCAAAACAACTTCGAAAGACCTAACTTAAATATTGTCTTTAACCACGGCTTGGATCCCACTAATCCGACTCACCCAAAAAATACGCAAAACGCGATTTTTATTTAATAGATGTGAGAGATGGAATCTCGGACAAACCTAATTTTGCTGTAACAGAAATTTATGCATAATGAAATAAATAACATAGATAGATTCAAATTGAAATGTTATAATAAAAAATACACTACACTAAATCAAAATATAAAGTAAATTCAATTTGAGGCTATGCATGCATATTTATATCATTGTAGGAATATTGAAAAGATCGAGACTCCTAGCTACCGAAGGGTTAGAGTTTACCTTGCTTAAAAGATTATTAGGAAACGCTGATTGCCGGGCACCTGCTTCGCGACAATTTTTGGTTTGACTATATCAGATTAGTCGACTAATCTGATGCAGTCAACCCACAGAACTGTCGCAAAGCAGGTACTCTGCAGTCAGATTAAGACTAATCTGATACAGTCAACCCAGAGAACTGTCGCGAAGCAGGTACTCTGCAATCAGATTAAGACTAATCTGATACAGTCTAACCAGAGAACTGTAGCGCAGCAATCAGCGTTTCCTAATAATCTTTTAAGCAATGAAAACTTTAACTCCAAGTCGCCTAGACCTTTTCAAAAATCGTACAAAAGACAATCATGATGCATAAATGATAAACCTCGATAACAAGAAAGGCATCTAACCTATATGCGACAACTTTAGAAGCAAAGTGTATAAGTACTCTAAAGTTTGTTTCAAAAATTTGAAGCTACTTCAAAGGAAAAAAGTGGCAAAATCAAAAGAAAGTAACATTCACGACTATCCAATGTTACCAACATTTTCCTTATTAATATATAAAATAAAGTTTTCAGTTTATAAGTCCGTTACTCATGGGAAAAACTTAAGGTCGATCGAACATTCTTGCATAGAAATTCCTTTAGGTACTTTAACAAAATTTCTAAACCCAATTATCAAATTAGACACAGCGCTTCCGTCTCACAAATTTGTGAAGCTATCACAAAAAGCGAAGGGTTCCCGGTTTACTAACAAACAATGATTGGTAAATTGACCATGATTGTAATAAAAAAATAGGCGAAGGCAACTAATTACGAATCGAAGGTTCAGTACCTAAGGTAACGACAATTCATGGATGTAACAATGTTACAAATAGAAATAGTGTTAGAAATCTTTTCAATTAAATAAATTCAACCGAACCGCACTTCGTTATTTGTATACAAATATGATCTAAAAATAATTACAAATAGATTTCTCAAAATTCTTAATCGTCGTAATTTCCAGACATTTCTGTTTTTTGGCGTCAGTCGATCTACAATTTCAATAAAACTGGGATTAAGGGAATTATAGGGCAAGTCTTCGGCTATTGTCTTTATTGTTGAAGTTATTGCTATTAAACTTGAATATTCATGAATACAAGACACTATCACAAACAATATATAGCAACAACATGTAAACATCCCGCTGCTGGGCTCGAACCTCTCTTAACTTTTAGGAGAATGGACTATATAGCTGCCACGCTTGTCAAATGTAGATTAGTCAGTTTGACACATCAATTATCTTGATGTTTGTGGATTTAAACCCACGTCATTAGAAGCGCTAATTTAAGACCAAAACACGTTAGGCCATAAGCTCACACACAGCGAAAGTAAATCAAAACAGGGGAAGAATTCTTATATTTTTCCTATATCAACGTCGGTGAAAGTAAAAGGGGAGTTAATTTATCCTTTCTGTACTGAACCCTAGAAGGTTGTAAAGATGGACCTCGGTTATTTAACGAATGAAAATTTCTCCTGCGATATCGTAATTGTTGGTTATTAAAACATTAATGTTCTCCACGGGAAGTGATCGGTATATTGTAATTATTGGATAGTGAACTGCTCCCGTGCATAAAGTGGCTATTAAAAGCTTTAAGTATATTCATCAATATATTTAAGAGCATTACGTAGTATTATAGGGCGCTGATTATGAGAAATTCGTTAGAAGAAACATCTTCTACTGTATAGAGATGAATGTTTAATGGTCGTTTCGTATGCTTCTGTACCGTACATCACAATGTGTTAAACGAATCCTATTAGTACAGTAATCTAGTATAGGGTTGAGAATTTCAATATTTCGCATTTTTTACTTTAGCCTTATTATATTGTGTATTTGTTGTAAACGAAAGTTACCAAAATCAAGTGAAATATATAGGTTTAATCCTAGTTCGGGACTTAAGTGCCTGACGGGCTATCGTTCTTCCATTCCTATGTATTGTGGCTATGAATAAATGATTTTTATTTATTAATTTTAATTTATTTGCTTAATTTATTTACTTGCGTGAAGTTTGATAACGTAATGCCATTAATGGCTAATAGGCAGCGCTCGAGTTGTATTGGATCAAACAAATTATGGTAAAAACAGAGAAACGGCATTGCAATATTTATACCAGGGCATTAGGTATAAATTTGAAAACAACATTTTTCCAAAATCTCACGTGGATTTCAGTTGAAAAATAATTGCACTGACTTAGTCAAATCATTAATTTGCGTGTCTCAATCTAGGTTAATTGTGTAGAAACTTTAATCATTTTAAGAACTGTCCTAGATTTAATACATAAAAGTCATTAAATAAACAAATAGAGCTATAATCACATGCTCAGCGTTATCATCGATATATCGAATACAAATATTGTATGTCTTCGGTACTGTTATACCGGATAAAAATATACTCTTTTTAAAAAGAATTATATATTATACATCAAGGAATAAATTAATTAAAAATGTACGATATTAAGAATACGTCTAACTCTAGAGGTGGCGCAGTCCGACCTGCCACGAACTGGTGAAATCGGGTGAGAAGTACGGGATGCTGAGGAAGCATCCCGTCAGCATTTTAGCTTACGGTTTAGGGATGTACACAACATAATTAAAGACGTAAAGTGAAGGTGGAGATTTGTTATCTATAACATTTCCAAATTCATACTATATAAGAAAGTGCATTTTATTTATCAAAATATTAAAGCGTAGCTTTGCTTTTGCGTTTGCTTGTTGTTGATTTCAATATATGAAATTAACTTTACTTTATGCTTTGTATATTAAGCAATAAATTACACTAATGGCTGGTTCCTATATAGTACCGACCGTTCACTTGCCTTACTATCGGTTAAATTTTGACTTAAACTCCAAACATGTAATATCAGAATTCAAGTGCAACTGAATGTATAGTAAGATATAAGGACCAGCCATAAATGAGCGACACGTAAACATTCTTCGAACTCGATCCTTGTACATAAACATACACATACACATAAACAAACGTATACTACGTGTATGATGTGTACTCCTACATCTATTTTACGATCTCTAAGTATGTACTGTAATTTGATCGTGCGTAAACCAATTTGAATAGAACCTAATACATATTAATCAATCCATACAACAAGGGGTCATTTGAAGTCATTTCCCACAATACACGAGGCTTCAATCACCGCCTCTCTCCAGATTGATAGCAACAGATAATGTACTATTCATTCTGTGTAACACAACCCACTAGCGATGCCCTATTCTATGCGAACGTGCAACGGCGCTTGCGTAGGACGAGACCCAAAAAGGTACATCTTACAACCTCCCAGTTTGAAATATGATTATATAATTGATAGTGTAAAGGCGCGTGGGCAAGAAAGTATGAAAATAGAATAGAATGTATACTTTATTAGATAAAATTAAGACATAGTTTAAGAACTTGTAATACAAAAAACAATAGGTGTTCCTAACACTAAGGGCCGCTTACATAATGTTCCTTAAATTTATTTAAAAAACACTAAACGCATTCAACAGCCTTAAATACGATTAGCGTCTTGCACAACGCAAAATTTATCGCTAAATATGTTTAAAGAACTGGCAATACATTTTGCGTAAAACGTATGTAGGCAGTTTAATATGATTAACTAATTTTATTTAAAGGCGATCGTTATGCAAGCGGCCCTAAGAGAAATTCCCTTCAAATAACCTTAGTATGAATTAGAGACGTTCGTGAAACATGAAATAAAAAGCTATAATTGTTTCATATTTTTTCTTAACGAAAAGAAAAGAAAGTGAATATAATAAGTTATAAAATATTGATATTGAAGTTACTATGATACGGTAAATACTAATCGATTGCAAAATCCACGTAATGTATTACGAAACCGAGTAATCGAAATTGGCTTTAACTATGAATCGATAATGCATTATCGATTGATTAAATCGCACTGTAAGTACACAGGAAACCACTTAGATAAAGTTCCTCCTCCACTCAAGCGGTATCTTTAAAAGCATCTTGTAAGACAATAGATGTTCGCGTAACCTAGTAAGTGTAAGATGACCCTTACGATAGTGCATGCTCTTCCGTTCTCGTTCGCATCGATTGCATAGTCGAGAGAAGTGTTTTAATCATTATAACAGATAAACTGAATCTACCCAAAAGAATAGCGGACTCACCATCTGTCGGTTCATTTAAAATACGGCTCTGAAAGTGGTTATTCGAGCACACGTGAATAGTTATGAAGAGTTTATGACCTATGACCGAACGTTGAGAAAATAATTATATATGTCGCAGAACGGCCTCGTTCTCACGACATCTTTAGTTATTTCAGGTTTAGTAGAAGTCAAGAATTTTAGAAGTGATTATAATGTAAACAAATGATATTGTGCGTTATACATCCAGTCAACAATACATCGTCATGTCGTCATAGTCATAGCTTCCCTCCGACATATATATTTATTATTTTATTGCAGGAGTTCAGCAGACAGGCAGACGGCCCACTTGATGAAAAGCGGTTACCATCGCCTATGGACATTTGCAACTCCAAAGGTGCAACAAATACGCTGCTGCTCTCTTAAGGGAGACTGGAACCTGGTCACTAATGCCGGAACACAACTCAAGGCTGTTATGGCGACTTACTTTAGACCAGGGGTGGTAGCCATCCAGTCGGACAAACAATAAGTAATCATTGGCTTGTTTATTCTCTTCCTATTTAAATTTCATTATAATATTAACGGGTGAAAGTTGATTGCGCATACGTATTTTAAATTAAGTTGAAAGCGATATATAAAAGGCCTTAAATGCAAATTGGAGTGATCAATGCTCCGGACTTCATTGATTTGATTGAACGAGCCCAGCTCATTGTATCATAATTTACTAACAGAAAGTGAGTGTATGATATTTGTCGGTCAGATATAATGAAAATTACGTTTCAACGGTTAAGCTCGAGTTTATTTGATTTTTAATTTTAATTATAATTTCATGAATTCTGGTCACTTTCATATACATTATGTAATACACATTAATGCACATAGGCGACAGTAATTGTTTAACAATCTTCGTTTTACGATAGCGATAAACACGTCTTCTCAGTTCTTGTCAATGTTGACATTAGTTGTATGGGACTTATATCAAATTTTAATCGATAGTAGAGCAAATGAATATTCAATACGATATAGGAACCGGTTTTAAATCAATTTAGTGAAGATATAAATTGAGTGAATTTATTTACGACAAATCTATATTCTATACATACATACATACATACATAACTTCACGCCAGGTCCCTTGCGGGGTAGGCACGAACAACAGAGCGCCATACAGGCTTATTTTTACACACCTCACTTGCTTCTTTGACATTCATAGCTCTTGTCATGCACGCTCGTCTGTTCTTAAGGCTCCTGACATCACCTTCTGCTAATACACGATCAATTTGATCATGGAAGGTGTGTCGTGGCCTTCCGCGACTTCTGCATCCATCCACTTTTGCATTGTATATCTGTTTAATCATTCTTTCATCAAACATTCTTTCCACATGCCACATATATTCTATAATTATCGAATTATAGATAAAATAATATTACAAATGTTTCACATACATTTGATTTTGATCCTTGTACATTTCACACGGTAATGTACTATTACTGGAAAAAATATTATATCAAATTTAGCATCTGTGACTTGGGATGCATGTATGCAAACATTTTTCACCATTTTTCTTGCATGGAACGATTCTGTCTAAAAAATACAATATATATTTTTTTGTAAAATTTGGGTTTTTCGAATACTGAATTATTGCAAGGGGCCGTTGATATATAAAAATTAATTCTTGTGAAAAAATATATTCTAGTTATTTATTTTTAGTTTGAACATTTTTTTCTTTTAACATGCGTACTATTATCGACGGTATTCATAGAATACAGCCTCGTACAAGTTCTGTCGATTTAAAAATATGGTTATGCACGTATGCAAAATTATAATTGCAATAATATGTAATGCTCGAAAAACGCTTCAAACACGAACATTTCACTTACAAAATAAATAAAAATTAAATCCTCTCGAACGTCAAAACCGGCTAACCGTACCGTTACAAATCATCTAAATATAATAAACAGAGCAAAAACTTTCACCAAACATTTTTCAATTACTGCTATTATTTTAATAGTCTAATCATAAATAATTCTGAACGAGACGAATGTACACTAATTACGGAATGACAACTAAATTGAGATAGTGGCCGGGTGCCCACTTTTACTTCGCGGCCATGCATGCCTAAGGGTGAACGATAACTGATTAAGTACGCCGTGTATTTGTCAACGGATGTTAGCATAGAAGATTTATAGCCGATATTATTATCACACATTCATGGGAATTCAATGTCTTAATATTTTTTTAAAATAAATGCGACTAGTACACATAATTAAAAGAAGTTTTAACGGTTTTCAGCGTGACATTTTATTTGATTTTTATTCCGACGTTTCGGCTACTTTTTGGTCGAAACGTCGAAACAAAAATGGAATAAAATACCGCACTTATATAAAACCGTTAAAAACGTAATTTTAAGTATCAATAAGTCTTTCTTATTGAGCTGTATTAAACTTCAAATTGAGATAATATATCAAAATTACTGACGATGCAGCGGTAATAATAAAAAAAACTTTTTTCAAGTTTTTCAATTTCTTTAACATAATTAACCAACAAATATTTCCGTAGAAGACGATTTTCGTTGAAAATCTATTATTAGGGACGACTTGTATAAAATATTTTATCATTAAGTTACATACAGTAAGAAGTATTGCAACTCAATGTATTTTATTTATAATTTCAAATTATATTAATTCCTGCCAAAACATTCTAAGTGAATTTGTTGATACATTAAATAATTAAAACATATTTTTTATCGATAAATATAAAATAAACCTAAATTATAAAGTATACTTGCTTATAAATTAAAGTACACTATACAATTTGAAAAAAATACCTAAAAATTAAAAACTACTATAGACATAGGTAAAGAACGTACTTAGTCCAGATCGCTGTCGGTTGGGATTGTTCGCAAAATGCTGGCTGCATTTCCACGTTATATGGCAATACTGATCCGTTGCCCTAAATACAGGCCAGTTCTTTGGTCACGCGAGACTTCTTTCAATCACCAAAGGTCTCAATAGAGACAGACTATATTTTATATATTTTAAGCTGTTTCTTTTCTTCAAAGCACAATGTATTTTTTATTATCTATAGCCCATGTTGATAAATTCTAAGAATCATGATAGGACTGAACACAATACCGCGTTATCTATTGTTAGGTATATGATACAATTTATATCAAAGCCATGTGTCACACCGTGTCGTAATCTCAAATTTTATTTTTAAACTAACTTTGGTCATTGGTTGTTAATTGACATAAACGATCATTTCTCCAGGTTATTCGAATTCCTCGTGATAATTGAAAAATGTTTATGACATAGCAATCATCTTTAAATTCAAGTAAACCTAAAACGTAAAATTAATGGTTATTATAAATAATAAAAATATGTGTAAGTATGCAAACTATGTTTAAATTAATTGAAGTATTTGATGGATTCATTATATTGATTCATTAATGTTGTGAACGAATATTTTTCAAATGTATTATTAAACTTAAATGCTAGACTTGAATGTAAATACAACATTGTTAACTTATCTAATCTATAGTGTTTATTAGATTTCATAGTGTATATTAGGTCATTCTTCATGACCCTCGAAATTATAAGATAATGACAAATATTGTTTATATAATTTTCTCTTTTCATGTATCAAATAAGCGCAAAAGGCATTGGAGCCATGTTACAAATGTTTAGTTTTTTACATAGCACCAAAGACGAAAAAATTCTCTTCAATTAAAAAAAAGCATATTATATCTTTTTTCATAGCTTAAGAATTAAAAATTGAATTATAAAGAAATTTGGTACGTATGTAATTTTGATTATGGGTATAAATATATGACTGTTGGTAACTTCCGACAGATACTGAGTCGAAGTTTATGAGCGTGAATCTACAGTGTAATGCCTAGCAAGTAATTATATACATAAATAGTTACGTACGGCATTACAATACAGTGTGATATGTAGTTAATCTGAAATGCTGACTAAAAGCGAACGATTCATTATTATTGTAATTGGACACGAGACAGTCGGATAAATAGTTTGGCTTCTGGTTTCTATCACATACGATACTTGAAAGATAATGAAACAGTCTCTAAGACATACAACATAAAGTTCAGATTCAGGTGTGCATATAATAGTGAAAACTAATCTCCTATTACAATCAGACTCAGCACCTAAATGTGAATAATGTTGAGTATACAACAGAGTGGGATTTAAATGGTGCATTTGACAAATGGTAGATCTATATGCCCTTAAGCTAGAAAAATTCTGAGCTCTAACGCTTTAGATGTTAATCGATGGAACGTGAAACATGCATGAATTATTTTTATAACTTTAATAGATGATTCAATTTAATAAATATAGGTAGTTAAAATATTTATTTTTATTGCCTTAAGCAAGCAACCAGGCAGACAGCCCACTTGATGAAAGGTGGTTATCGTCGTCTAAGGACGTTTGCGACATTAGGGGCGTTACCAATGCGTTGCTGACCTTTAATTTCTTTTATAACGTCCTTCTTAAGCAACCCCATGTCGTAGCGCAAGAGGGAAAATCGTGGCGTGAAATTCTCTCCAAATCATTGTCTCATATATCTTAGATAAAATATTTAAAATTCGTTAAAATAAATATTTAGAAATCAGATTCGGACGATCTTAACGCCGCCATGTTGGTACGTACATGTATTCATGCTTTGAAATATGACGTAACAGAACAACATTTATGGATAAAATGAGTAATTGAAGGAGATTACTCGACCTTGAGTAAGGCTACTTATTGTATTAATTAAAAACTTCGTTTAAAAAAACCGACTTCAAAAACGAAAAAACTAAAATGTATAAAATAACTTATTTCTTAAGCTATTATTATTAATATATATTATCTTAAACATCTTAAAGTCGGTGCTTAGTAATTTTCAAAATATAGTAATTTTTATGTTTTACTTTGCACCGACTTCAAGATGTTTTAGATAATATATATTAATAATAATAGCTTAAGAAATAAGTTATTTTATACATTTTAGTTTTTTCGTTTTTGAAGTCGGTTTTTTTAAACGGAGTTTTTATTTTTTATTTGTTACTTTTTAGTGTCTAGCTATGTATGGGTGGACCTACGAATGATGCCGCGCTTCTTAAAAAATATAGGTCCCAAGAACCGGGAACAAAAAAATGTTCGTAAAATGAAAACTACAGGGCCAAACTATGTCAAATTTTTAGGGGACCACATGGCAGCTATTCCGCGTCGAACAAAAAAGAATCACGTAAATCGAATCATAAATCACGGAGTAATCGGTGTACATATGGAACGGAGTGAAAATTATTTCCATGAAAAATGTTCATAAAATGAAAACTACTGGGCCAAACTATGTAAAGTTTTTAGGGGACCAATTGGAAGCTATTCCGCGTCGAACATACATAAAAAAAAGCAACAAAAAAAAAAGATCCCGACGAATTGAGAACCTCCTCCTTTTTTCGAAGTCGGTTAAAAATAAGGCGGAACAAGCATACATTTCGGTAAGTAAGGTACACAACTACGTAAAATATTTTACAAACTTTGTAGATAAGTAATACTTACTGACGAGCTATTGATTGTAACTGCAACATATGAAGTGTATCTTACCTGTGAACAAATAAAGACCATTATAATTTTAGTACCAGACTATATTTCCGATGATTAATTAATTATCTACGCAACACTATTTATTTGAGACTATGGCAATATCCTAAACTTCTTTTTTTATTTTTAAACCACAATGAAATATATTTGTGACAGTTGTTACTCACTAGGACTTAAACTCACACTAAATATGTAACAATGTACAGAATACAAATTCGGTGCAGAATTAATTCAGTATTAGACACATTCACTTCTATTGAGTTCTATATGTCAAAAAATTTGCGGGGAAAAATCGCACCGAAATATTCCTCAATATGTATCCTAAATGTAGAATTCTCAGGTTTTCAAATAAACTTTATAGAGCCACTGTTGTGGAAAAAATACGTCTCAATATTATAAATTTTCGATATTCCAATCGCATCGTCGGATTTGAATCACATTCTATTTTAAGCATTACCGTTACACGCTTTATAATTGGAAAATTTGAAATACGAATTTGGATCGTACATAGGCACCAGATGTCGCACCTCCCACGGTTTATTGTTGTGTACATTTGACCTTATCAGAATTTGTGACATATCTTAGGCTAAAATCGGAAATCTATTTGTCTGTATGTAGTTTTATTTAAGAATGAATTACGTAACTATAGGTGTATGGTGGCGTATGTCAAATATATCAGAAAAATACTATAAAATTGGGTGTTTAGATTTATAAAATTCTTCAGGTACTTTACATAGTTAAGAGTAAATGTTAATTATAGCGATGAGCAAGGCCGTAAATTTTATGCGCCCTATGCGAGCTTCTATAACTGTGCCCTTGTTTTTTTTCGATAATTTAGGTACCCTACCCTAGCTAGAGCAATGCTATATATAGGCCTACTTTATTTCATTCAGGGTGATAAAATAATGCACAAGGACCTTGGTGTTAGTGGACCAACTATGTAATATTTTGAAAGAAAATTCATTTTTTTAAAGAACTATAACACAAATACGCGCATGCGGTGTTAAAAAAAAAATGAACGCGATGTTTTTTCTAATTTAACAGACGTTTTTGATTATACTGGCATGTAGGTACGTATGTGTAGGAATCGAGCACTAGGGGCGCAGCGTGAACTTATCAGGAGCAATCCGAAAAAATAATAGTTCTGCCTGGTCGGGTCGGGCTATTCTTCCGCCCCCCCCCCCCCCCCCAGAGTTCACACCCTGTGCCTGCCTGGGTAGCGGTGGCAGCGCCCTATTTACGGCACTGGTGATGAGGATGATATTTAAATCGATATCAGGAATACGCTGCATCGAATCTAAACGAGCTATAACTAGGCTGATGATTTCTTGGCGTGAACCAAAATTTAGTTCAGTATTGGTGAAAAGAAAATTATAATTGTAGGAATATCCTACAACTACACTACAACTTCTTTGAAAATCTGACCTGTTTAGTAGAACATGCTTTTTAGACCTGCAACAAGAACTCCCTTGTTCGGCGTCAATCAAACACCTGTTTTATTTATTTATTAGGCATATGCTTAATTATGATTCTAAAATTTGAACATACATAGATATTTCACATTGGCCAGATAAAAACTATTGTATAATGTAATAGTGTATAGCCATATTTAAAAAAAGGAGAACTAGGTGAATGTTATTCTATTAAAAAAGATGAAAATTAGAAAAAAAAAGAAAATGTTGTAAAAAACATTATGTTAATTATATACTTTTATTCCTAACATCATTGAATAAAACCACAACCATAAATAAGCGTCCAAGCTTACTCTAACTATCTATGAATAAGACCGTTGGTATTTACGCCCATAGATGACGTGTATTGTGTTATTTAATTATTTAATTATGCTTTTTCCGCCCAACCCATTCTGGATCAATAAAATTAGGTTTTCCCTCTATTTTGTAGTCGTTTTTACGTTTAAAACTTTTGTTTACTAAGACCTGTTACTGCTAAACTAATATTTAGCGTACTTCTTAGAGTACCTAACAAGTTCGGCAAAAACGAAAAATACAATCGTCATGTGTGTCCATACGTCCTTTTTTGTGCGTCATGTTTCCCAGAAAAATTGTAATTGGTTGAAATTTTGTTAAGTGTACAAGTATCATTAAGTTAAATCTTAAAAAATCGGAATGTTACACAATTTTTCTCTAATCCATCCTGAGGTTGTCTGGAAGAAATTGTTTTAAGTGATGAGACCGCCTAGTGCCTTCTGTACTTAAACTTCTTAAAGTGTATCTTAATTTTATGAAATAATGTATATTCTATTCTATTGTAATCGGAATAATACCACTGTTCTTACCAAACTTCTTGTCCATCCAAACGTTGTCTAGAAGAAAACGTAATAACGATAAGAGCGCTTATTGTATTGTTTTTTATTTTTTTATGTTAACTGCATCTTTTAACACATAATAAAGCATATTCCTTTATGCAATGATATTTGTTACTAGTTTTTTATTCAAGTCAACCATTGGAGAGATATTAAAATTCTATGGAGTAAGAATCTTACACAAAATAATTTCAAAGAGAATTGATTTCTATAAGAACTTCTCAGTAGTATTCAGATATTTAAATACAATTAGAAAATACCTTAATACTACTCAGTAGTATTAAGGTATTTTCGACTATATCGTTTTAAGTTTCCATATTAAATGATGAAAACCGAATTATTAACGTTCATCATATCTACGGAATCCTTCGTCATATCTTAGCACTTAGTCGCTTGTTAAATGATATTTAAAGGACCGTTGAAACAAGGTTATTTCTGAACCAAATAAGACTAGAAACTGCTTCTATAAAGCGTTTTAATAAGATTAAAAGAAATACCACCTGAAGGTCAACCGTCGAATTACAATATTATTTCTAAAACATCTAAGGCCGTGTCCCCATTAGACGAACAGTGAGGAGCTAACTATTTGCTTCCAGTTTACCTATCTATAATTTTTAAATGAAGTGTCCATACAGCTCGTAATGTAGACAGTTTTTTTGTCGAGTTTATCGTCTTAGCCAACTCCGGTGAGTTGGGGGAAAGCGGTGAGCAGTTTCGAACTAGCCTAGACTCTTTATCCTGGTATTCGCTCGGAGGGTAACCACCCTGCAGTAATTGGATTTTGGGCGATGTGCGGCGTCCGGTTGTCTTCACGGGCTTCGCGTTGGCTCCATCAGCAGTATGGTCGGCCTGTCTCGGCGTCCGATGGCCATCGTGGGCTTTAGGTGGCCATCTATAGCGTCTGCGGAGTTTTGTTTGCCGACTCATTCAGTGAGCGGGCGATTAGCAGCGAACGATGCGCGCGGTAAGCGGCATAGTATACTCCGCGTTGCGCGGCGTTATATGCAAACAATTTACCTTCCTTCCCAAGAGTTCGCAAGCGCTTCACAGCTAATACAGCGGTCAGAGTCAGGCAGCGAACAGTAAACTGCTCACTGTTCGTCTAATGAGGACACGGCCTAACAATAATAGCGACCACTAATTTAATCAGCAAGTTCAAATTATAAGTTGGATAGAAAGGTTAATATGTTAATTTCGTAACAAATACAGCCAGGCTACAATGTACATAATTATATTATTTACTATATGAATATACCTACAACATTTACCAAGGAAAAATAACGACTGCAAACTTTGGCATAAGGCTGATCGCATAATAAATCCACAAAAACGGTCGGCGCTATCTTTATTGATCGTTGTGCGTTTGGTAATAAAAGTCAATTATAGGTTATTTGCGTTATAAGCTAGATGATTTACTTGAGTAATTCAAGTGTATATAATTAGAGTAACAGGGAATACAGTAATAACGTTGAAATATAATAGGATGCTTAATTTTTATTTTAATCTCTCGTTGGATACCGGTTTGTCTGAAAGAAATCGCTATGAGCGACAAGACCGCCCATTGTTCTGATGAAAATGTGTCCATATTAATTGTCTAGGTTTAAGTCTATGGTGTACAATAAAGAGTTTTCTTTCATTCAAGTTCTCAGTGTAACGTAATGTTCAAAAATTTCTTGAATTGAATACCAGTGACCATATACTAGAATATTGTCATAATTTGCGTAATGGTATTTTTTTGTGTCCCACTAGTAAAAAAGTACGAGAGCACTTAAATATGGATTGAGACCACACAAAATAACGTTTCGGCTAAAAGTATGGCAGCTTTGTTCTAAAGTTATTCGCCATCACACCTGCTCTAAAAAAGAAAACAAACCAGTTAAAAAAAAATGAAATAATAGTAAAGTGTAGTGGCTTGACACATTGGTTATCTCGATGTACAGGCTTCATCACGATGTTTTCCTTCACCCTCGTTAGCAGGTGGTAATTATAACAATATGCATGTTAGGTAAAAAAACTGCCTAAGTAGTGCATGCGTTCCGGCCAGGATTCAAACCCCGCGCCCTTCGAGTACGAGACGTATGCGCCATTACGCTACCATGACGTTAAATTATACTACGTATTTTGAATGTATAACACTGATTTCGTAATACTTGTGTCCTTTTCTATTATAAGCAGCGTTTTATTAGCTAACCATGCGTTGTACTTTATCAAAACTCTTTGAAATCGTCACTGACGTCATAAACGGCTGTCGAGTGCAACTCTCAAGACATGAGTGCAGTCACGTAAGCATTATTATGTCGTAAGTTTAGAATAACGATTATTTAGCAAATAATTTTTAATAATTTCTTCATATTTTAAATCACGTCTATATGAAGGATAACTAAAATCAATGAACCAAACAAACATTATTTATTATCTTTAAATTGAAATCATTAGCATATTACGAGAAGGTTTTACAAATAAAAAATTTGCAAAATACATCCAAAGCGGAAGGAAACTACCATCAGTGTGTATGTAAATAAAACACACACAATGTACCTAACTATATTTCCATGTTAAACGAGATAATATTTAAATTATCTATAATATTATAAAATGCTGGCCGTGTCTGTACATTGAAGCTATTTAAACAACTGGAATACACTAATTAACGATGGAGAACACGATGCATTTTTTTTTCTTGTCTCAATGATTTACGTAAAAACTCCTGGGCCAATTTCGATGCGGTTTTCGATGATCGACAGCTAATTCTTACGACTTAAAACCTGTGCTTATTTTTATACCGGGAATCCTATGGTACTTTGTGTCCTGGGAATCCACGAGAATTTCAAGAAAAGCGTGGACGAAGTCGCGGGCATATCCTAGCATGTATATACAAGGGAAAATTCATATAGCGTTTGATTCCAAACATCCAACCTAGAGTAACTAACAGAACGTGTGTTCAAAACATTTACCCTGACGGGAATCAAATCCGGGACCTCTACGATCCACTAAACGAAGCGGACCAAAACCAGTAAATCAAATAGCCTATTAGGGCCTATTTGGGAGAATATTTATTTAACCCAGTGTATATTTTTATAATAGGCATTAAAAATTACGAATAAGAAATATTCATAATAAAGTATATTTGTACACTAAGTATAAAGGAAAACTGCTCTATTTATTATTATAGGTATATTAGAATAAATTACTGTCTACGTACGAGTGTGTGGCTAAGCACAATAATAAAATAGCACCATTAGGTATAAATCATGTAATGCAGGAAACAACAACAAATGTTTCAAATTGAACAAATATAGTTTAGTGACATCTTTGACATTATTATTTTACCATATATGATTACTTGTTTGGCTTCAACATACTTATCTAATGTGCTTGATAACTTTTTATGTTCGTGTCGGATCGCGTTTAACTGTTGTCCAACCGATATTAAGGGATGACGCAGTCTAGGATAGAGCATGGAAGAGGCGGATGGACTACCGCCTGCCAGGGTCCCGCGGGGTGGTGAGAGTATGTTCCCGTAGCCCTGGCATTAAGGCGAAGGAACGAATGGGTATCCCACCATAGCAATAGCGCTTCTTGCGGGAAGTGCCACCCCGACCTGGCGAATGCCACGCACCGGCCTCGATTATATCCCTCGCGCGAATCATGGTCCTTAATCAGAATACCCCTCGTAAAAAAGACTAGGATGGAGCATGTTTATCTAGTGAGCTATGAGGCATTAAACAATATTCGGAACAATATTCCTAAAATGTATGTTTTCTCTGCCTTTGAAATTTGTTATTTAGTCGTTTCAACGACACTTTTACGATCTTGTGCATATTGAGTTAGATTAAGTTTGTTGGCTTTTTCAAGGCTCTTAAAGAAGCCTTCAAACTTACTCTAACTCAATACGAATAAGACCGTTAGTGTTTACGTTCTCAGACTCCAACAGTATTTACCAAAATGTTAGATAAAATCTAATTTGCCATTCAGTATTACAGTGAATAGATTACATTTGGGTGAAAATTTTCTGGTTTATCAGGAAAGCCTTGGAAGAATATATTAAAAATGATGTACTGCCAGGAAAAGCTCCTAAACTCTACATGACTAAATGGCGTCACAGATCTTTCTTCCCTCAATTTCAACGTTCAATTATTTTCAGACAAAATCAGTTCAATTTTGTGTCTCAATAATTTTCTTTTCAATATTTATCTTATAACTTTTAAAAATGCAAGTTCTATACTGGGGTATTATAATTTACAGTATTCTTTACTGATGTTAAATGTTATTTTCAGAAGAAATGATCTTACATCAAAGAAATACACATGAAATATCTCAATATGTCCATAGCTATGAGTTCTTGTAAATCCAACGTAAGTAGTTGTCACACCATCAATCCGTGCCTACTACATTTTTATGTCTTCAATTAACAGAATCACAAGACCCTTCAAAGTTAACCCACCTTCTGTAAATCGTTCGCTTTAATAATATCAGTTAAATCCCAAAATAACTTTTGTTTACTAGAGCTTCCGAGAAAGGAAACTATACCGCCATTAGCATTTCCTTTCTGGTCTTCTCGGATCACGTCAACCGTCAGCGTTATTACGCGGATGTATAAAATTAGATTTTATAATTTCATAAAGAAAATTTTGTTCAATATCTATTCTCGTATAGAATACTAGTTTTTGCTTGCTCGCGTTAATGCTGTCCAACCGTACATTTTTCCGGGATAAAAAGCCTAGGTGGTATTCCAGACTACAAGTTAACTCTGTACCAAATTTGGTCCAGATCCGTTTAGCCGTTCTGGCGTGATTGAGTAATAAACATCCATCCACACTTTCGTATTTATATTAAGTGTAAATTAGTATAGATCAATACAATATTATCAATATGAAATACCTTATGTGAATGTGTATCATTGTAAATCTAAATTTGTATAACACACATACTCACACCAACGCACACTACCATCGCATTGCATTACACGCACACTTCACCAACCAACCCAGACACAAAAACGTAAAACTAAACATATGGCACTAGTTAGTAAGTTAATTAGTTAATATATATAGGTATATACACAAGACACACATTACACATGCACTTCCTCACAACACCAGCATGTAACAGATACACTCCACATTAGTATAAGTTCAGTATTAAAATTAGAATAAATTAGAATAATAATTTATTCGTAAGGTATACCCACAAACATTATTCAATAAATGTCACACACAATAACAAAAATAACAAATAAGCTAGAAGAAATTTCAAAAGTTTTTTCTAAATTAGGTTGTAAAAAAGGGAACTCGAGTCCGTAGAGTTGTTATAACAAAATAAAAAAAATAAAATTGGAACTGCGTAAACAATAAAATAGGTATTATATAGAAACAATATATATATATATATATATATATATATATATATATATATATAATTTCAGAAAAAACATAAAATTTTAAGAGAACATCCAAAAAAAATTTCCAACTACTTTCGAATGTCAGTAGCCAGCTTCGGTAAAAAAATTAATTTAATTGTAACGGGACGACAACACAACTATTCTTCGAGGCGGTCGGCCGAATACTAGCCAAAAAACCGCCCGCGGTTAACGCATAGTGCGTGTGCGCCCACTTAGTTCTATTGATTACAAATTTTGCTACGGTTTTTTACCGCGACAATTTTGTAACATTTCACGGTTTTAAAATCAGTCGGGGGTAAAAACCGCAAGTGCGGCCGCTTGTATTCGTTTTCGTGTTTCATAAACTCACACGGTTAATAACCGCTGCGGTTTCACCGTAGTGCGGCCTAGGCCTTAAGGCTAAAATAGCCATTATAAATATTATAATAATAAATTATAAGCCATATGCAAACATGAGATCGGCTCAAAAATCAGAACTTATAAAGTACATAGCGGTCACTGTGGTCACACAAACTAAAAACGGTTTAGACGGTATTATCTACATACCTAACTATGTATTTCATAATATTATACTCTATTTTGAAATTTTACTAAGTGTACATATATAAAAAATACAACTATTATGTACATATATATTTATTTTATTCAATTACAAATGTATGTTTAAAAAATATAAAAACCAGATCTCCCCCGGCTAAGGTACCCAGGGATCCAAGCTATTAGTGATAAAGGCTCTAGAGACAAAAAAAGAACCTCACGATACGGGCCGCGTCTAACAGAGCATCTGGAGTCAATCCAACAAACCAAGCGATAGCCTTTCGAGATGACGGCCAATATTAATATTATTACACCTAATTCGCATATAATATCTCAATAATCTGAATTATGTCTAGTAAGTGCTTAAATTAAGATAGCATAATATTTATACTGACTGGTATACCCATATCTTAGATTTCAAAACTTATAATATGACAGCCCTATTGCCCGGTACAGTTTAAGTTACAAGGTTGAAAAGGTCAGGGTGAATGACCCGGTATATTTTTTTGCTTTCACAGTTTATCACGTCGTTACACGCGACGTGCTAGACTCAGAAGTAATTAGACAAGAGTGTTTCACTCGACAGAACTTTTGTAATAGCTCTATTTACAATTTTATTATAGGTAATAACCTAATCCTAGCAAATTATAACTGTAAAGACATTCAATCGCGCATTTAGTTGAACTCGGATCTAGGTCAGTTTCTCTACAGGTCTCTACTTATGCAGTCTTCGCCAGGTCCCGGTAGAAGCGGAGGGCTAGAGGTATTCTAGCTTGACGTGAAGAATAACAAGCATACCAATTGTATCAAACAAGGGATGCTGTAGATCGCATGAAGTGGGTAAGAAAAAGTAGGAAAGCGAACCCCCGGTTTCGAATTTACCCCCCGGATGATGGCGATAACAGGCCATTGTTAATAGATGTCCAAGTCATTATTTTTACAGTTCCGTGGCCTTTCTCGAAACAAATTTCAACCGTTTTGAAATTTTCAACTCCGTCCGTCTTGTCCTTGTATGTGATAATATTTTTATTGCAAATTTATGGGTCTATTGTGGAGGACATTTAGTAGAAATATGCCGTAGTGAACACAGTGTTGCAGTGAAAAAAAATTTTAAAGATAGGGGCTGACATGTAACTGAGGATTGCTTTTTTTAGTTTTATCAATACCCGTTGAGTTGTTTTTGGAATATGCGGTATTTTTATTAGTCTAAATATTAATCTTAGTTTGGAAACCTGTTATTACTTAACTTCTGATATGTATATGAGAGGAAGATTTACTGAAGCTTATCAACACATTGGTACGTTGAACAATGAATGTTGTTAATCAGAAAATCACAGTGCGGTAAACAACAATATTGTCTACAAAAAACAAGATTATATTGACGATACAAACTAATGGTTGCTATGAACATAATAACAAGTTTCCCTGCCTTTTTCTACTGTTCCGAAATATTGAACAAACACATTCCCCTAAATCCTTACCTTAATATCGTATGACCCATTTCTCTGTTACTTTTATACTAAAAGGGTGTGTTCACGCAGAGGGTGGTTCCATACACGCACTCTCTGCGTGTATGGAATAATAAAATATACAATCAAATAAAATTTCCGCAAGCAGGTTAACTGCTGACCTAGATTTATATCAGATTGAATCATTGGAAACAATACCAGCATAGCAAAATAATACTGTATTTAAAACCAGTATGGCGAATTTATAATTCAGGGATCTGTAACATTATTGTCAACACGATCATCATTGTCGACGTAAAGATTCATCTAATTAAGAAAAATGTCCATAAAATGAAAACTACTAGGCCAAACTATGTAAAATTTTTAGGGGACCAATTGGAAGCTATTCCGCGTCGAACAAAAAAAGAATCACGTAAATCGGATCATAAATGACGGAGTAATCGGCGAACATACATTTAAAAAAAAAAGCAAAAAAAAAAAAAGATCCCGACGAATTGAGAACCTCCTCCTTTTTTCGAAGTCGGTTAAAAATGGTTACCGTCACCTATGGACATTTGCAATACCAGAGATGCTAACAGTGTATTGGCAACCTCCAGAATCCCTGTACTGAAACCACCTGGCCACTAATGGCAGAACTCAACTAGCGGCATACTCTAGACATTTAGACAGACAAATTAATGCCCCACCACCTGGTAACGATATTTGAGAATTAACTTAGCATTTATAACGATATATACACTGGTCAACAAGTTCAAAAACGTGATAAATAGAGATAAAGGTCCTAAAAATATGAGCGATAGCTCATTCGATTCGGAATCACCTCTAGAAAAATGTTTTTGAAGGATTTTGGGGCAGGTAAAAAATTGCAATTGTTATTAACAAAATAAGATGAAAAAAAAATGATATTTAGTTTTTCGTTAATAACTCAAAAAATATTAACATATAAGCAATTTAAAAAAAAGTTCGTTAAACAGGAGGAAATTTCCGATAAAAAAGTCTCGGCTCCCGAAACTGTAAGATCAATATTTATAATTTTCCCAGAGGGATGAAAATACGGCCGAAAACGGGTACTCTGGCTTACGCAAGGCACACCCACATCGGCACTTTAATGAATAAATATTATTTAAACATACTTAATATGAAAATAAAAAATTGAAAAAATTCAGGCACTAACTGAATAGATGAATGAACAATAATCTGCTTGAAAAATGTTTTTATAACAATTTTTCATTAAGTTATTTAATAGTTACTTAATAAAAATTTTTTGCTTGAACATGAACATTGCAAGTGTGATAATTGTTAAACTATAAATTTAAGATTTTTTTCCTTTCTTGGAGCAATTCTTGAAAGGCTTTAGAATAGAACCCCGTTGGAAAAATTAGAAAATATTTATTATTCATTTTTTATTAATAATTTTCAGCAACGAAAATTATTAATAAAAAAATGAATAATAAATATTTTCTAATTTTTCCAACGGGGTTCTATTCTAAAGCCTTTCAAGAATTGCTCCAAGAAAGGAAAAAAATCTTAAATTTATAGTTTAACAATTATCACACTTGCAATGTTCATGTTCAAGCAAAAAATTTTTATTAAGTAACTATTAAATAACTTAATGAAAAATTGTTATAAAAACATTTTTCAAGCAGATTATTGTTCATTCATCTATTCAGTTAGTGCCTGAATTTTTTAAATTTTTTATTTTCATATTAAGTATGTTTAAATAATATTTATTCATCAAAGTGCCGATGTGGGTGTGCCTTGCGTAAGCCAGAGTACCCGTTTTCGGCCGTATTTTCATCCCTCTGGGAAAATTATAAATATTGATCTTACAGTTTCGGGAGTCGAGACTTTTTTATCGGAAATTTCCTCCTGTTTAACGAACTTTTTTTTAAATTGCTTAAATGTTAATATTTTTTGAGTTATTAACGAAAAACTAAATATCATTTTTTTTCATCTTATTTTGTTAATAACAATTGCAATTTTTTACCTGCCCCAAAATCCTTCAAAAACATTTTTCTAGAGGTGATTCCGAATCGAATGAGCTATCGCTCATATTTTTAGGACCTTTATCTCTATTTATCACGTTTTTGAACTTGTTGACTAGACTAATATAGACAGAAGTTGCTTTCTCCATACTTTAAGCTGTTCTCTTCTTTTAAAATTTTCGCAATCATATTGGCTCAGCACAATATTTCTTATTATTCTATACATCTTAATTTAGGCATGTCTTTCTTCGCACAATCCATCCATTAATTTTTGGTCCACCTTTATTCTTTTATCCATTTACACGTCCTGATAAGTTCGACAAAATGCTACATATAATCGGCGTCAGTGCAGGACCTTTTAAGTACATGTTTTGGTGACATGGTTTTTATTATATATATGTATATGTCGGAGGGAAGCTATAATTCGATGAATTGTTTGGATGTATAACGCATAATATCATTTGTTTACATTTTAATTACTTCTAAAATTCTTAATTTAATTTAATTTGATTTGTTAAATGTTTCTATAACTTAAAGATCGTTCTAACCTAATAAAAGTTATGAATATTGTAATTTAATAAACGACCAATCAGAGCAGAGCATATGGCTCCGAGCGGGGTCAGACGCCCTCTATACTTTAGTAGTATCTACTTCGGTAGACGGAGGAGTTTTTGTGGCGCGTTTGGTTGGTGGCAACAAGTCGAGTTGGACCACTGAGAATTTTAAAGAAAGTATTGAAGTTGAAAGTATGAGCGCTGCTCTGAACCCGCTGCTCGGTCTAAGCTATGTTAAAATGCTGTTCAAATCTTAATTAAAAGTGTATAAACGGTGGCCATTGTGTTTTATGCTCGCATTTTATCCTGATGACGCCCACTAAACCTGCAACCAATAAAGAGCATATCACGAGAACGAGGCTATCTCCGACATATATATTACAATTTTGAGGAAAAAATCAATGTCACCAAAAAATGGAGATACGAGGTCTTGCACACGCCGGCGATATGTCGACGTAGTCTTAAAGGCATCACGCAGTTATGTTATATATTCTTAATTTCCTGGTCATAGCTGAAATGTTTTTTGTGACCAATTTTGACCTAATTAACAAGAATGACCGCGACGCAGCTTTTAGCTTTCGGACCGTACTCGCGTGACAACACCGAGGGTTTACGAACCACACCTTTAATCTATGGGGTCATGAATGTATACGGGAGTATATTGATTTTACATATGATTTCTTATTATTATTATTTATTTATCATCATACCTATATATAAACTAAACAACTGAACTAATCAGGTAAGGAAGTCTACTTGCACCTAGCTATATAATTGTTACAACAAATAGTGTAGCTCCGTCTACGTAATTATATAAGATTTAGGAACTTTTAGGAATTATGTTTGTTCTTCCGAGCTTTTAGATATCGATTAAATCCCTTATACATACTAGTTATAAGAGGTTTAAAGGCTTGTTAGAAAACTCATTTTCATAATCGCCTTCTGGTTGCGATTCGCTTGTTCGTCGAATAACTATTATATTATAAAAAGGGGTATCAGAGTAGTACTTGTTACTTTAATGCTAAGTATTACAAATTGGAGTTCATATTTAGATTTGAATCTAGTATAGGTGCTATAGACCCTTAAAGAGGAAAGTTCATTGACCTGCCCAACACTTAACTAATAAAACAGCTAATTATGACCTACATTACCATCGTGTCTGTCTATGTCGTAAATTATAGTTAATGATATTGGTCTTATAAAGTTATATTATCGACTAGCGGTTCAGGCAGACGTTTTCCTGCCCTGAAAAAAATATCTAGACACCGATTCCAGCGGCACCTAGCGGGTCTATTTGTGAATCTAAACTGTCCCCGAACCCAGTTAAACACTATTTTTTTACACTTTGGGTTACATTATTGAAGTTTTAGTTCGTCTTTTATTCTAGTAATAAATATAGCCTATATTAGTCTGGGATAATGTAGCATTCTAATGGTGAAAGAATTTTGAAACTGGTCCAGTAGTTTTTGAGTTTATTCGTTACAAACATATAAAAATATAATACAAGTCTTTCCTCTTAATAATATTGATTTATTTAGATAACTATTGTGGTGGAGTTATGTAAGTTTTTATTTATTGGCTGAAGCTCGCAAACAGACCAACGGTCCACTTATGCCTGGTTCCTATATCTTATCGACCGTTCATTTGCCTTACCATAGGTTAGATTTGATACAAGCTCCATACAAGTAATGTAAAAATTCAACCGATGCTAAGGCAAGTGAATTAATAGTAGGATAGACAGAGATGGGATGGGTAAGAGGTGTACAGTACGTAGCGATCGCAGTAACCGAAAGCTGATTATACAGTAACAATTGTATTATTTGATGAGAGCTAATGGATATAGAATTGAAGATTTATTTCAAAAATAGAGCTAATTAAAAAGTTGGAGAAAGAATGTTAATTAAATTTAATTGTGTAGTTGCAACGAAGTGATTATAATTTTAAAACAATTTCACTGCTAATGATGTAAAATAAATGTTATATTATTTATTTATTTTAGTAAGACTTAGACACAAATAGTCATATAAATTAACTAAATAAATCAAAATATTGCTAACTAAAAGTCTTGATATAATTATAGAAATACTCACGTAAGTTAGTTACCTTGGGATATATTATATTTAAATTAATTATTTCACTTAAAAACAGAAGTCTATAAACTGAAGACAATTTGAACTTTGGATAAAAACTAGTTTAGTGAGTGTACAAAAAAGATTTTTGATAAGATTTTTTAAATTTGATATTTAAACATGTGTTTCAAATAATTCGGCCGACACACACATACTGTATGCACTATTAAATAATAAATGTAGACTTAAACATCTACCATTATGCATATAATTGAATTTGAAAAGGAAAAAAAGCATCAAGAACCTCATTATGTTCAAGATCTGCCTAACTATACCTCACACGACTCTGTACTAACATATGTAATTGACAAGGCTTTCAAATCCTTGCAAATAGAAGATATCAAAAGTTGCGCGAAGTAAAAGCAAAATGAACTCAACAAAATTTTAAAATACAACCGGAACAGAATTCAACAATATTAATAATACAGACAAAGAAGCAGGTATGTTAGTCACTTTATATATGTTTTAAATTTAAAACAAAAATAAATTATATAAAAAACTATCGAAGACCATTGAAGAAATGTTATATAGTAATTAATTATAAGACCTTCCATTGTGTGCATTTTACATTAATGGATATTATTTAAGATCTTAATCCATTGCTTTACAATTCGAAATTGTATAATAATATACAGCGGTCAGCATTTTGCGTTTTAGTTAGGGTTTTTTTCGTATAACCTCTCCGCCGAGTAACGTGTGATAAGGAACTTGGTTTCAAAAATTAACAATAATATAATATTTAGATCGGTCATTACCACCATCTGCAAGGTCGGTTGGGAATTCAGCCGTGCATAAATCATACTATTCGACTCCTTGCGCCTGCGCAAGTGAGCACGTCCGCAAAAACTCATTTGCAGGCCGACGACCGCAACCGTAAGATGGTTGCTGTTTAATAAGCAAAGCTAGTAATTTAATTTTTTTTAGTAACAATAATATACCTACCAAAGGCTATGTAAATTGATAGATAGTTATACATATATACTTATCTACCAATTTATTTGACTAATTTAAATAAAAGCAGATTTGTCAAATTAACAGATTTACTTATTTCACGTCACGTCAAGTCATAGAGATTTCACATCTTCCAAGCGAAATTCACAGAAAGCGCATTAAGTGTATTACTATACAATCGGCTAAGGATAAGATGCTTATATTGTCGCTTTAGTTGTAAGACTTTTATGACATTGTAATGTTATTTTGATTAAATGAATTAAATGAAAACTGTAACTTGTGTAGTAGATGAGTTTAGAATTTATAACCATGTATTATTCTAAGCTCTAAACTCGCAAAATATACAAGTTACAGCTATATTAGATAAGTAAAAACGAATTATGAGTAATATACAAAAGACAAGACTTCGTGATTACTAAAGGAATAATGTTCAATGGCTAGACTTTGAAATGTACCCATCAGGCAATCGAGACTTGGACCTGTCGATCTAGAGACTGGTTCAAACATAACAACATAACCATTTTATAATGTTTAGTACTTAATTATAGCTATGTATGAACAAATATTCAAAATTACTATTTAAATTCTGAGAATAAGAAACACAATGACCTATACGACGCCGTCAAGGTTGACGGTAAAACATCAAATATATAAAAAATTACTCCGCTTTATTTGACCTTGGGAGGTGGATTTTTAAAAGATAAACGCATGAATTAAAATAGGAACTAGTATTAGAGTTGCCTGGCGTAATACTTGCATATCTATTTATTTTATTGATTGATTTTAACAAAAAAAATATATAAATATAATATTATGTTTCGAACTGCTGCTGCTGCTACTGCTGTACTTGGTTACTAAGGGCCGCTTGCAGAACGATCAGATGTAGAACCTTTAAATAAAATAAGCTAATCATATTAAACTGCCTAAATACGTTTTACACAAAACGTATTGACAGTTCTTTAAACATATTTAGCGGCAAATTTTGTGTTGTGCAAGACGCTAATTGTATTTAAGGGTGTTAAATACGTTGTGTTTAAAAAAAAATTAAGCAACCTTATGCAAGCGGCGCTAAGACTTTGATTTTTTAAACAGAACACAAGTAGGGGGGGATTGCCATGTAGATTCGAGGCCGTAAACTTCAGATCTATATACCGCAGAAACAATACCATTGTGTGGGATAAAAGGTACATACATATATGTATGCATTTCAAATGAGTGATAGTATCTACATACATTTATACAAATATTATGACAATCGGCTTATTAATAAGACCGTTAAGAAATAACTTACAAATCATTAGCCACACCAATATAATATGTGGTCGGTCATATTACCTATACTTACGTTTAACGTGCAACGATAAAATTCCACTATCCTATCAATAAAAGTTTCCCTTCAAAAACAACGAAATAAAAGTGTAACTTTAGATTTATGTACAATCGTATAATAACTACGGATATCATGAAAATAATATGAAGCAGAAATTTGTTCTCATAATGCACCCATTGAAATGTTCTAGTGAACATTGGATTGCTGGAAAGTGTGAACGCGGTTTTTTCAATCGTGGAACCTGGCAACACAGGCTAATAGAGAGCAACGGACTACGGTTGCGAATGAAAAGCTGTCTACAACCAACGCGTGGCTAATCATCAGATGACCTTCGATTTTCGGACATTCGATGCTGATTTGTTCTGGTTTTTACGTGATCCCATTTATTTTTATGAACACAAACTGGGTTCGAAACGATAAAAACGTTCTGAGGTGTTATAACTTTTCTAGAAATTGACTTTACAATATTCACTTCACGAAAATATTATTCGATCACCTAGAGCAGAAAAATACGGCAAACGAAATATTTAATGCACACTATTTAAATATTGGCTATATTTAAATAGTGTGCAAATATAAAATCCTATAAAAAAATAACTAAACTATCTAACTAAGAAAAAATCTCATTATTACGTTTCTTTGTTCGCCTTTTATTTTTATGAATTTCTACTCGCTCTTAGTTTATAGGACTTATGTTAGAATATAAACTTTTGTATCTCATATAAGTGAGCTGTAATGTTCTTTTGAGAATAAAGTTCTTTAAACTCAGATCAGTTGGTGCTGGATAGTTTCTTAGCCACGTGTGTTGTCTAACATAGCAATAAGGCTTTTTAGTAGATACATAGGCTAAGTATGTATGTAGCCTAAGCTTTGAGAGTTAAGATGAAGCATATTCGTCATTAGTAAGGTTAAAACGGCCACTTTATATTTATATATTTATTGCACAAACATTTAATGAATACTTTAGGGATATACCAACTTTAATAACTAGCTCTTTGTCATCATCACCACTGGAAGCTGAGCTGCTGATGACACAGTGCGTTGATCGATGTAATATCACATTCAAATTTAATCATATAGATACAGATGATATTGTAAAAACGTTTAAATCGTTAAATATTAAAAACACAGCTGACTTTTGGGGTATATCCTTAAAAGTATTAAGTGACTTAATATGCACTATTGCGCTACCACTAGTACAAATATTTAATCGATGTGTAGATAAAGGAGTATTTCCTGACTTAATGAAAGTTAGCAAAGTTATTCCTATATTTAAAGTGGAAACAAAAACGACCCCTCCAACTTTAGGCCAATTTCTATTTTACCAACCTTAAGCAAGGTTTTCGAAAAAATAATTTTAAATCAACTGCTCTCACATTTTAATATTAATAAATTAATTCATACTAAACAGTTCGGGTTCACCAAAGGTCGTTCCACTACCGATGCAGGTGTTGAGCTTCTAAAACACATTTATGGTGCTTGGGAAGGGTCACAGAATGCCATTGGTGTATTCTGTGACCTGTCCAAGGCATTCGATTGCGTTGAACACGTGACCCTCCTGAAAAAGCTCAATTATTACGGTATTTATGGCGATTCTCTCAATATTCTGTCGTCTTACTTAAACAATAGATCCCAAAGCGTTGAAATTAACAATATCAAATCTCGTGAGACTGGCATATCTATGGGTGTGCCCCAGGGCTCTATTCTAGGTCCCTTCTTGTTTTTGATATATATTAATGATTTGCCATATTTTATTAATGATATGTGTGAGATAGTGTTGTTTGCTGATGACACGTCACTTATATTTAAAGTAGACAGAAATAAACAGAACTTTATCGACGTAAACAACGCCTTAACCCAAATATCTAAGTGGTTTACCGTAAATAACTTATCACTCAATCCGAATAAAACTAAATGTGTTAAGTTTGTTATGCCCAATGTAAAAGAATACGATGTTAATATTTCCCTTAACGACACTAGACTTAACCTAGTAGATTCAACTGTAATCTTAGGCATTAACCTAGATCAGAAACTCCAGTGGGGCGCTCATATATCTAGTCTCTCAGGAAAGCTTAGTTCTGCTGCATATGCGGTCAGAAGAGTTAGGCAGTTCACTGACGAAGAGACTGCTAGACTAGTTTATTTTAGTTATTTTCATAGTGTCATGTCCTATGGTATTTTACTTTGGGGCAACGCTGCTGACTTGGAGAGTATATTTGTTTTACAAAAAAGAGCCGTAAGGTCAATTTACAACCTCGGCCCTCGGGTGTCTCTTAGGGAACGCTTTAAGGAAATCGGTATTATGACGGTCGCCTGCCAATATATTTTCAATAATATAATTTATATTCGTAATAATTTGAGTGCCTACAAGCGGTATAAGGATGTTCACGATTTTAACACCAGGCATTGTAATAAACTGATATTGCCATCTTTTAGATTACAAAAAGTATTGTCTTCTTTCTTGGGGGTTGGTATACGCTTCTTCAATAAGATTCCGAGTGAAATGTTAGATCTGCGCTTCACTAAATTCAAAATCAAAATAAAAAGTATCTTGCTTAAAAAGGGATACTACACTATTGAAGAATATTTAAATGACAAAACTTCATTTACATAACAGCTCGCTCCAACCTCTTATACTGTGTTTTGTACGAGTATAACGTTTTTATCTTGCCGTACTTGTAAGGAATATATGGAGATATGTTGCAAAAAAAAATATTACGTTAAGTCTTTATATTTATAACTATAATTATTTTCTATCCTTTTATTGCGCTTTTGTCTTATTGAATATGCACTGTTTGCTACAACTCCATTAATTCTTCAAAAGTTATTCTGTAACATAATTCTGTATAAAATCTTTAAAAAAAAGTACTTAAATATAAAAAATAGAACAACAAATATAAAGAAAAACAATTTTTAGCTAGACGTGTTGCTGGGGAGTTTCTTGCCGCTTCTTCTCCTTAACAGCAATAACACGTTGCGAAGCGGTGTACATAGACTAGGAAGTAAAATTAAATCTTAACCTATACCTATGTATGACCTTCAAAAAGTGTTCTACAGTGGAACTTATTTTGAATAAAAACTTTTGAATTTGAATTTACAAAATCATATTAATGGAAGTGACACAGAATGCTATGCAATATGCACTAGGGCTTGCCAGTATATCTGATATATCAGGGGCCCGAAAATATTCAAAGGATGATTCCGTTGCGATAGTGTAAAAAAATCGTATTCTATTAAATCCACAATATCTTCGATCAATCGTACGTGAAAAAGAAAACGATATATTACCAAGATAGCGACATGTTTGGTTTCTTTTGCTGGTTTGAAACAATAGATATAGTAAAACGATTAACGTGATTGAACGTTTCCGTTACTTCGATGAGATCTAAGAAATTCACGATTATAATTTATCTATTAATTTCTTCTTTCAGTATATCAAAAGTACAATACAAAGAAATGTTCTTTGATACATACATGTTGTTACAGTCAAAAATACGTTAAAAACGCATAACTAGAATACGTTCATTGACGCTCAGAAATAAAATTTTATTTACGTACACACTTTACAATGGGAATGGCAGGCGGTAAATGGGTCAAATGAATATGTTATACGAACGCTGGTGACTACAAGCACACGCACGCTGCAGTCAATTCCTTTTTTTATTTGCATGTCACAGAATCTATGAAAACTGGCAATATGTATCAAAAAAACATCATTGCATATGGTTAATAGAACAAAGACACCTGAAGAAACAAACAAAGAATTTTGAGAACAACGTGACTTCTATATCATACTACCCATTCATTTGACTAAAATACTAGTTAAAATTTGACCTCATCTCAATACTTCATACAGGAAAATTTTCTACTATAGATTTTTTTGAACGGGTAGTAAGCTACAAAAGATTTATATTAATTACGTTTTCTGTTTCTACGTGATGTACCTATCTTGGTTTTTCAGATTACTATTTTCACATTTCAATAAGCATTCCATAAGATATTTATTTTTTCTCAATATCTTGGTCTCTGGCAATTTTTTTGTTAACAAAAATTTAAAATATAGAATTAGTTTTTTTGTGAACTTGACGTTGCTGCTAGGCACTGATGAAAGACCAGCGTTGGTAATTATTAACCAGTAGGTATTTGCTGAATTAGACCCTCTTTAGAATTAAGTTAACCTTTTGTTTGTTATTAACCTCACATGATATAACTTTCATTTAAGTAACTCCAAATAAATATTACTTTCTTTCTTTCTTTACACAGATGTAGTATTTATTATAAAATAATTTATTTTTCAATAAATCGATAGACAAGAAAGAGATCTAAACACAAACATTTCTAAATAACTTAGTGTTTTAAAGAAGACCTTTGTTTATATAAATAATTTTTGTTCAAAAAGGGAAAACTATGTAAAACATCAAAACAATAGAAACAGCAAAAGGCCTAATAGATCAATTTAACATAACAGTAAAACCATAAATGGAACTGTGAAGAAATTTCGTCGCCAAATAATTGTTTTATAAAAACTTTAATCTGCGGACATTAAAATTGACTGTACTGCCATACTAACCATATTTAGGCTGCGTCTTTCATCATCACTTCTTCTTTTTTTCAATGTGCCTTCAGACGATTAGAGTATCTAACCAGTGTGAATTATTTATAGATTTTCAATTTTTGGAATAATCTTTAAAAATAAAATAACTTTAAGGCAATAGCCAAATCTTTATAACTTTACCTCAGATTGAGCTAAATTCTAGACGTTGTTAAACAACCAACTAATTACATTTCATTAAACAATTGCATTTTTTTACACCAAAAAAAAAGATTCAAGAACTAACCTACAGTTAGTTCCTTGTTATTCAAAATGATACGCTTAAAAAAGTCACCGCAAAACATATGCTCTTTATTATTATGTATTAAAAATTTCCTGTAAATCAAATACTCTGTAAATAAAAATGTAAAACATATGCAAATATCACATTACAACTGTTATGACGGTAAAAAATAAAAATTGACGAGTTTCGTTTAATTATTGGAAGGAAATAAGCTTAAATAGTATGTTTCCGCAATATACACGATAAGTTATTGGAAAGCGAAATGACTGGTTTATAAATTTGACATCTATGTATTTTTAAATCCATCGTCGTATTATGCTCCAACCAATACAAGTTTAAACAAATTAAAAAAATAGGCAAGAAATAATAAGCACCCTTAATTTGAGATTGAAATCTAATTTCTTACGAAATAATTATAAACTAATATGATTATAATTAAGATTACTTAACCTAAACAAATGTAATTAATTAATACTTATTAGTAGTTATATTTTTTTCTATCTATAACCTAATAAAACTATAAGTAGAATATTGAGCTAAGGTGCCGTCTTCTATGGGTTAAGTGCCCAGAAGACTGGTTATATTATCTCCCTGGATTGCTATATTGAGCCGTTCGCATTGTCGACGATCCCATAATCAAACGGTTTAGATACGCTTGGCCTTCGGAGAGACTTTGCGTCTCTCTGCGTATTCTACCGACTATACAACGGAGAGTGTTCAGAATGGTGCCTTCGTCTTCTTTTTACCACCGCACCGTACGCTACCGTACGGCTGGACGTTCATCCCCACTTCCTTGAGCCGCTTCGCTCTTGTACGCAACGGTTCTTTAGAACGTTTCTCTTGCGCACCGTAGAGATTTGCAATGAGCTCCCAGCCGTGGTTTTCCCACAGCGCTACAACATGGGATTTTTTTAAAAGGATGTCAAAATTTCTTCGAGGCCGGCAGCACGTTAGTGTCACGTCTGGTGTTGCAAACGTCCATAGGCGACGGTAACCGCGTTCCATCAGGTGGGCCGTCTGCCTGTCTGCTGTACTCCAACGATAAAAAAATATTAATATTGAGCCGAGGTAAGCACTAAATTTTTAATATAAAATGAAATAAAAATCCAAATTACCAATGGGGAGGTATTGGTAACAATAGCGCATTATCTCACACCATTATTAAAAAATTTAAGATTATTTTCTGTCCTAATAGAGACTATGAAAATATCATTAAACTAGTGATCTCGGGAGACGTCGTCTTGCCCTAAAAAGTAAAAATCTATAATCCGATTCCAGCGCCAAGTATTTTGTTTAGATTAATGGGTTACATTATTTATATTTTAATCAGGATTCCTATTTTTTATGTACCTTATATAAATTAGGAATAATGTACCATTAGAATAGTGAAAGAATTTTTGAAATCGGTCCAGTAGTTTTTGAGTTTATTCGTTACAAACGTACAAAGATACAAATAGTTCCTCTATACAATATTAATATAGAAAAGAGAAATCGTTTTTTAGTTTAAGTATATATTTTGTTATTTTAGGTCTTAGGTCAATATTGTATTCATGACGACTTTTTTGAATGATGAATGTATTTCTTTTAATAAAATATTAAAATAAGACAATTCAAACAGCACTCACTTACTTCGTATCTGCGAAAATTCTGTAACCAATTTTACTACAAAATTAAAACTTCAGTCGAATCATGAAAGTAAAACGGAACAGGCACTGAAATCGTTGAACATTCATTGAATTATAAATTTCTTAATATGCTTGACTTCTTTAATAGTATATGTATGTACATAGTTTATTTAACGTCAAAGAGAAGTTTGAAAAGAAAATCTAGAATATTAAGTTGTTATGAAAGAAATTATAACCGAAGTCGAACACTGTATCAACTCATCTCGATCCTGCCAGCCATCATTAGCATGTATTGAGACGTTTAAAAATAAATCAAGCGTACTGTCATCGCGTCTACAATGTTGTTATTCTTGTTATTTTATAAATAAAAACAATACGTGTATATATGAAGTATTTTGTACACAGTATCAGAAATTCCATAGAGAAAAATCCCGTGCAACCGAATAAAGAATATTTAATGCACCTATAATGAACTACTACTGATGTAGGAATACTATTCCTACGATGGTCAACAGATCAGTATGGCGATGGAGCGAGGTAACGTAGCCAGCCTTCTGGGAAACTTACCCATTGACTTCGATGACCTAAGCTCAGTATTTTAAGTGATTCTAGGTAGAATACAATATCAGTAAACTTTTGTTCATTGAACTAACTTATGTTATATCAATATTTTGTTGTAAATATCTTCACATTGTTTAAAAAAATTATATTAATGTACTTACACATTTTAGTATTTGTGTGACAAATATTTAACTTGGAAGAAAAATAATAATTTGTGTATTATGGTCTTGGCTTTGTCGCTAATTGGCATAAAATTTGGTACTTGCATACAATAACAAACTATAACAGAACTAAACATAGGATACTATTAAAAGACACATGAACAATTGTAGCTTTGGTCCACGGGACCAAGATCAAAATCAGCTGCCACTAATACATAATAATATATAATAATAATAGGTCCGAGTGAAGGCGCTTACGCTAAGAAATAAAAAGCTTTAAAAAGAATAAAGAAGCGCAATGCAAGATGTGACGTAATAAGGCCACCCTTATTATAATTATCTATAGATATTATGTCTTTTTGACCTATTTTAAGTAAGATCGATCGTATACTCTTAGCTAAAATAGGCGGCTAATATAAGCAACATGGTGGGCATAAGAGCAGCTCCATAATCAGATATAACTTCTCCAAAAATATTGCCACTGCTATATACCATTTATTACTTATCCCTGAAAACAGGATAATTCAAAAATACAGAAGACTTTAGTACAGTAAGAATTTGTAGTTTGATACAAGTAGTAGTTATTATATCCACAATAGTTGGTAAACAATGTGATCAACGTATCCGACCTAAGCGTGCAAATATTTAGATTTATGTTAATTATATGTTGTAACTTCTTACATTAAAGTTAAATAATGTTTAACGAAAAAAATGTATGTGCGCAGTTCAAACGCAGTAGAAGTGAAACATAGTGTGATAAGGGGTGGGAGGGATTCTAAATTTCGTGATGTCATATTTCATACATTATATATAATAAGCTATAACGAGCTTTAAAACACGAAATTTGAAGTATTAACGAAAAACTTCAAAACATTTGCAACTCTATCTGTATGACCATAGTGTTTCAATGATTAAATAGAATGTATTGTATCTCATTCTCTCTCAGACTTAGTCCCATAGATGTGTTTATCTCTTTTTAGTGTCGCTTTTTCGTTTCATTGAGTTTCAAATCACAACGATTCTAAAGAAGTTTCACTTCAAAAAAAGGACAGTTTCCCTGAGATAGGGGTGCTTAGGTTATTAGCATAAAACATCCCTGAAACGCATGATTGTAATGACAAATGTGAGAGAAGTCGCCTAAAATTTAACACAGAATACTTTGATAGTTTATTCCGTTACTCCACTGCTTCAGCAAGCACTGTAACTTTAAAAGCATTTAATGAGGGACGAAAGGAAACATGGGTGGGGTCGGGAATCGAACACGTGTCCCACCCGCTTCCGCCGCCGTGTTTACGCGACTCCTCGGGGTTAACGATTTGTTTGTTAGTAGTATTTCACTTGTTCTTTGTTTTGCGGTTGGCTTTAAGGCTATTCTTGGAAGATAGCTTCAACTATCAGAGAGACATCATTCAGACATTTACATTTAATTTAATACCCGCAGTCAAAGAAGCACTACATTTTAAATACGATACGTTTCAGAAAATTATTAAATTAAATAACTCGTTGAATGGCAACGTTAATTTTAAATTACTATGGTCGTAATTTGAAAAGGTCATAAGTAGAAGGCAAGGATTGTCGAGTGGTGTAAAACATCATCATCGTCACCCAATCACAGTCCACTGCTGGACGTAGGTATCCCCAAGTCGGCGCCACTCATCCCGGTCCTCCGCCTTCCTCATCCAACCCCTACCGGCGACCCTGCGCAGGTTCTGATTCTATCCATAAGAGAAACATCCAATATAGCGAGCTCAATAGCCCGTTGAGCGGCTTGAAATTCGTGGACCAGTCCTGCCGTCAGTGTCCACATCTAGGCCCCGTAGGTCAGGATAGAGAGGACGGACTGCTCGAAGACTTTCGTCTTCAAGCATTGCGGGACGGTCGAAGAAAAGTAAAATATCATTTCTTTTAAAAAATGGATGACTTCAATTCTTCAGTGGGACATTTATGAATATAAACACTAGTTACGGTTTTTTTTATAATTAGACTACAGCTGACAGGTTGACGGTCTACTTGATGGTAAGTGGTTACTGGTTAACATCGGAGCTATTACTAAGCCAAAGTGCTTCATACTTTCTTCTAGTATTGATAACAGTCAATTTACACAATGTTTCCACTACAATATGTAAGTAATGTCAAAGACCTAATGCATTGATAATAATTCATCAACTAAGTTAGTGAGATAAGCAGTCTGATATCCTGAACCATAACATAACTATGACATTACAAACTATATATACAAAATTTTAACTTCAAACTATACCACTTACTGCGATAGACATCCTTTAACTTTCCTGCGACATCCTGTCTTATTATGTTTTGAAAGTGTGATATACCTTTATAACCCACCATGGCAAGTGCACACCGTGACAAACAAACGATACCGACCCAAATATTTATGTATCCGTTTAATACGATCGCCCTACATCTTATACATCCGGTGTACTTTACGACTATGTACAATAGAAGTAAAGCATTATAGATCTTTACTAGTCTCTTCATAAAGATTTGGTGCAGATATCCTGCCAGGATTAACGAACAAAGTCGATACTACATAAATGGCGAAAGTAACCCAACACGAGATCTTGTACTGGCAGATAGTTTGTTGTTTTTAGAACCGATTTTTTCAATTTTACAGATAAAAGTTATTCATAGAATAAAACATAACATGGGGAAATTATGTGTAATAATGACAGTTGCATGAATAAAACAGTTGAGCTATTTCACTTTTCACATTCGGAAGGATTATAATTTATACGACGGATAACTTTTATCTGATGATTGACAAATCGGCCCTTAGTGTGATACCAACTTAAAAAAAGGAACCCCCTTATGCTCTCACTCCACTCCGTTTTCTATCCATGTGTAACAACTGATTACTTCAGAAACTAGAAGCAGGTCTTCAGTGCAAAGAAATTATTTTAAATATCGAAAAAGGAGAATCGAAAGAGATTGTAAAATTTAAAGTCAGCGAGGGATACCTCACATTTTGATTGATTTTGATTTAATAAAATTACAGCGCTAGTTTTGAATTTGAACAAAGAATATAATTCCCCAATATAAATTCGAAAGTTATTTTTTTTTACACAATTTTAAAGCTGACTTTATGTGGTAATCAAACTATCATCACAATGATAACATGATAAGACCGGAATGTCTCAGCTTTTGAGCTAACACAACTACTTATATTTTGTTTTTATATACGTAATTAATTATTTTAATACAAAAATACAATAAATAAGAGTAAATAATAAAACGTAAACACATGTAACTGGAGATACGCGCCAGCTTTGTTCTCACGCTCTCGTGGGAGAATGTACTGTTTATGGTACAGTTTATGTTAAAATTAAACCATATACACACACATTTATCGATGTCTGAATATGGTACGTAGTCGGGTTATGGTGCTAATAGGTTAGAGGTTACATACGGTAGTTTGGCGTTCATGTTAATCTGAGAATCATGAGACGGTGAGAGATAAATACACGTAGAATAGGTGGAAAAGATACTATCATACTATCGTAACAGGATAGTCCGTAGAAGATGTTGAAATTGAAGAAGGTTGTACAAAACGTTAAATAGTACTTAGTGTTTTTTATAACCAGCAAAGTTACAAAGAACAAACTGAAAAAGAGAAGGCAGTTGCTACTAATATAAAAGATAAATATTAAGCAAGTGTATCGAAATGTAGAATCTATGATTTAATTCCTAGATTTAGGAATCGACTCTTCACTTGATCAGAAGACTGAGGCCTACCTCGCACAAAAGATATCTGTATGGTTATTACCCTTCTGGGTACCTCGCATATAGAAGAAAGAGTCGATTACTCATTTTCAGAGTTATTATAGATAAATGTATATCTATGTATGTCATGTTAATTCAATATTCCAAAATTTCTGAATACATATGGTATAATTATTATAATAATGGAATACATCTCCATTTAAATGCATCGTCTACACTATTGCTAAAATGTATTAAATTCTTACACAGATATCCAAAGCAGTGCACCAAAACATACCTGCAACAAAAATACGAAGTATAAGCTTAAAAGATCAATAACTAAAATATGAGACTGCTATATATTCATTAAAGTACATATCGAAGCAACTGATAAGATTTCGGGAATCATGTGATATAAGCTGATAACAGTATGCAAATCAATAACACTTCATACGATAAAGTACACAATTCGAAATGTGAATGACAAAATTTTCGTTTCATCAAACAAATTCAAGCAAATATTGCATTATATTGAGATATGCTAAAGATTACCTCGTATAATTTATCTTCACCAATTCAGCATTCATAATTAAGTTTTGAGCACAAATTTAACTATTTTAGTATCTCATGTCTGACCAATTGTTAACAAAATACATTAGACAAATCTTTATCATTTTCGCGATACCTTTACGCATTTGCGTCCCAAACTAGCTTTTCAGAGACCTAGTTTCGAAACCTGGCCAGGAAGCTTACACCACTTAGGCAGTTTCATAACCTGTGCGCAAATTACAACTATGTAAAATGTGCTGACGATAAAAAAAACCTCGTGATGAAGCCTGCACATCTGGCTGATATTACAATCAAGAAACAACACAATAAAGTCGAAAGGACAATGTAAATAAACGATAATGATAAATCTATCTTACTTTTAAATAAAATCTGAGTAATAAATAACAAAGGCATCGTTAAACTAATTCAGTAACCTTCGTAACGTTTGTTTATTTAACCGACATTTAAGGTCAGGTTACAAAGATCTATTCAACTGGCGGTTAAATTAAAGAATACACCTTGTCTTACAGAGTTATGGCCTCTAAGGCATAAGCGACAAGTTTGAAGCAAATAGGCACCATAAATCTGGATTATATAGAGCCAATTGTTTTATTCATGCAATTGAAATTTTTAAATTTTACATGTTATACTTTATTCTATGAATAACTTTTATCTGAGAATGTAAAAATTGGCCCTTAGTATTTAAAATTTACCACATAAACTCAGTGCTAGCACAAATATCATACAAGTATTGATTATTTTTGAGAACAATTATTTTATTTGAGTTGTGTAGACACTTGGGAATCCTTATAAAATCTGCCGGTCTAAATATATCACAGTCAATTTTCTCACAAACTATTACATCTATATGTACATTGATAAAATTCTACACAAAGGACTATTCTCTATACTTAGTTTACTCTAGCCACTTTGCATTACTAAAAAAACCCAAGGCTGTTTGTAAGTGACTTTATTATTGAATTTGATAGTTGGGGAGAAATTCGCTCTCATAACCGCCAAAGGACACCCATTTTAATTTTTGAACTACGGGGTGGACTTTTTGAACAAACAGAGATACTCGTATATCTTCACTAAAATACTTAGCAGAAAACAGTGAATCAATATACGATTCGAGAACAGCTCAATTGAATTCGCTCAAATGAAATCGCCATGCAACCATAACTTAAGCCCATAACAAGAGCTCGTCGGTTCGTCACACTTGAAAAAGTGACACTGTGTTCCGGCCGCACTGATGCGAAGCGAATGTTTCTACTCATGAGAAGGATATCGTTACTATTTGCTTACTTAATGCGGAGTTGAAGCCCTTATAACATAGCTATGTAACCATTGTTAGCGTAGTACTAATATAGTGGTACTTGTTAGTAAATTCGATATATATTAAACATAAATTATATCGTGACTGAAAAATCGAGAGGTAGAAGACTAAGGTGGCGTGGGCATATAAATGAGTAGAGATAAAAGTCGCGTGACGAGAAGATCTTAAACTGGAAGATTGATGAGTCTAAATATAAAGGAAGACCAAAAAAGAGATGGATGAATGATAAAGGATGAAATTTTAATTTGTGGTGTGAACGATGACCTATGTCAGAATAGAGGAGTACAGAAGGAAAACACATATAGTATCGACCCCAAATAATTGGAACACGGAAGAAAAGAGAAAGAGGAACTAGACTAGACCTATCATAGATTTGACGTAATTATTTCCTGTTGGACTCACATTTTAGCAAGTATCAGAAATTATACTTTTGTGCTCAAGACAGATGTACGAGTATATATCGGTAACAATAACACGTAGCAGGTTATTGAAACCCTATTAAGTCTTTCCAATCAATAAACAATTTATTTCAGATCTACTTGTTATCTACATTTAGAAGGAAACCTGCGCACGCGCACCCGGTTCTGTATTGAAAGTAACAGCTTTCCAATGTCTTCCACGATTAATTAACTCGTTAGCGTTTTAACAACCTTTAAACGCACAACCTACAAATGAACACAATAGGATTGTAAATTTAATCTTTGTAAATTGTCAGATAGCTAAACTACATCAAAGTAATTAAGACCGGTAAAAGTTCTTTAAGGCGGTAATAGACAGTTCATTTTTTTTCAATTTGTATGATTCAGCCAAAAGGATCGATATGAACACAAACTTGAAGCATTTAATGACATTGAATACAGTTGTGTCCGTTCAATTCTGTGCTTTCCAATTATATTTATTCAATTTGATTGATTGGTCTAATACCAACGTTACCTAGAAAGTACTGGCATGCGTGTCAAAGGATTCGGGTCTAGTAAGGCCGTGAGCGTACTACGAATAATTCGCACCGGGTTTAAAATTGCGCGTGCGATTTTGTTTCCGCAAAATATCTTGCGACCTAAAGAAAGAAGATAGCGCACCACGGAATTAATTCTGCACCGGATTTCAAGAAGCAAAATCAGAAAGTGCAACTTCAACTAAAAAGATTATTACATTAAGCTGATTGAAGAAAATAAATAATACACGAAGAGGCCCTTTCTGTAAATCAGGGTGGTGTAATAATAAAAAGGCCAAGCCAAAATCCCAAACACCCTCACCGTGATTCTCACACAGTGACAAAAGTGTTACTATTAATTTTACACCATAATCTCATATTGGGTGTTTTCATTTTTTATTTCTATTACAAATTTTAAACATAATAGTGTACCTACGACTTATTAGTTAATTTTACAAGGTTTAATTAAAATCAAATATAAATAATAAATAAATACTTCGCAGAAGAGGAACTATAAAATTGGTTAACTTACAAGATTTATATGTTATAACGCCTATTTTGTTAAGATGGGTGTTAATTTATTTTATGTTTACACATATTAGTTAATCCAATAGAAAGTTCATCTTCATATCTATTTATCAGACAATCGTCTCGAAAACTAAGGCCCGATGTGCAATCAGCCTCGAGAATACGTCCCACACTCTTATTTACAAAGCTCTATTGAAACTACACATTAATGTTGCTTAATTAGACATTATGTAGTATGAATGGCGACTATGAGAGATCCATTCAAATGTTATCCGATTAGACGTTAATTATATGCAGTAGAAATCGCGTGACATTCATGAGAATTGACTGTCAAAAGATTAATTAGCGGCGGAGTATTTAAAGGACACTAACTGGAGGAAACGATTTACTCATATTTATAGAAAACGCTTGATGTTCGGTGGAACATTTTACAAAGTTGGCTTTGGAATAATGAGACCAGACTGTAAGAACTGAATATTCAAGTGAATTATATTGTTGCAGGGTTTTAATGAAACCAGCTAACACTGATAATATTTCACTTTGATTTTTATTTTTAAGGCAACGTAATTTTTCAAGCTAAGAAGAATATTTCAGAAAAAAATTAAAACACAAGTATTTATTATACTGCAGTCTACGCATTTAGTCAACTTAATAAAACAGTGTAAAATTTGACAGCTTAAATTTTTCAACATATTAAGTATATTATTATAGTAATCATCTATTTAATGATAAATTAAGTAACAATTTCAACTTTAAGATAATGCAACAAAGTTGATTTCGCAAAAACTGTTAACTATACAATAATAATTTTGCCATGATAGTATGTAAGATTCACTCTTATTAGCATCAGACTACCATTAACTATGAAAGAAGAAACTAGTAATGACAATCACCCTGTAAAAATGTAACTCTGAAAAGCTCCTAATTCCTTAATGAAAGTGACGCTATCAGTCATTTATCTCTCTCTCGTTTTGTAATGATTTATTATATTAATTTTTTTAGACCAAATCAGTTTAAAATAGAATGCCCTATGTGAAGTTTCTTTTAACTTTTTGATTTACTTGATTGAAAAAAATATGTTTTAAAAAACAATATGCTAAAATAAGTGAAAAAATGATATTTAGAGGCTCTTCATTTATCTTTTTTACTGGACCATGGCAGTTAAATATTATTTCGTCCATGGGTAAAGTCCTTGATCTTAACCTTATTTATAAATCGCATGAACCATATGACAATAAATAGCGTCACAAATAAATTAACTTACTATAAACATAACTAAAATATTAAAATCTAGTGCGCTTACAATCCAACATTGCATACACTGTAATCAGACACCGATAATTACGTCTGGCAAATTTGAAATAACATTAATAAACTCATTGCTGTATCCAATCGTTAAGCTTGTCCATACGAATATTATTTTCATTACGCTGAATTCAGCACGCGAAAAATTGCAAAACTAGATTTGCTTTGACTTTAACCAAATTATATAAATTATGTGCATATTATTATCTATAAACTTATCATGGTGTCTGTGTGCCATATGTATATTGCGTCTTCCTATTTCAACACAGGCAATGAATCTCCTCTTGCTATAATCTTGGCAATCACCTTTCACTTCATCTACTTTTATTAATCTCTTCATACATGTGCAGATCTTTAGCAAGCAACACAAGAAGTGTTTTCATAAAGAACGACAAATAGACTTGCGTCTGCTTTAAGTGATTTTTTAGCTAAACTTTGTGCAAAACATCTGAGATTTATCCAGATTCAACTTATGAATTTGTTTATACATCACACTCGCCTATATGTACGAATTTAGAAAAATAAACGATCTAACATATTTAACATATTACTCGATACATATATTCTTAGTTTGAAAAAGAAAGAATATAATATGTTCATGATTGTTGACAAATTACTAAAATACCGCGTTCTATAAAAATAAAACAAAACCATAATTTGGTTGCTCTTGGAGAAATGTAATATTTTTTATGACGTGACCCAATATTTCGATAATTAAAAACAAATTGCTCCATACTTTCCAAAACAATAAACGAGTAACATAGAGACAGTTAATTTAAACCAGTCCTGAAAGCGGAACAGAATATTAATCTCAAGATCACCGACAATACAATACACAGTTCCTGAAGGTGGCAAAGTTACTACTAATTCAAGCGAACAATCGTTCATCAAACTAGTAAAGCCTGGAGGCTAAATTAGATTTATATGGTACGCATACGACGGACTAACCGTATGAGAGAACATACATTTACAACTGTGATTTTTAAATATGAATGTAACCATAATAGAGTTTTAACGTTGTAGACCCAAGCGGTAATCATCAATCAATCAATAAATCTTTATTTTACACCCTTACAAAAAAGAACTTACAGACTAAAACTATGTCTTATTATACACAAAGGGCGGTCTTATCGCTACAAAGCGATATCCTCCAGACAACCCCAGCAATTAATTGCGATTATAATGACGATGGTGGTATTCATAACACATAGTACAATTTGTTACATTCTAGTAGTAAATGTATATATGCCGTATATGCATACAGATCTAGGTAGAATCATTATCTTAATTACAGGTTTTAGGCCCGGCTAGATCGATATCATATCATGCTCTCCCAGAATATCGGCGTGAAATAGCATTGAGCTAATCGCGTTTCATGCGATGAGCGAGTTCTGATGGCTTAGTCAATTCCATTTTCGTTATCCTATCCGCCCACCAATCCTATTCTAACAGCCTATCTCACCCCATATATATCCCTTTCCTCATGTCTGATCTCTCTATCTCATGCCCCTATTCCATCCTAAAACTGATAACACTGGCTTCGCAACTCATATTGCAAATGTCTATAAGTGACAGTAATCACTTTCAATAATCTGGGTTGTTTGCCTAAAAATAGACTTGACTTTTTTGTCGATATCAGATTTATTTATAAGCTAACCGACACTCGATTATCATAATTGTTAAAATTGAAATATCACACGAACCTGTAGTGCCTCGTTCTTTCGAACATACTTTTTGCTTTGGCTGGATCATAATCTCAAGCGTAGACTTGCACACTATTAATTTTAAGAATACAAGCCGAAGGTTCTCCAGAGCCTGATCTTTAAATGTGGAACAAATATAAAAACGTAACTATTTGCACATTCTGATATGTGAACACCCATATTTAAGAAATAAATCATCTTTGGAATATATATAGATCGATTGCCTTTTGTCATATTTTATGTTAGAACGTTCATGTTAATCCTGATATAGATATTGCTTGCTCGCGAAGGTAGCGTTTGCCATGCAATTAGTATGCCGTCTACGTTACAATGTACAACCCACTGTGTGGTTGTTATCGTTCAACTTGATCAGTGAAATTGCGTGTTACCTTCCAAGTCGCACCATTTGTTTTGTTTCAGTTTATTATTACATGTTTGTGACTTTGATAGAGATTGTACTAGACTTTATCAGGTTTAATTGCCCGTGCGACGGCATTAATACTCATTTGAAGATTGCTACATTGAGCTGTGATACTTAATAAATTATTGTTGTCTTCTATTTGGTTCAAACAGTTTTTACAGTTACAGTATAGGTTTGTAACCCGATCTCAAGCGGAAATATGGTCTAAGATGGAGCACGCTTACCTAGAAGGTATCTATTCACACGGAATCTAAGACACCCAAGTTGGTTTAATAAAGTACGACGGTTTAGGTAGAATCAAACTCCGGTAGTGCTAAGCAATCCCTACAATTCCGCCGACCCCTCAAGATCTATGCAAGTAACTATAGTAAATATAAACATAACAGACACACGACCATTGGACGGCTATTCTAGAACTGCCAATTTTGAGGAGCATTTCCATCAATTTTCACTCAAATACACAACAATATAATGACTTCGAGCCTAGCAAACGCTCATAACACTTAAACTCTCACGGAGTTATATTAAATCACAAGCATATTATTGCTGTTACGAGTCTAGCATCAGCAATCGTTATTGGAAGTGATAAATATTAAACTTAGCTATTTATGGACGCTATCTTGTGTACTGCGTGAGAAGAACTTTGGTACGAGTGCTTTTGAATACTTTCATGACTCAAGCTCTTAATATTTCAACACCTATTGGCGGTATTAATAAATTAATTAAGGTACAACATCGTCAATTGTTACAATTACCACGTGCTATTAACGGTGAAGGAAGACATCGTGATGAAACCTACACATCGAAATAACCTATGTGTCAAACCTGGCAAGCCGCCTTGGGCCAGCGTGGCGGGTATACTGTCCATACGTTTATGGGCTGTTGTTATACATGCATCTTTTTCCAGAACTTACTAACGATTCCTAACGCCACAATACGACTGTGTATACTGAAAAAATCCTCATTTTTATATCTGACGGCCACCCCTAATATCTCGATGGTTCACATTAAAGATGTTGTTTTCCGCTACCAAATACTAAAGCATAAATCGGATCGAATAGAACAATAATTGTGTCAATAAATGACTGTTTTCACGGAATTTGTAGTCTGAAACCCATTAGAAGTCGTAAAGATTAAAGCAAAACGCAGATAAAAAATGTAAAATGCGAAGATTATCTCAACAGCTTCCAGGTCAATAGACGCAACGGTACAGCGGTTGTTTGATTGCGATCCGTCACTTTGACGAGCGATGCTCACGCGCATCTGAGGCATGTTTGAGAAAACTATTTGGCACAAAGGGCTTTCTAATTACTTTAGGTATCACCACCATTCATCGAATATCAGGCCATATTGTTTGGACATTGAAAATATTTGATAATTATTATTTGAGCTTGTAATTATACAGTGTAGGGCATGGCCCGGTTATTTCATTGAATGTATTTACTTTTAATATTAAGTTGCTTCGAATGAATGGCACTACAGAAATGCGTGCGAATTTCTACACACCGCATACTTAATACCGACCAATGAATTTAATTTTTCGTTACACCGGTTACTGGGAATATGTACTTGGAAGTAAGCATCTTATGACTAGTTGACTTTCTGCGGAGAGCCCTATAGTAGAATTATTTTGTCCGTGCAGTTTGGGTCATAAATCATAGCTCGGCCTCAGCCCTGCTAAGGCGGTGAGCATGTTGCGCGGGCGCAACGCCATTATCGATAACAACTCATTCTTATCAAAGAAAGATTATCATTCTTATAAAAATCATTATTACCTTTTTTGCTAATAATTTTAAACTCGAGATATAAGTATTTATTTTTAATATAACTTGTTACATTCTTTACATATAGTTTTTTAATACATAGATACCTAATTAATAATTTATTTTAAATCATTATTAATCTAATTTTAATAAATACGTTGTTTTAGCTATTTTTTCTTTCATTTTTATCACTAATACACAAAATAACAAAACTAAATACATTATCGACAACGATTATCGACAACAATAATGCGTATTACTATGCCTGCCCATAAGGCCCGTGAGAGGAAGAGAGAGCGAAATACTAGCTTCACTGCTCCGATTACTTATGACCTAAACTGCACGGAGAAAATAATTCCATTATAGTATGCTGTACATCGACTATTGATCGAATTATTGACCACTGAAAATGAGCCAATATCCTTCCCCCTAAAACAGAGTCGATTGTCTCCCACGCTCTTGGAAGAGTTTTGGCGAAATGTTTTTCTCTATTTTATATTTAATAATAAACAACTTAACAATGTTTGTTTGTGTTTTATTAAATCCAAAAATATAATATAGTTTTACAAGAGCCATTTTTAAATTCGGCATGCAGCGCAATGACAAGACACATTCTGCTGGTCTGTATCTGTCATTGTGTGGCCATATATTTCACTATCCTTACAAAATTATAGAATTTTCAAATTTTTGTATGAGAAGTAGCTATAGCACCCTGCTCTTTCCCTGTATTTGTCTCTCGCATGTCTTGGGCAAGAGCCCAAATTATTTTGATTTTTCAAAATCCCCAAAATAACTGCAGCATCGAAAGATTATTCTTGAAATTATAATTCGGTAATTAAGATTAAAATATTACTTATTAATATTTTTGGCTCTGTAATTAAGAAACGAAAGTGTGTGAGCAATTACTTTCACTAACAAAAAAATTTGAAGATACCTACGTATCTTCAAATTTTCGTTTGCAAACTATCATGACAAAAATACATTTTTGGAGTGGGCATTGAATTCAACCATCTTTGAGTACAGTACATTAACGAACAACTATCTGACAAGCAGACCGCAGTATACATACATATGACATAGCAACACTTGTGAAGCATCCTGAACACATGCCCGCTAACATTTAACGCGTCTAAATGTTAGTCAGATCTTATTCACCACAGCGATAAATAGAACTAGTCACCTTCTGTTTAAAAATATAAATGAAATGAATACGGTTACACAACAAGTTTTCTGACAACAAGAATCGCTAGGTTTCTCCGTTCGTCAATGATACAAGTAACAAATTCAGATAATTACTAATAAATTGATGTCTATAGCTCTTACGCGGCGATGACTTCTGGGATGAAAATAATCCTATCTTCATGTCCATTATCGAAAGTATTTTAACATATATACATTTCATTATAATCGGTTATGCCAACTCTGTTATAAACAAACAAACATAATGAGGGCTTCCTAACATATAGGCGTATACACAAAAATGCATTTTTTTTGTTGTTGTTTACTAAAACCTATGCATGTTACAATTTAGAAAGTCTTACCAGTATGCAAGTGTACCTAAAAAGAAGGGTATTACAAATTTTATTCACAATTGTTCATTCAGTTCAATTCACAATCTTGTCCCTTGTGCTCCTGAACATTTCTATACGGCTATTAGCAACTTCAGTCACTGTAGGTTGACAGTTAACGGGTCATCCTTTCTTATAATGATATGTTAGTTAGCGTCTACTAATATTTCTTTTTACTTCTCATCTAAATGCGCAACACAAGGAGATTACGAATGCCAGTGTTACAGGCTGTAAACTGGGCAAGGTTGACCAGTAAAGAAAATGTTCGCTTCTGATTTACTGAAGGTGTAACATATGAATTGCACAATAGAGTTAGCAGCCCTATTTATCTAGGACAAGTTCAGATGATTGCATGATCCCAAATTAACAACGATAATCGTCTTTATGGGTTTGATTACAGTCGCTTCTACGCGTACTGCGGAACTTAGCTTAATTAGCACCATTTGTTCCATTTCAACGTATTTTTAACCAACGCTAGACTCTAAACGTAAACAGTTTGATTTCTGTTTGTTTGACCATCGGCTAGGACAGGGAACGCATGGTATATTTGTTTATGATAAGAAAATCGTATTTATGACAGTTGCATATAAACTAATATAACATCTAAATATTCGTGGGGAAATTCTGTAAGGGGTGAACTGTCGTTCTCATGAAGTATCAAGTTTTATGCAATTGTTAGTTACTCAATTTAATTCTCAGACAGATTCGCAGTTGCTTTCGCATTTAAATTTAGTATGGAAGAGGAACATTTAAATAAAAGAATATTAACGTAAATATTTTAATAATTTTTATAACCCCGTGTATAATTTATATTTAATCTACGTTATTTTTTTATGGAGAAATCATATAGAAATAAGCTAAGGGACTCGTATTATAAACTTTTTGAGCTTTTTGAGGTAGGAATTTCTTATGCATGCCCCTTTGCTCTGGTACTAAGTACACCACGGTGTTCTATCCATCGCCCTATGCCAGGGTCGAAGGTCTGCAGATGTTATCATTGCAACTTTGTAGGACATAGGCATAATCCTACGACAACAGGGCGGGCACCTGCCGGTAATTGGTTGAAAGTCTTTAGGTTAAACAAAATTGAGTTCCAAGACAGCGATTTGGGATTGATATATTTGTAGTTTTTTAAATAAATTTTATTAAAATAAAACAATTTTACGAATTAATTCAATTTAATGTTATAAATTGAATTGTTATTTTTACCCGTTTATATAATGCAAATAAAAATTTTGAAATTCGAATGTGATTTCATCTAGGTTTCTGGCAACTTTTTACGAGCAAATATTTTGAATTTTCAGCGAACACCTCTCACAGCGTGAAAAGATTGAATTTACCCCCCTAAAACTTTTACCCACAATAGAATTTCGGTCTCGATGCTCGGATGGCGTGTCCACAAAAACTGACCCAGTCCAAATGACAAGCGACTGCAACGTAACGGTGAAGTGAGATTACATTTGAATGATGCCGCTTTCAGAACAATGTTTAGACAGTTCGCGAATGCAGAGAACGGGGCTTTAGCTGGACGTGACTTTAATTTGACAATATTAGAAGTAATCTAGTCTATCTAGAAAGGACCGAATTCTGTAAATAATGATACATCGCAAAGTAAAGAAAAATACTCATGTATTAGTTGATCCATTATAGCTTATTTACATATATAAATTACTAGGCTTGAAACCAACTAAACGTCAGACAAATAATAACTTACCCGCACATGAACAGAGAACATAAAAATTCTGATTTTGAGACTGAGAAAAACCTCAAATTTACTTTAACAATAAAAAAGATATTTTAAATTGATACTTAATTAATGTAAAACATTAGGCAGTACTCTTAAATGACTAATACAATTGCATAACAGCTAACGTACTTAGACAATTTCACATGGAAAATGTTTATGTAGTCAGTTTGTTCTCGTTTCGCCGTTAACATTTCTCCATACATTCATGTATGGAATGCATATCAATGTTACATGAACTAAATAGAAAACCCGCGAAAGGCATGCAGGATACCCTTATGGACTTGACACAGCCTTCAATAGACATGTCATGAAATATGTAAGTACCAGAATTCCTATGATCAGTTAGGTTCTGTGAGATTCTAAATCTTTCCAATATGTATGATACTGCATGAATATTTATGTTATGTTTACACGACAGTAATAATACGCCTTATTTGTCAAGTGATGATATCTACATCGGCGTTCTACGATATCTCTATCAATAAATTATTATTTAATTATGTTTTATTTCATTTTATGATTATGATAATGTATGATATTTATTCATACATAATCATAATCATAAAATGAAAGTCGATTCGATTCATTTCGAATCTCCTTTTCTTCATCAAACTCTTACCCCGGTTCATCTAGATGGAGAGTGTTTCACTATTTTTACCAGGAGGTGATGATATACATTCCAAGAGTCATCTGCTGATTCCAAATTCAGTTCTGGGAGTAACATGACTTTCATATTATTATATGTTAGAAATAAACGTAAAATTAGCTACTTTTTCTTACAATGTAAATATTGAATCTTACCCAAATCAGAAATTTAAATAAATTTAAATAAACCTGCCTGCACTTTGATAATAATAATAACCGTAAGCCTGATTTACATTTTCATTAGTTAAGCAGTTGTTTTACTTTACTTTACTTTATCGACAACTTATTACTTCGATGGAAAAGGTATATCTAAAACGATGATAAGGACTTAACTTGTTAATTTTGCAAAATAACTAACTACTTAACTAATACAAACAAAAATCTAAATCAGGCTTTATATCTTAGAATGCTGTAAACACACGACGAACGTACACTAGACGTTAAACAATTTATGTATTAAATATTCTCTTTTAGTATCTATATAGGATAGTATATATAGTAGTATGTGAATCTAATTTAAAGAGATCAATGCTAGGTGACCATTGGAACCATCTCGAATACTGTACGATAATTAAAATTTGATACTGAAAGTATATCTTAATATTAATAAGGTAGTTTAGCAAAAACAATTTTCAGCACTTATTGCAGACTACAATAAAACATTTCATTGGTCCTACAGTGATTAAAGGAACCAATGCGAATTGGTGCATGAAGAGAGCGTTACAACAGACCTGCGCCGAAAGTTGTGCCCGCGCACACCCATCGATTGTCAGACGAATTTTGTTGCTTAGTTTGCTATTTGATTTTACACTGCAATTGAATGTTTCAAAAAAGATCGAACGAACAAATTGAACGAGATAGCTGATTTTATATGACAAATGAATATTTAAGTTAACCTGCATTACCAGTGATTACGTTACTTTAGCGACGTATTTGTTTGTGAATTCCAACGTCCGCGCAAAAAAACCTCACCAACCACAGCGTTGTATTTTTTGGTACAACTGTTTTTTATTGCTTGAGTACAGCAGACAGGCTGACGGCCCACTGATGGAAATTGGTTACCGTCGCCTATAAACATTTGCAACACTAGGTATTACCAATGTGCTGCCGTTGCCGATGAGACTGCAACCTAGGTGCTGATACCGGAACAAAACTCAAGGTTGTTATCAAGGGTGGTGACATCCAGACTCTATCACCTGGCTGTGAGTTGTTTTGCCGCCACTTGTGACTGAATTATAAAGATATTCGTTGTACTAACTTGAACCCTCTAGTAATTGATTATATCTGTACTAATATTATAAAGAGGAAAGATTTGTATTTTTGTATGATTATAATAAATAAACTCAAAAACTACTTGACCGATTTCAAAAATTCTTTCTCCGTTCGAATGCTACATTATCCCTGATTAATATTAGCGATATAAAAATTAAGGATCCCTACTAAAACTTCAATAATGTAACCCAGCAATATAAACAAAATACTTGGCCCTGGAATCGGATTCTATGATTTTCGTTATTCCAGAGAATATTGTATTATTCTTCTATGACGATTACCTAGATAATAAAACCGCTTATATAATAAAAAAAACATGGCTCAATAAATGTACTTAAGTACTTCTTACGATAATAAAAAAATAACAGTTTTATCCAAACTAGTTCAGTTGATCCTCCTCTAATACATCATAATCATAAATACTGAGGCTAATAGGTCAGTGAGTCAATAGAAATCGATTCAGCAGTTTCGAATCGAATGCGCAACGTATGCTTTATTATTTAACGAGTTCTAAATATTTATACGACTATTAGAAATAACTAAGGGCTAAAGCTTAATATGAAATGTATTTACAGGTGGTGTAGTTACCAAACCCCCTAAAATGAATGGGATGTCATACATTATAGCAATTTATAAAATTCATCCGTGCAGGAACGAAGAAAGAATACAATTTCCTGCGGCCAGACGGCCTGTCGTAAGAGGCGACAAATCAACCCACAGCCAGGTGGTAGGGCATTTGCCCGACTGGATGGCTACCACCCCTGGTCTATAGTATGTCGCCATAACAACCTTGAGTAGTGTTCTGGCACTAGTGACCAGGTTTCAGTCTCCCTTAATAGAGCAGCGCAGCGCATTTGTAAAACTTTGGTGTTAAAAATGTCCATAGGCGATGGTAACCGCTTTCCATCAAGTGGGCCATCTGCCTGTCTGTTGAACTTCTGCAATAAATAAATAAATATAATAAATTAAAGTAACTATTATAAAATTTCAAACACTTAGGTAGTTTTCTGACCCAATGTACGTCTTGCTATAATTACCATATGTTATCAACGGTGAAAAAAAACATCATGATAATACCTGCACAACTAGATCACCGATGTGACAAACCCGCCAAGCCGTCTTAGACAAGCGTGACCGGTATACTGTCACCTCCCCAATCCCCGATTGGGAGAAGCCCGAGCTCAGCAGTGGGACGTTCAAGGGCTGTTGTTATCATAACCAAAGTAATCCAAATAAACATACGTCATGCGCCTTTCAATCAAATGGTCGATCCGTCTAATATCAGCGTTATAAAATATTGTAGATAATTACATTTAGATTTAATATAATAAATTATGATTACATTAGGTACATACTACTAATATTAGACGGATCAACGAAATTGAATCAGTTTGGTTGAAATACGGTTTTTCTATGATATTGATTTATTCAAGTTTACATTTATATAAATTACTTTTAGTTGACTCATTCAAATTTCAAGTCAGAAGTGATCTAATATCGACTTAACAAAAATCTAAGTATCTTCATTGGTTATTAATCAATCAGTCAACACGTAGTCCTACTGGTGGGTTGATTGGTATTCCATTTTTGGACAGCATTTGGAACATGTGGGCCATAAAACTAAGTGCTGGAGCGAGAAGGAACATAATTGTTAATCTGTCCTATTTTAATAGTCTTAAATCATTACAGATTGCAATAAGTTCGTAGGGTTGTCAAACTTTTAAAATATGGCTGTGATACAATTCTTGCATAGTCAAATAGAAAATGAGCATTACTACAATGAGAACCTCCTCCTTTTGGAAGTCGGTTAAAAATGGCTACACACAGAGATAATACAGAATATAATATTTTATTGCACACGATGCTATAAAATAAATCTACGTTTAATATTATAAAATTGTACAAGTGTAAACTTTTTTCTTCATTTTTTTCTGTTTGTCTTTTTGTGCGGGAATCACGTTAAAACTACTGGGCCGATTTTGATGAGGTTATCGCCGATCGATAGTGAATTCCCGGAGTTAAAATTGTGTGGATTCTCGGTATATAGAATTATATACCGAGAATCCTAGAATTTTCTAGGAAGAGGCTTAAAGTGGCCAGCTTGAAAAAAAATGATTTCAATGCGAAATTTTCATTGATCGATAAATCTTTAGTAAACTGCAAGTGTAGTTGTGTACGCTTTTAAAGACTTTACTTATCCCGATTTTTTACGGGAATTTCCGGGATTCATGTATTTTTATACTAAAAAACCTTACTGAAAATTTATATATAGCAAAATAACTGTAGTCTATGTTCCCTGTCCAACGCTGTCAAAGTCGCGAGCAAATGCTAGTTGATACATATAGTCGTAATGATAAGTACAATGGGCGGTCTTATCGTTGGGAGCGATTTCTTCCAGACTAGTGTCTAGGTAGGTATGCAATAGATATAGTAACATAAGTGAATATAAGACAAAATAATAATATTTAACAGAAACTTGTACTTACACTTACATAACTTACAATATAAACATTATCCCAAGTATATTACATATAACTAAATAAAATTATTACTCGGTTATTTATTTGAAGTGTTTCACGATGTCATTAAACGAATACTTACACAGATTTGACTTCTTAGCAGAGATTTTAACTAACGATTTATTTAAATACATTAAAATTATATTAATGTCAAAAATTACAGTAATATAGAGGTACTTATAAATACTATTCCACATGTGGTACAGAATATGCATTGAAAACACTTACCTATAAATCTGTATTATCAGCTGTCACGTGGAAAGCTGTTGACTATCATCGCAGCGTTGAAATGATCCAGTAAAATTGTCATACAAAGTTAGGTACAAATCCTGTCTACTTATTTTGAGCACTTTGGGGGGTCACTAATTCGTTTTGTTCGTCTGAAAATTTCAGTGTCCTTTTGGTATGAAGACCATGCAGTAAATAAAGATAAGTATTGTTCTTAATTTTACAGTTTAGATCGTCCATTCTTGTAGTATTAAAGGATCAGGGACCCTAAAGCGACAGCTTTCGCAGATTGATATTACGAGTATAACAAGGATCAAAATAAAGTGGGAGTTTATGCTAAGTTGTACAACTACCGGTGTATCTAGGACACGTGTCAATTACACTTCGATCCTGCAAACGCAGCCGCTTTAGGCCGCCATCGACAATTTATATTAGATAAAAAGCACCTCAAATAAACGTGCAGTTATGAAGAGATTGATGCAAATATCTGATATGCATATTAAAATCTAGCAAGTAAATATCTATCGTCAACTAAGGGTTCAGTACCCTTTAAATTGGGTATTTGACACATATTATAGGTAAAATACGTAGTCATTATTTTATTTTTAAAATATCATCTATATTTACATAAAAATTCCGTGTCAGTGTTTTTGTCCGCGATGAACTCCGAAACTACTAAACTGATTTTGTTTTTTTTATTTTGCTGGATTTGATTCAACTTAGGACATAGGATAGCTTTCATTTTAACTTATAATTAAAAATACTTTTTTGAGCCCCAGCAACGCGTGGTGGTGTCAGCTAGTAATTAATATAAATATTTTTAATTACTGTTTATATAATATCTACAAGCTATTTGAATTACGATGTCACAACGCAGTACAAAATCAAGGAGATTATTAGAGTTGGCACGATGATAAAATGTGTGTCATTTCATTTGGCTGTCAAGTACCCCATTAAGGGTCCCGTCATTGCCATGTGGCCTTAGAATCCAAAAATAAATATCGTACGTTAAATCCGGACATTTAAAATAAACGGAACGCAATTATTAAAAATATTTGGAAAAAACATCAAATATTTTATTGGAATTTTATTAATAGACCTTGACTTAAGCAACAGAAAACTTCAGATGCGGGTACCTTTAAAGCTTCAATATTGAACCCTATCCCTGTATTATAAGATTCAAAACATTTAATGCATTTTTTACAGATCGGCATCTATAGTAAATAGCTTCACATGCCGTGTCATTCGATAAAGTTAATGTAATATAAATAATTGATGACCATAACATATTTCGATCCCGTTCTAGTCAAATATTTTTAAAGTCCATTTTTATGTATTTACTAGGATTCGCCCGCGACTTCGGCCACGTTAGACTGGTAGCAAATCGTATTTGAATATGCCATTATTTATGCACCTTGACTACTCTAAACCACCACCATTTTTAAGTTAATCGCGAACAAACACAAAAATCTATTTTTTCTTTATTTTTTATTGCAGGAGTTCAGCAGACAGGCAGACTGCCCACCTGATGGAAAGCGGTTACTATCGCCTATGGACATTTGCAACAGCAAAGGTGCTACAAATGCGCTGCTGCTATCTTAAGGGAGACTGGAACCTGGTCACTAATTGTTATGGCGGCAAACTGTAGACCAGGGGTGGCCACCCAGTCGGGCAAATGCCCTACCAAAAGAAAAGGTTACAGTTTTACAATTTAATAGATATAATGCAGAGAATATTGACAAGCATAAATTCACAAATCGTGGCAGCTTAGTGGTTAAAGCATTCTTTTCTCATCTAGATAACGTACGTTCCAAGCATGACCAGAAAGTATACGTCTATTATGCAGTTTTTGATGCATAATACGTTAGAACAGGTTCGTGCCATGAAAAAACATCGCCAAACAACCTTATACGTCGAGATTATCGCTGTGTGAAAGTCGCTAATATACCGTGGCCATTACCCATATACCCACGAAAACCAGAGCCCACCGGTAGGATGTTTATGGATTAATATTACAATTTTCGATAACATCCAGTTTTAATAATATTGATTGTATAGTGTGGGTTAATAATAGAAAAAAACAAATTTACTAAAATCTTGGTGAATAGTGGATATCTTGACTTAAATGTAAATGCTAGAAACGTTTCAAGGAACTTAAACAAACATTATAAAAAATGAAGTTATCTTAACTAACTTAATAGCTATGATGCACTCCGAAATCAATGAAATTAAACGATTAAAAAAATATCAAAAGAAATTAATCTTATCCTTGGGAGATCGTGAAATGAATGTTTAAAATTTAAATGTTATTGACAATGACTCACATGCTCCTATAAGCAGCAAATTTATTTAAATTTATGCATATTGCCTTACATAAAACTACTTGTAAGAAATCCAAACACGATACTTAGAGTCAAACTTGGATTTATATAATAACTATTGTTGTGATTTGTTAAGACCCTAATTTTAACCTTAGTTTACTTTGAAAACATGCGTTCACATTTTCTATAGATTTTATCTAGGCGATAATCCCCTCGGAAAATTTCGATTCATCCTATGAAAAAAAACTTCAGAAATTGTAAGTGTGTGCAGTGCAGTTTACACGCAGTTGAAGTGAAACTTCAGAGAATATACTTACAGATAATTTTTCTCTAACTTTTATTAATATAAATATAAATTCCTTTAGCTTACATCCGTTAATATATTATAATTCAAAAAACTTCTAAGTATCACTTTTAATTCTTCACTGTTTCAATCTAAAAAATATTATCAAATTTATTTCGGTCCAAATTGGATCTATGTTTAATCATCGGCCTTAATTACTCTCTAATCAGTGCTGCACAATGTAAACTCCTATCTGATTCTCTCGCAAACTTAGTCCTATAGATTTATGTGTTTATCTCTTTTTAGTGTCACTTTTTCGTTTCATTTAGAGTTTCAAATGACAACGATTCTAAAGAAGTTTCACTTCAAAAATATTTTACACAACAGTAAAAGTTGTAGAGCTTTCATATTTGCACTTTACTTATGGTACCCAAACCCGCAAAACACTCGTAAAAGTGTACGACTAGCATCCCACATACTTTTAACGCGGTAAAAGTAATAAAGCAGACAACTAAATAAACCAAAAACAATAAAATGTAATGCGTTTACTAACCACAATGCTTTCATGCTGGTATAATACTAAAAAGATCGAAAATAGAGCCAAGCTAAAATTTCTGTACATGCGATACATTGTACTGTGACACCAAATTGTGCATTATGGACGAGAACTCTGAAAATGAAAATTTATATCATCATTTCATTTGAAAAATCATTAACTCTTATGTTGCTATAATTGGCTTTATAACGGGTTGTTGAGTACCAAGTTTTTCATATTTAAACTTGAATTCTTTAATTGAATAAGTTTTTATGACAACACATTAAAAACTCAAGTAGCAAAATAAATTTCCTGTATGACATAACATTTGAAAGTCAATCGGATAATTAAACGAGGAGAAAAAATGGCTGTAAACATTTCAAGTGTGAACAGTGATTCAGCGAAACGACGTGCATGATGAGTTAATAACACATTATTCAATTTCACTAATACTTAATGCTTCATAGACCGTTACGGTGGCTGGTCAACGTACTAAATTTTTCGCCTTTACAAGGTTGAAGCGGACGGATATGACGATGAGAATTTCGGAGTTTCCATTGCAAGTACCAAAATAAGCAGTTATTGAACTGCTAAACCAGTTCAATATTGGAATTATCTAAAATTTTAATACTTTCAAAGTTATCATAATAATAAAAATATAGTTCTTTAGAGACGATGTTTATTTTTAAGTTATTATACTGGCAACTTAATAGGGAAAGGATCAATAAAACAGATTAATGGTTCTTGAGAAATTATCTACAGCAAACAGTGAGCTTAAAAGAAACAATATTATTATCAGGATAAAAAATTTTTTGCCAAGCAATCAAAGAAATACTTTTAGACGCTGGCAGGCAGACTGCTCGCCTGATGGAAAGAACCTTTATTAAAAATTGCTTTCAAAAATATGATTTTTCTTATTTTCGCAGCTGTTAGCTGTAGTTAAAGGCTGCATTTAAAATATTTTGAAACGCGGTTTTAGAAGCCATAATAACAGAATGATTCAAATATACGAAATTAAATTACAAAAAGTTGTTTAAAAATTATAGCAAGTTAAATATGTAGACATAAATAGAAAAGAAAAATTAGTTATTGTTATGTGTAAAAGAAGGGAAGTAATTGAAAATGGGTTCAACAAACTTTACGCTTTCTTCAATGAAAACGGATAATAAATTTTTCGGCGACATGTTTTGGACAATTGCCATTTTTCAGTTACGCAACGTAAAGGTGTTCGCAATTACAATACACGTTGCCAACCTAAACATTAGACCGTATGATTCAGAGGAAGTACCGGATTATTCTCGGCTTCGTATAGCGACGAAAACATAGAAAAACTGGACAATCGCTAGAAGTGAATTGGGCAATTTGGAAACTAGATTGCAAGTCTTAGTTAGATAAGAGCATCGACGTTGTCAAGACGAAAAACTTTAGCAATGAAGTCACGTTTGGAAATGAAACGAAGCGTGCAACAGGTGACAAGAAAACTGGCGAGCGTGAAGTGAGCGGATACAACGATACTATAGACATCAATAAGCAAAATACAAATACTAGGAACTGCAATCGCCCAATTAAAAACTTACTGAAATGCTATTCAATCTTAGACGACTAACTGGCGTAACATTTTATTCTCCTCTCACTTTTTGAAGTTTTATTAGATCTAAACAGGTAAAATTTGAAAGTCTTAATAAGTTTCCATTTTATCAATTTTTCAATCATTTGTTATAAAAAACACATTTTAAAGTAGATACATCATAATGATTTCGGACTTAATAAAGTACCAATTCGCAAAGTTAGCGCAAAACTGCTCTCTCAGCAATATCGTCGTCAGCCATTTGCAGTCCACTGCTGGACGTAGGCCTCCCCAAGACGGCGCCACTTGCCTCTGAGCAACATATGCATACACAATACATAAATTTCCATACAAAATTAGTTATTGCATATTCTTCTCAAAGGTCATAAATCTCTACGCGGTCAGTACCTGTACGCCTTATTAAGTTACCAACATCAAAGATAAAACGATATCACTAATTATAATACCTCACATTACCAGACAATTATTTATAAACTTGGTCTTCCTCATAAAATATGAATTTTTACTCCTTGAGACAAACTAGTGACAATATAAAGTAATAAATGTTATCTAGACATGCTGCCGGAATGGTTCTTGCCGTTTCTTCTTAAAACGGGGATAACGCATTTCGGAATGGACTGCGTAATGTAAATTACAAAATTGTATAATTTCAACTCAAGTATGACTAAAAAATATATCTCATCTGAATTTTGAATACAAACTTTTAAATTTAAACATTACTATTCAGTTACTGTACGGCAAATGATTAACAACGACTGCAAGACGAAATTACTGTTAGAATAACAGTAATAATGAAAATAAGATGCAATTAAAGAGGTAGTTAATTAACGATAGCAACCGTGCAACTCAAGACATTAAATTGGTAGGTAATGTGTGTTTAACTATGACTAATTGCAGTCTGTAATTGGTGACAGTTTTGTGTTCCGATTTAGGGGAAGATTTCACTGTGGATTATACGAGTTGTGAGTGCATTCTAAGCACTTTTAATTTAAACAATCATTACTTTATTTTGATTGCTTCTATAAATTGAATATGGCTGTACTATTTATTCCCACGTCCAAGAAAAAGGAATTGTGATAGTTGTAAATATGTTGTAATGGTTACGAAGGTTCAACTTTACAATAATGGACACTGAATTGAGAAGAGTACTTCTCCCTCCTGCAACCCCCATGTCTAGGAGACGTGTAGTTTTTGAGATATGATTTTTTTTGTAAACATAACTTTACTAAATTTTTTCAAAATGGTGTACTTATTTCTTGTGTCTAAAGACGAGAAATGCAGAAGAAAAGTTAGTGGTCAATGTAATAAACATATAATACAGTATAAAAACGCGGACTAAAGCCCACAAGCCTATCAAGCAAAGCAAGTGTGCCATGACAGCGGTCAACAAATGTCACAACCGATTTGTAACCACCATTTAAATAGTTATCAATAAATAAATGGTGACCAGTCGGTTCTGGCACTCGCCGGCCGCTGCCGCGGCACGCTCGCTCCGCTCGCTCGGCTCGTGCGCTTTGGTCTTAGTGTTAGTGGTTTTAGTGTTTATATATCATGTGTAAGTGTATTCCTAAAGACAAACAAAGTTTTTTTCAACAAAAGTGACATAACCTTGTTTATCAAACGTATTTTTGTTTTTCCCATTATTCATTCAAAACTTGTTGGTGGACCCTAAAAACTTGTTTCCTAGCCCAAATAAGAGGTCTAGTGTCTATATATAAGGCATATGTATACCCCTAAACTTGATTTTCGTAAAATTCAGTGTCCATTATTGTAAAGTTGAGCCGTTACGAAATAAACATTTTATTATTTATTGTAGCGTAGGCGCCTGAATAATCATCATAACGTGTTAACAGATAATTTGGATTGTTGAAAAATTATTACCCTGTTGAAACTGTATAATTTTGTAAAACAAAATTTATCCTAGTTTCATACCTATTTTTAAAGTTATGTCCATACCAAATTTCTTGATAATTGCTAAATTATAAAGACAGAGGTCTAATGTAATCTTAGACAGCTTTTAAAATACGAAAAATGTACGAAAAACATCAATTGTTTGCCGGTAAATCGTAATATCTGAGCTTGTATACAAGCCAAGATTTATTCAACCTCGAAACAGAAAGTCTCGGACTATATTGGTACTAGGGTCAAGGCAGAACAGCCTGGTGATTGGTTCTATATCAATCGAAAGATGCAAGTAGCAAATGATAACGTTAAGCCACCAGCAATATAAAATAAGTGATAACAACATAAAAGAAGCAATTTGCTAATGATAATTTGAAACAAGGCTGATACGTCACTAACAGTCAAAATGTAAAAATAATGATGATGCAAGTAAATTATATTCAGACGCAGTCTTGCTTGAAATAAAAGATCTACAGATGCCACCAATATCGTTCACAAGAAAGGCGCCCGCATATAAAGTCAGGATAACCACAGCCGAACCACACTCGCAAACTGGTTTCGGTGCACTATTATTATTTAAAGGCTCGTGCCAATAAACCGAGAGAAACGTGCACCAACACAAAACAGTTAACAAAGAAAAAGTGTAAAACACAAAAACCGTAAGACAATTACTACTGCGAATTTTTATACCAAAAGGACACAAACGCAAGATGCTTCTTAAAATCCACACGTTTGTTAATTTTCATTAATTGTGAGTTCTTCAGAGTCGTTAATCCATGCATTCACTGGCACATCCATTAATAATAAGGCACTAGTGTAATATATAAACAGTTTGTTATAAATTAATCTCTCTCTCGATTTGAGTGTAACAAACTGCCTGCATCAGTCAGCCGTACGCGATGCCGGCGACTCGCAAACTGTTCGTTCCGTTTCGAACTAAACATCAACCGCCACGCGGAGGGCGCCCTACCTTTCATCTCCCTCACCAAGCAAAAATATATTGTGCTAGAACAAGACAAAAGTAATCGAACGTTGTCCGTATCTTATCGCAGGATAAACTTTACAGCGACATGAATAGTTTTCAAGCATTAACCAGAGAGGAATGGGGCGATCACAAGTTTTTTGGTGTGTTTGGCAGGACTTTTTTCTTCGTGTCGAATGTTACTTCTGTATGAACTTCTATTTTGGTTATCGAGCTCAAAGTGCAATCGTTCGGAACGAGAGAGTAGCGTGAGGCGTGATTGTTTAAAGAGGAAGTGTTGTTGATTGATCAAGGATTCTCAGAACCCAATTTAAATTTAGTACGTGACCAGATATAGTTATAGGATATATATAGGAGGCTTCTTTCTAGCACAAGGTCATTGATGAAGTCATACTATTTATATTCGCAAATGAACTTTAGACAAAATAGAATATAGAGCGGCGACCAGAAATATCTCGCGCTGAAAACAGTAGATCCTAGTATTGGTAACCTATTCTCGGAAATAGAAACATGATTTGTTTATTATATTATACACATATAGAGAGAGATACGTTGAATTGAATAACAATATTCGTTTTCAACGAGTCTAAAACGTTAGCTCACGATTTTGTTGTAAATGGTAACATGCAAGCATGTTGACCTCAATTCATAACAGTTATCTACAAAGATCTCATATCGATCAAATACAAATCCTATATTAAAACTAGAACATCGCATTTTTGTTAAACGTAACAACTATAAAAATCACATCAAGGAAATGTGAATTCAAATTAATTCATCTAATCGCTTATGAAACTATATAAGCAACGTTAAGCGATACAAATCGATACACACAAAATTATATTAGATTTGAAATTATTGTTACTAAAATCGATTGTGTAATAACGGTGGCAAACATTCGCTTCACCAATTCTTTTATTCGTAAAGTGGAATAAAGAGATATATACCCGATATCGACATAACAAATAATCGATATTGTTGAAACAGTCAAAAGAAACAAATTAAAACTGTAATCAAAATTTTAGATCGACCGCAAACATATTAAGTAGAATCAGAGGAAATAGTAGTCAATCGATTAGTTGAAACATTATTACATATCAATTGTTTAACAGCAATTTAAAGAAAATTATGATCACTATTGTCCACTTAGTTGGGGTTTATTAACTCGTTTAAATCTTATAATTAACTATTTTTTTGGTAAACGTTAGGTTTTGGATGACACCACGGCTCTGGGCTAGAGATTTTTTCATATAGCAAGCAGTTGGACAATTTATCATATATCTTATAATTAGGACTATTCGTTGCTGCTTTAATATGTTGAGTAAATACTCGTAATATCCTGGGGTATATGACAGATCGGACTCAACCATTATCTGTTTTATGGCCTCTATAATTTTTTCCAATCATTTGGATTTAATACAGTAAGTATTAGGAGTAATATATGTCTTTTCTTTGCATATTGCTCTATTGTGGCATATATCTGCTATCGCATCACCAGTCTTTATTTCATACTTAACAGAATCCATCTATCTCTTTTCTAGCGTACCTTTATTCTTATATTTTCATAAATCTTCCAGTTTGTTATGTGATTTTTAACCCTCGTCATTATTTACTTATCATCTTAATATACTTAATTTATCTGTCACTGGTGCAACATTCAGACTCTATGTACTCGTTTCTACTTTATGCTTACTGGTAAAACCACACATTCATATCATTATTTTTGTCTTGCCTGAAAATATGAAACTACCTATAACTACCATTACATATTACAAAACAGTTCGTTTCCTACAGTAATCCATTACTGATTGTTATTGATGATGAATTTTCCTTGAACCGAGTTAAGCTTTGTTACTAAAACACGAGTTCCGAATGACAGTGACACATTTAACGTCAAGTACTTTCTAAAGCAATAGCTCTATGCAAAAGATTGATGTCTCAAAACGAATCTGTATTGAGAATTTTATTAAGGTATATTTACACTGTAACAAACTGCAGTGCGATACAGATGCAAGGTCTACCGTACTATCAACAAATATTTAAAGAATATTATCACATTGATTAGACATGATTTAGTGGTAGACACAGGGATAAAGAAGAAATTATATGACATAGATATTCTTCCGTGTTTAACATAGGGTTTGGGTGCCAAATATGGGCTCTTCGTAAGTGAGATGAAAAAAGCTAGCTGTTCATCAGGGGAAAATGGAGCGATGCATGCTGGGCGATAAATTGCTGGATAAAATTCCTAATAAAAATATAAGAAGAAGGACATCATCATCAATCAATCAATCAGTGATGTAGTAAAAAAAAAGTAATAAATCTTAAATGGAAGTGGACAGACCATTTTCACAGAATTAATGCGGAAAAATGAACAAGGAAAGTATCAGAATGGACACCCAGAGACGCTAACAGAAAAAGAGAGAGACCAATAAAAGTAAGGAATAGATATTCAAGAAAAGAGGTAGGCCCACATTGGACGAGACTGGCAAGAAATGTGGTTGATGATATGGACGAAATTGGGGGAGGCCCACGCCGCTGAAGCGACTTCCGTAGCTAAAGTATGATGTATTTTTAAACAAGGACCTAAATAGATTTTATCTATTTCACTAATTTTGAATTTATATGACCAATAGTAGTCTTATTTATTATTTATATTTATATAATATTATTATTTTACTTTATTTATCATATTCATTCACAAGTATGTAGAGTTGGTATCGGTAGAACCGCGGTATATGTACCATGGCCAAAACAAGGAAATTTAAAAAAAATGATCAGTTAAAAAACACTTACTCGTAAAAGCCTTGTACCGATACAAACGGATTAATGAAAGTAGATGAAACAAAAGGTCCATCGTCTCTACGCCCTACCATGAAAAACAGGTATGATAATGTATGTATTATATATACATAATATAGTAATAAAATATCAAAATAACAATCTGGAGAGTGAAATTTTTCTTTTCAGAAATCCTGCGCGTCATTTATTATAAAGTAATATTTAATAGATTACTAGTTTATTTACTCATGTCTCAATACAATAACATGGGTTCGAATTCTGCCCGGAGAACACGCACATCTTAGAAAGTTTTTCACATTTGATGTCCATTGTGCATATTGTTACCACAACTACCATGTACTTGAACGTAAAGAAAATCAGCGCCAGCACTGAGAATATCGTCTTGGAGAAGCATATCGGCTATACTATACATTCCCTTAAAATTAAAATGATCTAATTTTTAATTATTCCTAAGTTAGGTTGCCTGGAAGAGATTGCTTTAAGCGATAAGGCCGCCTATTGTTTCTTCGTGACAATATTGTAATCGTGCATTTTTGTAATTGTATGTTTGGTGAGCAAATAAAGTGTTACCTATTCTATAATCTAGCAGTAATTTTTTTACAGGCTAATATTATCAACATTACCAACGAATACAATTTGCAAACATGAATTAAGCTGGCCCTGCAGACAAGTTGGATTAGCGCTAAACGAATAGAACAGAAAATGAATGTGAAGCCATCATATATCGCTACATTAAGTATTATGTCATTCCCATACATTTTCATTTTATTCGTTTAACACTAATTCCACTTGTCTACAGGGCCTGGTTAGACAAAGGTGTAAATGTCGATGTCATAGCGAGAAGATAATCATAGCCTCTGCCCACCTCTATGGTAGACAAGCGTGACAATGTAAAGGTAGGTGTGTTAGCACCATTAGGAGATTTATGAAACGATACCTATACTTTCACCGGCCCTTCGAATCATTGTGCATAACCATCATAGTTTTTTTGTCTCGCTTTTTATAAGATATCATCTCAAGTGAATTAGGTTTGTGTTTCAATATTTGTAGGGCAGTGGGTTGCTTTAATTATACATTTAACCTTTTAATTGAATATTGGGGCCTTACTTTCTATTTCGGAACATTCCCGAATAGCGACGTTTCGTATTCTTGCGATATAATATTTATTTTATACACATATTTTTATCATGGTGAAATTATTTCATAATTTGAGATCAATTTTGAAATATTTTTATATGTACCTAACAATCTCTATTGATAAATATTTTAAGGCGTCTTAATGGTAATATTTAAGGAATACAATTATTTTTACACAGACTTTAAAAATAATGTATCTAAATATCCAAAATACAAAATACATGTACGTAGTAAAGCTTAAAAATAAATTACAAAACGTATTACAACAACAATGGCTACGTATTGAAAAGGCGTTTCTTTGTTAACAGATGCGCGCGCGCTTCCTTCTTTGTAGCAAATTGAGATTTAATGGAAGACTGATCGACGTGCCCTAACGTTAAATGAAGATGAAACTACGTTCCCTGTGTAAAACGGTGTTATACTAAAAAATAATTAAATCATGTAAGGAAAACAACAGTCAATCAAATATTCGCAAATCACCATCTTTATGTAAAGCTTGAATAATACACATATAGACTAGTAAACAAGTGCCTTTTGGACCAACTTTTTCCAGCAGTCTCCAAAAATTATAAATGAGGTGTCATTCGATTCGGAATGGCATCTAGATGATTTTTGAAAAAAATGAAGTTCCGCTTGCAAAAATTGTAAAAGTTATTAACAATTAACTAAAAAAAAGAAGGGGGCTTTAGTTTTTTGCAAATATCTCAAAAGGTAATAAAGATTTTTCAAATTTGTTTTAAACTTTTAATTTTGTAACAACGAAAATTATTAATAAAAAAATGAAAAATAAACATTTTCTAATTTTTCCAACGGGGTTCTATTCTAAAACCTTTCAAGAATTGCTCCAAGAAAGGAAAAAAATCTTAAATTTATAGTTTAACAATTATCACACTTGCAATGTTCATGTTCAAGCAAAAAAAAAAAATACTAATTAACTATTGAATAACTAAATGAAAAATTGTTATAAAAAAAAATTTCAAGCAGATTATTGTTCATTCATCTATTCAGTTAGTGCCTGAATTTTTTCAATTTTTTATTTTCATATTTAGTATGTTTAAATAATATTTATTCATTAAAGGGCCGATGTGGGTGTGGCTTGCGTAAGCCAGAGTACCCGTTTTCGGCCGTATTTTCATCCCTCTGGGAAAATTATAAATATTGATCTTACAGTTTCGGGAGTCAAGACTTTTTTTAGGAAATTTCCTCCTCATTTCGAATCTTTTTTCAAATTTGAAAAATCTTTACTATTTGAGATATTTGCAAAAAACTAAACCCCCCTTCTTTTTTTTAGTTAATTGTTAATAACTTTTACAATTTTTGCAAGCGGAACTTCATTTTTTTTCAAAAATCATCTAAATGCCATTCCGAATCGAATGACTCCTCATTTATAATTTTCGGAGACTGCTGGAAAAAGTTGGTCCAAAAGGCACTTGTTTACTAGTCTAATAACATCAAAAAAAGTTTTACAATATGAAAACAGTTGTACATTATAGGACAAATTCTCTGTCTTATAACAACACAACGTAAGCTTAGTTTTACAGGTGACTATGGACCCATATTTAGCGAACACTGGCACATTTTCCGGAATAAAAATATCCTACATTAAAGTCTGGTTTGCAATTGATATACACGGCGCACCAATTTTTTATTAAAGAAGTCAAGAAGAAGAAGAAACTTAAGACAGACAGAAACAGAAAGAAGTCACATTCGTATTTATAAAGGTACTACTATTATATTAAAGATGCATAGATATTTAAACACAAATAAGGTTTGTAAGATTTTTTATTTAAAATATCTAACATTTTATGATTTAAAAATTGTGTGTCTGTTTTCAGTTCACACGCAGTAGAAATAGAAGTAGAAGTAAATTTCGTGATGTCACATTTTATATATAAATATCGTTATAATATATTTAAGGTTTAAAACACGAAATTTGAAGTATTAACGAAAAACTTCAAAACATTTCCAACTGTATCTATATGAGCATTGTGTTCAAATTATTAAATAGAATATATTCAACCTCATTCTCTCGCAAGCTTAGTCCTATAGATTTATGTGTTTATCTCTTTTCAGTGTCGGTTTTTCGTTTCACCGATTTTCAAATCGCAACGACTCTAAAGAAGTTTCACTTAAAAAAACGTTCAGCTAAAAGAGTTTCATTTCGAGATAGCCGATAAATGAAGAATATTTTATCCATGTTACATTCTGCACTGATTTTCTTAAAAAATGACCAATAAAAGACTGCGAAACTTATTGGTTGAAAATGCGATGCACTAATTATCAAAACATGCTTTTTTTAAATCAAATGAAGTTGTGTAAGTAAAGTCGCTATTGCTTGAAATAATCGTTTTCTTTCTTCAATGAATATCTATCCTAAACAACAGGGAATACTCCCAAAGAAATAAAAACAATAAATCTATTTTAAAGAATATTCGGTGACATCATAATAAGTGGCGGAGGGACATTGAAGGCTAAGGAAACCGCCAAAACACCGGATATATAAATTAGCTAAATTTGAATTTTATCTGAAAAGCAGTCGACACTAATGGCAAATGACGCATTTTAAACGAACACAGAGTTATTTTTCTGCATTCTCGGTTTATTCCCGGATGCTCATTCTGGGTCGGAATTAGGATTCCTTTACCAAGGTTTCAAAAACCTGGGCCACATCACAACGCTTGAATGGTTTTCTATGTGATCAAAATCAAAAACCTAGTAAACATGAAGCAAATAAGTAGTTGTGTAATTTAATAAGGCAACACAGTCGGTCTTACGGGAACGTTCCCGTATGGCAAGTACTCTAAGGTTAATATTTTGTTTTTAATATTATTTCATTTGTATATATAGTTTACTAAATTACAATTCTATATAAGAACTAGTGCTTCTCAGGCAGATTAACTCACGTAAATTTCGAATTCATATCCCGCGACTACTATTAGATTTTCCTGGATAAAAAGAATCATAAGAAGTATATCCCACGTTATCGAGAGTACAGTTAAACATAACGTCATGTCAAGCGGATTTATTGGAAAACATACAAAGAGACACATTTTACATTAATAGTATTGATTTAGTTTATTCCTGTTTCTTAATTGAAGGGTATGATTTAATGAATAGTTAGCGAAATTTTGTTTTGATTTGCTCGATTAGTTTCCATTGAAAACTTAGTCTTATATCTAATAATGTAAACCAGAAAAGATATTAGGTAACGTTAATAACATATGTTATAAGTAATACCACATACTATTGTAATAATTGGAGGTAGTTTTGATTACTAATCGGATATAAAAGGGAGCGGGCGCAGAGACGAAATATCATTCTCACAACGACTTTGGTCGGATTCACATGTCATAGTAGCGCTCTGAGGGGGCTAATTATTTTACGATAATTGTAATTTAGCTCAGTATTATTCGTTCTGAATTCAAATAAATCAATTCTCTAAATTCTACCCCTTTCCTTATATAAATCCCGCACTAACAGTACTTACTGTTTTTTTGTAATGTACCTAAACATATTTTTAACAAAGTCGATAATGTACATATAAATGGACTCGTGCGACGGTTTATTGCGAAATAAAACTTACAAGCTTTCTCGTCAAAATAAAGCTACAAAATACCTTTCATGAGTCCTAGAAATGTTATAAATATTTATGAAATCAAATACATTTTCGTAATATTACACAGCTCCTTTCAAACACCTATGCAATAGACAGTTATGTTTATAAACTCTAGGTATTCTTAGTAATGATGTTGAACGAAAATTAAATAATAGCAAATCACCGAAGATAATTATGAAGAGTGATAGCTTTGCTGACTTTATTCAAAACTAACTACTGTGACAGAATCGCTGACGTTAATTGGTGTTTGAAAAGAAAAATTATATAACACTTTTTGGAAAGTAGTCTATTGAAATAGTTATTGAAGCGGTACAATAATTGTTTTACATTTAAAATAATTTCCGGACTGTATTCTAGAATAGTCTTAAAATTTTGATAAGTCTCTTAAATCAAACCTTTTACTCATTGATATGTACTGTAATTCTTAACCTTTGTAGGCGTTTTCAATTTAAAGAAAATAAAAACTTATTCGAATAGTATTTTCTTAAGTTTTTGCGACTAGTATACATAATTCAAACTATTTTTTGTCTGCCTTGATTACGGCTGCTGAAAAGTGGCCGAAACAACAAAACAAAAATCAAATAAAATGCCGCACTGAAAACCGCCAAAACGTAACTTATTTGAAATATAGAATTTAAGAGAACTGTCAGTGAATCGCATTAAAAAAGGGCTGTAAAGGTGGTAAGTAAATAAAGAAAGTAATAAAATAATTTTTTTTTTATCGCTGGAGTACAGCAGACAGGCAGACGGCCCACCTGGTGGAAAGCGGTTACCGTCGCCTATGGACGTTTGCAACACGAGAGGTGTCACCAACGCGCTGCCGGCCTCGAAGAAATTTTATGATACCCTTTTTAAAAAACCCCATGTCGTAGCGCTGTGGGAAAACCACGGCTGGGAGCTCATTCCAAATCCCCACGGTGCGCAAGAGAAACGTTCTAGAGAACCGTTGCGTACAAGAGCGAAGCGGCTCAAGGAAGTGGGGATGAACGCCCAGCCGGCGTGCGGTGCGGTGCGGTGGTAAAAAGAAGACGAAGGCACCATTCTGAACAGTTCCTCGGAACACTCTCCGTTATATAGTCGGTAGAATACGCAGAGAGACGCGAAGTCTCTCCGAAGGCCAAGCGTATCTAAGCCGTCTGTGAGCATGGGATCGTCGACAATGCGAACGGCTCGACGTTGAATACTGTCCAGGGGATTTAGCTGGTAAGCGGGTGCCGCGGCCCACAAGTGTGAGCAGTACTCCATATGCGGCCTCATCTGGGCCTTTTAAAGCACAAGGCGTTGCCGCGGAATGAAGTACTGCTTGGACCGGTTTAGCACTCCCAGCTTCTTGGAGGCAAGTTTTGCCTTGCCTTCAAGGTGGCCCCTGAACTGCACATCGTTTGCAATGTCGACAACAAGGATCCCAATACTCTTCGAGGTGGTAAGGGGTGTTCCTTGGAACTGAAGCGCATGTACGAATGGGGTTTTCTTGGCTGAGAATACGCAGACCTGTGTCTTTGTGGGATTGAATTGGACAAGGTTTAGTCTACCCCACTCAGCGACTCTCTCTAAGGAGTTCTAACTTAGACACAAGTCTAACCCGACTTTCCTCCACAAATGATCAAGGGACGTTAGCGCGTCCAGAGTAATGCGCGTCGCCAGTGCTGTCATCCGCATAACAATGAATGCTGTCAATTGACAACATATCGTTGATATGCAAAATGAACAGCGTCGGCGACAGCACACAACCCTGGGGCACACCAGCATTGATGAGTTTGATGCTAGAGCAACAACCGTCGACAACGACTTGTATGCTGCGCCCATCAAGGAAACTGGATAGCCAGGTGCAAAGTCCCTCGGGTATCCCGTAAGCTGGTAGCTTCGATAGAAGAGCAATATCAAGGCTGACAGCCAGAGCCTCCCCTTTGCTTTCAATGGCTTCAGCCCAACTGTGGGTCAGGTACACCAGAAGATCGCCAGCGGAGCGACCATGGCGGAAGCCATATTGCCGGTCATTTAAAAGCTGGGAATCTTCAAGGTACCCTAAGAGCTGCACGTTGATAATTCGCTCCATCACCTTTGAAAGCAAAGAGGTTATTGCTATAGGCCTAACTCGACGGGTCCGTTCGGTCACCCTTTTTGGGTATGGGGTGTACATGAGCGATCTTCCATGAAGCGGGGACACAACCACTGCGATAGGAGAGAGTAAAAAGCCGGGCAAGGACTGGCGATAGCTCAGCTGAACACGTCTGCAGCACAATTGCTGGTATACCATCTGGACCCGATGACTTCTTGACGTCGAGGGAGCGGAGGGCACGCCGGACTGCTTTCTGAGTAAAGCAAATCTCCGGCATGCTGGACTCACACTCAGGGATCGTAGGTGGAGTTTCTCCCCCGTCATCAAGAGTCGAATTGGCCGCAAAGGTTTCGGCCAGAAGATCGGCATTATCCTTGGCAGCGTGTGCCAGACGGTTGTCCGCTGTGGGCAAAGGTGGAAGAGACGCGCGACAAAAGTTTCCCTCGACAGCTTTGGCGAGGGCCCAAAAAGCCTTACTCCCGGAGGGGTAGCTTGAAAGGCGCTCGCCAATTCTGCCGATGTGGTCGAATTTTGCTCTCGCGAGCTGCTTTTTGAGGAACTTGGAGGCAGCGTTGTAACTCTTGATCTTGGATCCTGACAAGCCCGCGCTGTGGTCCAGGACCGATAAGCCTGTTGCTTCAGCTTTACAGCCTCAGCAGTAGGCTTGTCGAACCATGGTTTACTCGTACCACCGATGGGTACTGTTGAGTTTGGAATAAAACATTCCATTCCCTGCAGCACCACATCATTCTATCAATAGCGATTCTATTAGATTCGATTAAGATTCTATAGATTTCGATTCTAGCGATCAAGTTTGCGCATGCATCAGGATCTTCCGACGAGAAACACAACTGCCTCCATGGGTAGGATGCATAAAATTCACGCAATCCATCCCAATCTGCTGACCTATATCGCCACACCTTCCGTCGCCCAGCGGGTTGAAACCGATCGGGAATGGGAAGGGGCACCAACGAAGATACCAGACAATGATCAGAAGTTCCTAATGGAGCACTGATCGAGATCTGACAATTCTCCGGGTGTGTGGTCAACAGAAGGTCCAACAAAGAAGGCTCATGATCCACTCTATCCGGTATACGGGTAAACCCCGTGACCACCTGAGTAAATCCGTAGGCGAGAGCAAAATCATAGGCAGTAGTCCCTGGCAAATCAGTCCTCGGGGAACCCAACCACTCAACGTGATGGGCATTAAAGTCCCCAAGGATGACTACCTCTGCTGAAGGGTACTGCCCAAAAATCTTGTCGGTAGCCTCTTGAACGTGTTCAAAAAAGCGGGCTGCGTCAGTCCTTGCGCATTCTCTACCATGGGACCGGTATAGGCACGCGTAAATCCGGGTGGAACCACCAATATCCACGCGTACCCACATGATGGATAGGTCCCTATCTTCAAGACCGTGAAGACGGCGACAACAGATATCTTCCCGGACGTATACACATATCCTGGCTTTTGAAAGGAACAAATGTTCCAGATTGTAGCCAGGGTAGTGAAGATATGATGTGTCGGCCGGAGAAGAGATCTGTGTCTCCGTCAGGAACAATAAGGCCGGCTTTGCCGTCTCAAGGTGGTGATGGACGTCATTAAGATTAGCGTGAATGCCTCTAATATTGCAAAAGTCCACCTTGAGTGTGGAGTCAAAACCCGCTGTGGTACGCTTATTGTTCATTGTTCGGCACATAAAGAATTATATAAAATGAGAAGTCAATGGAAGTTCTAAGGCATCTGCGAAAAAGGGAAAAAAGTATGATATGTGCCTGTGCCAACCAAACCCACAGGTTGTTTGATGAACCGGTTCGGGGCACGGAAGGGCCCCCGATCCTCCCCGGAGAACATTGCCTGGCCACATCGGTCACCATCCGGTACGACAATGCTCCCCAAGATTATTCGCCAGTTGGTGGGATCAGCCTCCATGGGACCGGTTAATCCGGGTTCGGGTCCCCTACTACCTGGCGGGCGGCCAGCGGTCAACCGTTTCAACGGGTCTCCCTGACCCCCGACCCGCCTCGTCACGCCCGCGAGGATGCAGTAGGCTTAAGCACGTATCTGGTTCCAAATTTCCCAGACACAGTAGCGCTTCGGAGAGGGGGGACTGGAACCTGACCACCAATACCGGAACACAACTCAGGGCTGTTATGGCGGCATACTCTAGGCCAGGGGTGGTAGCCATCCAGTAGGGCAAATGCCCTACCACCTGGCTGTGGGTTGTTTAGTCGCCTCCTACGACAGGCCGCCCGGCCGCAGGAAATTGTATTCTTTCTCCGTTCCTGCACAGATAGAAATGACACATCAAATATAATAATTTCTAGTTAAACAGTGTTAATCACCCCGTCCTAGTGTTATAATATACACATTGGGATGGTCAGAAAAAACTATTTTCTTATCATTTTGAAAGTTACTTTTTTAATTAAAAAAATCCTGCTCAAAGCGGATATATTATAACAGTATTCAAAATTATTTATTCAAACTGAGATCTGCAAAAGAGTATTTTTGGATATTCCTTCTCTACGTACGAAGCCGTATATATTAGTGGTTAACGTTTTCACAACAAACTCAAAGGGTTTAAATTTTAAATTTCCGAAAATTACCGACCGTTCATTTGCCTTACTATCGGGTAAAATTTGACAAAAACTCCATACAAGTAATGACAGAATTTAAGTGAATGAATATACTTGTATAGGAACCAGGACGGACATAGCATAGTAACGTATTATGACTGTATGCATATTTTTTACACAGATGTTATAGACAGAAACTCAAATATTTCTGAATACTCTTTCCCTATTCAAACGTAGGTTTAAGGTGATGATTATCATATCTTTAACATATCTAAACCTTACACAATCACATCTCATCTCTTCACACCAATCTGAAACACTTCCGCCTTTCCTGCATTAGCATTAAAGATATCTGAAATTCGCATTGAATATAGTAAAATTACAATACACGTAACATTACTCCCGTGGAGAAAACATGACACAACGTCTTAGTGTAAAATCACAATGCATTTCGCATCGCGTCATTTATGGTGGTGATCCTCCTGAGGCGATATTACCGTAATGTACGTCATTCTAACTCTCTCAGCAGGGCTGTTGTATTGTGCTTTAGCTTTCAACAACGCATTTTGTTGTGTACATGGATTTTTTCCTTAAAGATTATATTGGTACTTCATACACCACGATTTATCACTTAGATATACTGTCTAATGATATTGTAATCTTAGTCAATTTAACTTGCGATGATGGTAGGCGTCCTGACGGAATTACTCTAATTTTCTGGCAACGTGGCCTTTGGCATGGGATGCGACCTGCGTGGATACGTTAGCTGCATCCTATGTACCAAACGGTACACTCTAGATCAGCCGGTTCAACAGCAGAAACAGCTGGATCACTCAAGCGGCGCAAATATGCAACCCACAGTGAGAGTTATATGTTTGTGCCGTTTGCTGTTGAAACGCTTGGACCATGGGGTCCTGAGGCCATGAGCCTCTAGGAAAATTTATCAAAACGACTCATTGACTCTTCAGGTGATCAAAAGGCTGGTGCCTATCTCAGACAACGTAGCCGTTTGGCGATGATAATGATGAAACTTTAGTTTATTTAGCGCTACAAAGTTATGTAGTGATACTACAAAAAAGCGAAGATTAGGAGTGGCCGTCATATAGATCTAGTTCCTCCAGTATTTATATTATGACGCAATGCTATCAAATAAAAGCAGGTGCTCCGTTCCGTTGTTACGGTCAAACATTGATTAACCATAACTCCGATTGCAGATAAGGTCGACTATTGGGTAACTGGGGGAAAACGGATGAAGGCACAATATTTTGTTTTAGGCTTTATTCTATACTAATCTATATTTATACCTACTAATAAAACGAAATTGAACGAGTCTGTTTGTAATATATAATATAAATCTGTTGGGGGTATCGAGTTAGTGCAATGATTTTCAAAAAGAGACCAAAATCAGGGGACACTGAATTCGGACCAGCAGAATCCGAAAAGGCACCTTTAAGAAATTTAATCTGTAAGAACATGACGTGAAAACTACTGAACACATTTAAAGAAACTCGACCTCCTCGGGGCTGAGGGGAAGGTTTTACACCGAGGGATGTATGGAACTCTTCATCGGCCGTATGCCACCATAGCCTCCGAGCGGAGGACAGGAGGTCGGCTGTCAAACTACCCATTAAACTTGCGCCCCTAGCTCACACGCTTTTACGGGGCGCCAAAGGAACTAGACTTATTGGTACTCCATCTGTGACACCCCAATGTTTGTCGACGAAGCCTGGGTATCCTGTGGGGAAGACACCTTCTTCAACAACAAGGAAGAAGGAAGTCTGCGATATCCATGCCCTGGCACACAACACAGCCACAACCTTAGGATATTTTTGATCCCTATAAACGATGGGATAGACGAATATAGCGCAAATGATGGCACTGTGGTTGTGATTTTATATGCTGTCGAATTTCATTAACAAATACGTCGTCATGATATGAACACAAAAGAAGCTTCGCGGGTATGTAAATCTGCTCTAGGTACTAATTGCACTCGCAGTAATCGACATTCTTGAGTTATTCATTTTTTGCAGAAATGGTATCCCCAAGCCGTTAATTTATATATAAAGCTTGTTTTATCTATTATTTTGTAGATACACTTAAAAGTTACATGACATGGACATACTGTTTAGATATCTAAAGATACGTTTACTGCGTTTTTTTCAAAACCGCCATTTCCAATTACTGCGTTTGTTACAAAAAGAGCATAGACGATTAATCTTCTTTTTTGAAGTCCGCTAAAACACTTTCAAATGTATATGGCTTATGTTGGATAAGAAACAATGTAACACCTCAAGTACAATTGAAAATTGATTTCCATCGAAACAAAGGGCCTAAAGGTACACTTGGGACAATTTATCATTGACAACGGACAATTTGTCGGTTTGGATTATAATCAGAAACAAAGTGTTGTTTACAGGCAATCAGGCGAAACGGATCGATATGGTGTTTAGGGGACGTTATCATGCAATCGATACGAAAGGCAGCCGTTTTTCTCTAAAACAAAATTTAGAGATATATTATTATTTAGTGCATAAAATAACATACACTTTATTATTTTCGATAGTTATGTAGCTTTGCGTGTTTGGCGCATCTGGTCGGTGTCAGCTATTCGTGATTGGGTTTTAGAATGATCTTTAACAGAGAAAGAATACTTTTTTTATTATATGTGTTTAACAGACAGGCAAACCGCCCAAGTGATGGAAAGCGTTTACTATCGCCTATGGACATTTATAACACTATAGGTGTACCAATGTGCTGCCGCTCCCTAAAGGGAGTCTAGAATCTGGGCAATAATGTCGGAACAAAACATAAGGCTGTTATGGCAGAATACTCTAGACCATGGGTGGTGCCATCCAAGTGGACATATACCCACCCCTGGCTATGGGTTGTTTCGTTTCGTATTGCGACAGGTCGCCCGGTCGCAGGATATTGTATTCTTTCTTCGTTCCTGTACGGATAACTTCTGCTAGTACTTCCTGCGGCCTGTCGTAAGGGGCGACAGAATAACCCACAACCAGCGCTTTTATCCATCTAGATGGATACGAAAACTTGGTCTAGAGAATATCACTATTAAAACCAGTATGCCATAACAAGCTTGAGTTGTATTTTGACATTAGTGGGCAGGCTCCAGTCTCACTATAGGGAGCAGCAGCACATTCGTAGCACCTTTGGTGTTTCCAAATGTCCAAAGTCGATGGTAACCGCTTGCCATAAGGTGGGCGGACCGCGTGTCTGCTGAACTCATGCAATAAAAAAAGATTAAAACAAAGAGCCGTTATCGACTGGTGCTTTTTCTGACAGGAATTAAGGAGCCCTGTGCATTTGCCCAAAGAGTCCCGCCTAGTGAGGAACTCAGCACTGATAACATGCTTTCGTAGACATCACAGCTATTATTCTGCTTTCAATTAAATGCTTAGGATCCATAGCCTAATGATAAAAAAAACTGGACATTCATCTCTATAGAATCCTTCATTGTTCGTGGACTACCACTTGCCACCTTCTACAACAAACATATCTACAAAACTTACAGCATCAATACAATGAGCCTAGAATTATTAATGTGGCATTAATTAAGGAGAGAAACGCAACTTCCGATATCTAACATCGTAAACAGGCAAATCGCGTATCTATGCCCGATAAACATTGCTGAATTAAGAACGGCTTATCTAAGTGTTACGATCGTTGACTTTGCACTCCATCGATAGTCACGTACGGCAGTTGACACTCCGGTAAATTGCGGAATCAAGTATCACCTGTCGATGCGTAGGGAGCTTATGGACTGGTGTAAATTGTACCTTTCCTAATACTTATCATGGTCATATATGAAGAAGCTCTATTTATTATATAAAAAAGCCTGAGATAAATAAATAAAAGGAAAAAGATTAAGCTAGACGTGTTGCTGAGGAGTTTCTTGCAGCTTCTTTTCCTTAAACAGCGTTAACACGTTGCAAAGCGGTGTACATAGAGTAGGAAGTAGAATTAAATGTTAACTAATTATATATATATGACCTTCAAAAAATGTTCTCCAGTGGAACTTATTTTGAAAAAAGTCATTTGAGATAGACAGTACAATTAAATAAAAGAAGGACCTAACACCGCAGTCAAATGCGTTTTATGTCACTTGCCTAATACATGATACATTAGCATTAGTTACCTTGCAAAAGTGACTGAAACTACAACTTATTACTTAACTGAAAAATTGATGTTCAGTAGTTCAATCAGATCGTCATCCAGGAACCAGCAAGCCTTACCTAAAACAAAGATAAAACATATATGTGTAAAAAGCCTTGCAGAGATTTGGGCAAGAAAGTACTAAATATACCTAATATTAACTATTTGGGCAGAGATTCCCCTTTACCACTCAGTAAGCAATGAACACCGTCTACACGCCACACCGCCTTTTATACGAAAATACTACGAAAACTACCCTACATAATAATAATATTATTATCTATGAAGATTATCTATGTGATATTAATATAATCTATGGTTCTCATAACTGCTGTGATGGACATCGCGTAACATATGATTATTCAGAACATAAGAAAGATCTTAGGATATTTATACTTAAAAGTAAATCAAATTAACGTAGGCGCTGTAACGAAGAGCATTCATTCATTCCATCTTTAAAGATATTCTGATTTTTTCTACTTTATTCATACAAGTCTTACATGAAAAAATAATTGGGACGCAATTTAATATGTGACACATCTGATACATGGTAAAGCGGATAAAATCTTTTAAAACTACCCTTCCAGTTTCGGAATTCCATATTTGTTTTACTTTGCTAATAATTGACTGAAGCTACAACAGAGTAGTAGTATTTTCGTTCTTTGTACATGAAAAATGGGGTAGATCATAGAACTTGCTATATCTACTCCTTTTTTCATATCAGCCTCGTCAGTACTGTTAAATAATTGTTATCAATATCAGCTCAAACAAATCATAGGCCTTTAACTGACGTCAGACAACACAATTCTTATGGCTACTCAAAAGACCATCAACAATTCACAATTTAGAGTCTCCTCCTTTTTTAATTTTTAATTATGTATATTCTTATTGTTTTTTTAAATCTAATATAACAACACAGTACAACACCACTCGTCAAGTTACTGCCAGAAACTAAGTTATAACAGATTTAAGCTTATGAGCATTATTATTATAACTAGAAGTATATTAAACAGTGTTATATAAAACAATATTCATAGACTAGCACTAGTGCTAGCACGATGGTTCCAGGCTCACAGCAAGGCGTGGCAACATCTATCACAATACGTTGAATTATTACAGCACACATTATTTATAGGGGTTCCAGGTACGATTTCGTGTTACGATTTCTCTTGTCATATCGATCCGATAACGTATAACTACAGCACTTTACTTGAGCTGAGTTTTTGTCGACTTTTTCTTCAAAGTTATGTACTGACAAATCAACAACGCCAATGCGCACTTTTTGAAGTGAAACTTCTTTAAAATCATTGTGATTTGAAACTCGATGAAACGAATAAGCGATACTAAAAAGAGATAAACACATAAATCTATAAGATTAAGCCTGCGAGAAAATGAGATACGACTTTACATTGTGCAGCACAGATAAGAGAGTCAATGAGACCGATAATTAAACATAGGTCCAATTTGGACCGAAATAAAACTGATAATATATTTTTTTAGACTAAAACTGATTTTTTTTAAATGATACTTAAGAAATTTATTTTGAATTTAATGTTGATGGATATATGCTAAAGGAATTATATAAGAGTTTGTGAAAAGTATTTAAGTCCCTTTTCGGTATTAAAACTACATTTCAATAAAATTACAGCAAAGTTCCAGTTGCGATATTCAGAAATGTGGTCATATTTTTTTAATAATGAAAATTATTTAGTCTTGTTATGTCATATGTTAATAATGTTAAAATTTATTGTAATCCACGTACACGGAAACACTGTTCCAAGCCTGTTTAATTAAGGTGAATTGATGAATTATCTGTATTATAATATATATCTGTATTATAATATATCTGTATATTGATGAATTATATTATTATCTGTAGTCTCAATGTGCAGGCTTCATCACACCTTATACGGTATGCCTTTACCACCATCAGAATGGAGCAAATATAATACAATTTGGCCTTGTAAAGTATGAAACAAAACTTTGAGCCAGTATTTTACTTTCTTTCTAAAAACGTACTATAAAAAAACTCGACGTGCTGAAGAGTGAAAGTGAACAATTGCAACATTCAAGTTTAGCTTGACTATTTAGCTGATGTGAACAAAGATACAATACATTTATCTCACTGTCTATACGTGAGATAAAAGCATTATTTTCACAAAAATTGTATGAAACATACCATGGTTACTCTAATTATGCTGCCTAAAGTTCGTAACATAATAATTATGATACTTGGGAAAAATATACATCCGGAACCGTGTCGTAAAGCCTTCAATATGATTTAATTTTTTTATTGCGAACTTGACAAACCGGCACAGGTTCTACTCAATGGAAAGTGGCTACGTTCATCTATACACGTTTGCAACACCCGGAGCGAAGTCAATGCGTTGCCAGCCTTTAGTAGGATGGAACGGAGAAATTGGAATAACCCCTATATTCCAATTTTAAGATAGGCGGAATGAGATTGGAACGCGCTCCTCCTTTTGCGAACGTGTCATGTTTGAAAAGGAGAAGGCGGAACGGGAGCGTGAGTGCATATCCTTGCGCCGCTCCTGTTAGAGAAACACATGTCGGCGACGTAGGGTCAGTTATGAGCCTCAGCCGCCATGAGTTCCCCTTGGGGAAAGGGCTCTCCGCCGCAGTATGCCATCGAGATACGGATGCGACGTATTCCGCACGCGCTCACTCTCTCAGGTACAAAAGTAGTTCTCCGGCAGTGAATGAACCCGATGGGCTACCGCCTGCCAGGGCTAGCGAAGGGGCTAGGCCATGTACCCGTAGCCCTGGCATAAGTCGAAGGACGGAACACTGAAGGGTTTTATTGACCAGTGACCCTGACTGTGATGTGGCAATAGAGGACTAATAATTCTGCCTAGAGGTGTTAGTGCCATCCCGACCAAGCGAACCCCACACACGGGCTGCGACTTTCCCCTTTGCACGGCTTATGGTGCTCGATTGGATTTCCCTTCGCTAAAAAAAAGACGGAATAGGAGAGTGGATGGAAACGATTAATAGAGTAGGGAAGATGACATAGCCATCGGAACTCTCGCACGCACGAAACGTGATTAGGTGAAGCCAAACCGTTTCATGCCGATATTCAATGGGAGCGTGGCGTCACATCAATCGAGGCGGTACTAAAAGCTTGTTCTTTAAACAAGAGGTACGGTGAAGCATCTTCCGCGGCGCAGCCGCTAATTTTCAATATTCTACAATTATTATTAACAGCCTTGGGCAACACCAAATCAGCCTTCTATATTTACCTATCATTCGGTAACTAACAAATATTGCGAAATATATGTGAATTGAATTAACGACCTGGTAATGAGCATACGTAAGCATTCATAAAATCTGGCAGTCTTAGTTCACAATATTCCCCATTATAAGGAGTTCCGAAGAGGTTCGGTTCACTATTAAGACACCTTTTGTGAGCTAATGTGTATGTTATTGGTACCATATGCTAACGGTGAAATATTAGATCGCGAGGTTTACCAATGTATGAAACCCATCATTGCCTTGGGCAAACGTGATGGATGCAGCCGTCGTAGTCACTGAAATGGGTTGACTACAGTCCAGCGTTTTGACATTCATGGAATGATATAATAATTTGTATCCTTCAAAAGCATACATACATACATAAGTTCACGCCAGGTCCCTTGCGGGGTAGGCACGAACAACAGAGCGCCATACAGGCTTATTCTTACACACCTCACTTGCTTCTTTGACATTCATAGCTCTTGTCATACACGCTCGTCTGTTCTTAAGGCTCCTGACATCACCTTCTGCTAATACATTGAAAAGCATGTTACCTTATAAAGCCCATCGGTAATAAGGATATTAATTTGATAAATCATTTGGCGACCTGCATACAATGGAAGAATTTTAAAGCTCTACAATAACAAATTCCATACTTATAGACCCACTAGTTTCCGAGAAAAATGACTGTGACATATAAAGCCAAAAGGACCACACAAGACGAAATCATAAGTGTTACATTTTTGTCAACGTGGCTAAGGGACCCTATAAAAGGCTATATGAACTTCTTTTAAAATACAAGCAATAAGAACTTTATGTCTACCGTATCTCAATGGAACGATAGCACTGAAAGCCATATTGTCTCTCTTTTCTTTTACCTTATCCCAATTATTTGGGGTTGGCACAAAATGTCGTTTCCTTCCACACTCCTCTATTCTGACATACACCATCCTTCACACAATCCATCCGTCTCTTTTTAATCTACATTTACATTTGTACCCATCCATCTTGAACTGAACTGAAAGCCCTATTTTCCTAAACATATAAAGCTATTTTTAACGGACTTCGAAAAAAGAAGGAGGTTCTCAACTCGTCGGGATCTTTTTTTTTTGCTTTTTTTTATGTGTGTTCGCCGATTACTCCGTGATTTATGATCCGATTTACGTGATTCTTTTTTTTGTTCGACGCAGAATAGCTTCCAATTGGTCCCCTAAAAATTTGACATAGTTTGGCCCAGTAGTTTTCATTTTATGAACATTTTTCATGAAAATAATTTTCACTCCGTTCCATATGTAGGCACCGATTACTCTGAGATTTATGATTCGATTTACGTGATTCTTTTTTTGTTCGACGCGCAATAGCTGCCATGTGGTCCCCTAAAAATTTGACACAGTTTGGCCTAGTAGTTTTCATTTTACGAACATTTTTTTGTTCTCGTTTCTTGGGACCTATATTTTTTAAGAAGCGCGGCACCATACGTAAGTCCACCCATACATAGCTAGACACTAAAAAGTAACAAATAAAAACTTCGTTTAAAAAAACCGACTTCAAAAACTAAAAAACTAAAATGTATAAAATAACTTATTTCTAAAGCTATTATTATTAATATCAAAGTAAAACATAATAAAAATTACTATATTTTGCAAATTACTAAGCACCGACTTTAAGATGTTTTAGATAATATATATTAATAATAATAGCTTTAGAAATAAGTTATTTTATAAATTTTAGTTTTTTAGTTTTTGAAGTCGGTTTTTTTAAACGAAGTTTTTATTTTTTATTGCCTTGTATTTTCGAATCGATGCCGATTAGTACAGGGTGGCGCAATAGAACGTGCATATTGCATCATCTTTTTTCGCGGGGTAGAAAGTGCGCGGGCGGGGGGGAGCCTGCATCGTTGGGTAGGCGGGCTCATGGAGTTTTAGTCACTATGAGTCACCTCGACAGGAAGCGTCGCGCATTTTGCGTGCGCGCATTTTACGAGAACTCTCGTTCATACATCGTTACTAGGCGTTTATATTGTTCTGAATATGGACTATGGCAAATTAGTGAAGCTCCGAGTACTAATTTAATTAAAATATGGGTACAGCGTTTTGAAGAGACTGGTTCAACGTTTAAACCACAAGCAAAAGGTCGTCCAAGAACATCTAGGACCGACGACAATATTGAGAGAGTTATGCAGTCTGTACGAGGAGATCCACAAATGTCTACTCGCAAGAGATCGTCTGTCTTACACTTATCGCGACGAAGTTTGCAACGAATTTTAAACTTGGATCTTAAACTGCATCCTTACAAGCTGCAGTTAACACAAGAATTGAAAGAGTCTGACTTCGGAGCAAGGCTCGCATTTGCTAATGAAATGCTTAATCGATTTTCCAATTTTGACAATATCCTTTTCTCAGATGAGGCCCACTTCCATATCAATGGGTTCGTAAACCGTCAAAATTGTCGTTACTGGAACAGTGAGAATCCCAAACTCAAGCACCAGAAACCACTGCATAGTCCTAAAGTGACAGTATGGGCAGCAATCTCTGGTAGAGGAATAATTGGACCGTTTTTCTTTGAAAATGCGCGGGGGCAAAACGTCACTGTTAATACCGAACGCTATGTTGCGATGTTGGAAGGTTTTTTGGCTCCAGAGCTTGAAAATTCAAGAATAGTGAATTCTAGGACTTGGTTTCAACAAGACGGAGCTACCTGTCACACATCAAATGACTCCATGGCGGTTGTGAAACAGATGTTCCCTGGCAGACTAATTTCGAAAAGAGGTGATATCCCATGGCCCCCACGTAGTCCAGACGTGACGCCTCCTGACTTTTTTTTGTGGATACCTCAAGAACAAAGTCTACAGCAATAATCAGAAAAACATCGATCAGCTCAAGGAGAATATCCGTGGTGAAATGGCAGCAATTACACCAGCATTACTGAAGAAAGTTTTCAATAACTTCCGTTTGCGATTAGAGGAGTGTCGACGTAGAGAGGGTCATCATATAGACGATGTTATTTTTAAAAAATAAACTTCAGTTATTTCTTAATAATACCTCAGTTTTATTTTAACTATACCTTTTGTATTTATTTTTTAATCAATATTTTAAATATGCACGTTCTATTGCGCCACCCTGTATATGGACTCCCTTGCGCTAATGCCTAATGTATTAAAATGTTCAATTTAATCCTCCGTTAAAAAGACAAAACAATACGCGAATGGAACCTTCAAACTTCACTCAAAATTACGTAATACGTGACGCAACACCTCTAATACTATCTTCTCCATTGTTTTGATTTCGCAAAACCATTGTATCGTCACAAATCGCAGGCTAACATTCTTGTACAGGGATTGTGAACCATAGGATAGCTGACATTCAACCGCGACACTTTTTATCATCTCACAAAACTGCAACTGGAACAGAACTCACTTTGAGTTGTGTTCTGGCATTAGTGGCCAAGTTCCAGTCTCCCTTTAGACATCAGCAGTGCATTTGTAGCACCTGTGGTGTTGCAAGTGTCATAGGCGATGGTAACCGCTTTCCATCAGGTCAGCCGTCTGCCTGTTTGTGTAACTCTTCAATTTAAAAAATTGAAGAGTTACACAAATTGAAATATTTTTAAAGATGATAACAAGATATTTTAAAGCACATATTATTAGGTTACCGCAGTCATATAAGTATAAAAGGATCTCTTATGAAACAGTTATGTTCGTCCGTCCGTAAATTCGTCTGCCTGAACATCACAGTGATAATAATCGCAAGCATCACAATTATATAATAATGAGAGAGAATTATTCTTTTTTCCATCCGTGTCAATTCTATTAATTAATTCATTCCAATCTTAAATTTTTATTTTTTATTTTAGTTTTATTGCTGGAGTACAGCAGACAGGCTGACGGCCCAACTATGGTGGAAAGTGTTTACCATCTCCTATAAGCATTTTCAACACTAAAGATTCTGCCGGACCCGTAGATGGGGCTTGCAGTCCTGGCCACTAAAGCCGGAACATAACTCAAGGTTTTTATGGTGGCATGCTCTCATGCCAAGGGTGGTAACCATTCAGACGGGCCAATGCCCTACCACCGTGCAACATTATGGATTAAAACGTCAAATTGAACCAAACATATAAAAACCGAAAGAATATAGTTACAGTTCTATGCCAATGATTTATTGAAGAGAGTTTATTACCATAATCAGATCATAATTCAAACACGCTCTGCAGCACGCTACCAAATGCAGGCAATCCACAAACGTCCCACTGCTGGACCCAGGAGTCCCAATTGTTAGAGGCACGGACAATATACCCACCACGCTAGTCGATGGCAGTTTCGCGGATTTGACACGTTGATTGTCACAATGTTGTTCTTCACTGTCAGCAAGTCGTAATTATAACAAACAACATGCATATTAGGTCAGAAAACTGACGAAGTATTGCGCGCTTGCCGGCCAGGATTCGAGCCCGTAACAAAACTTAATTGAGCAGCGAATGCGTTAACCACTAATAGATGATGGAGGATAAATAAGTAAAATTTTATAAAATATACACCTATAACAAAAAGTTCGTCATCCATGCCCTTCGCAGAGAAACTCTTAATAATACACCATAAAGTTCCCGTGACATCGCCAAGTCGGGAATTATTTATGATGCAAATACAACTTTCGCATTTGTTAGACCACCATAATATGTATGAGCCTCATGTGGTACAACAGGCTTGAGAGGTTCGTGATGTTCGATCGGCATCAATGCTATTATTAAATAGACTATAGGTATTACGAAGCATGTCTTTAAATATGAACAGACAAACTGAATTTTAAAATTTGTCTAGATCTATCTATTTTATACCCCTGTTTCCAAAACTAACTGCGGACAAAATGAAAATCTACGTCGTTGGACAAATACCCACAACAAATGTTTAAGTCATCAGTACTTAGTAAACTTATTAATAAGATTCAAAAATTCAAAAGGAATGTAATGTTTGTATTTAGATATAATTATTTAGTTGTGTTTAGTTTTCCCGTCAGAAGTGTCACAGTATTAGATAGATTGAATCATTAATTTTGGTGTAGTGTAATTGTCAATTTTCAAACTTACATTTCTGAGGCTTTAATGTTTAATGCACTTGAGACTCAAGCTCACGTCTTAATTGACGCGGGTTTCAATCCTAACCGAAAAGTATGCACTACGTAGGTAGTTTCATATTGCTATAACCACAAGCTAACAATGAAGGAAAACATGGTAATAAAACCAGCATATCGAGGTACCCGATGTGTCAAAGACGCCAAGCGGTCGTAGATAAGTATGACTCCTGAAAACTTAGACTGCTCGAGCCCAGCAGTGGGACGTTTACATGCTATTATTATTAGATAAATTTTGTCACTCGTTTACCATTTACAATGGTCAATTTAATTTCCGTTTCCCAAAAACAAGGTACATATAATTGCTAAATAGGTAAAAAAGAAATATGTCGTGGGTATTTATTATTTGTTCTTTCTGTCTTAGTTAAATTTCAAAGTATTTGAAATATATACTTGATCAAAACGTTTATTTATATTCTTACATTTATATTCTGATGTCTATCGTATTGATTTATTGTTAGCTAAAATACAAAAATTTGTTAAAATATATAAACTGCATTTTGACGACTTTAAATATACGCAATTCCCACAGACAATCTCTTCGATACATAAATAAAGACTCATAGTAATAATCTTTAGAAATCCCGTTTTAAAATTTTAAACGAAAGGTGAGCAACTAAAACAGGATTGTGCAAAGTTAATAAAAAAATCACGTTAAATAACGCAACGGTATAAGAAAGCGGTCTCAATGATAGTATACTGATGCTATCGGGCTGTTTATATTTACGAAACATGATAAAAATAAAAGAAACTATGAACATAATATGTTACGCACAGAATTCACTTAAATATTACATGCCAGAGCAAGGCATGACGATGAAAAAAACTAAGCAGATGAAACTGCACACAGAACAACCAAGGAATCACAGATCAATAGATATCAGATCCTATTTACCATAGTAATACTGTCGAAGAAGGATACAATACCATACCAGTAGCTGGGAATCACATTAATAAAGGAAGACAAGACACTTGAAAATTCTATAAAAAATATGACAATGATTCAAAAAACGAAAATCTGGAAAGCTCCAAAACTCTACATTTTTAATATTAACCAGAAGTTGTCAAGCCACTGCAACTCTTATCTCGCCATTTATATAGAATATCACCAGATAAACTTTCAAAGAACGTATTATTACTATAATATATTGATTAAATCGAAATTAGTAGTAGTCGTTTTAGTCCAAATATTGGAAGCCTTAACAACAATGAATTCCTTATTAACCTAAGGATAAGTAAAGTACTTGTATTTTCGTTCTTGTAGAACTACTCTCAACTATACAACAACTCAAATGTCTGCAGGCAATAAAGTAAAATATAATGACGCTCAAACTAGTGTTGTAGATAACAAAACCAACTTTCAAAATATCCTTTAAACTATAGAACAAACATTTAACACAAAAGACAAGAATGAATGCGGAAGTTAAATGCATTTAACAACACTACATCAAATAGCAAAAGTGAAGGAAGCCACGTTCGAACATTGAATAACTGAACTCAATTTGCATGTTTATCAGTCAGGAACACTAGAAAGCACAGCTCGAATGACTCGTTAAGACAAATAGCCCTCCGGATTAAAACATTCGCCGAGACACCAACTAGACAGCTATCGGCTCTAAAGAACTAGATGGAATAGTTGGATAATTTAAATCAGACCTACTAATACAAATCGTTGGAGTCAGGACCTTGTAACTAATTTTTTTTTTTAATGTCGGAGTCTCAACTGTTGAAACGTTAACTTTTTAGCCACCTCACGTTGAGGGAATGACTCGTGTGGCATGATAAAATTCAGAATTTTGCCACTGGTTACGTTTCGTGTGAAATGTAATGACAAAATTGTGTGTGTGTGTGTGTGTGTGTGTGTGCAGGTCACACGCAGTAGAAGTGGAACTTAAGAGAATATACTCACAGATACGTCTCCTCTAACTTTTATTAATATATAAATATAATTGCCTTAGCCTACTACTACTACTCTAGATACTAGATTTACATTGAGCAGCACAGATTAGAGACAATAAGAATCAATAAGACCGATGATTAAACATAGATCCAATGTAGACCGAAATAAAAATGATAACAATATTTTTTGACTAAAACAGTGAAAAATTTAGAGTCATACTTAAGTTTCTTTTGAATTCCAATATGTTGACGGATGTAGGTTATAGGAATTGTGTTTATATTAATAAAAGTTAGAGAAGAATTATCTGTGAGTATATCTCTGAAGTTTCACTTCTACTGCGTGTGAAGTGCATACGCACACATTTTTTTCTTTTCGCTTGTTTTATTTAAAAAACAGTTAAACTTATTTTCCAAGAAAAAGCATATGGGACAATTTTGACGAAAATAAAATGTCAAAATAAGGTAATACAGCGTTCTGGACTGACGCCGACAAAATGCACTTGCAAACTTTAAAGGATTTCGTAGAGATGCAGACGTTCACTGACGTCCCATTGCTGGGTTTGGGCCCCCTTTTATATGACAACTGACATTGTACCTGCTACGTCTGTCCTAGGTGAATTGACGGGTGTAACACATCGGTTATCTCCAGGTGATCATGACAAAAAATATATTGTTTCATTATTTTGTCCTAAACTTCGCAAGTGTCTTTCATTTCAAGTTCATTATTTGGGCAGGCAGAGGCCACAACATGTTCCAAGTAATTAAATATTACCATAAAACTTCGCTTGTTAATTAAGACTTAAATTATTCTGTAACCCTCAGAACTAGTTCATAATTCAAGGCGGGGCGATTGCGAGAACGATACTCCGGCCACCGGGGGATGGCATGCCGTCACGACGCACGCCTCGTCGAGTGAAACGAGCTTGTCACAACATTATTAACTCAGTTCGGTTTTCATTACTTACCGCTAAGTCTCTGGGCTAGTGTTTTATCACTATGTAGTATGTGTTCTTAAGTTTTCGCGACTAGTACAGATAATTTAATTAAAATATTTCAATGATGCTAAGCGCGTTATTTTTTTTCTAGCATCAGTCTTCTATGATTAAGACTGCAGAAAAATGGCCGAAACGTCGACACAAAATCAAATAAAAAGCCGCACCTAAAACTGTTTCAATATAGTTTTAATTGTGTAACCCACTATGATCTTCCAATTCACCTGACAGTAGTGTCAATGTACACATGTGATTTATGTACAAAGTAATTAAGTACTAAAACTTTATATGATGAATGTTTGCAAAAATTATAGATAGATAGATATCACTTTATTATACACCAGTACAAAAATAAACTAACAGACTAAAATTATGTCTAATTATGTACAATGGGCGGTTTCTTCGCTACAAAGCGATTTCTTCCAAACAACCCCAGGAATGAATTGAGATGACAATGGCGACGGTGGTATAACGTAACATATAGTACGGACTACTTCCTTTATAATAATAAATACATAAAGTATATTTAATAAAATAATATACACACACGCACACACTGTTTAGGAATGTTATATATTTATTTAATAGATAATAAATAATAATAATAAATCGGCAGACAAACACACATACTGTATATCCCCAAATTAAGCAAGTTACGATCGTGTTATGTATAATATACAACGGACCACTCTGGGGCCGATCCCGATAAATAACTGATAAAATTCGTTTCCGAAATTTACCATGCCAGGAAAGGAACCCGGAGCCTCTGCGTTGCAGTGAGGTAAGCTAGCAAAGGCTTAACCCGCTCAACCACAGAGGCCGTCGATATATATTTAAGATACATACCCTACAAATAATAAGTTGATAGATGATTATGTACATTTAAATATCATATTCCAACGACAGGTAATAATTTTGATCATAGTTTTAAATATCTATAAATATAGTATAGCCTACAATGTTACAATAAGAGAATGCAAATGCGTATGATAAAGGAATTAGGTTTGATTCACAATAATAGCAAGAACAAAAAACCTGAACCAAACTTCGTAGTACGTATAGTAGGACGTAAAATGAATAGTCAGTTACTTATGTCTTATCGTGCATGCTCCTAATAACATATTGTTAACTTGGTTCTACATATTAATAAAGTTCTTTAAAATTTAGAAAACCACCTCCACTAAAAATATTTCTCTTTGAAAATTCCCACAAGATAAACCTATTTTTAATTCAAACCAGAGTTTTAATGAAAAATGAACGTGCCACCACCCCTGCGACAGAATGTTGCATAAATGTTCTTACAAGAATGGCTATTTTGTTTGTTGTACATCAACAAGTGACCTATGTTCGGCTTTCACCCAACCTTTCGAGATATACAATACATGGCAATAAATACAATCGTTAACAATAACTGCGACAGCGCCTTATAACAATTTCTGTCACAAAATGTTGTTAGAAAGTATAGAAATAATCCTTAAAGCTATAGGTAATTATGATACATATTCGCTTTCATATATCGTTTATACAAACAACACATATATGGTACTAAAAATGTAGAGCAGGATTTAGCTATGCCTTGGCGGTCTAGTTATTACGAACAAAACATAAACGCGTTCTTGAAGTTCTTACACGTGACGCAGAACCTAATAATACAAGGTACTCGCTCTGTTGCTATTTGGACTCGCATGATATATATTTCTTACAAGTTTACGGAGCTCACTTCATTCGAGATGCATTTTAGTTATGCGAGTACTTTACATACATACATACATAACTTCACGCCAGGATCCTTGCGGGGTAGGCACGAACAACAGAGCTCCATTTAGGCTTATTCTTACACACCTAGCTTGCTTCTTTGACATTCATAGCTCTTGTCATGCACGCTCGTCTGTTCTTAAGGCTCCTGACATCACCTTCTGCTAGTACACGATCAATTTGATCATGGAAGGTGTGTCGTGGCCTTCCGCGACTTTTGCATCCATCTGCGAGTACTTTAAACCGTTTAATTAGTTATATCTTCTTTTTACATAGATGCAAGTTATTTAGGTTGCTCCAAAATATGCGCCAAAAAGGGTCTAGTATAAACAAAATTAAATTTACCTAAGAATTTGTAATTTCTTTTCTTTTTAACATTATGTATTACGTAAAAACGATGAAAGAAAACACAATAGCTTGTTTAACAAATGTAATTATCCGCCATTTTATAACAGGCCGGCCATCTTGATATGACAATTATAACTGTCATTAAGTTTTACTGGCACGTTCCCTGCTCTATATCTCTCAATCGCTTTATTATTACGAGGGAACCTTTAACCTGTCGTGACTTTTGCTCAATTATAGTATTCAATTGAAAAGAACACGCAGTGTGTAGTTTAGCTATCTGAATTACTTTCGCAAACATTTTAAATTTTAGTACAATATTGTCCAATGAATAAACATAAACAGAAAACATTATTTTTAATTAGGTATACAGAAATGTTTACAATTATCCAACCAAGCCAACAATTTATTGTGATTAAGATCCTTGTCCATCCAAAGGTTGCCTGGAAGAGATTGCTTTAAGCAAGAAGGCCGCCCATTATACTAGTACCTACTAATTTTCAGATATATCAATGTGTTACTGTTTTAAGTTGGTGTACAATAAAGAGTATTGTTTTTGTTGTTATATTATCTATGAAGGCTTATTAATGGCACAACCGTTTATTTTGTTATTTAGTTATTGGACAACAGGAGTTACAAGCCTACAAAATAAATAAATAAACAAATCGGATTAAATCAATTAAATACAACACAGTAATATTTGAATAATAAGAGAAACAATTACGTCTTCAAAAATAGTTATTTATATATGTGACTAAAACTTGTTTTCAATTCAGTCTGATAACTGATGATTCTTATTTATTACTAAATAACTGAAAGTCAATTAAAGACTGCCTACTACCTAGACATAGAAAAGCAAAAATATATTTATCACAAGATTACATTGATTAACTTGGTTACGGATCGAAGATGTTATGATTGTTCTACGTACATATATATTACCAGGCCTGTTTCCCACAGGGGTGTAGACAAAGACGATGGATCTCCACTTGCTACCATTGTGACAAACAGCTTGCGCTTCATCTGCTTTCTTTAATCTCATCATACATACCCTTTTATATATGGTGCATATAATCTGACATGTCCTCAAAATATTTGCAATTGAAATCATCATTAATACATCTAAAATATAGTGTTACATGCCGACTAAGTGAATGCACACCGTGTTTATTACCTTTACCGCATTTGAACTTCTTTTGTTTACTTTTTGTTTAAAATTTGCAATTAGACAATAGCCTGTTGTTATTGTTCTTGTCCATGGCCGCAGGTGTGCAGATTCGGAAACTTCAGCCCACGCGATCCTTTGTTGTATTGTACAGTTGAGTATAAAACGATGCCCGAACGGCGGGGTGAGGTAGTCAAGCCAGGATTACGATACGAGCAAGACGTACATTCGATAAGCTATATAGTGACGGACTTTGCGCGTGTTATTGAATCGTGCAGTTTGTACTGCTTGTGGCCGGTTATATTTGTACCTGTGTTATACGTGTTTGTGTAGTTCGAATAAATTCTATAGTAATTCCAACGGCATTTTAATTCGAGTCCCGCACTCGTAACAATAGCTTCTCTTCTCATATCGAGCGTTACAAATACATTCTCTAGAACAGAACGTGAGAAAACCAGTACTTTTAATAGTAGTATACTATAGTACACTATTTCCCCTGTCCAATAATGTCCGTCGCTGAAGCATAACAAATACCACACAGCATATTAATAATGGCGTTTCAACTGCAAATGTTCTGGTATTAACGGAAAAAAAACTGTCAACAGCAACCTGATTAAGCAGCCCAACGCACATTGATGTCAATGAAAAAACTATGATTGTGTAAAATTATTTCTATAACAATGGTGTAACTTACTGTGATGGGAATATGATTCTGATTGTCATTTAAATGAGCCCTTTTCAGAACTCGTTTACCTACTTCCAAACGTTTTTTGACAATTTCGCAACACAATCAAAAAATTTGGTAGTGTTTATGGTCTCGTAGGTTTTTAAGTGAAACTTCTTTAGAATTGTTGATTTGAAACTCGACAAAACGAAAGAAAGCAAGAACGAAAGAAACACATAAAATTCAACCTCTTTACCCGTTAGTATTAATTTTCACTTTAAATAAAATTTAAAAGATTTCAAATTAATTACAGCGCTATCTGTATATACTTAAAGCCATTTTTTTTAATGAAAATAACCCTTTAAGTGACTTAAGTTGTCTTTATTGTATTAATTTATGTCTTAGTTTAATGTTTGTTAAAGTGTTGAAGACTTCACAGGTTAATAAGTTATTCAATGTGGAATAGTAATTAATGCAATCCACTTGAAAATTGTTATAAATGTCCTGAAATTTTAGAAAACAAGTCAAATTCTCCGGTATGTCGATGTTGTACTACGGTAAGAAGATAATATACATTTACAGTATAAATATAATCTGATCATATTTCTTTCTATATTTTGAGTTGTAGTTAGTTGTTGTTAAATATACAAAATATTTTATACTCCATATATAAAATACTAGTTCTTAGTTAGAAAGAATAGTAGTATAGAAGAATAGTAGTTATACTAGTCGTATTTAGTAGTTAGTAATTATGTGGGGAACAAATGTCTAGCCATGCCGCCTCCGACAGATCCCAGTCGAAGGGGAAGGCCCAAGAAATGTTGGCTTGATGTTGTGAAGGATGACATGCGTAACAATGGTCTCAAAACGGGGGATACTGAAGATCGCGCGAAATGGACTAGAAAAAGTAGGAAAGCGGACCCTGGGCGTCGGAGTGAAGACTCCGAACGCAACCGGGATTTAACGCTCGGACGATGATGATGATGATGATGATTATTATAAAATTAAAAAATTAAAGAAATTTCGACAATAGGGCAGTAATCACGTACCCATATTATAGTTATCAGTGTTTGCCTTAAAAATTAGTATAATTACTTACTTACACTTAAAAGGAATTAGACGACATAAAAATTCGTTCAACCTACAAATTAAGTAAACAGAAATTCAAATGAATGCATAATCAGAAAACAACACGAACGTTTCTAGAGATGGGAGAAATTTATATCGATAGTTACTAGTATGTCACTATAACATTGGAAATAAGAATATAAGAAATATTGTGAAACAAAATTCATGCGCATAACAACACTTAGTAATATTTTATGTAAATTAAAAAGTATTTTTGCATAGTCGAGGTGTCGCAGAGCATTATCAATTTCACCTAGAATCGGTTTTAAGTTTTAAACACGAATATCATTTAATAAATGTACCAAGACGCTCGAGGTCAACGTGACCAAATTTAGCATAATTCTACGATTAGACGCTCAATTATAAGTCCAATTATTATTTTTATGTGTTTGTTTTATAATGTGTTCATACAAAAACTTTGCAATAACATAATTTTGTAATTTTTTTAAAAACAAGTTATCAATGTTTGTGTAAGCCGCTAGCAGAATCTCTGGTCACCCTTCTCCAGGAAGCGTAAAGCCATCGCCTTCGTAGATTCGTAAAGTGGAACTTTATGCTGTGTCTTACAACTACCAATATATTGTTACGAGCTACAGGACTCGAAATAAAATAAATGCCGTTGGAATTACTATAGAGTCTCTTAGAACTGTACAAACACGTATGAAACAAGTACAAAATAAAACTGGATGCAACCAGATCACACTAGTCCGTCACTATGTCTCTAATCGAAAGTACTACACGTCTTAATCGTATCGTAGTCGTCGATTGACTGCCCCACCCCTCCGTTCGGGCATTGTTTTATACTAAACTGTATAAAAGGGAACGCGTTAACCCGCACATCTGGCAAGCTTCGACACAATGCAATAAAAAATAACAAGGATTAAGTCATTCGACACTAATTACAGCCATAAAATAAGTACGATAACAATACATGTTTTTAAAGTTTAAACACGAAGTAAAGTAAAGTCAATTTCACTACGCGATTCTCCAAAGGTGGCTACTATTTGACTCTCTTACTTTTTACAAAAATATAAATATATCTGATTAATCCACTAAAAAAAGATGTTTGAAAAAAGTCGGCTTTTATCGATTTTTATTAATCAACTTTTGCTTCTAATATCGATCATTCCAAAATTAATTTAAAGGAAACAGTTGTCAATACATTTGTCGACAAGTCGTTAAAGTAAATTAAAACAGGCGGGACCGGATATGGAGACAATAGTTCACCGGATGCACTTTGAAAAGGGTCCGACCTTGTGCAACTGTCGGTATTGTCATTGCTGAATCGATTGTAAGGTCGACAAATTTAAGATACGGCTGTAAAGATAACGAATATTTGATAAAAAAAAGTTTTACATGATTTAGAAAAACATTTAAATATATACATTTTTGGTTCCTCTACAAAGCTTTTCCAATTAGCCTACAAGCAATAGATAAGTACTATTAATGTTATTAGCAACATAAAAGTTAATTTTCAAAGAGGAATATAGATAGCTCAGTAATTATTAACGCTGCAAGTATATTATCATCGATGGTAATAAATCTTTTAAGAGCATTGAATAGTCTTGGAGCTGCTTTCAAGCTATCTCGATCAATATTAGACGGCCCATATTTCAATCTGGGAGCATTATATAATTACAGCACGTGGCAAAGAAAGCTCTTGTCGTAATGCAGGTGTTAAGATGGTGGCAGGTTCTATTCTACTTGTCGAACAATATTGCACGTTTTCATTAATGCACATACGGGTGTAAAAAGTAAACTTAATTCTCTTTATAGTATAAAAATCGATCGTGAAAATTTTGAAATGAGTAGTTTCTATGCAGTAGGAAAAAAGAAAAGAGAGAAAATCTGCCAATATCAAGTAAGTAAGAAGCACGAAGTTGTATACACAATACACATGCTTCTGGTTAGAAAAAAATATACGTGTATCGGCGTTTTTGGAAATTAAATCCCTAAGGGGGTAAAAAGCGGGAAAAAGTTTGCTCAAAATAGGACTATTTTTAATCTTTAAACTATACCGACACGGCATGCATTATAGTTACTCAAATAAAAATACACGGAAACACGCCAGCACATATAAGCGCGCTCATGCTTCATGTAGTTTTTAGTTTTATGAAAACTATTATTAATGCAGTAAAATTAAATTAATATACGAAAATTGTGTTGGTTGCCGCTATACAAACACTTGAGTCCAGCGCAGTAACTGAGTGCTGGCAAACATTGTAACCCTAATTTTACCCGTCATAAGCAAATTGTGTCTTCTAGGCCTAGAATTTGAATTTGTAGTATAAAATACACAAAATAGTACACTGAAATCATTCAATAATATACGATAATTAATACATAATTATGGTATCCAGCTGTACTGAGGTAGTTACAAGATGTGTCTCTACGAGGTGCAATGATTTACTGTAATACAATTTTAAACGCGCTAATGGAATAATGAAGAATCCGTGCGGCTGGTGCTTTAAAAAAAATTCAATTTTTATCTGTCAGTCTGGATATTTCGGTTAATCTTGATTCTGGAACGGCTGAACCGATTTGACGGTACTTTTATTCGTAGATAGCTAACTTTGTAAGAAGGCTTTTTTTGTTCAAGGTGCCGCGAGAAAACTTTCCACGCAAATGAAGTCGCTGGCACAGCTAGTTAGTAGAGTATACGTAAATCTTTTTAAAATTTCTTACGTTCTTAATGACGGAGTATGTAAAGATTTAAAACTGCAAATTACAAGCCAATGAAAACAAGCATTACCCTTGTAATATATTTAAAAGCAAACCATGAATCATGTATGACAAAACAGGATATTAAATTGCTTAATTAATTATGACCGTCTGCTCCATTTACATTGTCTTGTAAAAGCTTATCTTCACTTAATAATGACAAAGGAAGGCATTGTTGTTAAATATACTAATTTAATTTCATACTCGTAAAACATTATAATCTCATTCGTACAATTAATTTTCAGAATTATTATAAAAAACCTCTTCTTCTATTTTTAAAATATGGCTTCACACGGTTTCTAGATCTAGACAGTCAAGTATTTATAAATATTGAAGTTTCACAATAGTCTTCAACAAAATAAACAACAGACAAAGGCGGACCAAAATAATCGTCCTGCTAGCTACAATCTTGTGATAACTCGAAAATACATATTACATAGAAAGTTGAGGTTTTCATTATGCTACAAAGATTTTTCATGTTAAAGCTGAAAATAGAAGTTTAATTGAAAATAAGACGCCACAGTAAAACAACACTTCCAAATTCCCGGCTAAAACTCTACAATAAACCTTATTAATGTAGGTACCAAAAAATTATAATAATTGATCGATAATTCCTAATTTTATGAAGAAGGAGCAACCAAATATACGAACATCCAAAAAGTAACTTTTTCTTATAAATCACTGGAAATATCCCTTAAAATCTAAAGATATACGTATTGTTACATACCGTCAAAGAAACGCGCACACGTGCACGTCGTAAAAACGCAGTTTATTGCCTTCTATGATTTAGGAATGCTTTTGTTTACTTTGTGTTTAGAATTTGTAATTCAGAAAAACATGCTATTGTTAACGTGCTTATTTTATGGCTGTTATTAGTGTCGAACTAATCTTTGTTGTTATTGAATTGCGTCAAAGTTTGCCAGATGTGCGGATTAATTCAGTGAACGCGGCCCTTCGTCGGTATTATACAGTTTAATATAAAACAATGCCCGAACGGAGGGGTGGGGCAGTCAAGCGACGATTACGATACTAGCAACACGTGTGTAGTACTTTCGATTAGCAATATAGGACTTTTCGCGTGTAATTGAATCGTGCAGTTTATACAATGTGAACAGATTGCATCCAGTTTTATTTGTACCTGTTTTATACGTGTTTACACAGTTCTAATAAACTCTATAGTCATATCAACGACATTTATTTTAATTCGAGTCCTGTAGCTCGTAACAGTATGTACATATATCTTGTAAACATAAAGTTGAAAACTACGATGAAGACATCATTGATAACTTCAACTTGCAAAACATGTATTTTTATATTTATTTTATTTAACTAATCAATATTGATGCGAAAATACACGCGCAATGTTTGCAATGCATTAATTATTTAATTTAATTAACAGATATTTCGCCTGTATCGTAATACCACTTAACCCGTAATCTCTAAAACTATTGGTAATTACCATTATACTAGAATGGTATCTAATCAAATACCTTAATTAGGAATAGCTACAGTTTATTACTTATGAAACTTGATTTATAATATTTTGAGCCTCATATAAATGTACTAAAATCTACGTTTATTTCAATAAGCAGACCTCGTTTTGTATTAACATAAATTTTTCCTTTATATAAAACCTAAGAATTAAAACAGTACTATATCATCCACTCCTAGATATAAGTATAAAACAATTAAAATATACAATTTTAGGTTAAATATTCACATAATAAGACTAACCAGTTTTGTGATTTTACTACACTGTTATGTGGCAGGATAGAACCACATTCCTGTCAATTTTTATATAAACTCAGTAGATTACAAAAAGACTGACTGTCACATACATAAAACATACAGACATGATAAAATTATAAGACTTTGTAGTAAAATGACTACAGAATTAAACTTTAACAGTTTGAGCACGGCATTATTTAATTTTATTTCGACATTTCGGCCAATTTTCGGTAGCTATGACGGACGGATAAAATATAACGGATAAAAATAATATGGCTACCAAACTCTAAGCTTTGGACAGAGAAAGCGAATAACAATATACAATTTATTGAGAATAAATGAAAATTGAGATCAAATTTAGAATCAAAAGCTATTAAACAGTCCAGTACCATAAACGCAGATCGCTAAATACATCACAGTCTCGCCGCCTATGTTATTAATGTACATATTAATACAGTAAAAGATATTGTGAAATAGCTCTCACTGGAAATTATCGACTATTAAGGCGTGAGGTTACGCTAAGTCTTGATACCGACACCCCACTGTATATAATTACTAGCTGCCGATAGACAGATATCCAGAATTGGTGCCATAAATTTAACGTAAGAGAATGAAAGGAAATTAGGTGCGGACGGTGTGAAAGCGTAATTAATTAGGTGAACTAAGGAACTCTATAATATTAACTAGTAATGGTAACATTTTATTACAATACTTATAGCTGTGTGACCGGCTTCGTACACGATACCCATACATATACATACATCCTTATAAGATATCATTTTAATACATTACATACAAGATTTGTATAATGCATTACACTTTTTAATGATGTTTAAATGTCTTATTCACATTTGAATGTTTTTATTTAAAATAAGGTTTACTGGAAAACATTCTTTGAAGGTCTACAGGTCACCATATGAATAGATTAAAATTAAAATTTACTTCCTTTTCTTTAAATAATATAAGCCAGATCTAAAGTTAGATATTGCAGAAGAACATGTTTTATATTAATCATAATTTAATTAAAATTTTATCCTAACATTTCTCTTGTAAGAAAGATAAAAAAAGGTATAGTTATTAATTTTTAATCAATATTATACTCTCACATACATATTCTGTAAACTGAACTACACATCATAACAACATCTTTCGAATTTCCTCCAAAAAATTACACCAAACTAGATTTTTTTCAAAAAATGTGCAATGACTACTTACGAACGAACTACGATGCACGACTACGAGCATATAAAAGTTTTAAGACAAAAATATTCTATTTCCTAACCCGGAGTATAAGCTTAAGCTACTATTCACGGCGCAAACACACAGCCAGACAAACTTCGATACTCCTACAGACTCATTACAATACAGAAAAAAGATCATAATTATTATATCAGTAGGTACTAGCATCGTAATATTATAGATCACTGTTAGTCAAAGAATTGTGAGAACTAAAAAAAATTATTATAAAATCAGAATTTCCCGGCAATGAATAAACCTAGTTTAAAGCACAACCATAAATGAAAGATGTTCAACAAATAATTTTCTCATCAAAACGCAATAACCAGTATCAAAATTGGTGTGAAAGTGGAAATTGCTAGCGTAAAGCTACTGCTGAGGAGGCCTGGCAGGTGCTTAACATTTTCTGAACTTTAACCCGAGATGGTAAAGGGATAGGGTCAAACCTAGCGATAATTGAGAGGCAAATTTTTAATAAAAGGGTTCAAAGTGAAATACGTGTAGTTATAGAACGTACATTTAACAAAACGAACGTATAACACATTCAAAGTATTTGCTTATTTAGAGGTTATCGAGCAATGATTAAGTCTAAAATATTATAAACTAATACAACAAAGAAAACTTAGTAATAACTCTATTGTATTTGATTTATAATTTCTTAAGAGTAAGTGAAATAGTGAGCCTCGGTTATCATCTTCTATGGGTATGCTACCTCGCTGGATTGCTGTAACTAATCCATTATCCGATGTAAGCACCAGCACTTGTTGAATTTAAATCAAATAAGGATGTGACAGAACTTGTGACTGGACTAATTGGTTTACGTATTTTTACTCAATTTTACTCACGAAGAAGAGATATTTCAGAAAAATGACTTTAATAGACGAACATGACAAATTAGCAAGGGTTTCGTGTTAACTAAAATGGCTACCAAAAATGGTAAATTCTTAAAATTAGTTAATTCATTAATTTAAGTACGTACGTATCCATAGATAAAATAATAAAATTCTAATATAGCTATATCTAGAACCAGAATTTCAATATCATACTAATCTAGATAGACTACTATATTTGGCACAGACTGGTATATAGGTACTTTATTCGTCTTCCATAGTACTGGTATACATTGGAGATACGATCATCCCGACCTCAGTTATAAAGATTCGCGATTATCCCGATTGGCAGTTATTTAATATGTAGGTATGTGTTTAACTGTGTATGTCTAATCTCTTAATAAAAATAGATTTGTTTTTTTTTTGTTATTTTAAATAAATACCTGTACGAGGTAACTTATAGTTCTGGAGTTAATAATATGTACAAATAAGTTTTTTTCATATATTCAACTATCCGTATTTTCAATTAATAGAATGCCTTACTGTAATATTCGGAATAAGATACGTATTGATAATTTCATCATTTAATAACCGAAAGACATGATGTGACATTTTCAAAGGACTCATTATAAAAATACAACGAACCTTAAAGTACAAACATCACACTTACGACAAGCATCGGCTGTCTAGTCGAGTCTCTACTGTAACTCTGCGGAAAATATTTTCACTAAGAACTTCAACCCGTATCTAGTTTAGCTCATAAATAATATTAACATAAAGCAAAGCTATCGGCAGCTATTACTTAGTTACTTCGCATAAAGTTACACTCAGCCACCGTCGAAAACGATTCTATCGCATGTCCACGCCACGCCATTTTGAATTACTGACCAAAAGCAGACTTACGTTGAACGGAAACATGAAATTATATTTCACTGATAACAACTGCATTTACTAAAGTGAAATACTTAGACGATCAGAGAGCCTTTTATTAAATTTATACTAATAAAAAACATAAATATACAAGGTATTGATTGTAACACGCAGAGATTAAATAATAATGATACCGAAGAAAGTAAAGGCTTCACAAATTTTAGTACCGTGGACGAAAAATACCTACTTTATTGAATAAGTAAGTGCCGTTTCGATCAAAATAATTTTCTATTACGTCCTATAATTTTAACCGAGTTCCTGAACTTTAAAAAACTTAAAAGGCGATAAAGTTGGAAATAATTAAATATCTTGTCCAAAATACAGATCAAGCAGAATGAAAAAAAAAACACTTCGGTGTACAATTTGCAGTACTTATCTAATTCTATTATTACCAGCAATAGAAATAACAGATTACACAAAGAACAACAATTTTATAATAGACCTTGTTAAACGTCGATTTGATTAATAGTTTCTGGAAAATATGATTGTGTAAACAAAGACCGACTGGCAAATGATTTTACAAGGGTTCCGGGCTAATAATGACTACAGAATCCCAAAAACCGCTTACTACCTCCGCAATCAATCAGAGCACGCTTAAACACACGTTAAACAAAACAACGTAAGTACCTAACAGTATGAATAAAACGTGACTAATACTCCGACATGCAATTTGCAGTATTTCTGAATGGCTAACAGTAGACATAACAAATTCTACACCAAGAACAATAATTTTACGTTAAAGTAATCGTGTTTTTGTTGAGGTCCCATTTTCTTGTAACAAGGGGCTTGAGTTACGAGCCTGCCGCCTGTTCCGTGTAAACCTTTAACCTACTTCATGAAAGCTATGACTTTATGAGTAGCAAGTTTTTGAGCAACATTCAGAATGCATATAATATAAGCCCATGCATACAACCCCATGATTTACAAATCTGCACTCAATGTAATTTTAACTGACTTCCAGAAGCAACCCAAACTACAAATATGGATTTTACATATTTTTTGAACTGGCGCCAAGTTTGAGAACTAATCCGAAAAAGACTAAGGTTATTCTAGTCGGCAGTTCTAGGCTTGTCTCCAAAATTGAATCTTCGCTTTCCCGTGTTGTGTTTAATGGTGTGTTCATTGAAATCAGTGAATCTGTTAAAAAATTTAGAAATTATGAGTAACAAAGAACTGTCTTGACGGTCTCACCTGACTGAAATAAGTCGGAATCTTTTCGCGACATACGTTTCGTTAAGAAGGTTCAAGAATTTCGTATCTACTGCTACTAAGATTTATGCTTGCTCAATCCTTGCTTCTCCCCTACTTTATTATGCTGATGCTGTTATCTAGGCATAACCCAAGAACTACTGGACAAGCTTGAACGCCTTCAAAATGTTTGTATCCGGTTCATATTTGGGTTACATAAATATAACCATATCTCCGAATTTCGTAATAAGTTTAAATGATGGCTTATTCGCCTTCGCCGAAATGTTCACTTACTCTCACTTTTGCTCAATACCCTTTTTAATCCCTGGACTCCCCCATATTTAAAATATTTAAAGGACCTTTTTAGTTTCCTCCACCAATCTGGTTCCTGTAATTTGCGCTCAAATGAAAATCTGCTAACGGTACCTAAAAACACGTCGTCCTTCGTAGGAAATTCTTTTGCCGTACAGGCTGTTCGCCTGTGGAACTCCCTTCCCTTGAAAATAATACAAGCTACATCCATTTATATATTTAAATACTTGATCACTGACCATTATTTGTCCATTAAATATAATTTGTTGCAGTAAATAGAATTATATTGGTAATTCACACGTAGTTAAAGTAGTAGTAATAATTTAGTTAAACCACCAAATAATATTTCATTTTTCTTTCAATGTCTCTATAAGCGATAAGGCCGCCCATCGTTATAATGGATTAAATTGTCTAGGTTAAGTTAGGTGAAAAATAGTTTTCATTCATTCATTCAATCACGCTCCATTACTGGTCTCGGACTTATCCGTTATCAAGACGTTATAAGCAGTATACTCGCTTGTCCAAAGCGGATTCCCGAGTTTGAAGTATGAGTTATCTCGATGTACATGTAAGTTTCCCTACACCGTCTATATAATTATGAACTATATCTGACATCTGAAATTAAAATAAACCAAAATCCACATAATGAACGATAAGTTAATTTACAATAACACTATCACGATTGTTCTAGATTAATAATTTACACAAACCATCATTATCTATAAATTAAAGAATCTAGTGTATAACACAAAAATGGAAATATTATTTACCATACAACCATTACAATGTTATAATATCAATTCCGTTATGCATACAATAAGCTTACAGATGTCCGACTCGCTCGGATGCCAAGGAAGAAGTGAAAGTACAGCTCCGTAACCCCCTTTAATAGTTAAGTGCACTGCTAACAATTCGATCACGCCACCGCTAGACTACCCTCTTTCTTGCAAATTATTTGTAACACAATAGATACGCACACTAAATCAGAAACGCTGCGTAGTGATCCAAGCTTCTCAGACAACATTTCAAACCGTGTCATTTGAAACCCTAGTACGTTGTTACCACGGCTTTTAGATTATATATTTATTGGCTTTATTCTGTAACAAGATGCGAACCCTAGAGATAATAACGAAAGCCTTATGTATTCTTCATCTCTGTTCGTTCATTAATTTAACAATGTTTACATTAGAAGATAAAAACTACAATCTAAGCGGTTTTGTGGAAAAATTACAAAAACTGGAAATTTATTACCTCTACGGCACTCTTCATAGTTCATGGACTAACACGCACTTGGCCGATTTTTTATTACTTTTATAATTCCTGTGCCATACACAGATAATATGTAACCCATCTCATAACTCTTCCTAGATACATCACGATTATAGCAGTACATAAAAACATATATCACCGCTACCATTCCTTAGATGGGCATGTTTCACGCGTGACAAAACATACGAGTATGTACGTGTTCCACATAATACGCTCCGAATGTATATCAATAAGATTGATAGATTGCTTTGACTTTACGTGTTTCGCTTAAGGGTATATTTGAATGTAGCGTACCTATGTGACTATTCACAGAAATAGGATGTTTCCTTTTATAAGACAACTGACTTATGCCCGAAATGGGTAAATGAATTATTTGTGTTTGAAATACATATTTAATATACATGTATTTTAGAGTAATAATTTTATAGTAATAGTCTATAAATATTATTTATAGACTTTACGCTGGAATCTAAAAAGCTATGTGTTGTCTTATTAAACTTATTATATTTGAAAAAAAAACATATAAATTTTGTTAAAAGAGAACGAATAGCGAAATTGACACATGTCTAGATATACTGGTAATTGTAAGACATAGCATAAAGTTCCATTTTATTTTGATACTCGTCATGATCGTCATACGAATCTGCTGAAGCTACCGCTTTACTCCAAGATTTAATAACTGGAATATTCATGAATATTTGAACTCGGTTTGAATAATTAAAAACAGAGGAAGATAGTTATATTAGTATGTATATTATTTAAATATTATATTACCGATACGTTAACATTCATAAGGCAATTTCCACAAAAGAGTTAATTGCAATATGGACTGCAATATCCTAGCGCTTTCTTCGTTAGCATATTTCTGTGAACATTCAATTCACTTTCATAAAATTATGCGCGTGCGCCGCTTTGCTCAAATTAGTGGTGCCCGAGGGAGCGAAAGCCGCGCTACCGACATCCATAGGGTTGGCAAGTAAAAGTCATAAATTTCAATTAAACTACTTTTATTTATTTGAGATTTGTATATTATATTATAAAAAATATTTTAAATTTATTTGTCATTGCACTCATACTCATTTGCACTCAACAAAATACAATCGACATAAATCAACACAACTAAAATCTGAATTGCAATCTACAAATCAGTGCTTACATAAAAGTAATTACGCGCCGAGACTGAAAATGAGACACTTAATCACTTAAATCTAAATACCACAATCTAAATTTTAATATGTAGTATATAGTCTGTCTAGATCAGCCGGTTCGGCGGAAACAGCTGAATCACTCAAGCGGCGCAAATATGCAACCCTCAGTGAGAGTTATATGTTTGTGCCGTTTGCTGTCGAAACGCTTGAACCGTGGGGTCCTGAGGCCATGAGCCTCTACCAAAATTTATCGAAACGACTCATTTACTCTTCAGATGATCAGAAGGCTGGTGCTTACTTCGGCCAAAGGATCAGTATGGCGATCCAGCGACGAAACGTAGCTAGCCTTCTTTGCGGGCACCTTACCCATAGAAGACGATGATCTGGGCTCAGTATTCTACTTATAGTGATAGACTACTTGAGGGACTATGGGTAGAATACAATACAAATAAGTTAAGTTATCTTGCATTGTATTCGATTATATGTAATTTTATAATTGTTCTGTGAATATATATATAGTCATGTTTAAAAAATACAATCTAAATTATGTTTATTACATTTTTTATAACAAGTAACTGAATTGAAGTCGTGGTAGCGTAATGGCTAGCGCACGCGTCCCAAATTCAAAGGGCTCGAGTTCGATCCTGGCCGGAGCGCATGCGCCACTTAAGCAATTTTCTGACCTCATGTGCATATTGTTACTGTTACCATATGCTAGCAACGCTGAAGGAAAACATCGTGATGCAACCTTCACATCGAGACAACCGATATGTCGAACCTGCCAAGCCGCCTTGGACAAGCGTGGCGGGTATACTGTCCGTTTCCCTATAATGTGAGGCCCGAGCCCAGCAGTAAAACATTTCTTATTATTATTATATTATATTACATTGTACTACATTACATCACGAGACTTTAGTGAGATTAGGTTCAAATATATCATTATTTTTATTGCTTTTAGTTACTTGCCATATCTTATTGCATAAGTTTTTAAGGTTTTGTTCACTTACGCTCTGTTTATATTTTTGTTCGTTCGGCTGAAGTCTGGTATCAACCCTAGGCCAGATTCCTATAATACATTCATAAATCATATACCTGTCAACGTCCACAATAATCTGGGCTTGATGTTTTATTATAATATTTGCATGAAATTGTTGGTCAAGCTTGACTTAGTGTTGCCGAAAAGTTCTGTGTACTGTATTCACAGAGAAATTGGGTAAGTGCTCTCAGCAGTACATGCACAACTAAGGAACTAAAGGTTCCGTAGAGGTCAAGAATATCCCTTGTTTTCATTATATGACTATTGAACCTTTCAAAAAATCGATTAATCGAAAAACTTATATTACAAAAACTTCAAAACAATTTTCGTTGATATTAATTCTTAAACTCTTTCATTCAACTTCCCAAATCTACCCTCAGTGGCTCGTTTCGATAAAAAAAAATATAACTATTGTTACACGCCGACAAAAGTAAATGCACACCTGCAGTTTATTACCTTTCCCGCATGTGGACTTCTTTTGTTTACTTTGTGTTAAAAATTTGTAAAACAGCCCATTTTTATTGTACTCGTTTATGGCCGCAGGTGTGCCGATTACGTTTTCTGGGAAATTGCGTCGACGCTTGCCAGGTAGACATATGGCATCGGTGCATTTTAAAGCAATGGCCCAATGCAGAGAGGACAGTCAAGCGACGATTACGATACGAGCAAGACGTGGGTACATTCGATAAGCTATATATTGACGGACTGCGCGTGTTATTGAATCGTGCATTACGTTTGTACTGGTTGCGTCCAGTTATATTTGTACCTGTGTTATATGTGTTTGTATAGTTCTAATAAATTCTATATTAATTCCAATGGCATTTTTAATTCGAGTCCCGCACTCGTAACATTATTTATGAAAGAACTGACGCTAATACTATACTATGAAGACGGTTTGAACAGTTTGAATTAGTAGTAATTATACTTTGTGAATCGTGACATTACAGATTTTGTAACATGTGGAGACATTAGAACAAACCGTAGCAGATGGCAGCACTTGTTACCCTACAATATGGAAAACCAGTGCTGCCACCTGCTAACATGCATAGCAACATTAACAACATAAGATCTTCTAATGACTAAATACATCAAAAAGTCGTAGTACCTAAATGTATTACCTGACTCACTGTGCGTAGGAGCCATCGATATAATATAATACTGTCTGAATCACGGATATAAATTTCGATTACACCAACCGTACTGCAAACATTAAAGCTCTGATTTTATGGCCGGTCATAATTATGCTCATATGTCGCTTATACAGAGTGAATTTTTCAAGTGGGCCTTCAGGACCATAACTTAAACTATGCTAAATAGCGAAAAAAGATTATAATAATAATGTAATTATTAATACTAGTGGTCGCCCGTGGTCGAAATTCGACCATAATAATTAATGTTAAAGACTATACTTCTATAATGACAGATTTCGCCAAGGCTACACTGGTTATTCGACTTTAACAATAAACATAAGAGTATATATGCGTGTGTGTGTCAAATACATGGTAGTGTGTGTAATGTTTTTTTTTTATTGATTTAATGTATTTTTTAAACATATTTTTTTTAATTAGCATTCTTCGCTTCTTTATATAAACTACTAGCGGCCCTGGCAGGCGTTGTCCTGCTCTGAAAAAATAAAAGTCTAGGACCTGATCCCAACGCCACCTACCGGTTGTGGATTTAAACCATCCGGGAACCCACTCAAACACACAAAAACAAAATCACCACAATCGCTCCCGGTGATTAGGAGGATTCTAGAAACCAATCTCAGCGCCACCTACCGGTTCCAACGGGATAAAAAGTATCTTATGTCCGTCTCCTGGTTCTAAGCTACCTCCCCACTAATTTTCAGCCATATCGGTACAGCCGTTCTTGAGTTATAAACAATGTAACTAACACGATTTTCTTTTATATATATATATATATATAGGATAAGTGTGCGTTTCATACTCCTCCGTCCGCGCAATTTTCGTAAAAAAGGGTACAATATTTTTTTTGGTTTACGTATTAATATTTAGATATAGAAAATACAACATATTTTTCAAAAACAACCCTTTTCCTTGGTTTGCCGTTTGAAATTCCTTCACAGAAATTGATTCTTACAAGCTACACGATATAGCATGACAATACACGTGTGTTTAATTTTTCAAAATCAGCCGAGATGATTCCTGACAAGAGTAATTGATTGATCAAAAATTAAATGATACCAATTTAGTTTTCGTCAATATCGGCCTCGAAACTCCTTTGAGTGTTTTTCGCTTTTTAGCATAGTTTAGAATTTGGCCCAATTTGATGGCTCACTTGAAAAATTTACCCTGTAAACTATGTTAATCGCAAGCGTTTGCCAGCTTGTCGGTTTTCTATCGGATACAGTTTGGAGAGTGTGTGTGTGACACCCAGGGCATGCTATATGGTGGGCATACCACCTATTCGAACAAAGCGCTTTGAGTCCATCTCCATTATACGCATCGCAAAGGAGTGGAACTCACTGCCGGAGTCTGTTTCTCCCAAAACCTACAACCTGGGTGTCTTCAAGTCTCGTGTGAATGTGGTACCTTCTAGGTAAGCGTGCTCGATGTTAGCCCATGTCTCCGCTCAAATCGGGCGAGATAATGGTCAAACGCAAACCTATACGTGATAAAAAAAACTTTCTATTACTGTTTTTAGCGATAAGGCCGCCCGATGTATTATCTAATATCTTTTTCTACTTGTGTTTATCTATGCTATGGTGTACAATAAACAATAAAGAGTTATCCATCTATCTATATTCAGTATAGTCAGGAGACACTTCGGACAAGCACAAACGCTACCACAACAGTTGTAACTAACTCCGTTGGTTCAGGGACTAGACGTGAATTTTGGCTTTCTAAACCAGAACACGCCATTTTCCTCGGTTCTGTCCATGATTTCTTGCCAATATGACAGTGAAATAAAAAGATAATTTTAAACTTACAAAACGTCGCAGCCTCACAGATTTACAAGCGTACATACTAATAACGGCATAACTACACCAAGATGGGAAATACCTACCACCTAGTTGAGAGTTGTTTTCTTTCTCCATTACTGCACGAATTATACTGCTAAAGAATACTACAGATCGGTATTCCTTAACAAGACCTGGAAACCGGTAAAAAGTGTAGAACAGGTTACAGCCTAAGTACATAGGAGCTTTTCTTTCCAGGTTTACACTCACTTAAGGCTCGATCAACCAGTTTTTGGTAACAAAAGTTCGTTACATAGGTTTTGTTGATAAACCGATTTTTAACACACACCTTCAGTGCCCAACCATGTGGTACAGCAAGTTTTCACTCGCAAACAAAGACACATTGAGGGGGATAGAATGATACTTACTCTTCTCGCGGAGTAAACTGGCTAATTCAGGTAGATATAACACTCTCTTTAAGGTTTACACTCCAAACGAAACAGGCGACTAAAACCGGTTATAGTCGATTAATTTTAAACCGGTTCTAAGTCTAGGTAAATAGTTCTAGAATAGATATAGACCTAATAATTCTAGAATAATAAAGGGTATTCTACCTTTATGGTGATGATAGCACATACCTGATGTTCTCGTAGTTTCCTCAGCAGCTCGTGGTAGGGCGCTGCTCTGGCCGCAGCCAACGAAGGCGGAGGGAGGCGCCCCTCCATGCAGTGCAGCCAACGGCGCAAACACCGAAGCTCGTGAGCTGTGTCTATCGAAACAAGTATTAATATTATGGATTAAAGAATTTTCAGTAGCAGTGATCACGAAAGAATAGGCTTTTTTAAAAAGGTTTTAAATACAAGCTTTTGAGATCCTGGATATCATGCAGCAGCAGAGTGCTAGCCAAGACAAGTAAAACCAGCCCAAACACGATGGGTCTATCTTGTTTAGTACAGGAGTTCCTATGGCCACCTTCCGACTGCATCATCAGATCAGCTCCATGGTACCATATTATTGCATTGTCACGCGATATACATATGTGTGCAAAATTTCAGCTCAATAGGAAAGCGGGAAGTTGGTCAAATTTAACTTGCAAGATTCCACCCGCACTTACATACATACATAGGTCCTTACATCCATTACAGGTTAAATAAAAGCTTGTACAAAGATGTCAAGTTTCAATGACATGCGAAAGTAATTGTGGCCTACCCCCAATTTGTTCATTAAAATTATCAAATTTTAATCTTTGTTTATGGTAATTTACTCTATGGGAGCCTAACCTAATTTACAACCGCTTCGCAATATGCTTAAGCTTAAAAAGAAGAAGCGGCATAAAAAACCTTTGAGCAACATGCCTAGCTATTATTTATTGCGTCTAGTCGCGAAAATTTCACAAAACACTACGCATTAAGGAAATACAATAAAGTACCTAGATTTGTATTTCCTATAATCTTCCATGGTTTTAATTTAAGGTATTTGATTATACAAATAAAATACAAATGTTCACAATAAAAAAACAGCTCCATCTAGACAATGTTCGTAAATAAAAGGCAGTAACAGCTCCATCTGTTATCGAATAATAGTTTGCTTTTCTAATAGAAATAACAATAGTTTTACGTTATTTCAATAGATGGCGCTTATTCAGCTAGATTTTAAACGCATTACACTGAACCATGTTTGTATGCTATAAGAGTATAAAGCGAAAAATTGTACTAACCTACGGTATCAGAACTGTCATCGGTTCTCTGCTGATCTGGACTGAGCAGTAACCGAAGGGCTTCCCATTTTATTTTCAAATGTTCAATTCTCCATGTTACCTATAAAAGTTCAAATGATTTAATGTACAAATAAAATAATTAGACCGAGGTGAGAGTTTTGTAAGAAGCTGTTGCTGATTTTCATGGCATTTAGTGATTTTTGGGTTACGTCGCCAAATAACAAAACCAAACAGTCGACTTTTATCATCTTTACAAAACCCCTAATTTTTAGCAGGAGTTTAGCAGACAGGCATACAGCCCACTTGACGGAAAGCGGTCACCATCGCCTATGGACATTTGCAACACCAAAGGTGCTACAAATGCGCTACTGCTCTTGTAAGGGAGACTGGAACCTGGTCACTAAGCCTGGAATACTCATGCTACGTAGTAGCACATAAGCATGCTAGTTTCGAGCAGATGCTACTTAATAGCATACAATTAGCACGTGTATACGAAAAGAGCATGCTTGTGAACAAGCACGCTACTAAATCGCAAGCCGGTCTATTTTTCGTGCTAGTTAGCACACGGTGTGAGGCGTGGGGGAGAAAGCGGCGGCTCCAAAGCAAGTCTGAACGTGTATTCTATGCGAGCATGCTACTTGATTTGTTTGCGTGGGTACGCGTAGTCACGGTGGCTCGATGGGGCGATGACAAAACTTTAAATATTATATTTCATTACCGAAATGATGAGTGTTTATGGAATGTACGCTCATAACAATACAAAAATAAAATTTCGATAGAAAATGCGTACCAAAGTTTATTAGAATCGATGTAGACTGGTAAACAAGTGCCTTTTGGACCAACTTTTTTCAGCAGTCTCCGAAAATTATAAATGAGGTGTCATTCGATTCGGAATGGTATCTAGATGATTTTTGAAAAAAATGAAGTTCCGCTTGCAAAAATTGTAAAAGTTATTAACAATTAACTAAAAAAAAGGGAGGGTTAGTTTTTTGCAAATATCTCAAAAAGTAATAAAGATTTTTCAAATTCAAAAAAGATTCGAAAAGAGGAGGAAATTTCCTAAAAAAAGTCTCGACTTCCGAAACTGTAAGATCAATATTTATAATTTTCCCAGAGGGATGAAAATACGGCCGAAAACGGGTACTCTGGCTTACGCAAGCCACACCCACATCGGTCCTTTAATGAATAAATATTATTTAAACATACTAAATACGAAAATAAAAAATTGAAAAAATTCAGGCACTAACATGGCGGATCACTTATCTTTGTAGCAAATGATGTAAAATGTAAAGAGCGTAGAGACATTATGTCCCTTTCTGTTGAACGGACTGTGGAGGTTTCTTGTATTGAGCTTGAGCGCTATGTAATTGTCTGCGTCTACCGACCCCCCACAGGAGATTATAATGTATTTGAAAGCACAATGGAGGACTTATTAAGAAAATTAAATAAAACTAATAAATTGCCTATAGTGTTACGTAGTAAAAACCCTACGTAAAATAATAATTTAACACATTTAAAATTACCGCCAAATAAACATATCAATGTCAGGTTGCCAACACTTATCTATGGAATCGTCGCCGCCAACACAACAACAACAAAATCGTTCACAAACAAAACATCTTTCTTAAATAAACTAAATAAAATAATCAAAATACATTTAAAAATACCAACATTAATTTAAATAAAATAAACTAAATTTAATTTCAACTTTTTCAAAACGGCAATTAAGAACCCGACAGTATCGGCTGAGTGCCTTAGTCTTCTCGTTTCTGAACGACACCGACAACTGTCAACCGTCCTTAATTATACATTACGTGGAGCCTTTTTATTGTTTGAGCTGTCGTAATGTGATTGGAGAAATAGCAAAAGAGCCACCTTATTGGTTACGACTTCGAAGGTGAATACAGCCGCTGATAACCAACGGACTGAATGCATTCCCTTTTGGCTGCGAACCTTGGTCGACACTGGTCGTTGATAAGTTGAACACTTCGAACTAGGTCACCGACATCCAAATCGGTGAGTACCTTTTTAAATCCCTACTCGAAAACCCTCGTTCATATTCTAATATAGAACTAAGAAGTTTAAAACCTTCCAGGCACGATGAATAGCCTCTCGTCAGGACCGTGGGGACATTTCGTTCGGCCACCTGAGTTTGGCCAGGAACCTTCTGAATATTAAGTACCCCTTCTACGGTCTCCTGTTTCACTAAAAGAACCCCGTAAGTAAACCTCGACTGTTGCAAATCTCTTTTTCTTAACCCTTTTATTTAATTTTTCATTATTAAAAGTTTCACATACCCTCATGTCTCAGTTGTCTTAAACAACCGCGCAAGCTAACGACAATTTCATATACCGAAGACTAATAGCGTGCCTTATGACGCGTTCCAGGTCTTCGGGGTTTTTTTTTATTACGGGAGCTGGTGTTTGGAGTTGGCAGTTGAGCCCTCCAACCCGCTCACTACTACCGCTGTAAGCTGATATAAGAAAAGCACGTGAAGCCAGGCTGCCGACGCGCCTGCCGTCTTCAGGCTAGCTGCCCACGCCGTTACCAGGCGTTACAGCTAAGCAAATACTTTTAATAACTAAATTCATGTTAACGGAACCGTCGTACCATCTTTGATTAATTTACTTCAGATCTATCAAATATATTATCAACTTTTCGTAACCAACCTTTATTAAATACAGTCTGACGCCTCTACAACCCCACTACTTGTGAACTATGTTTTTAAAGTCTCAAACTGCTCTGTTATAAATACTCTTCATATTTAATCTATTGTAGTCCGTCGTGACTTATGTGCCACGGTCTCTTTTTTAATAACCATTTTAACCATATAAATAAATGATTACCAGTGATTCCTTTGTTTCATTTATAAGCACCGAATCACCAGGTAACAATGGCGCCCAAATTCGTGGTTTAAAATAGATAATTTGTAAAGGCATTTTTGCACCCCTTACAATAGGAGGCAAAAACATAAAGACTGTTTTTAAGAAAGGTTAGGAGATAAAATATTACTTTGTATTGTGTAATACTTCACAGTTAAGCAAAAGCATTTAATATACAATTGCAATTTCATACCAAAATACCTTCATATAATTAAATAGTAATAAATTCTTTGTAATACTCGAGCAATTCTCAAGCAATTATACCAGTAAATTCAATATTTTAATGACTTCTAACATTTCATAAAAAGCAATTTGTTTTACTTTAAAGTATCAACTTAAAATCTCTTGTTTCTGAAATAAATTCATAGGATTTGCTATGAAATTGTAATATTCAATTGTGTTTCTGTATTCATAGATACCGACATATCTTCAGATTTATATTTTAATGATAGTGCTAAAAATTAATATCAGCTACACAAGCAGGTAGCCATTTTATAACATTTTTATAATACAATTTTATCATTTAAGGAGGCTTATATTACATTAAATTTTGATTGTTTTTTTTAACAAAAAATAAGGCAAATGTCCTATTGTAGCAGGCATAGCGATAAATATAGCTTTGCTTGAAAATTTTTAAAAGTTAATTTTATAACTTTCTTTATAGAGCTTAAATCTCTACTTTTATCTGTACATAAATAAGGGCGTGTTCAGACTGAATTTAATTTTTTTGAAAAAAAAAATATTTTTTTTTTCAAAATTTTTTTTTACAACTTTTTCTTATTCTTCAATTAGTTTTTACGCGTTGTTGTCTTTGTTATAGTCACATACTCAAACGTTAATTATGGAACGACCAATTATTTACAATTTACTAAGAAAAGATGAATTGATTTACGAAGTCCTAGTTCGCGAGGCAAAACCATTACCTACCGTGACTGAACTTCGTGTACAAGTTAGACAACTTGTTAAGGACATCCCGGCGGATGAAATCCTTGAAACAGACTTAGATTCCGTGGAAGAACTAAATACTATACAAACCAAATTAATAGAAATAAAAGATTTTTTCAAAGATCATCAACCACAGTATAAATCCTTAAACCGTATTCGTGCAATATCACACCATCTTTTCCATAGACTTAGCCGAATAGATGGGAGTGTCAACCAAAATTTATATTCAACATTACACTCAGAGTTAAACTCTTATTTAAATAAAATAGATAACTTATATTATTCTTTTAAAGAATCCTTTGAAAATATACAGGAAGCACCGGAACCAAAATCTTCATTTCAAAAAATTAACTTATGTCAAGAAAATCATAACCTATCAGTGGTGAAATTAAATCTTAAATTCGATGGAAATATCTGTATCCATTCTTTTTTACAACGCCTTGAAGAGTTGTGTGAATCCAGGGGGATCTCCAACTCTCAACTTTTTAACTCTTCAATAGAACTTTTTACAGACAAAGCTCTGATATGGTTTCGTAGCATAAGACCTACATTATCCAATTGGGAATCGTTAAAATTAGGCCTTATTTCCGAATTTTCGCCTATCGACTATAATGATAAATTATTAGCAGAAATCCAACGTAGAACTCAGGGTTCTAGTGAATCTTCTACAGCATTCATATCGATAATGATAAACTATTTTTCGCGCCTCACGCAACCATTAAACGAACAAAGTCAAATAAATATTATAAGAAAAAATTTACGACCGGAAATACAAATGCCACTATCTCTTTATGACTTCACAACAATCAATGAATTGCGAAGTAAATGTAAACTATTAGACCATACACGCGATCGTACGGCAAATTTTATCGAACCACCTAAAATGTCTTCACAACTTGTAGCTCCTGACTTAGGATACAAAGGTTGTACAAACAAACAAAACCAAGTTAATACTATAACAAACATTAAACAAAAACCTAAAGGTTTTTCTCAAAACTCGTGTAACTCAACAGAAGTATCACACAATAAATCCCAAAATCAAAACAATAATTTAAATCGAAATTTTCAAAACCAGAATTATAAAAACTTTCCGTCAACAAATAGACATAATAGCAATTTTAAAAATAACGAAGGCAATATTCCACAAAATAACTATCCAAATCATAGAAACTTTAATTCAAATTATGTATACTTTCCTAAACAAAACGTCACATCAAGAAATAATTACCAAACTAATAATAATAATTTTGTACGTTGCGAACGCTGCAACGATATTGGTCATAACTACCAAAGTTGTAACAAAATATTTTGTTATGGTTGTGGCCGTATAAATACTAAGAAACCTGATTGTCCAATTTGTACTAAACCAAAAATTCCTAGAACTAATTCAAAAAACTAGCAAGCTCGAACCGGATGCACCGATATTTTTATAATTCTTCTAATACCCACGCTTCGGTTCGTAAACATTATACTAACTATAAAAATAATAAATCACGCAACATACAATGCAATGTTTATTGCAGACGTTGTGGTCAATTTGGTCATTTTAATAAACAATGTCCAAATATTTTTTGCTACAATTGTGGATTACCAAATACAATCAGACCAAACTGTCCCAATTGCCAGTCACATCAAGAGAGTCAAAAATACTTTACTACATTTAAAAATAAACGTAATTTAAATAACAGAAATAAACATACAAATACAAGGTATACCAGGAACAAGGAAGATAGTTCCAAAATAAGAAATACAAATAAAATATCGACGATTAAATCTAAAACCAATGATGAAAGACCTTATTTAAATTTTTCAGTTTACGGAAAAACCTATTACGGATTATTAGATTCCGGATCCTCAATTTCAATTCTAAATAAAGAGGTAGAAAATAAATTTATAAAGCAAGGTATAACACTTCAATGCTGCGACGACATTAAAACTATTGCAACGGCTAATAATTCCCGTGCAACGGTAAAAGGCTATTTTTTACTACCTGTAACTTTAAAGAATGAATCTAGAGTAATAAAATTTTATGTTATACCATCCATCTCAACTCAATTTATTTTAGGTGTAGACTTTTGGAAGTCATTCAATATAGCTCCCGAGTTGTTCGATACCTTACCTTTAGTTAATAAAATAGATATTCCCATTTCAGTTAATGAAGTAAAATACATCCATCCTTATGATGATCTGTCACCAGAAGAACAAGTTCAGGCGCAGACCATCATAAAACAGTTTGAAAATATCAGCTCAGAAAAAAATGGTCTAGGAAGAACTTCCTTAATAACTCATGTAATAGACACAGGCGACCACACACCAATAAAACAACGATATTACCGTCTCTCTCCCGAACGGCTAAAAGAAATGAATCGTCAGTTAGACGAAATGCTTAAATTGGGTGTCGTCGAGCCAAGCTCTTCCGGTTGGAATAATCCAACTCTTTTAACTCCTAAATCTAATGGCGAAATGCGTTTTTGTTTGGACAGTCGCAAACTTAATGCGGTCAGCAAAAAGGACGCATATCCTCTACCGTATGTATCTAATATACTCGACCAGTTACGAGATGCTAGATACCTTTCATCCATTGACTTAAAGTCCAGTTTTTGGCAAATTCCCCTAGAAGCGAATTCAAAGGAAAAGACAGCTTTTACAGTCCCAGGACGTGGTCTTTTCCAATATAAAGTTATGTGCTTCGGCCTTACTTCCGCACCGGCCACACAACAGCGTTTAATGGATAAGCTGTTTGGACCCGAATTAGACGGAAAAGTATTCGCATATTTGGACGATATTATAATAGTTTCGTCAACTTTTAAAGAACACTTAAAATTATTAAATAAAGTATTAGATCGTTTAAAATTCGCGAATTTAACTATTAATTTAAATAAATGTAACTTCTTCAGACAGGAATTAAAATACCTAGGATATATAGTGAATGAAAATGGGCTACGTACAGACCCTTCTAAAATAAAATCCATTGTAGAATTTCCTACTCCAAAAAGCAGAAAGGAAGTAAAAATGTTTTTAGGAACAGCATCGTATTATCGTCGATTTATTAAAAACTTCAGTACATTAGCAGCACCTCTTAATGCTTTGACAAGCACTAGCAAAACCGCTCCACCATTTTTATGGACGGAAGACGCGGAGAAATCTTTTAACGACTTAAAATCATCTTTAATTTCTGCACCGGTACTAGCGTGCCCTGATTTTTCCAAACCCTTCACAATACACAGCGACGCTTCAGGCTTCGGGATAGCTGGAACCCTTACTCAACTGGATGACGATGGGAAAGAACACCCTATCGCCTACACAAGTAGATCCCTTAACAAGGCAGAACGTAATTTCAGCGCGACGGAACGAGAGGCGTTGGCCGTCGTATTTTCCGTTGAAAGCTTCCGACCTTACGTCGAAGGCTTACCAACATTTAAGGTAATTACTGACCATTCGAGTTTAAAGTGGTTTTTTGACCTAACCAATCCAACTGGTAGACTTGCCAGGTGGGGTGTTAGATTATCACCCTACAATTTCGAGATCTTTCACCGCAAGGGTAAAGATCATGTAGTTCCAGACGCACTTTCCCGCGCTGTCCCAGTACTCGAGTTGAAACCAGTCGATGATGACACTTGGTACAACTCATTATTAGAAAAATGTAAAAGACGTCCAAGCTCTTGTCCAAATTTTCAGATAAAAGACAATAAATTGTACAGATATTCTAAGTGTAAATTTTCGAATAGTCCAGAATTCGATTGGAAATTAGTAGTTCCCCAAAATGAGCGCTCTAATATCCTCGAGTGCCATCACAGTGGAGATTTAAATCCACATTTCGGCGTCTTAAAGACGTACCGACGTATCGCACTTCGATACCATTGGCCCGGACTCTATCAAGACGTGGTCAAGTGGGTTCGAGACTGTGAGACTTGCGCAGCATACAAACATAGTCAGAAAAAGACACCTGGTCTATTAGGTGCACCTAAGGTCATTAACAGACCATTTGAATGCATAAGCATAGACCTGGTAGGTCCCTTACCACGCTCTCGTGCGGGTTTTATATATTTGTTAGTCGTTGTATGTTGTTTTAGCAAATACTGCCTTTTGTTTCCATTACGCCGCGCAATCGGCAAAAATATAATTCAATGCCTTGAACAAGGCGTATTTTTAGTTCATGGTATTCCAAAAACAGTGATTGCAGATAATGGTTCGCAATTCACCAGCAATGAGATGCAAAACTTTTTAAAAAAATACAATATACCAGAAGTACACTTAACACCTAAATACTGTCCTCAGGTGAACACAGTAGAACGATATAATCGTACAATAGTAACTGCCTTATCAATATTAGTAAAGGATGATCACAGAAAATGGGATCTGTCGATACCCAAAATACAATTTAGCATGAACACAGTAGTAAACGAGGTAACACGCTTCACACCCTTCTTTCTTCTCCATGGAAGAGAAGCAGTGCTTTGTGGTACTACATACGGTAACACAGACACTAATACAGATCTTATATCATTAAATTGCGCATCGCGTAGCACTTATGCTAATAATTTAAATTCCCTAGAGGAAACGTTCCCTAAAGTCCGTGAAGCTCTACTAAAAGCTCACGCGAAAAGTACAAAACACTATAATCAAAGCCGACGATATTTAGAATATAACATAGGTGATATAGTATGGAAGAAAACGTATCCACTATCGGATGCAAGTAAATTCTTTACGGCGAAATTTGCGCCGAAATTTGATAAATGCCGCATAATCAGAAAAATCTCTCCTATAGTCTACGAATTAGAGGACTTAAGAACGGGAAAGATTATTGGCAGTTGGCATATTAAAGACCTTAAAAAATAAATCGAATAACAATAAACGTTATAAAAATTATCACATTTTAATATATGTATACCTAAATACGACTGTTTATAGTCAAAAGACAACAAATTCAACTAGACAACATTGTGCGTATAAAACTTTTCTTACAAAAACAAATTTAAATAATAAACAAATAAATATATATATGTAAATAAATAAAAATTCAATAATCATTATAAATACTGAAAACCGAAACTTTAAACATTGTTAATTATAGTTCTTGGTATAATTCAGTCAGTTAACACTAATATGTGTTCTGTATGTTATTCATTCCATTTTGCCTGTACAACATTTTGGGCCAAAATCCTTGTAAAGTAGTAATTTACTACTAACACAGTAATTTAATGTTATGAGAGCATCATTAAAATTACTTGTATTTTTGTACGTAGTACACATAAAGTTTTTCTTGAACATTAGTATGTTTTAAGCATACACAGACATTATTTTAGTCTGAATTCGATACTCAGGAAAATATTCCTCTTATCGATTCTTATTTTTATTTTATTTAGTCAGGTTATCTGATACCAACTTACCACCAGTTTGGTGATACATAATTTCTTTTTCTAAGCTTTACTTATTATGTGTTAGGTTCTAAGATTAATGCTATTCGACTGTAATATAGTCAGATATTTTTTTTAGTTCATAAAATATAAACAGATCTTAATTTAGATCGTATTTTTTAATTTTTATAGTTTAGTTATTAAAACAGCTCTAATTATAACATTTCGTTTGTTCGGATTATAGGAACTTAATGTTACCCGTTTTAATTCATTATATTTCTATTTTAGAACCTTTTGCTACTAAGCAGTAATTGTTAACCGATAACACATTACGTTAACAATCGTGTTAAAAATTTCTTTTTAAACAAAATATTGAGCAATTGCAAAGACATGCAAAAATAGAATGAGCTATAGTTATGCTACATGGGACAAAGCAGTAATAATTTTATATTGTGCCCAAGTAAAGTATATTCGACCAGTTTTCCTGGCCGGAGGTTTGTATAGTGTAGACTAGAAATAAATCTAGCTACACGCAATTCCAGTAGAACGTCTCGAAGCGTAAAATTTGCTGTCGAGACCCTGATGATTTGAAAGATGAATGAATGTGAATAATATAAATATTACATTATATTATTTAGTATTAGTATGTATAGTATATCAATATTACACCATATTAAATATATGTTAATGAGTGATGATTTGAACTGAGATTTTTGAAAGAAATATGAGTGTTATTGGTATGCATAGGTTTTCTAGAAGGAGCATGCCTGAGTAAACAAACCCTCCGCTTGCCAGCAAAACACACAACGGTAGTAACGCTGATCGAATACATTAATTTATATACTTCGTATTTTTTTTTATATGGAATTAATTGCTTTTCATATTATTTTTCTAATATTGAATTTTTTTTCTTTCCTTCACGATGATTATTGGTCGCGAATGGATTTATTTATTTTCTTTTTCGTTTTATCTTTTAGTCTTATCTACATTAAGTTAGCTAATTAATTTTTTTTACTCGTGTAATTTTACAAATTTTTTTTTCTCAATAGTATGTTTTTTTTTCTTTTTATTTTGTTTCTCCTTTATGCGCTGGAGGGCCAGCCAGAATTTTACGGAGCAAAATTCCTTGAGGGGAGAGGCACTGTTACGTAGTAAAAACCCTACGTAAAATAATAATTTAACACATTTAAAATTACCGCCAAATAAACATATCAATGTCAGGTTGCCAACACTTATCTATGGAATCGTCGCCGCCAACACAACAACAACAAAATCGTTCACAAACAAAACATCTTTCTTAAATAAACTAAATAAAATAATCAAAATACATTTAAAAATACCAACATTAATTTAAATAAAATAAACTAAATTTAATTTCAACTTTTTCAAAACGGCAATTAAGAACCCGACAGTATCGGCTGAGTGCCTTAGTCTTCTCGTTTCTGAACGACACCGACAACTGTCAACCGTCCTTAATTATACATTACGTGGAGCCTTTTTATTGTTTGAGCTGTCGTAATGTGATTGGAGAAATAGCAAAAGAGCCACCTTATTGGTTACGACTTCGAAGGTGAATACAGCCGCTGATAACCAACGGACTGAATGCATTCCCTTTTGGCTGCGAACCTTGGTCGACACTGGTCGTTGATAAGTTGAACACTTCGAACTAGGTCACCGACATCCAAATCGGTGAGTACCTTTTTAAATCCCTACTCGAAAACCCTCGTTCATATTCTAATATAGAACTAAGAAGTTTAAAACCTTCCAGGCACGATGAATAGCCTCTCGTCAGGACCGTGGGGACATTTCGTTCGGCCACCTGAGTTTGGCCAGGAACCTTCTGAATATTAAGTACCCCTTCTACGGTCTCCTGTTTCACTAAAAGAACCCCGTAAGTAAACCTCGACTGTTGCAAATCTCTTTTTCTTAACCCTTTTATTTAATTTTTCATTATTAAAAGTTTCACATACCCTCATGTCTCAGTTGTCTTAAACAACCGCGCAAGCTAACGACAATTTCATATACCGAAGACTAATAGCGTGCCTTATGACGCGTTCCAGGTCTTCGGGGTTTTTTTTTATTACGGGAGCTGGTGTTTGGAGTTGGCAGTTGAGCCCTCCAACCCGCTCACTACTACCGCTGTAAGCTGATATAAGAAAAGCACGTGAAGCCAGGCTGCCGACGCGCCTGCCGTCTTCAGGCTAGCTGCCCACGCCGTTACCAGGCGTTACAGCTAAGCAAATACTTTTAATAACTAAATTCATGTTAACGGAACCGTCGTACCATCTTTGATTAATTTACTTCAGATCTATCAAATATATTATCAACTTTTCGTAACCAACCTTTATTAAATACAGTCTGACGCCTCTACAACCCCACTACTTGTGAACTATGTTTTTAAAGTCTCAAACTGCTCTGTTATAAATACTCTTCATATTTAATCTATTGTAGTCCGTCGTGACTTATGTGCCACGGTCTCTTTTTTAATAACCATTTTAACCATATAAATAAATGATTACCAGTGATTCCTTTGTTTCATTTATAAGCACCGAATCACCAGGTAACAATAGTTTGTGGGGATTTTAATGTTAATTTGTTGGAAACGTCATCAACTCGTTCCAAGATCATTAATCTTTTCAAATCGTTCAATCTTATACATGTCTTTAATGAACCTACGCGTATAACTGCTAATTCAGCAACCTGTTTGGACAATATATTTTGTAGTTGCGAAATAATCGACAAATCAGTCTTAGATGTACTACGGTCGGATCACTGTGGCCAGTTTATATCAATACCTTTTGATAGTATTAAAATCAATTCCAAATTAACCTGTAGGCCAGTAAATAATTATCGCTTAAGAACCTTTAAAGATAATTTATCCAAAACAATTCCTACTTTGGATCTCAGCAGCGAAGATCCAAACAACTTGTATAGTAATTTCTTCGACATTATACAAGCTGAATTTGAAAACACATTTAAAACCAAAATAATCAACAAAAGTAATAAACTTAAGTTTAGTGATTGGGCTACGAAAGGTATATATAAAAGTCGAATGAAACTGTATGAATTATACAGTGAAAAACAATTTAATCAAAATCCAGACTTCCTTCAATATATTAAAAAGTACTCTAAGACCTTTAAAAAAGTGTGCATCGCTGCCAAATCTCTATATTATAGTAACAGAATTAAAAAATCATCAAATATCATTAAGACAACTTGGAGTGTTATAAATGATGCTTCCGGCAAGAGTTCACGTCGAGATGATGCAATTAAACTTGTAATCAACAATAACACCATTAGTAATAACTTTGAAATTGCACAAACATTTAATGAATACTTTAGGGATATACCAACTTTAATAACTAGCTCTTTGTCATCATCACCACTGGAAGCTGAGCTGCTGATGACACAGTGCGTTGATCGATGTAATATCACATTCAAATTTAATCATATAGATACAGATGATATTGTAAAAACGTTTAAATCGTTAAATATTAAAAACACAGCTGACTTTTGGGGTATATCCTTAAAAGTATTAAGTGACTTAATATGCACTATTGCGCTACCACTAGTACAAATATTTAATCGATGTGTAGATAAAGGAGTATTTCCTGACTTAATGAAAGTTAGCAAAGTTATTCCTATATTTAAAAGTGGAAACAAAAACGACCCCTCCAACTTTAGGCCAATTTCTATTTTACCAACCTTAAGCAAGGTTTTCGAAAAAATAATTTTAAATCAACTGCTCTCACATTTTAATATTAATAAATTAATTCATACTAAACAGTTCGGGTTCACCAAAGGTCGTTCCACTACCGATGCAGGTGTTGAGCTTCTAAAACACATTTATGGTGCTTGGGAAGGGTCACAGAATGCCATTGGTGTATTCTGTGACCTGTCCAAGGCATTCGATTGCGTTGAACACGTGACCCTCCTGAAAAAGCTCAATTATTACGGTATTTATGGCGATTCTCTCAATCTTCTGTCGTCTTACTTAAACAATAGATCCCAAAGCGTTGAAATTAACAATATCAAATCTCGTGAGACTGGCATATCTATGGGTGTGCCCCAGGACTCTATTCTAGGTCCCTTCTTGTTTTTGATATATATTAATGATTTGCCATATTTTATTAATGATATGTGTGAGGTAGTGTTGTTTGCTGATGACACGTCACTTATATTTAAAGTAGACAGAAATAAACAGAACTTTGACGACGTAAACAACGCCTTAACCCAAATATCTAAGTGGTTTACCGTAAATAACTTATCACTCAATCCGAATAAAACTAAATGTGTTAAGTTTGTTATGCCCAATGTAAAAGAATACGATGTTAATATTTCCCTTAACGACACTAGACTTAACCTAGTAGATTCAACTGTATTCTTAGGCATTAACCTAGATCAGAAACTCCAGTGGGGCGCTCATATATCTAGTCTCTCAGGAAAGCTTAGTTCTGCTGCATATGCGGTCAGAAGAGTTAGGCAGTTCACTGACGAAGAGACTGCTAGACTAGTTTATTTTAGTTATTTTCATAGTGTCATGTCCTATGGTATTTTACTTTGGGGCAACGCTGCTGACTTGGAGACTATATTTGTTTTACAAAAAAGAGCCGTAAGGTCAATTTACAACCTCGGCCCTCGGGTGTCTCTTAGGGAACGCTTTAAGGAAATCGGTATTATGACGGTCGCCTGCCAATATATTTTCAATAATATAATTTATATTCGTAATAATTTGAGTGCCTACAAGCGGTATAAGGATGTTCACGATTTCAACACCAGGCATTGTAATAAACTGATATTGCCATCTTTAAGATTACAAAAAGTATTGTCTTCTTTCTTGGGGGTTGGTATACGCTTCTTCAATAAGATTCCGAGTGAAATGTTAGATCTGCCCTTCACTAAATTCAAAATCAAAATAAAAAGTATCTTGCTTAAAAAGGGATACTACACTATTGAAGAATATTTAAATGACAAAACTTCATTTACATAACAGCTCGCTCCAACCTCTTATACTGTGTTTTGTACGAGTATAATGTTTTTATCTTGCCGTACTTGTAAGGAATATATGGAGATATGTTGCAAAAAAAAAAAAAAAACGTTACGTCTTTATATTTATAACTATAATTATTTTCTATCCTTTTATTGCGCTTTTGTCTTATTGAATATGCACTGTTTGCTACAACTCCATTAATTCTTCAAAAGTTATTCTGTAACATAATTCTGTATAAAATCTTTTTTAAAAAAGTACTTAAATATAAAAAATAGAACAACAAATATAAAGAAAAATTTTTTTTAGTTAGACGTGTTGCTGGGGAGTTTCTTGCCGCTTCTTCTCCTTAACAGCAATAACACGTTGCGAAGCGGTGTACATAGACTAGGAAGTAAAATTAAATTTTAACCTATATGTATGACCTTCAAAAAGTGTTCTCCAGTGGAACTTATTTTGAATAAAAACATTTGAATTTGAATTTGAACTGAATAGATGAATGAACAATAAACTGCTTGAATTTTTTTTTTTATAAAAAATTTTCATTTAGTTATTCAATAGTTAATTAATATATCTTTTTTGCTTGAACATGAACATTGCAAGTGTGATAATTGTTAAACTATAAATTTAAGATTTTTTTCCTTTCTTGGAGCAATTCTTGAAAGGCTTTAAAATAGAACCCCGTTGGAAAATATAGGAAATGTTTATTTTTCATTTTTTTATTAATAATTTTCGTTGTTACAAAATTAAAAGTTTAAAACAACGAAAATTATTAATAAAAAAATGAAAATTAACATTTCCTAATTTTTCCAACGGGGTTCTATTCTAAAGTCTTTCAAGAATTGCTCCAAGAAAGGAAAAAAATCTTAAGTTTACAGTTTAACAATTATCACACTTGCAATGTTCATGTTCAAGTAAAAAAATGTTATTAATTAACTATTGAATAACTAAATGAAAAATTGTTATAAAAAAATTTTTCAAGCAGATTATTGTTCATTCATCTATTCAGTTAGTGCCTGAATTTTTTCAATTTTTTATTTTCATATTTAGTATGTTTAAATAATATTTATTCATTAAAGGGCCGATGTGGGTGTTGCTTGCGTAAGCCAGAGTACCCCTTTTCGGCCGTATTTTCATCCCTCTGGGAAAATTATAAATATTGATCTTACAGTTTCGGAAGTCGAGACTTTTTTTAGGAAAATTCCTCCTGTTTTCGAATCTTTTTTCAAATTTGAAAAATCTTTATTACTTTTTGAGATATTTGCAAAAAACTAACCCCCCCCCCCTTTTTTATTATGTTAATTGTTAATAACTTTACAATTTTTGCAAGCGGAACTTCATTTTTTTCAAAAATCGTCTAAATGCCATTCCTAATCGAATGACACCTCATTTATAATTTTCGGAGACTGCTGAAAAAAGTTGGTCAAAAAGGCACTTGTTTACCAGTCTAATGAACGATGATAATTTAACCCTAAAAAGTTTTAAAACAAAAATTAAAAATTTAAGATCCATACATCATACATACATCACACATACACACACACACCTTCGTGTATTGTTCCTCTTCGTTATAAGTTTCATTATTAAATGTATTGAAAGTAATAATATAACTGAATTTAATTCATTTCGCAAAGAAAAGTCCATTTTGAATGCTGAATATGAGCATGTGTATCTCACACGTGCTAGAAACAAGCAGGCTAGCAATAAGCATGCTTCTGAGGTATGTGCTCTCATGAGCAAATGTACACACTTGGAGAGCATGCTATAAATGAGCATGCTACCTAGTAGCAAACAAGCATGCTTTTCTAGTAACATGTGTATTCCAGGCCTAATTGCCGAAACACAACTCAAGGTTGTTATGGCGACATACATTGTGTCTGAATTGACACCCACTTTTTTTTCTAGTTATTCACACCAAAATGATGATTTTACCGTGCATATTCAAGGTCGTATTATTAACAGGCATTCTGGCACCTCTGACTAACTCTAACTCAGTTCGCCCAAGGACGTGAAAGAGGATACATAACGTTAACTGCACACGAGTAAACCCCTTTTATGAAGTAACGCGATTCATACTTTGGGCACGCTAAAGTGATTGTTGTGCACACATACATATCTGAATATGTCATTGGACTTTATCAGCTCCAGTTTTTTTGATATAAAGTTTCATTACTATCCATTCTACCCATTTTGTCTACTCACCTAAGAAGACGGTAATTGCATCAACATAAGTTATGTCGCAAGTTCACTACATCAACTTCGTAGCGCCATACAGACTACACCTTAATGTCAAATTCCAGCTATGGACACTCAGTGGCTTACGAGAAAAACGACTGTGGTTGACGATTTCATAATTCCGCGGTCTGTCACGGATGCTGAAAAACATCGTCGATTCACACTAGACATCACTTACAGCGTCGGATTGGCATTACACCATGGTCAATGGTTAGTCTAGAGACGTCTAAACACGTTTTTCCCGTGCACTTTCTACGATTCGACTGATTCTTTTAATAGATTAAATAACATCAAAAACACGACGTCTTTATGCTAGAACGCTACGCATAGCGTATGAGCACAGCATCAAACGCATGAGAGAAAGTACGACAGTGCAATTTCATCGCGCGGTCGCGTAAAGCGTCACGCCGTACGCAGCCTACGGCGTTTGTAGCAACCTCCTCTTTAGCTAAAATAGCTATGGAACTCTAAAGAAGTGAAAAAGATCATATTTATATTTTTTTCTATTAAAACTATTAAAGGGTATTTTAAGTAATTTAATTTATAATACTAAAGACTCTTACCTCTGCACTCGCTTCTGGGATCCTCTCCAGGATGGCAGTTGCTTGTTCTATGAATTTAACACGTCGCGATTCTACAGACACCAACTCTGACATGCGACTCTGTAATCAAAGCGAAAGACCATTGACATCAAACTACAATGTCGTCTGAATTACTTACTTCCTAGACTGAGCGTTATGAAATGCAAATATTTTTAGAGCCCTAGGTAGTAGCGCTATTTAACTACATACAAAAAAAAAAAGTTTTCCAAGTTTTATCAATGCTCTATATTTATGTGGAGAGCGGTGTGATGAGTGGTACTTAGGACCTACCTAATTATATTTTAGCTTTTAATACATCATCTACTTCATTATTATCATTCTTTTCAATAAAACTGTTTAACTTATAAAAAAAAGTTGATTTATTTTTAATATCTAAATCTGTCCGGCACGTTTAAAAGCAAGTTTTGTTTCATAAATGCTTACCATTCGCAGCTTCCGACTGGATAGGTTCTCTGGACTAGAATAAATCTCTTCTTGGACGTGGGTCAGCCATTGGCACAGCTCGTTGAACTCTGAGATGAGTTGGTTGAGCGACCATTGCCGATTGAAGCCGGTGGTGGGGTTCAAGAGACGTGGCCCGGACTGCAACGTTGGCGAGTTGTGTGACAGCAATTCGCCATTTGCTTCCTGAAAGTATATTATATAAAACACGTTAAATATTGCATTCAGGCATAGATTAAAAATTAAAGGAATAATGTTCAGGCACGTTGGTCTCGTTTTACGGAGACCGGCTAATTATGTGGGGAACAAATGCCTAGGCATACCGCCTCCGCCAGGTCCCGGTCGAAGGGGAAAGCCCAAGAAATATTGGCTTGACGTTGTAAAGGATGACATGCGTACCAATAGTCTCAAAACAGGGGATGCTGAAGACCGCGCGAAGTGGAGTAGAAAAAGTAGGAAAACGGACCCTGGGCGTCGGAGTGAACGCTCCGAACGCAACCGGGATTTAACACTCGGATGATGATGATGACGTTGGTCTAAACGAGCAGGGCCTTTCACTACTAGGGGTGCTGGTGAAACGATCAGTGCGCAACAGCCAGCTTTCGAATTATACAATCTATATAATTTTTTATCTTCTATAACATAAAACGTCTGTTGGAGGTGTCGAGTTTTTACAATAGGATTTAAAATTTTATTTACACACAAAAAAAGGTGTTAAAATAAAATGAAATATTATAGTATTTCTGAAACAATTTTAGTTACTGATTAAACAATAAATTAATATGCTATTTGACTACATTTAATTGTACAAATTTATAGCGTCATATTCTATGAGGCTGAAACGTTTTGTAAGATTATAAAAAGGGGGAAAATACAATGAAAGAAAACTAAACTTAGTTATAATGTATTTTTGTCCGTAGTTGCTTAAGACTATAAGTAAAATACTGAGACTAGGTCACCGTCTTCTATGGGTAACGTGCCCAAAAGGCTGGCTACGATCGCCATACTGAGACGTTGTTCGAATTAGGCACCAGCCTGCTATACATCTTATTTTATCTAATTCTGTAATCTTCTGTATCAGCAAATTAAGGTATTCCCTAGTTATAATATTCTTTTAGGATTTATAATAAAACTAGCTGTCCCGGCAGACGTCGTCCTGGCCGGAAAAGCTGCAATCGATGCCGACAGCAGCGCCACCTACCGGGTCCCATTGTAAACCAACTCGGAAACCTTCTTTGGCTCATGCACAACAACTTTGTTAAAGATCATCTCATGATCAAATGTATAGTTTACGATTCTATAAGGGACATACAGACAAACATTCATTTTTATATATTAAGATAAGATAACGAGAATAAAAATATTTTACTGTGTAAAAAAAAAAAAAAAAAGAGAAAAAAAACAGGGGTATAACTCGGACCAGCAATATCCGAAAAAGTTATTTTTAGAATTTTTGTCTGTCTGTCCCTTGGAAAAAAGGCAAGGCCACCCGGCCGCAGGACACAGTGTTCTTGTTTTGTTTTAAATCATTTACAAGTTCCTTCTCCTGGATATGGAAGTGAACTTACCCTGCACGAATCAATGATCTGGTTGTCCATGATGTAATCGTAGTGGTGCTGCAGCAGCGGCCAGAGGTCGTCGCCGGCGCTGCCGCCGCTCGCCGCCGAACCCCAACTGCGCCGCCATGCTTCGCGACACGGCTCCTTTCTGGAAATGCCATCATAACATCTTACTATAGAAAAAGATATAGATACGGGTACATTTTTAAACAGGGCGTCTATAATCAAACCCGACACTAATATATCTATACTTCTATACTAATATTATAAAGAGGTAGTTTGTGACGTAGGGGGTAATCTCTGGATCTACTAAACCGATTATAATGTTTTTTACTGTTGGAAAGCTACGTTAATAGGGAGTGTCAAAGGCTATATATAACATGACGCTATATACAACGGGAGCGGGACAGAGCGCTGGTGTTACCGCGCCGCGCCGCGAGTATTACATATAGTGAAGAATACTCCACAGTTCCATCAACACATAATATGGTTTGGTAGGATCAATTTATGTAACGGAATGTCCAATGTTAAAGTAAGGGAAAGGTTGATTTATTTGAATAAACAGACTCATATATTCGTACCCGTTCGCCATTAATTCATTTATAAAGTTATGCTGTATGAAGGTAAAAGTAAAAACAATTTAAAGCTAAGTACTATAATACGTATGAGACGTCATAAATTTGCTCATATTAAAAGAGTTAAATAGGGCTTAATTAAGCATTGTATACACAATTAAACAGCAAATAAAACTATTTCTATCGTGATTTTTAAAAACAAGCCCTACTAACCTACTATACACATAAGCCGAACGTCATGCGTACCAATTCTTAGCTTAGCGTAGCTTGCTCGCATCTTAAACAAAAGTCGTCGCATTGGCGTATCGTCATACGTAGGTATACTTTCGACATGTGGGGACACAGTATCGTACTTTCCTACGCAACATACAAGCAAACTACACACCGGCGTGCGTATGACATGGGCACATTACGTCGACAGTGACCTTAAGAAGTTATGTTAACGTCTGTTCTTTTAGAAGCTTTTTCTTTGTTTATTACATGAGTTCAGTAGACAGACAGACGGTGCACCTGATGGAAAGAGGATACCAATCTGCTGCCGCTCTCTAAAACAGACTGTAACCTAGCCACTAATGCCGGAATACTACTCAAGGTTGTCATGGCGGTATGCTCTAGACCAGGGGTGGTAGGCATCCAGACAGGAAAATATGTTACCATCTGGCAAAGCAGTGTATTCATAAATCACAAAGGAGGTAGTTGTGTGAATAGAACCACACGACGGAAGTAGTCAATAATCGGAATTCGGTTTCAAGGCTTATATTTCCAACGAACGGATATCGGAAATCGAGTAACCGGTAGTACGGAGGATGACACACTTCTTCGGCGATTTTCGAGACGTGGACTCGAATCATAGAAACCGTCATACGTTCCATACTTGTGTCCATGGAAATTATGAAATTCCTCTAAAAAGCTTATAAAGTTATAACTCTTTTCTTTCTGCGCGTTCCTCTAGTAGTTTACAACGCCTAAAATTCTCCGTCAACCGTCCACATAGCGACCACGGTCGTTATGGTCGTGGCGAAAACGTCACTAATGACCTAATTATTTTCGATCACACAGCGCTCACCACGACCTATGTCAAGAGGTGAGTCGAAGTAAGCATTGACCATAGAACATTAACTCTCTCTATCAATTAACATTGAAAAAGGAGTGATTTTTAAATCAACCAACCAATGACATTTGTGTATTTCGTCGTTATTTATATCAACGCTGCATAATCTGATCCACCAGAGTTTATGATTGTAACACCCACAAACAAGTGGAACGGAAAAATCACGGTCGTGAACGTGGTTGCTGTGAGCCTCATGTGAAACGTTGTCACATTAAACTTTGTAAGACGTCGTGTTTCGATTTTATTTCAAACAACACGATCCGCCCTTAAAGTTCAAATAATGAGTACTCTACTTACAAATAATGTTAGAATTCATTATAGTAAGGGTCCACGTCCGTACTGCGGTAGTTACTGACCTCTTTTTGGTAAGACTGTGGTAGGGCCGCTCCAGCTGATCGCAGCGGCCTCCCGCCGGCGCGGGCGCACTTCGCAGCGACGACAGCGAGAAGCTGCTTTTCATCGCGGAGTGTTCAAAACCTGGAATATAACAACAAGAATACCATTGGAAAAGGTTTATTATAACATGTATAACAATATCTATAACAACTGAACCGTCCAGGGACCACTAAAACACACACAAAAAGTTATCAATATCGGTCCAATCGTTTAGGAGTTCAGTGACATACAGACAAAAAGAAAAATTTTATATATAAAAAAAATTGATTCAGTGTTTTTAATAAAACTAACTGTTGCGGCTCATCGACTCAAAATGAATCCCGAAGCGGCCGCTTTTTAACCGACTTCGAAAAAAGGAGGAGGTTCTCAATTCGTCGGGATCTTTTTTTTTTGTTGCTTTTTTTTATGTATGTTCGCCGATTACTCCGTGATTTATGATCCGATTTACGTGATTCTTTTTTTGTTCGACGCGGAATAGCTTCCAATTGGTCCCCTAAAAATTTTACATAGTTTGGCCCAGTAGTTTTCATTTTATGAACATTTTTCATGGAAATAATTTTCACTCCGTTCCATATGTACACCGATTACTCTGAGATTTATGATTCGATTTACGTGATTCTTTTTCTGTTCGACGCAGAATAGCTGCCATGTGGTCCCCTAAAAATTTGACATCGTTTGGCCCAGTAGTTTTCATTTTACGATCATTTTTTTGTTTCCGGTTCTTGGCACCTATATTTTGTAAGAAGCGCGGCACCATTCGTAGGTCCACCTATACATAGCTTGACACTAAAAAGTAACAAATAAAATTTAAAAACTTCGTTTAAAAAAACCGACTTCAAAAACTAAAAAACTAAAATGTGTAAAATAACTTATTTCTAAAGCTATTATTATTAATATATATTATCTAAAACATCTTGAAGTCGGTGCAAAGTAAAACATAAAAATTACTATGTTTTGAAAATTACTAAGCACCGACTTTAAGATGTTTTAGATAATATATATTAATAATAATAGCTTTAGAAATAAGTTATTTTACACATTTTAGTTTTTGAAGTCGGATTTTTTAAACGAAGTTTTTAAATTTTATGTAGAATCGTTTTGTGAGATTAAAACATGTCTAGATATACCTACCGGTAGTTATAAGACATGGGATAGAGTATATGTTGATACTTGCCGTTTTAATAATTGTTAATGATGCAAAACATTGACGAATAACGTATGTATATTGATATTATTTCGAAGACTAAGTTGGTATGGGCATAGAATGAGGAGGGATGAAAGTCACGTGACAAGAAGAATGTTAAACTACAAGAATGGATGGGTACAGATGTAAAGGTAGACCAAAAAAAAGATAGATGGATTGCGTGAAGGATGATATGATGATTTGTGGTGTGACTGAAGATGTATGTCAGAATAGAGGAGTGTGGAAGGAAAAGACATATTGTGCCGAGCCCAATTAACTGGGATATGGTGGAAGAAAAGAGAGATTGATATTATTTTTAATTCAATAAACAAGACTCATTTGGCCAGGTGATGTCAGGAGCCTTAAGAACAGACGAGCGTGCATGACAAGAGCTATGAATGTCAAAAAAGCAAGTGAGGTGTGTAAGAATAAGCCTGAATGGCGCTCTGTTGTTCGTGCCTACCCCGACCTGGCGTGAATATATGTATGTATGTATGTACATTTGGCCAGTCACTAACACAAATATTATCATTACCAGGCACATGATAAAATACAAATTAATTTATTGGATTGAAAAAATAATAGAAAAATATCAAGGTGATACTCACTTGTGGACATCTCGTTATTCTCTCGGGAACTCCTAATTAAATCAATTTACGATTAAATCAATATTAGCGTTCCCACGAGTCGTTTGTACTGTTCGTGTTTTGTACTTCACTTCCTGGATTATCTATCAACTTTGTATTCTTAATATTATAGTCTAAATTGCTTCCTCTTTAAATAGTGCTATGGCGACTAGATTCGTTTAAAGTTATAAGTACAAATAAATAGTGTGTATTGCGTGAATCATGTAATCTTGAAAGATTCATGAATTTGTTGCGTGCTTGTTTTGGTGTTTATTTCGGTGGTCACATTTTGTTTGGGTTTCCTTTCCGCCTTCCCCGGTTCACGGATGTTCTTGCTTGGCCAATCCTGGAATTAAAGAGAAAGAATAATTTAATATATACTCGTAACAATTTTATCCATGCAGGAACGGAGAAAGAATACAATTTCCTGCGCCCAGGCGGCTTGACGTAAGAGGCGATAAAATAACCCACAGCTAGGTGGTAGGGTATTTGCCCGTCTGGATGGCTGCCACCCCTGGTCTATATTATGCTGGCATAACAACCTCGAGTTGGGTTTCGGCATTAGCGGCCAGGTTCTAGTTTCCCTTAAGGGAGCAGCAGCGCATTTGTGTTGGTGTTGCAAATGTCTACAGGCAATGGTAACCGGTTTCCATCAGATGGACCCGCTGCCTGTCTGCTGCACTCATGCAATAAATAATAAACACGTAGTCGCGGGCACAACTAGTATTAAATAAATAAATACATACGTACATGATATAACATATATATAATCAATAACAACCGGTATTATTCATATTGAGTTTTTGAACGCTTCTTTAAGAACTTTAAAGAAGCGTGCAAACTTACTCTAACTAAATATATACAAGAAATTTAAGGATAAAAAATGACAAATATAATAATCACTTATAGGTAAACATTACATGCAACAAGATATTTTGTATTATGAAAATTACGTTGCATTAACGTAAATTATGGCAATAATAGCAGCTGATTAGCTATAACAGCAATAATAGCTTTGTTGTTGCAAATGTCCACAGGTGATGGTAACCGCTTTCCTTCAAGTGGGCCGTCTGCCTGTCGCCTGAACTCCTGCAATAAAAAATAAAAAAAAACATTTAACATCAATATTTCAAAGAAGAAATTATATTAAAAAAGTCAGTTTTTATTGTGACATGCAATATTTACATGAAGAACAATACAATGATTTATCAATGTATATAATCTAGGCATGAGAGAATTAACATCAAAAGCAGTACGGCGTCAATGCGGACAAAGAAGCGTAATAGGCGTTCTAGAATATCAAGAAGGTAGTTTAATAAGAAATACTGAATTTGCATTTACAGCAAGATATCGCTTTAAGCGATAACACTGCCTATTGTTTTGCTTCACAATATACCTATTGAAAGCCTAAAGCCTTCTTAAACACAGGAAATCTCCATGTATATGGACAAAAGCATTACAACATTCTTTTTATACAAAATATTCTCAGAGATTACAAGAATATAAAATTAATTACTAAAAGGTTACTTTTTGAAATAGTTCAATCTATATCGTCATGCAAAATCAAATAGCCAACCTAAATAATAAGAGTGTTACCAAAATGCTTAGACCACTAAAAGACAAAGTCTCGGACTCATAAAGTGAAGCCGTCTAAAGGATGCCGATCCTAGAATACGAGACCTCCGTATTAAATCGGCTTAGTACGGAATGGCGGTCTGGTACATGTGGTGTCGGTGGAAAATGCGGAATGGTTTCTAGTGAATACATTACAATTAACCACACAGACGCAAACCCCGTGTATATTACATAAGTTAACGCACACAAGTTTTAAAAAATAGCTTCGTTTCATTTGACGCTTTCGTTCATGTAGGCTCGGTCTATATTTTTATTTCGTCTGAGCTAACAAACGTAAACTTAAATATTTACTCTTCTTAAGCCAGTCCCTGTCCACTGCTGGACGTTGGCCTTCCAAGTTTGCCAAAACGTGGTCTCCACTCCAGGACACGTTTGCTCCACCGGCCGTCGGTCCTGCGATAGACGTGATCGGCCCACTACCACTTCAACTTACTAGTTTTACTAGCTATGTCGGTTACCTTCGTTCTCTTACGGATATCCTCATTTCTGATTCTATCCATAAGAGAACACCTAACACAGCTCGCTTCATAGCCCGCTGAGCGACTTTGAATATGAAATATATAAATATAGAATAGATATGCTAAATTATATTATAGTAAATTATGATTTGAAAAATTAAAGTTTAGGATCTTCAAATGTCTGTTTTATTTTTGTTTTTTTTACTGCAGGAGTGCAGGAGACAGTAGACGGTCCACTTCATGGAAAGCGGATACCATCGCCTATGGACATTTGCAACACCAAAGGTGTTAGAAATGCGCTGCTGCTCTCTTAAGGGAGACTGGGACCTGGTCAGTAATGCCGGATCACAACACAAGGTCGTTACGACGGCATACTCTAGACCAGGGATGGTAGCCATCCAATCTGGCAAATGCCCTACCACCTGGCTGTGGGTTGTTTTGTCGCCTCTTACGACAGGCCGCAGGAAATTGTATTTTCTCCGTTCCTGCACGGATTAAAATAATCGGTTTTAATTCTCATTGCCATATTCAATACAATTTGCATTTAAATAACTAATCTCTTATCGCCATCAATAAATGTCGTGTAGTAAAAAACGTGTATTGCTTCATTTTGTTTACTATATTTACATATTGCATACATTATCTGTGCTATAAATTGCATATGAAATGTTTGCCACAATCTTACAGTTTACTTTAGAAATCACCTTTTACGGATTAGTTGGGCAAAATTAGTTACACAAGCAATCTTATTGCAATTATTTGATGTTGCTTAACTATAAGATCAATTAAGATATTTTTATAAATTATGTTGTAATATCAATTTATAGTTTAGGAAATATAATGATAGCTTATTTCTGAACACAAACCAAATAAATAACCTGTTAGGACGTTATCCACAGACCTGTGCATCGACCGTACTTAGTTACTCACTAAAATTTTATCAAAATAAGAAGTGAAATTAACTCACAAAACATGATTTTATTATTTGTTTCCTCAACATTCCTTTAAGAATAATAATAACAGCAGCCCATAAACGTCCCACTGTTGGATTAGAGCCTCCAATTTCATCTCTACTGTACGAATTGGTACAGTCCTGCTTCCCAGGGTTTAGTGCCAAATCGGCGCACTAGGACGTCAGAAGAGTTTAACTACGTTATACATCCTTGGCATTCTAGACATATGCTCTCATAGAGACCCAGGTAGGTTTAGTGGGTAGTTGGTGCGGCCTCCTTTAATGGAGGAGACGTTTGACACATCGGTTATCTCGAGATGCAGGTTTCATCGCGATATTTTCCTTCGCCGGTAGCAGTAGTGGTCATAATACCATGCACATTAGGTAAGTAAACTGACTAAATGGTATATGCTTTCCGTGCAGGATTCACACCCACGCCCTTTGAGATTGGGATGCGTGCGCTAATCACTGAGCTACCACCGCTTCTCCTGCTTCACCGGTGTGTAAATACACATATAGGTATCTCCTAAAGTCATTTTCATCCGTTACAAGACTTTTTCGGGATAATTTCGCGATGTGATGCTGCGATCCGCGATGAGGTTTGGGATAATTTAAAAGTCGAATATTTTAACTTATTTTATTACCCCAAAGCTACAACCTCACTCACGCTCGGGTCGGCTCGCAGTGGCCGCCCGCCTTTCATACATCTCCTTGCACGATGCATTTTGCTTACCTAGCACGCTTACATGTTCCCTACAACTTCTTAATAATATTGAAAATTTGCACACGTTATAAAGGGCGATGATGAAATAACAAGTTCATAACTTTGTCCTAATATTTTGACCAGGATCATCAGAATGATATTGGAATTTCATACACTCGTCCGATCTTAGTGATCTGCAAGTTGATTGTATGTTTCACTAATCTCTCTATTCATTTTCAATAACTTCATAACGTTGCCCCGATAATTTTCTTCCTTTAAACAAATTTCAAACGTTCCCAAATATAAAAAAAAAACATTAAAACTTATTGTTGATTTATTTGGTACATAAAAATTGTTTTCAGTAAACGTTAAAAAACAGTATTGCATGTTTCCCAAATAAAACATTTTTTTCATTATTTATCATATGTATTGCATGAAAAGAAATACCCGGACCTACTGATTAAACCCATACTTTCTCTCCTAAACCTAATTCAGTTTTCACCACCAAGGGCTGAGTTGGAGCACAGAATGGAAAGTGGTAATTTTCCAACCGTTTCACACCAATTTGCGGATTTAGCAGACAAATCGACGAGACACGAACACCGCGGGCTACTACTACCAGTGGTCCATAGATAATTTCATATAATGTGGTCATAGGCAATTTGTTTGACAAACTAAATTTATACTACTAGCCTACAATCTTCTTACTATACCAATTGTGACACGCATCGATTATCTTGATTACGTCAATATTTAGTCATTTTCATATGCAAGTAGACAATGATGTCGAACGATAACAAAATCGACGAGCTGTTTTTTTTTAATATCCTCCCAGCTCCTCTGTTGTAGGCTAAGGCAGTTTTTATTTTATGTTTTATTACTACTGTATTATTTACTGTTCAATGTAGTTTAATATCTATCTATTCTATACATTATTTTTCCTTAGAAGATAATTTTCATACATTACAAACAGGATTTTTACTGCAATGAATTACAACACTTGAATGATGTTTAAATTAGGCAACGTAAACCACATCTAAAGTTAGATATTACAGTAGAAAATGTTGCATATTTATCATGTAAAGACACAATTTAACTTAAATTTTATTCACAAAAAATTATTTTGTAAGGAAAAGCAAGGTATACTATTGTTTAATACATGTATGTGTTATTTATTATATGGTAAATCACAGGACTACACTGGAAAAGCTATTTTGAGAGCGTCTCTTATAAAAAAATCAGAAACGAGGGTAGTCGGGAAAAGAGCCAAAGTTACTGATACTGCAACAAAGATGAGGAAGACGAAGTGGTAGTGGGCTGGTCCCATTTGTTTTAGGACTCTATGGACCAGATGAGTCCTGGAGTGGAGACCGGGTCTCGGTAAACGTATTGTAGGACGACCTTCAGCCTGGTGATTCGATGATCTGCACAAGACGGCCGCTGGGAGCTGGATGAGAACAGCGAAAGACAGATATATGTGGCAATAACTTGAAGAAGCCTACATCTGGCGGTCGACGAATTGTGACACTGTGCGACAAGGGGTGGGAGGGGGATTTCCTGAAATTAGTGACGTCACATTAAAAAATGTTTAAGTTTTCTAACACGATATTCAAACTATGAACGAAAAGCTTCAAAATATTTTCAACTCCTGTATGAGCATAGTGTATAAATTATTTAAAATAATTGCAAATGTCCATAGGCGATGGTAACCGCTTTCCATCAAGTGGGCCGTCTGCCTGTCCGCTGAACTACTGCAATAAAAAAAAATGTAAACTAATTACAGAACTTCTGTTTTAATTTAACTACTTCTTCACGGATGGGAAAGTGATATAAAAATCATGAAATCCGTGTGACGTAATTTTAGATGGCCCCTAATAAATATAGTGTTTCAGCGCCCTCTTTTTTGTATGTAAATAATTTTAGAATTTATTGTAACATGCAATTAAATTCTAAGCACAGGTAAATAACGTATAATCTTTGACTAGATATAATCTAGCCAAAAATCAAACTCAAAAGGAATATATGAAAGTTGTTGAGATTTCGCATGACTTGACCGTTAAAGTCGACCTTATACGGCTACTATAACAGGTAAAAGTAGACAGAACTCTGCCAGATGATGAATGACTTGTTTAATTCTAACCATTCATTAAACAAACATGTTTTATTGTAGTATTGCTATGGCATTTATTGTGGCTTCTGTTATCTTTCGACAAACTGAGATAGATAAATAACAATTTATTGCACACCAAAATAAAGAAGTACTTATAAAAAAATATACTGTACTGAACGATATACTTTAAGAACAATCAATACCTGTATCCAACTACATTTAGGTAAGAATAAATATTTCATTTCAGTTATCTAAGTTTAGATAGATAGATAGATAACACTTTATTGTACACCATTACAGAAAACACAGATGAACTTATAGCCTAAAAATATTCTATATGTGCACAATGGGCGGTCTTATCGCTAAGAAGCGATCTGTCCCAGACAACCCGTGGCAGGAATAAAAACATATTATATTGGTCAAAGGTGGTATACATAAATATTAGTGGATATGCAGCTACTTACATATATTTTATACTAAATAGACATATATAAATACACCTATCTTAGACCATTAAACCAAAGGACTCGGCTCGCGACTAATTTTGCAAACAAAAAATTCAGCCATTTGCTGCGGGGGGAAGAGTAAAGCACACATTGAAACAATCGCATACACCCAAATATTATTTGTGTTGTTATAAACGCAAACATGTACAAATCTTCAAAACTATTATAGAGACAGCGTATATTTACACTTATTACGCACACAAAGACGACTCACACATTTCAAAATACAAGAAATTGCCATATCATTATTCAATTTGCCTCGTAATTTAATCATAATTGACTAAATATTCATTATTATTTTTTATTATAATATTGGATTATGAAATAAACTTAAATATTGTAATAATTAAACAGTACCACATTGATGATTTATTAAACTAGCACTAGTTGAAATAAGATCTTAGTTATTGTGTGATGAAAATTGTGATGTGTGATATTTATTAACACTTTCACAATTTTATGTAAACCATAATCGCTAAAACATCCATGAACATAATATATAATTGTGTACATATAATTCAAATATTTACTTGCAATGTAATTTAAATGCCCTATATTTTGAGTAAAAAAATGCTGGTATTACTATTGTACAAAACTGTGATTTTCATAGGGATAGTAAATATCAATACTTTAATGTCGATATTTTTACTAGGAATAATAATTTTGAATACTATGATGACAGTGGAATAAAACTAAAGTATAAGTTTAATTCATTTATTTTATAGTATTTTTCTTAGATATTCGCGACTGTTACACATAAATAAAACTACATTATTTACGGTTTTAAGCGCGATATTTCTTTATTTTGACAACGTTTCGGCTACTTTACAGCAGCTATGATCACGGTTTGACTCGAGGTTACATGTCAATTAGTAATGTTTATAAACATATTAATCCGAGCGTGGGTCGGTTTGTAACGCGCCTCGCGGGAGGAGAGGTGAGCGCGCGCGGAACACGTCGCGCGCCCATCTTGACGGCATAACGGCGGGCGAGAACCCTTTTCCCGGGTAACCATAGCTGGAAGCTGATGTCTAGGAATGACATACTCAAGCCGAAGCATTGATATGGAATAAACGAATTGATATAGTGAAAAATTATAAAATTTATTAAATGAATAAAACATAATATTGGCCATAAATCGTAATCATCTAGTAGTAGGAACCCTTCGCTGCAATACCGTTAACCCTATGTTCACAAGGTAGGTTATATAGGAGCGCTGATCAAGAAACAGGTAGACTCTCAAGATCGGTAACGATACCCGATTCGATGGGGTAAAAGCAGTACTCTTTACCATCGTAACTTTTCATTGTGTGGGAGCAATACTTAAAAAAACTCTCACAACATTTAAATATATTTCCTAGTATAGGTTACAGTTATATGTACCAAATTTCAGCAGTGTAGACCTAATCTCGGAAAATAGATGGACAGACGGACACGACGAAATCGTAAAGGTTCCTTATTGTAAACAATAGGACCCTAAAAGTGGGTCATTATTAGTATAACGTAATCATATTTTCGACTAACAGCATCAAAGGTAGTTTTATCGATATCGACACGGAGTTATATGTACAGATTAAACATCACTAAGGTAGTATCGTGTAGCCAAAAAAACCAACTTCGATATTCAAATTTCAAATTAGTCTCCAACGCAATAAGGGCTATAATTTCTTGAAGGATTTCGCATTAGTTTCGTGAGTGTGTGTGTGAAGTGCGCTAGCTTTCAAAATTTTGTTATTTGGGCATTGTTATACAAATATAGACTCAATTTCTTCACAGTAACAGTTCAAAGTAAAACAGAGATTTGTCGGAAGTCGATACGAGATGTTTCATTAATTCGATTATAGAATCGATGTTTTAAACATCAAGTTTAATAAACAACTATAAGTTATTTTATTAAAAATAAGCAATAATTAGACAAAAAAATGCTTACATGTGAAATGTTACACCATCTTTTTCTAGATTTGAGGTGTTTGACATTTTATCGCACACGTTAAATGCACAGGTTGGCATTTTTGAGGAGCTCCTCACACAGCGATAACGATACTCTGACTGTTAGAAATCGATTATTGAACTAGTTTTTATAAACGCGTTAGATTTTATAATCTTGTACCTTGGCGGAGGGGTATGCTCATACAAGGCTTGTCCATTGGTTTAATGGTCTAAGACACCTATTGATATTACATACATAAATATATAGATACACACACACACACACACACATATATATATACATAAATATACGTAGAAAAATCAAACATCACTATGTTGCAGGTAGTGTTTTTTTGTCATATTCTTAAATATTGCTAGTGATAAGTTTAATTAAATAACTATTTTTTTTTGTGTAAGTGTGCGTGCGTGCGTGTGGGTGCGTGCGAGTGTGTATCTCTGTGTGTGTGTGATAGCTGGAATTATAAACAATTATGCCGTGTTTAAGTAAAAGTACCTTCAATTAGCTTTTTTATCCTGGGTTTGTGTATGATTTGTGTATTTTTGTAACATCCCAGAGTGATGATGATTCAGAAACTGAAATATTCCATTTTGATTACCGTAGTTTTAACTACGTTACGTACCGTTAAAAAAATATGTGTCGCTCTACGCGTAATTACGGGTTGCATGTGTAATAGCTACAAACTTCTTCCTTAACATATATGGTTTGTATAAGGAACCCTAAACAAATTGTAAACGAAAATATCCCATATATTTAGGAAAATTTTCCACCCCACAATTCAAGAGTAGAAGAAAAAAATGGGTGGATTGTGTTAAATATAATATGATGGTTTCTAGTGTGACGTATTTCAGCTTAGAGAAGTATAGAAAGAAAATACATCGTGCCCACCCTACATAATAGGGATAAAGTCAAATAAAAAATGGTAATTCAGGTGTAAAAGATCTCACTATACTTTAGAAATACATATCTAATTACGCGTATATACATTTTAGTTTCAAGAAAACACTTAAATTTCATTTTATATATATATTTACACACATCATATACAGCTAAAGTCACAGAAAAAGTTGCTGTGACATGCATAATTATGAAACCCTCAAATACATTATCCAAAAAGGTAATGAAAGTAAATCTGGATAAAAGCATGCGACTCCAAAAAGATTTTATCATAGCATTTCATTCACAGACGCTATTACACATATACAAACAACAGATGATTGAGGAAGTCCATTTATCACAATTATACCGTGTGAAATTTTGAGCAGACTCTAGGAGCGTTATCTTAACTTTCCCCATTTGATTGCACTTTAAATTAAATTTTAATTTAGATATAATGAACGAAATTTGTTCAAATGAAGATTTACTCATGACTACAAGACAAATAATTATGTTTTCTGTCTGTTTCCATTCTGTTGTTTGTACAAGATCATCAATCGTAATCAAGTGAAGGATGGAGAGAAGAAGGAAGGCTACACACGGTCGCTCAGTTTGGAAAACAACTGCCACTTCAAGTAATTTTACGAGCTATGTCTACTTTGGTTCTCTTACGAATCCATTTCAGATTTTTCCTTAAGAGAAGAGAGAGAGAGAGAGACAAAGTTAATAAGTAAACTATCAAATTTTTGTAATAACATCGTGAATATTCGACCTTATTTTATTCATTATGCAATGTACAATTGTCACTTCAGACATTATATAAGACTAGGTATATTTTAACATTTGGAAGGCGTCCCAGTAACGAGTTATTGAGTTAAGACAGGCTTGCCTACACAGCTTGGAAGTATACTTAGCCGGAATTTCATCGCATCAATTCTGTTTTTTAAAATTTAATGAATCAACTAAAGTGATCAATATTAAAATAAACTTGATTTATTCATCACGTGCGTTTAGTTTCAATTTTATTAACCGCTCTAATATCAGTATTAGATATTGAAAACTTCTTGACATTTAATTGCAAAAAAAACATGTGTGTCCACTCCGACGCATGAATGAAGTTTACTCCTACATGAAAAAAACATGTGCACGTGCATGTGCGGCTACGGTAGCTCAATAAAGGCGGGTTACAAGAAAAGAAAAAACGAACTATTTAGCCAACAGAAAACACACATCTATACTATTACTATAAAGAGGAAAGATTTGTATTTTTGTATGTATGTTAACTCAAAAACTACTGGTCCAATTTCAACAATTCTTTCACCATTCTAATGCCACATTATCCCTGATTACTATAGGCTATATACAATTACCCCCCCCCCCCCCTCTACTAAACCCGTCAATCTAAACAAAACACTTGGTGCTGAAATCGGGTTCTGGATATTTATTTTGTCAGGGCAGGACAACGCCTGCCGATACCGCTAGTATAAACATAAAACACATTCACAAACATTAATGAAAATCATATAAGTAATATTAGTACGTCTGACAATAATATTATACTTAGTACTTTTGCTAAAACTCATTTTGATAAGCCAGCTTAATATAGCAAAGTTCAACATTAACATGATATACGTTAACACTTATATTACTTTAATTAACAAAACCGGCTTGACCGATTTGAATATTTTTTTTGGTTTGTTCGCACTTACATGAGTGGTTTAAAAGAAAAAAAAATAAACATAACGTTTTGAATTGTATTATTTCACTCCTCATAAAATTTCTCTACCGGCGCTTATAGTAATATCGATTCTAAAGGAGTAAAGACCAAAAAAATGGGTAATTTAATTTTATATATTTTTAAAAGACAGAAACTGCTTAGACAAAGCAGTTTCAATCATAAACTTTGATTTTGAACGCATTCTGCAGTGGGGCAAGTCTTTTGGGCTTCATGTCAACCCTGAAAAAACTCAAGTCATCGTCATCGGTAGCTCACGGATGCTTAATAAGGTCGACTGGAGTACCATACCTAGTGTGATGTTTGACGGGGCAATCATTCCTTTTACTGATAAGGTAAAAAAAAACCTTGGCGTTATATTTGACAGTGAGCTGTCTTGGCGACCTCATATCACCGAATTAAGTCGGCGGCTTTATCTCTCATCCAAATCTCTCAGAAGGTTGAGGAATTTCTTACCCACTACCACCAAAATTAAGCTAGCAGAGTCCTTATTTATAGGAAGATCCTTTATTATGCTGACGCCAGCTATCTAAATTTAACCCAAGAACAACTCAATTAACTTGAGCGCCTCCAAAATTTTTGCATAAGGTTCATATTTGGACTACGCAAATATGACCATTTCTCTGAATTCCGAAAAAAACTCAAGTGGTTGCCAATCCGATTTCGCCGGAATACTCACATCCTTGCTCTTCTCTATAGTATTTTATTTGTCCCTAGTACTCCTGATTACCTTAAACAAAGTTTTGAATTTCTTTCGTGCTCTCATAATTTACGCCCTTCTACTAAACTTAAATTGAACACTCCTGCGCATAACTCAAGTTTTTATAACAATTCTTTTACAGGCTATACAGCTCTGGAACGCGCTTCCTGTTACAATTAGACAAGCAAAATCGCTAGCGATATTTAAAACTATGATTAAAAAATACTATCTTTCTTTGGAATATGATATTTAAATTCACTTATAAACATTTATATATTTTGTAGATATGTATTTGTATGGTATGTATATTAAGTATATATCTATGTAAGATATAAAATTTATCCATATATTTATATATAATTTATGTATTTATTATTAAAATGTAAGTAGTTTGTACTATATGTTACGTATACCACCATCGCCATTATCATCTAAATTCATTTCTGGGGTTGTCTGGGAGAGATCGCTTTTTAGCGATAAGACCGCCCTTTGTACATAACTAGATATAATTTTAGTCTTAAGTTCATGTTTTTATTGGTGTACAATAAAGAGTTATCTATCTATCTATCTAAAAGCTCGCCAATCTATTATATAGTGTGGTAACAACAATGCCTAACCGCAAACCTTTTTTATGAACCAAGATATAACAGACCGCGATTTAGTAGGTACTATAGCTGTTAAAAGAAATCATTTAGCAGAACAATTATACAGCTATAAGTTGGCGATTAGAGAAAGGTACTAAACGTGACATAACATATTCTCTGTCTAAAGAAAGAGAAATTCAATCAAACCACATAATGAACTAATTACTACCAAAACAATAGAAAGGTGTTGTTAGTTCGACGTTTATTTGAATGAAGTGTCAACTGCAAACAATACATTCACGTAAATTAGGTCAATTTCTGATTTGTTGATGCAGTAGGGGAGTGGAATCTGTATGCTCAGTATACGGTACTGAAAGCTCACGGAGTACCTATATTTCTATTAACGTTTCCTGATTCCCTCGATGTCTGTCGCTCCTGCATCATTCTAGAATACACCTAACGTACCAAAAAATGGTCATAGATAGACACAGCTAGGCATTTTGCAGAAGAGTTTCTTGCGCCGTTTCTTCTCTTCAAGCTACAACATGTTGCGAAGCGGTGGTAAATTAAATTAGGCTCCCGGAGTATATAATAACCATAAACAAAAATTATTATTACAACGAAATAATTAAAATGAACAGTTGGTGGTAGACTAAATAAAACTTTAACAATACTCATTGGCACTTGACACCAATGTCTTCCGTGATCACGGCTACTGAAAGTGGCTGAAACGTCGGGTTAATAAAAATCAAATAAAATACCGTGCTTAAAACCGTTAAAACGTAGTTTTGTTATGTGTACTAGTCGTGAAAACTTAAGAAAATAACTAGTTCTACTACTTAGTTCAATTTATTAATTTTACGTCTTTAATAACTAAGTTTCATTAAATGTGACTCTGCGTCAACAATTATCATCAGTTTGAACATTCCTTATAAGATAAAAATTAATTTGGACAAAAGTTTGACCAAACTAGAGCAATCTTATTTTCTCACGCTACTCCATGATTTAATAAGCGAAAGAAAGAGATATATCAAAGGCGTATAATCAAAGTTTAAACACCAATCAAGTCGTCCCCTCTCGATTCTTAAATCTTTTGCAATCGAATTCTTTTGATTTGACAGCCATTTTATTTAGTTTTATCGCCAATAAAGGCAAAACACTCGTTTAAAAAAACTATAAAAATAACCAAAAGGAGCTTAATAAAAACTAGTTTCAAATTTGATTCATAACTTTTTATCATCGTCCCTGCATTTGAATACCCTTGAACCAGCGCCCGCGCCGTGTCCAATGGAATCGACGTGGATTACGCCCCGACTTGACAATGCTGTAATTATCACGCATCTAAAGGATATCACGACTACTCGTGGTTTATACAGCCTGGAATAACTTTAAGCTATTATTATATTGATATATTTATGTTACGTATTTAGCGGTGACCTTGGCCTGTGGATCAGTGAAATTTCAGCAACTTTGTGAAGTATGAGATATTGTCCCGTCCGAGTAGAGACAAAATGGATATGTCAATAAATCGCATCAAATTGGCTGCGATCAATGCACAAATCGATCCTTGATATCATGACATATTTCACTCGTTCTTTTTAGTAGGGCAGTAGTCTTCGCGATTTCGACTACTTGATTTTAGGTGTTGTACCCTGAGGGAACAATCGCATTTTGTGAGACTAAAACCCATACTATTTATGTCAAGTTCCGAACGTTATAATTTTACAATAAATATTTAACGCAATAACAATTTTCCAAATCCGACTGACAGTTCCGAGGTAGGTACCAATGTAGCTCATCTAAAGGTGAGATTCGAGGGGGGGGGGGGGGGGGGTTGCCTCTTCTTAATACGAATCCTATAAATCACGCCTAATCTTTTTACATTCACTTTGTTTCCATACTGTTAAAATTTTTCGATACTTCTCAGGTCATATTTAAACAATATTGAATGAAATGATATTAACGATCAGAATCGATTTCGAAGATTTACGAAATATATCTAAGATATCCCATATCCTTACTATATAACTAACATAAAATTAATGATAAACTTCTAAAATAGATATTAATCGAAATTAATTAAGATGGGCATGGGCATATAGATAAACTCGGTTTTATTGTTATATCATCATAGTATTAATTGAATAAAATTTTATGGTAGCGATCGCCGGGTGGCCCCGTTACGGATCTTGATCAAATACCAGAAAACGAAAAGCACCTGTTTTAAAACTCAATTTACTGGAAGTGATTAAGGTAATTAAAATTTACATTATTTTTGTATGAACCTTGGACTCATACGTATAAATAGATTTCACGCATAGTTTTCGACATTCTCAGTTATAATTACAAAGTTGTCATTCGAACTGAATTCATTGTTTATATGTCATAAGAAGACGCGGAAACAAATTACCCAAAAACATATAAATAAATGAATGAACACAAGTTGATTTTGGAATAAACAATGTAAATTATTTTCAATGATTGTTTTTCATATTTATACCACACTTATATGTAAACACTTCATATTTATGAAGAATATTCTAGAGCATGTCATTTACAGTCGCGATATGAAAAGGTTCGTCACATTAAAGTCGACTTTTGCGTGCACGAGTAAAATAAACGGTACTGCCAACATTCTAATAAATGTTACATTTATAAAATATAGAAACACGAAAAAAGACAATCGCAGTATTGACAATGGCAGATACTGATATCATCAATTATTTTAATTATCAGAAACAAAGAGGATATAATCACTACGCTTGGCATAAATATTAAAACCAACAAAAAGGTTTTACATCTTTAAACAATCTTCTTACACAAGATAGAAAAATCAAACACCTTTGACCTAAATAATTTTAAACTTTATTTTGAAACGGTCAAACATAATTTTCTGTTGTACAGTCTGTTCTGTGACTTAGTTTAAAAGGGTAACATGTGCACGCGGAAGTTGAAATGAATCAATTTGAAAACTGGCGAACCTTTTCATACTACGACTGTACACGCATTATGTTAATACTCAAAAAAAACAAAGATACAAATTTGCATACCTTTTAAAGAATATTACGTTCACAATCATAACTGACACCCTGAAGGGACTTACATAATATATTTCAAGTAAATATCCCCAAAATGTAATGTAATCTACTTTCACTTACAATACACATTTCCTGCTTTAAATACTTTTTGTCCATTATTGAATAAAATGAAAATATTTTAATAATATCTGATTGGTTTCATTTTCTTAATTATCTATAGACTTTTAAAAAGCTACCGTTGATTTTACCTACTACCAACATCGTCAAAATAGATACAAATAAGTGGTAGTGTGACAAAACTTTTTGTAATTAATAATAATGTAAGTAATAATGTGACAAAACTACTCGTACCTTATTTTGACTTAGTTCTTATGCTGCGTCTACATCTGTGGGATTTAGTCGATCTGCCTCCCTAGACAAGTAGCTTTAGCGCTAAATGGATAGAATAGAAAATGTATGGGAAGGACGACATATTGTTACGCCAAGTATTATGTGATTCCCATCATCAGTTGATCATCGATTTGTTACATGATCGGGAATCTAAAATACGGGCAAAACATGCCGTATTTTCGTGTTTTATGAGCAGGTAAATGTTAAATCCCAAATAGTACCTCCAAACTCACTCACACAAATGCAACATATACAATTTAAATGTCTCTAAAGTAACCTTTTAAATGAAATGAAAGAAATAAACCGCTTTTTCCAAAAATATCAAATGTTAGGCAAAACATAGGTTTCGACAATAATAACCCTACTTAAGGAAGACTGGTGATGTACGTAAACTTGAAAGTACGCAAAAAGATGAATGGACTGCATGACGAATATAAATATTTATGATGTGACAGACGCTCTATGGAAAAATAGATCAACATGAAAGATCATTGTACCAAAACCATTTGACGACAAAATTATTCTAAAATAATAATTATTTATTTATTTGATCTCAACAAATGAAAAATTTTACACATTTACGACAAGTAATTATACACAATAATAATAATATAATAATAATTATACAAATTAAATTAACTTAGGAAGAGCCCGGTGTCTGTATTAGGTTAAAAACTTGTTCGACTGATCATTTCCATGAAATAGGGGTCATGGAAATTCGAAAATGTTACAAGTGTGTGAGAATACAGATATACACATGAACATGAATACATGAATGAATATACATATACCACAGAGAGAAATAAATATGAGACATAAATAAATACACCTTTTTAACATCCTGTATCATACCGTACTAATAGTAGGCTCAGCACACTTGTTGCGCACAACGAGTCTGAGGTGGGATATTTTGAGTTTTTATCGAAAGGAATGCAAGGTCAGGTCCATCTAACTTCTTTAAATAAAACTTTACGGGCAATACAAATTACACGTAATTGGAGCTATTAGTTTGTCGCAATGAAATATTTTTTGAGTTAGAAAATACTATTATAATACCCAGAAAAATATAATATGATCTAAGAAAATATTTTTCGGAAATGTAGAGATATTTTTGAAGAGAAGAAAAATACTCAACTGTCGATAATAGAAATTTATTCCAGATAATCTTTTTGTTCTTTATTCTTTCTTGTATTTGGCATATAAGCTCTTTAAGCTAGAGAATATATATTTGCGGAATGCGAGCGAGAATAAAGGAGATAAAGGACTTGCAGGATAAGTAGCAACACCAGACATGTTACGATCGATGCGGGCTTTTATGTAGCAGGCACGTCTTCCTCTTCTCGTCTTGCGGTTCCTTCGATATTTGTGGTCCAGCCAAATACATCCGTCACATTTTAAGTCCTCGTATCCTTGATGCAGTCATTCAACTATTCTTCCACATTTTTACGCCTACACTGTATGCGTGCGTGTGTTAACATCTGACAATTTTTTCTACAAGTCTTAAAGTATTTTAAGAAAGGTGGAAAGTTTGATAATGTTACGGGTTTAGTGGGACTCAAATTAAAATGCCGTTGGAATTATTATAGTTTAATAGAAATATACAAAAACATATAACACAGGTACAAATATAACCGAACACAACAAGTCCACACGTATTGCAGAAGGTCGTAATTCAATAAAACGCGCAAAGTGCGGCACTAATAGGTTACCGAATGTACACACGTCTCGCTTTGATCGTGATTCTCGCTCGACTGCCCCCTCCCTCAATCAGGCCATCGTTTTATACTGCACAAATGGAATTTGCCCGTATCGTAGTCGACATAATCCAAAACACCTGGCTAATGAGTCAGCCGAGAACAGCCATAAATGAGTACAATAAAACAATGGCCTATGCTCTATAAACGTATGCCAATAAATAAGTAATCAAAAGAAGACGATCATAAAAGAATTACAATTAGTTCAAATGCCGACAGCTAATTAAATGTGTTTTGTTTCAGATATGCAGGTGGATTTTGTTTTTTTCGGGACCTGAGTTGTAAAACCACAAGAAAGAAATGCTTTACCTTGTAAGACAATTTATACAGGTAACAACAGAAAAAAAGAAAGGGTAATTGCCTGATTCGATAGACAATCCGAATAAACCACTGGCATGATTATGGTAATGACAAAAGAATCAATTGAACAACCTTTTCAATTAGTTAACACAAAACTACGTTCTCATATCCGGCATTGCCCATCCTCTCACTTGTTAGAAAGCGTCCATTCATCTTAAATTGAACCCGCGTCGATTGCTAGAGTAATTGTTCGATGCAGCCGTTTTAATTATACATGAATGGGCAACACGCCTAAGCGACTGATTTATTTGCTAATATCAATTTAAATCCTCATTGAATACATTCAATGAGCATTTAAATGATAGTTAAAATGAATTATGTTGAAAGTTATGAAATAAAGCATATTACATAAAAACATAATATAGAATAGCTATATTATTTATTTATATGCGTTAAATATCCTACAAGTCTTGTTTTTATATTAATTATGTCTCTTCACAATTAGTCTCAGCCGCGCTTAAAACCGTTAAAACGTAGTTTTATTAAGGAATTTTAAGCTTAGAAAAAGATATTCCAAATATATCCTAAAAGGCTAATATATCGAAAAATAAGACGTATAGAAATTCGAAATAAATATAAGAAATTCGAAAAAGATGAAGTTTTTTTAAATTATCTTTTTTAGTTATTTGTAATATTTAATAGTGGACAAATCTGGTTAAACAAACAAACAATTACATAAACACATTTACAATTATTTGATTCGGATATATGCCATAAAATCACTCATTCGATCGATGATTGTATCTCGTAATATAAAATCGTAATCTGAACTTTCTATAATACTTGAGATTTTCGATTATCTTGTAATTTTATCATTATTGCAAGTTGGAAATACGAAATTATAGCTTCTGGTCCGTATTTCGCGCGAACTTTTACACTTTACATAATAAAAACACACATGGGTACAATTATGATTATATCCAGTCTCTTAAGCCTTATTCATATTTGCTTTAGTTACGTAATTAGTAAACTAACGATTTCCGTACAATCCTTATTATCTTTTGAACATACATCTTTTACATTATACTTAAATAAACAATCTCTATCCAAACAATGAAAGGACTTACTTACTTGCATGTTTCTCAATTAACTAATCACTCAACTAATCCAAAAGTAGATGAAGCTTAAAAATGTATCAGCAATGACATTATAATATAATATAATTGTGTGTCAGTATAAGAAATGACATTATTTTAAGAAATAAACTGCATGGTAACCTGTCTCTTTAAATTCGCGCCAAAAACAAACTTTTACTTAATAATTAGGAAATTGTAAAATATTTTTAACTCTAGGATAAAGCGTCTTAAAATATTTCTACAATGCTAAAGCTACATCTGGGATAGTTTAAGTGTTAGTGACTATTTCACGCAGATATAGCCGAGGGTTTAGTGACGTTAAACATTGACGATAACCCATGCATATACATACACTAATGTAGCTATTTGTTAAGGGCGTTATTTTTAACGCTATAAGTAAGTCGCATTTGGACACAGTTACTAACAATAACTCAGATGCAGTACAGGCATAAAACTTAAAATATTGCATTTGTATATTCTGACGGTCGCAACATCTAGAAACCGAAATTAAAATACCTATTAAGATTAAAATAGATATGCAGGCAGCCTGCGGCCACCTACGCAAGCGTCAAATTACTTTAAACAAATGACGCTTTGTAAACTATAAATAGCTGCCACTTGACCCTTATAACATGTTTATCTGATTACATAGATCACTTTCCAAACAATCATATTTAGCAGACAGTGAAATTTGGCTATGTCATGTCGAAAATAAATGAGATCGAATATTAAATCGTTTAATATTGGCGAATATATGACATTTATTCAAAGTAGAATTATAATTTGGAAAATAAATTAATTAATATACCATTTTTTGTGTTAATAAATACAGTTAACACTACAATACACAGACGGTCTTATCATTGCGACAGCTTTAAACATCGCTAGCTATGGCTGTAACAGTACAGTTGTCACTGTGGACCTTCAGGGTCTAATTCTTTACGAGGGGAAACTCGATGGAGGACCATCAGCCGTGCAGGGAACTGAGGAAATCGCGGCCGATGTGTGGGATTCGCCAGGTCGGGGTGGCACTAGCACCTCCCACAAGATGCTATTGTCACAGCACGATCAGGGATACCCACTAAAACCCCTCGGTATTCCGTCCTTCGGCTTTAATGTCAGGGCGACTCATTCGCCAACACTGGGATCCGATAATGGGCCATTGTCGTACGATTCATGAGAAGTTCGGCATATGGTACTAAGTCCCCGAACACTTAGCAGCACGTCTACCAGCCAACTAGCTGCCCGATATTGAATCATGCGGGAGAACCAGCGCTGATCGCAGTGTGCTGCCCACTATTCGGAGCTCCAGTATGACGTCTTAAATTAGCCATAGCGAATTCACAAAATCATTTTACACCATTACGAGAATTACTACTATCAAAAGGTACTTAAAAATACCTATTTTGTATTCAAATACAATTTTTGATAAGTATTTTGTACTTTTTAAATAGTATTTTGCACATCTCTGCATTCCTAGCGGCTTTTCTCTCGGCTAACATTAGACTATTTGACAACATATGCAGTTAATGGGAGTAATATAATTATCGGATTTTATCAATGTCGATGGACTCCAAGTTATAAGATATATAAGAATTTAGACTTAAAAAACACTTAGAAGTGAAGAAATTTTCGTAATTTGGATTTCACAGTGCGAAATAGTACCATTTTATTCAAAACTAAATTATGTTTTTAATCTGTTTTATTTACGTTTGACTGTATCAAATCTATAACAATGCGTGCACAACTGAGCAGCCTGAGGCAAAATAGTTTCAGAATGGCGATCCGTCAGTAATAATGTGGTTTAGATCACTGATAAGATATGCAAGTTTTTTTTTAAAAGTTTGTGTAGCTTTCTTACTCTGAATAGATAAGCATCATAATCTTCAGAGAAATGTAAAAAAGTCATCAAACTTAACATCCCAAAGAGATGAGCAGACGTATAATCTGAAAGGTTTCTTTTAATTAAGCTAGATACGATATATTACCGTATAGCCCTAGACAATTCATAAGTATTTTATATTCTATTCGTTTAGCACTATCGCCACTTGTCTAGGGGGAAACCTCCTAAAAGATTGTGAGAAACGAACAGACAAAACGAAACTATAGTTGTTCATTTTGCTGCCATTACTAAGAGATTATGAAACTCTAAGCACTCCTGTAAACGGCACTGCCGACTCGTCGCCAGTGCGTCGCAACCACGCCGCGACTGCGCTCGTATCCTGAGAGTTTCTATGTATATGGAAACGTAGTCCGCCCTCTGTTACCGCTGAAATTCTCCAATATATTTTACTAATTGAAAACACAATAGTTAATTATACGAATCAAAGGAAGAGTAGTCAAGTGAGATTCAATGTATACTGTATATACAAAATAAAAAACCATCACTGCAATGCACACTCTTGATTTCATTCCCCAGCAGGTCAATAAAGAAACCGAAAGTGTTAGAGTACAATATTTATTGTTTAAACATTCAATTGAAGGGCTTTCTGTTATAACAAGTTTTGAATACTATCATTTAGACATCTGCCATTCAATTTTAAGTTTTAATTCCGAATACAAAGTACCACTTTTAATCAACACAAAAGGTACAGTGTAAATTTACAATTTGTTTCTCTCAAGAGTATCTAATAACTGAGCAAATGGAATGAAAAAGAAATTAAGTGTTACATTTCGGTACAATGTACTATAACGGGTGTGTTTGTATTGAAGATTGCTTAATTCGTTTTCACAAAAGTAGCATAGCCGCGCTCAGACAGAGTTAATTAATTATGAACATAAATCTTAAATAGGAAAAATCTGTTCTCGTTTTACTTCACTACTTTAGGAAGTTGTGTTCAGCAAACAGCAATGAAGCGTGGCATATACTTGAGCGACAAGAGCAATAATCGCAGCATGTTAATTTCCGTGACAGAAGTGTCGTGAAGTGAAGTGAAGGAGAAGAATGTGCTACAATTATTGCTCCTGTCACTCAAGTATATGCCACGCTTCATTGTTTTTCAAATAATATATCCGTAACGTAACAGATAAAAATAGTCGATGGTATGCCTGTAATTTCCGGAAATCAGTTGGTTTCCGAAAATTACAGGCATACCAGGAAAAATGTCTGGGAAGCCGATTCTGCCCAATAACGATAGAAGACGTGTAAGCCCAAGCCCCATATACAATGGACTTAACGCCGTAAAGGATCATGCGTGTAAAAAAATTCATAATAAGAGATGCCCAACGCCGCGCGAAGTTGTGGAAAAGTAAAAAACGAACCATGAACACGAACAAACTAATTTAAGCGCTATTTAATGCTATAACGATGGTGAATAGAATATATTATAGTATGTATGTACTGTAGCGGCCAGCGGTTAACAAGCTGACCGGGACCTTTAATAAGAGACTGGGTTCAGGAAATATAATTATTTAAATAAAAATCATGGAACGCCTCGCAAAACAATCGAGAACAGAATTGTATCGGGCCGCGAGCTAAACACGTGATTGTAAAATTCTCTTCGTTGATAATATTTCCTGAACCCAGTATCTTATTGAAGATCCCGGTCAGCTTGTTAACCGCTGGCCGTCACAGTACCGTGATATATTTACGTAGCGCTCATTCACATGTAACACTATACAATATACACCAGCAATTTTGGATGACTTAAAGTTGACATTCTCCAGCAATAAAATCTTTTTATTGAATTGATTTTTTTCCCAGATGTCATGTACGGCATCAATAACATTGAAATAACGCTTTGTACGTTTAAAGCTTTATCAATAAAACAAACAACATCAAAAGGGTCCTTTTACTATTTCATAGTTGCTCAAAGAAACCATCGCAGCGACATTGTGACTTCAAATAGGGATTGTCGTACTGCCTGTCAGTATAAATTATTATGCCATAAAGTTCCTTACTTAACTAAAATAGCGAGGAGCACGCGAAGCCAGGGACTAATTTTCAAGTTTCTTGTATAAAGTTACTTGGTTCACGTACCTTCTATGTTGTTAAGCCGGCTATAGACGGTACAATTTTTCTGTCGTGATAGTGCTTAACTAATAAGAAATTAAAAAGCCCTTAGGTCTTTCTGTTTTTGATTAAGAACGACAGACGGAATACCCACCGCCTATGGACGCTTGCAACACTAGGAAACCAATGTTGTTAAATTAAAATATTTTCAATGCTTTAAAATATGGCGTAACGGGAGCCCAAGTCTTTTGGGGCACGACAAACCCAAAACCGGTTAAATTTCGATTTTTTTTATTGCATGAGTTCAGCAGATAAGTAGACAGCCCACCTGATGGAAAGCGGTTACCATCGCCTATAGACATTTGCAACATCAAAGGCGTTAAAAATGCGCTGCTGCTCTCTTAAGAGAGACTGGAACCTGGCCACTAATGTCGGAACTCAACTCAAGGCTGTTATGGCGGCATTCTCTAAACCACGGGTGGTAGCCATCCAAACGGGCAAAAACCCTACCACCTGAGTGTGGGTTACTTAGTCGCCTCTTACGACAGGCCGCCCGGCCGCAGGAAATTGTAGTCTTTCTCCGTTCCTACGCGGATAAGATTCTGATTCGGTGTTACAGTTTAGTTAAAAATTATTAAAAATGATCAATTTTTGTATGACATAAATTTCAAGTAATAATACATATAATAAAACTGTAGAAGGTCGAATTTCTGTACAATGAAAAAAATGCTAAAAACTGAGTCAGGGGGATGTAAGAACTGAAATAGAACTAATTTAGATATTTTTTTAATTTTTTGCATATCTGTTTGTCGGTTTGTCTGTTTGTCAGTCTGTTTGTACCGGCTAATCTCCGAAACGACTGGACCGATTTCAATCAAATTTTGTATGGTGGTAGCTTATATCCTTGGTCAACATATAGGATACTTTTGATCCCGAAAAATTAAAGAGTTCCCGTGGGATGATTAAAAAACCGCACCACGCGAACGAAGTCGCGGGTATCAGCTATACTGGAATATTTGTGTTGAAAATCCTAAAGGTTTACTGAAGCTTTTCGGATATTCGGAGCTTTTTGTTATAAGAACCACCCACCACACATATGGTGATTTGGTTGAGACTGTTTAAGAACTGAGATTAACAAGTAATCTTGAATAAAACAACAACCTTAATTATGAATCGCATCATGTCATAACCTCCTATTCTCCTATTATTAAACTGATATTTGAATCTTTAATAACGACTATAATAAAAGTTTTAAGGTAATTGCTATGACATTATTTACAGTTATATAAGTTGAATAATAAGATGCTAGCACTTAATTTAATGCGAATTAACACTTAATGATAGTCGTATGACTGTAATGTCTTTAATAATTTCGAAATGTTTATTAAATAACACCTTCGAGGGACATATTATATGTTTTGTTTACCTTATGCAACAGCCAAGAATCGTCGTTTAAAAAATGTCTCCGGCAATAAACGTTAATTTTACAATCACATTATAAAACTAATAATCAATATGTACAAGAAGAACGCAAATTGTGGTATTCCTAAACAATTATTATTATAGTATTATGATGGGCAACATTGAAATAGTCTGGTTTCGATCCTAGTAATGATGACGATGAGGTAAACTTAATTAAAAGCTTAAGTTTAATTCGACTAAAATATCTACACTTTCTGCTATAATTACTATAAATATGTAGGTAGGTATGTATCAATTGGAGGAATAGCGATATCATTTAAAAGGCAAAACACGCACGCACCTGTATGATGGATATGGGTGATAGCTGCTCCTTAGCTCCTTTTGATTCACTTCACATGCAGGTATATGCGTACTCTTCCTACTATTTCCCTCCCCTCTCCCTTTCCCTACTATTTCCCTCCTAAATTATCCCAAATAGTACTTCTATTAAATACCACTATTATCATAAAACCGGAATCGTCGCACCTTTTTGGTCCTTCGACCCGGATGATTACAACGTTGTTTCATTACACAAATCGATCCATTCAGTCCGATTTGGAATATTGATGCAAAACATCACACTATGTTCTATAATAGGTGTACAGGAAAATAAATGCTAATAAAAAAATTTTTAATATTATTTTTTTAACTCGATAAAACGAAAAATGGACACTAAAAAGAGATAAACGAAATATATATTATATAATAAAGTCTAAGCCTGCGAGAGAATGGGATACAAATTCAGAGAAGAATTATCTGTGAGTATATCTGAGAAGTTTCAGTTCTACTACGTATGTACTGCAAACACACAATTTTTTTTTATTGCTGAAGCACATTAGACAGGTTGACGGCCCAACTGTGATAGAAAGTGATTACCGTCGCCCATGGGCATTAGCAATACCAGGGGTGCTGCCGGCCTTGGAGGAGAAACTGGAACCTGGCCACTAAGGTCGGAACACAACTCAAAGTTGTTATGGCGGCATAATTTAGCCAAGGGATGGTAGCCATCCAGTCCGGCAAATGCCCTACCACCTCGCAATTGTTTGATTAATACACCTAAATCATCATTAATGCGTACGTAATAGAGTATTAACGACGAACCATGTTATTTTAAAGATCTATTGTACGTTACATAACTTTATAAACATGTAAATGGCATTATAAAAGTCATCATTTAAATGTTAAACGATAGACAAATTATGATTTATTAACCAACATCATCTATAATAGCTGTGAAAGTATTTTTTACTGTTTGGTCTTTAATCACTGCTAAACGGTTCAGCAGATTGTTACTAATCATAAAGTTGAATACCAACATGTTACAATATTGTTACATGCCGACAAAGTAAATGCACACCTGGTTTATTACCTTCCCGCATTTGGACTTTTTTTGTTTACTTTGTGTTTGAAATTATCAATTAAATAATAGCCTATTATTATTGTACTTGTTTATGGCTGCAGGTTATGGGTTACGGTTTCTCGGAAACTTCAGTCCACGCGGTCGATTGTTTATTGTACAGTTTAGTATAAAAACGATGCCCGAACGTGGGGGTCAGGCAGTCAAACGAGCAAGACGTGGACATTCGATGAGCTATATAGTGACGGACTTTGCGCGTGTTATTGAATCGTGCAGTTTGTACTGGTTGCGTCCAGTTATACTTGTTCCTGTGTTATACGTGTTTGTATAGTTCTAATAAATTCTATAGTAATTCCAACGGCATTTTAATTCGAGTCCCGCACTTGTAACAGTATGCAAAGTATATATTATGTATATTCTCTGAATATACATAATATTCACTTACTGTCTATTCTGAATATTATCACCTTAATCGATCGAATATCATTTCCACATCATAAGATGACGTCTAGGTCTGTTTTTTGCGAAATCTATGACACAGTAACGAAAGATTCAAATGCATTCCAATTCAAAATATCAGTCTCATGGCCGGTTCCTATATCTTACCAAGCGTTTATTTGCCTCACAATCGGTTAAAATTTGACGTCACCTCGAATAAATAGTAAGCTATAGGAACTCGCCAGTGGCCTATAGTTTAGATTTCGTTAACTACGAATTGTTATCAAAACTGGTAAAGCACTTTCTTAGCTGACTAAATTATGCATACAGTACCTGTCAACCATGAAAGAATAAATGTTAATATTCTTTTTGGTTTTTAGTGTGAAGGCGGTTAGGTTTTTGTTAAAAAAATATTATAAAAAATATTTTAACGGGTATCGTCAATACATAGAGATATACGAACATCACGACGATAGTATAAGGCTTTTAACTTTCCCAAAATTGTCACGGTACCCTAAAAAACTACAGGTATATAATTTTTTATTCCGTGATTCTATCGCAAAAATACTCTTAAGCATTAAAACAAAGGCGCCCTGTGAATGACTTCATTCGTAGTGAGCACAAACATTTTTGCATATTACTGTGAACATTCTCCCACGTAACGGCCAACGACCGACTCCGCCATGCGTGGTATCAATTTTATATGCAAAGCGGTTCAAACATCTTGTATTTACGTGTCATAAGTTATGACATTATAACACTTATAAATGTGGCTGGTTGAGAAATTGTGTGTGACATAAAACATGGAAAAGTTGTGAAAGATGTTCCACGGGGACCAATTCTGCTATTTCAATATCTTGGCGTTGGGAAGATATTAAAAGTACGATTCCATTGCGATAGTGTCAAAAATTTGTATTCTACTAAATTCACATCTTCATATCGTTGCCGCGGTACGATAGTAGAAAAAATTATAATTAGCATTAGCAGAAATGGCGTTAGCCGAAATGACTGTTGAAAAACTACCAAAAAAACTAAACATTTATTTTGCGAGTTATAGCATATAAATTGCTTATAAAGGTAGAGTGGCAGAATCACAGACAGGACAGAATTCCGAAATCAGCAAACTAAATTCAAAATAGACATAAAGCACACACTGCACATGCATGCACCTCACAACACCAGCATGTAACAGATACACTCTACATTAGTATAAGTTTAGTATTAAAATTATAATAAATTAAAATACTAAGTTATCCTTAAGGTACACCACAACACAACCATACATTCATTAAATGTCACACACAATAAAAAAAGTAACAAATAAGCATGTACAACTTCTAAACTTTTTCTTAAATTTAATTGTAAAAAAGGGGTACGGAACTAGATTCCGTAGAGTTGTTAATAAAAAGAAAAAAAAATCAGGCAAACTTAAGATTGAGACGATTGTGTCCAAAGATTTACATGATGTAGTAATAGCAGAATTGGGCCCCAGGTTAGTGTCTCGTCTTTAAAGCGGTCGTAATATAATATTCATTCTGTAGCTCAGTAATGAGTAACAATCGAAAAACCTAACAGTTCTCACGATTAATATTTAAATGAAGCAAATTAGAAAAAGCTTAATAACATTACAATTATATGTAATAAGAATTTGGTTTGATAAACTTGTGACCGTAAACAAATAATTCACAAAATCTAAAGAGAAATCTTAAGGACATGCAGTCTCCAAGATTTTTTATACCTGAAAGCGTTAAAGTTTAAACGTTAAACTTAAATGCAATTAATTTCTCGTGTGAAAAATTCTTTTACTTTATTGTTAGTCAGTCAACAGCTAAATCAGTAAGTTATAACAATTGTAACAAACTTTAATATTTTTCTCTTATCTTCACATAATTGTTGCTTTTTTGACGAGGGGAAAATCATCTGTCGACTGCTAATTGCGGGGGAAGCGCAATAGCGAGATTCGCCACTTCGGTTCCTGCAACTCTCGGTAAAAGCAGGTGGCTAAGAAATCTATGACCATCTGAATGGGAGGTACCCACAAAAATCCCCGGCCGCAGTGTTCTGTCTTTCGACTTATGCCAGGACTATAGGAATGCATAAGAAAGACGAACTCCGCGTGCCTCATCTAGTAAACAAACCTCTAGACAATTGCTTCTTAAATTAATCGTTACTGAAGCTCTTTGAATATGATCCTTTATTTGTCGACTGCAAATTCCTTAAAAATTTATTTGAAATTTTCATTCATTCTCGATAAATTAGACATGCCTATTCAATTTTTAAAAGTAAATACAACTTAGCCAAACTTACTAAAAAAGATAGAAGAACAATAAATATTAACAAAGCGGGAATTGAGAGCAAACGTAGCGTGAAAAACGCTCATTAAAAGTAGTTTACTTAACAGTGCTAGTGGAGAACCTAAACCAATATTTGGTTAACGTTCAGTGAAACAAGCCGGCGGATAGCATCTGTTGTTAATGGAGGACTAATATTGTTGCAAGCCGCTACTAATCCTTTGCAGGTGTCTTATTACCCCTTTAAATTTGATTCATCTATTGTTCGCGCTAATGTCTTTGTTCAGGCCGCCGTAAGACGTCATAAAACTTTCTTTCCACTGTTGGTATTTCATGCGAATTCTTGGACGCCATTAAGCTGACCATTTAACTGCGAACGCGGCGTTACCTAGTGCAGTTTCATTGGTAACGATTTTCTACCCTACGGATTGGTTTTGTTTTATTCGGCTATACTTGTAAGAACTGTGAATTACGTGTATGTACTTCAAATAAACTTTGTGATAATTCCAACGACAATTACGATATTACAATCATACAAATCCCATACAAATTCGTATGTTTTTATTCAGAATGTGAGAAACTAGTTTGATTTGTACTGTTCACAGCTGATACTAATCTACTTTTTGAGTTATTTAAGACGACGTTATTAATATACACTCCGCTGCCTTAAAACAAATACCGTGTAGCTAAAACGATATCCAGGGATCTAATACTGCATTGACTATGAATGACAGTGAAATATACTGAAAAATTGCTGAATATACAAAACGGAACTCTGAAAAACTCCTATATCCTAATTTACTATATATCATTACAGATCAAACATATCATGGTTTTTGACGTTTTATAATAGTTTTTTTAATCGTATCATTTTTTAAGTTATTGAGATAATATTTTCGATATACTTGGTCTAAAAACTATGTCTTAACTAATAAAACGACGAAAGGCGAAAGAAGAACTGTTAATTCAGCAGGATGGTTTCTTGACGACTTACCTAACGAATCAATTGGCCTTAGATTTGTTAGAGTTAATATTCTTTTGGTAATAAATAAACAAAATATCTGTTAAAAATTATCACCTAACTGGTATCACTTTAGTCGTCATACTGGCAACATTGTTTTTAGGCCTCTCTCAATTCTCATTCAGTGCTCTCTGAAAACGTCAACTGTGCTCTGTGTTCATGTTTTTGTAAACTTTCTTACTTACTTTTGCTCATAACACTTCAAGATTCAGTATGTATAATTAGTACCTAACGTTAGTAATGAGGATGGACATACGATGCATTTTACACAGACATACGGATTTGAAATTTATGCAAACAAAATGTCACTTATAAACATCTTACTTGTATAATAAATAATAAATACTCATAGTCAGATACACAAATGCAGCAGATATGGCATATAAAAGAAGGTCACGTTTGTAATGTCACACCCTGCAACCTAGGCTAGTTAAAAGCTTGTTTGTGCGCATCACATCAAAAGTCACCTGACACCGTGATGTGAGCACAACCAGAGAGTAGAAAACGCACATAGAGTATTTAGAGCGAATAGCGACAATGCACAGAATAGATGCTAATGTTATCAAATTACGATTAACTAATTGCATTCGTGTGCGCAGTTGCGCACTCTGTGTTTCTAAAATGGCCAACGGCCTGTTGTATATTTATTTATTTATTTTTCTATCTATCATTTAAACATCGTAGCTAGCGGTGGGGTAACCAACAGAAATCTCAAAACTTAGCCACATTACTACACGCTATTTGGCTAATGGTGACTTGATTAAATCGCTGAGAGGCGACGACTGACGGCTAAACCATAAACTTATAAGTAGTGGAAATTTTGTGAACAACCGCTATTTAGCTGGTACCTACATATTTTTAACCGCAGAGCTCTTGTCTATAACCTGCATCGTTAGCTATATTGATTTTTTTGGTCTAAAGGGCGGCAATAAGCCACAGTAAAATCCTGGCACAAACACGCAGCCGAGTATCCATAACGTCAAAGAGCTCTCTCGAACAAGTTTGCCACCGGGCTCGAGTGCCTTCGCGAAAAACCTCGGTAAGTTATAAGGCCTGCGGAACAACAACAAAGTCAAGTCAAATTAAAAAAAAATGGATAGACGTCCTATCCTATATAGGTCATACCTGTCATAGCTCTAAAGAATAAAACCTCAACGCAAATAAACTAAACATTAAAAACTAATTTTATAACGTAAATGGTAAGATTTATATATATATAACAATGAATTGTTATACTGTTAAATGAAGAAAATATATTATGTGCACACCATGAAAGTGGTAAAATGTATTAAGCTATATGTGATTGATTGCGGACACTACTTTCTGGCCTATCTATGTATATGCACATCACAAAGTTAAAGTTACGTGTCGTAAATATTTAAAAAAGCTATTGTATGGCAAACACTCGTTTTAATACTTAAGTTTGCAGACTATATAAAATTGCCAAACACAAACCAACAACATTTGTAACGTATAAATTTCGCACTAAAAGCAGTGCAATGCCGATCGATTGTTTGGCAACTGCTACTTGAAGTCTACGTTCTTGGACTGCATATCAGCAAGGCGCCGTTAACTTGACGCGCAGAATGTTAATGAGCATTAAATTCGCGTAGACATGTATGCTCTTGCAGGCGTGTGAAACGGGTTATACTGTCGCTAATGTCAAATTAAAAAAAACAGACAAGTACGTGGCTGTCCGCGCATCACAAAGGGTTCCGTAGAAGTGACAAAAATGTTTTCTGTTTCCCTTATTTGGCTACGGAACCGTATAAGCATACAATAAAATATAAAAACTACTCAACAGGTATTGCTTTATCAGAGTTTTTCACCCATAGTGTACAAGTACAAAATTTAGAGGGGGTAACATATCTGCGCTTTTGGAAGACAATATCTCTCCACTTATTGAATCTCTATTTCAAGCTCTTTTTTGAACTTACCTTTACAATTGTGTACATCATTGTGTTGTTACGATTTTTAAAGTCTGATTACGACGTCCCTATGAACATCGAAAAATTGCATCCCTTATTTACGAGTATTAATGCCACATCTAATTTTAAGTGTTTTCTCTATTTCACTGTGTCGATAGCGTTCTTTTCATAAAGGACTAAATTATTTTGTTGCACATTATTATTACAATTATCTTCTTTTTAATTCGCGCTTAAGCTATTTTATTATCGAAACATAGTATATGCTATCACCATCCCTTTTTGTTGCACGTGAAAGTAAATAGGGCTGTCACATTTTTACAATAAATGTAAAGTAAAATAGAGCCAAGGCGGCCTATATGGAACGAATCATGTCAGCAACATGCGCCTGGGCGTGCTTCCTACCAACGTGTCGGCGGCTTGCGTACGCAAGCGGTCAGTCCCGGCTATAGTGACGTGCTGTATTTTTTATTACTCATCTCCAGCCGCCGACAAAGTTTTCCGACTTGCTATGAGTGAAGCCGCCAACTAGCTATGCGACAAAAGTTTGCCGACACAGGTCAGCAGCATTGGGGTGTATTGCGTTTAAAGCACTATATCCTTTATAGCCTATGACACAGAGCTTTTAAGAATCAAAGAATTTTATGCAAATCAACCAAGTCAGTAGGAAAGGACGCGGGATACACTAGCCTCTAATGTAGCGTGCACTAGATATTAAGCACGATGATTTGTACCGTGTACGTTTTTACGCATCAAGGTGCCTCCTATATTATACTAAGAACAAATAAACGGAAGTAATTATCTGTTGAGGTACTTCTTTAAACAATGAAATGTGAAAATTAACACTTGCTCTTGATCTAATTTCGCATTATGCATTGTTAAGACTTCACACGATGTTCCACGAAAAAACTGCTTCAAATCAGGGTAAGTATATAATGTATAGTGACATTTATCTCTTAAGAAAGTTAGGGAATTCTAGTCCAATGTATTAACATGTATTTATAACATAATAAAATCTTTATGAATATGCGAAACTGGGAACTATTTTTAACCGACTTAAAAAAGTAGGAAGTTCTCAATTTGTCTGTATGCTGTTTTTGAAGTGAAACTTCTATATGGACGGGGGGTATTAGGACTTTTTCTGTCACGAAAAACCGTTACGGCCGCGTGGAGGGGGTGGGGTAGAAGGTATATCGCGTGGTGAGAGGCGGCATAACTTTAGAGTAGACTATGGATGTTTCTTTTGGTTCCGGAAAAATAAACATATAAATAACGTCGTAAACTAAAGGCAAATCAAGAACTAAATACATAACTGAATGATGTATTGTAAACCGAGCAAAGTCACGCGAAGTCCTCAACACAGTGCGTATTAATTTCAAAACTCTGTGTAAGTGCCTTTAATAATATCTCTATGTATATATTTACCCTTAATTATCATTTGAAACTGTGAAAAAACTGTGTCGTGTGATAATGCGTGTATATCTAATTCAGCTATCATAACTATATCTAGGGAACATGAATGAAAGAAACTCTTTACTGTTCACCATAAACTTAAATCTAGACTAGAGATCTAGAATTGATATGGATACATTTGCATCAGGACAATGGGCGGCCTTATCGCTTTTAGCGATCTCTTACAGGCAATTCAGTGTGTAAGGAGATTTCAGAGAGAGAGATAGAGAAAGAGAATATTTCGTAAAAAAGGAAAATCTCATTTCTACGTGGGTTATGCTTAGATAAAAAATAGATAGACCAAGCCCCGAGCTCTCAGAGTGAAGCCTGCAAAAGTAAGCCGATTTTAGAATAGTAAGCCGATCGGGACGCAATGCGTTCCGAGAACTTAGTAATAAATGATTAAATTAGTACGAATAACTGTGGAATACTTTCCAGTAGATGTATTATTATTACCTACAGACTCTACATAAATTTACGCACACCAGTTTAAAAAAATGCTTCACGTCATTGACGCTTTTGTTCACATAGAATCCGTCTATACTGTTCTTCGTTTATCTAAAGATTTTATGTAATAATCGCTATGTTACAAAACGCCATTAAAAGCAGCTACCATCTATCAAATGATATTTTGGCCTTGCAATTTAACTTGTCCTCAATTAATTATACTCACAACTAATACATCCGGTTTGTTAGCAAGTTATTAGCAATGTCCAAACTGTCGATCGCAACCCAGATGTCTAACATTCTACTTCGTTTCGATAATATCGATTACCTAACTTCTTAGTTGCATCTCGACATTACCGCACAGAGGTATTAGAAGTATTTTGAAGGTCATTCGAATTGCTCTTTTGTTTAGTATCTAAAAAGTTAGTGTTCTCAGTACCTCTCTCTAGCATCTATAAGTAACAATTGCGTCGAATCAATACATTCATTTAGTCCTGACACTTCGTTCGATAGGTACGAGTTTCTTCTCAAGACATCGAGATAGACTTCTTTGACTTACAGACAGAGTTATAGACGATAATAAGCTTTTTTAGAAAGGTTTTTAAATACAAGCTTTTGAGATCCTAGATATCGTGTAGCAACAGAGTGCTAGCCAACACAAGTAAAATGAGACACGACGCGTCTATCTTGTTTAGTACAGGAGTTCCTATGGCCACCTTTCGACTCCATCATCAGATCAGCTCCATGGTATCATATTATTGCATTGTCACACGATATACATATGCGTGCAAAATTTCAGCTCAATCGGAAACCGGGAAGTTGGTCAAATTTTACTTGCAAGCATCCACCCGAACTTACATACATACATCCATTGCAAGTTAAATAAAAGCTTGTAAAAACAGTCATATAGGGTATTGGGCATCATTTAAAAATAAGTTTTCAATTAAAGTCTTGTGTGGTCGATAAACGGCGAAGTAATTTAAATTTAATCACGCCAATCAATACATACACTTAGGTAGGTAAAATGATTTGCGGCATATAGAACACAACTTCGTTACAAAATTTTATCCATAGAGAACTAATAATAATTATCGAAAAAATGCCTTGAACGTTATTATTTTGACACATGACACAGGTGGGTCATCAGGTGATGGAAAGGTATGACTGTTGCCTATAAATATTTGCAACACTAAAGGTGCTTCCTGATGGCAGCCTCGAAAAGGCAACTGTAACCTGGCCACTTATGCCGAAACACAACTCAAATATGTTACAGCGACACGCTAAGACTAGGGGTCGTAAACATCGAGACTAGCAAATGCCCTACCACCTGACTACGAGTTAAGTCTTTTATCACTACAAGCCGCCCGGTTACAGGAATTTACATTTCTGCCCCGTTCTTTTATGGACAATATAATATTTGCGGGTAGTTGTAGATGTGTTTACTAATCGGATATTAAGACAGCGAGTGAAACGAAAGATCATTCTCACTTCGACCTGTTTGGATGCACAAATTAGTGTGGTAGCTAGTTATTTGCTTCGCTTGCCGCGTACTCTATATCATCATACTTTATTCGGAAGTCGAATTAAACAGTTCTATATGTTTTGCTGTATAAATTTAATTAACAACACGGATTCAACTTTTCCTAATAGGTTATGAAACCCTAAAAAATTACAATGCACCTTAAATCTTGCTTTAATAATTAACCTCATCTGTTACTAATCGTGAATAAACCAAGTTGAATGACTCAGCGAAATTATTGTTTAGTTTACTGAGATGTTAATCGAGTTTCGTTTTGTTTTTATATGTGTTTTGGCGACCCGAAACAACCTGTGGGAAATGTCTGTCAGTTCCGTATATGTTAAGAACGTAACTGTTAGTTTACAGTTACATTTATTTGCATATTGATCGTATAGCTGTATGAAGAGGCGTTGTTATAAGACTTATGTTATAGTGACTTTATATAAAGTCGACAATGGCTTATTTACTTTACAACTTAAAAAAATAAACAGTGGGCCCCGTATAGGGTGGTAATGTTGTTCCTCGCAGGGCTAGGCCCGTCTGTTATTGTTGAAAATTTGTATTTATTTTTTGTAATTTTCGGAAAACGTTTGCGACCTCAATTATTGTACCGCGCCATCTATTGGCTTGTATGTGTTTCACTACAAAAATACTATTAAATATTAAAAATAAACTTATAACTTAGAAATAAAATATTGTTACATACCGACTTTAGTATAAAACGATGTCCGAACGGGGGGTAAGGCCGTTAAGCGAGGATTACGATACGAGCAAGACGTACATTCGATAAGCTATATAGTGATGGACTTTGCGCGTGTTATTGAATTGTGCAGTTTTGTATTGGTTGCGTCCAGTTACATTTGTACGTGTTATACGTGTTTGTATAGTTCTAATAAATTCTATAGTAATTCCAACGGCATTTTAATTCGAGTCCTGTAGCTCATAACAATATGTTACAACTCGCTGCCAGAGGGACGCGTGTTCAGAAGGCTGGCTGCATTTCCACGCTGTGTATGGCAATGCTGATTTGTTGCGCGATATACGAACCAGTCTTCTGATTACGGATTGCAACAGAGTTTCTTAAATATTTCTTTGAAGAAACTCACACAAACACAAATATTTAACCCCTTCCTAGAGTTCCATATTTGTGTCGATTGAGAATTTAGCTTTTGAAGCAGCGTTGTCAGTATTCTAATTTTTAAAATCTGCTGCTAGTGAAATATTCCTTGTATAATTTTTTTATGAAACATAAATGTTACTATATAAAATATTACACGTTGTAACATTTTGACATGTAAGATATACCTACTACGACTGACAATCGCCCATTGTACCCTAACTTAGAAAAGCACCTAAATCCTATGACTAGATGATGACAATACATTTTACTGACCCTGAAAATAAACTTATTAGGGATCGATTTTTTAATCAATAGATAAAAGTTATTCATAGAATAAAGTATAACATGGAAACATAAAAAAATGACAGCTGCATGAATGAAACAGTTGAATGGTTTCACTAATGAATTCACTGGGATTACAATTTATTCATATAAAATATAACAAATATATTTATTATATTTATTTCTTTTTTGGGGATAGGAGAGAGTATCAGTCCACCACATGGGGCAAACATGAGGCAAAGATACCCAATAGGGATATGTGCAGGGTTCCATAGGTGGTCCGATATTCTGGAACCTTCTCCTCGATTCGTTGCTGAATGAGCTTGATGCACTGGGAGCGTATGACCAGGCCTTCGTTGATGATATCATCCTGGTGTTCAGGGCATAAAGGAAACAGTCATTAAGCATCAGGTTAATGCAACCCTGTCTCATGTTTATGAATGGGGTATCGGTCGGAAACAAGGTTAACTTTTCACCTCAAACATATTTTTGAGGTAAAAAGTGAACCTTGTTTCCTTATATATTAAAATTTACTTATAAAGTTAAATTAAACTAAATTTCACCGTTTTAATGAAGTGACACCTCGATTCCACTCAATAAAATCCAAATTACCTGAAACAATATACAAAATATGAAGAGATTATTTCTAAAGACATAAAATTAACATAAATTTATTAAAATCCAATCTACTCCAACAAAGATATGAAAGTTCGCAAATTTGCTTGAAAGTCGTAAAACACAGTATAATTGTAAATCTTCATTTCTTTAAAATTAAAAGAGAGAGTAATATATTAATTAATAAATACGTAAGAGACATTGTAACTACTAGGCCAAAATTAATTAGTGTTTAACATTGAAAGTCGCATTTTATTTAGATTAAGATGTCACGAAACAAAATACTTTTAGTTAAAGTATGTAAAAATTTGACTGATTTTGAGGACGATTTGCAGTTGTAACTATGTTTGAATTTCTCTTTATTATTTTTGTTAAATTTCAGATATTTCACTAACGTCAAACTATGGAGTTCCTGTGGAATAAAAAAAAAGAATGTCTCTAAAAAATAGTATATGAATATCGACAGTCACATAATTGTTACAAAAAAGCAACTAATATCCCATATATGTATAGTGTTTTCATTTACACAAATATAAACGGTACAAGAGAAATATACAAACTTTAGGATTCTGTGATCATTTTCACGAATTCGGAACATTAGGGGTTCCGGTTTCGTCGTTTCCGTCCGCAGGGCCGTCCTTATCCAGGGAGGGGGGAGGGGGGCAAGGGGTGCGGTGCACGCGGGCGCAAGGACCTCAAGCCGATGGAGTTCAATAAAAAAGCCGTCTAAGTTTTCAATGATTTAACTAACGACACCCCACACGACTATGTACGTATGTACATAAGGTTAAATGTACTACAACAATGTGTAGCGCTGTATAGTCTATATCTTCCTGTCAAATAACAGTAAAAGAAGAACAATAGAAATGTTAAACAACAAAGAAAATTCACAGTGGCATACAAACACAGACGGACGGACATGACGAATATTTTAGGAAACCTTAGAAATGAAACGTAAAAATTAAATGGTATTTTTATTGGTGGTTAGGTGGGCAAGCTGATTTTCGCACTCCAACGCCCAATGTACGAAGACCGCATTTGCCGCAAGTCTGTCCGTCACAGTTATATATATATATATATATATATATCAGATGTAAAAAAATATCTGCAAAATAGTGTAGAGGATCGTCAGTTAGATCTAGAAAAATTATGATATCTTCTTTAATTACTTGTTTGTTTTAAATCAATAGGAAGGAAAATTACCTTCTAAAAACGTAAACATTGTGTGTATTTTGAAGTATGAAGCAGAAAATTATGAAAACAAACTGGCTACATGTTGATTTATGGGGTATTTCTGATAAAATTAATTTTTCATAGACAAACGACAAAATAATGGAACATTAAATCTTCTATGGAACCCTTCATTGTGGGTGTTTCCGGTTTCTACCCACTTTTTCTACCCAAAAATATTTTTTCCGCTTTCAACCCAAAATCTATTCCGTTTTCAACCTACAAAAATAAATATAATTTTTTTTCTCCATCTTCTACCCAAAAAGCTTTCCGTTATCAACCCATTACTAATTTTCATTGTTTTGAAGTACGGTCAGACACATTATTGCTTTTAAATATTTATTCATTGCAAGATAATAATAAAAAAATCATTTATTCATAGCCACTTAAGATAACAATGGAGAAAAATAAAATAATAATAATTTTGAGCCGTCCGTCAGCTATTAAAGTCCCGTAACTAGGATTCAACCTGTGAATTACAGTTGACTTTGGCAACTTTCGGTTACAGCTGAATACAAAATACATTAAAGGCTAAAGAAAACATACATTTTGAAATTCTCAACCCTATACTAAATTACTATACTAATAGAGTTGAGATGAAAAACTAATAATTAAAAGATAAACAGCTCACAATATTAAAATGTTTAAATCTACTAAATATTAGTTCACGAACGACTTCTTAGCTGCAAGTGTTTATGACTTCACTGGATAATAATAACCGAACACGCAAATGAATAAACAAATTTTTTTTTCAAAATTATTTCACCTGAAACTAAAACCAGAGCCTGTTACTTTCACTTTTGCCAAGCTATATATAAAAAAGGCAAACAGTTCAATATGACCAAAAAAAGGTATTTTAAAACACATGTATGTATGTATCTTTGATGCTTGCCTTAGGTTTAATACCGAAAGAAATGGTGGATGATGCTTTTCTCTATATTATGGAATAGAGTCCCACGCATTAAGATGCAGTGAGATTTAATGATTATATTGTCAAAACATATATATTTGGCAGAAAATATCCCCTAGAATTATGGCCTTCATGCGGATGTCGACACAAAACAACGCTCTTGAAAGCTAGCATGTGACTGTAAACCGCGTTGTGGCAAAGAAAAAGTCACTAAACATGCTTCAGTTCCTTTCAAATATTAATAATGACGCTAAAAATAAAATACACGGTTCAAACGACAAGATATTGTAATATCAAGGAATCGAAAAATGATGTGTTAGAGAGAGACAATAAATAGAATCTGCGCTTAATGAGTTAGTTAGTTAGATAGGAAACATAGCTCGTTTATATATTAAATTTAAAAAAGCTATTCCATAATTTATGTCAATACTTCATGCTTTTAACGTCGATATACTAATAATATTACCCATATTATTATATTATTATTATTTTAGACTTGTGGGTAGAAAACGGAAACACCCTTCATTGTCTGATAACACTTGAAGAATTATTATTGTTGCAATTCACGGCCGACACTTTAGCACCAAGATGATTACGCCTTGTAACCCTTATTCATTCAATTTACATAATGTTTAAAAGTTAGCATGAGAGTCACGTGCGTAATGACTAGCCAATTCTGACTCATACTTCCGTAGAATGTGTTTAAGGATAATATTTTATGCATATGGAAATTTAACAGGGTTGTTACATATGTATAACAAAAATATCTATAAGAGGCGACAAAACAACCCACAGCCAGGTGGTAGGGTATTTGCCCGACTGGATGGCGACCACCCCTGGTCTAAAGCATGTCGCCATAACAACCTTCAGTTGTGTTCCGGCATTAGTGACGAGGTTCCAGTCACCCTTAAGAGAGCAGCAGCGCATTTGTAGCACTTTTGTTGTAGGCGATGGTAACCGCTTTTCATCAAGTGGACCGTTAGTCTGTCTGCTGGGGTCCTGCAATAAAAAATATTAAAAAAACTAACTAGGCATACCCAAAAATCTACTAATGGAACACGGCATCGGTCACGTAGCTCCTTCGTAGTATAAAAAACATTGGCAGCTCTCTCGTTTCATTTCCAACACTTAACAACACAATGCACACATGTTATTGCGATACGTCATAATTGAACTGGCCAGCTGCTGTAAGCTATTGCAAAATTGTTTGACCATTTCATTCCACTGCTCGTGTTTGCATATTGTGATCAGAAGTTTAACACATTATGTCTCGCATTTACATTACTTTTGATTTCAAAATAGGCATTCTAGGTCGAAAATTACTATTTTTAAACTAATCAGCTGTTCTGAGTTTAAATATCTTATTCTTGTTGTTTTTCCTAGTACATTATCTATATCTTTAAAATGCATCCGTGACTTTAAAACAATTTTGAGAGCAAAATTAAACTGGCGTGAATGGCTGCGGTTCCCATCTCTCCCGGAATTGACCCCATAAAATTAAAATCTCCCGGCTTCCGGAAGGAATTTAAAATAAATATTATTCTCCCGAAATATCAAGCTTCTATAAAATAGCGATACATGGACGAAATGGTTCAGAGAATCGAAAATCATACGACCGCGCACAGCCGGCACAGCAGCGATCTACGGTGAACTGTGAGTAAGCGCCTTAAGGATGAGTCGTGATCTCAAGCTGGCATACTCTCAATCCGTACAATCGAATGTAAGTTTTATGAAAATTAAAATTATTATTTTTTCAACTCCCGGATTTTGATTTTGACAGCCTACAGGTTGCAACGCTAGATATAAAATGTAATTTATTTTATTTTATTTGGGGGGGTTAACAGCTGTAGTCTTACAAACTACAGTTTTACAAATTAGTAATGACGCATTAATACCATAATTATAACAAAAAGAGGTGACTGGATTGTGTAAAGGATGACATGAATATTTTTGCTGAAATAGAAGACAGTGTAAATAGCTTCAACAAAAAAGAACTGCATTAAAAAAATAATTAAAGACATTTCCAGTACATTCTCACGTAAAACGATATTCTCACATAAATTTTGGATGCTTATTGCAAAAAAATGATCGTAAAATGAAAACTACTGGGCCAAACTATGTCAAATTTTTAGGGGACCACATGGCAGCTATTCCGCGTAAAGAATCACGTAAATCGAATCATAAATCTCAGAGTAATCGGTGTACATATGGAACGGAGTGAAAATTATTTTCATGAAAAATGTTCATAAAATGAAAACTACTGGGCCAAACTATGTAAAATTTTTAGGGGACCAATTGGAAGCTATTACAATCTTTCATATTCATTGATTAACTGATAATAGCAAAAGATCATACAACAGAGACGCTAAAATTAAAACAACAAATATTACGAAATTTTTCCAGTCAGTCATGTTAGATTTGTTGTAAATAGTGTCTATACGCAATAAAGTAAAATATCTAAGCTGTGCGTGAGTGAGTACAGGTGTTAATTGCAAAGACGATTTATTTTATTACAAAGATATCTATTTAGGCAGAAAGCACTTACGTAGAGTTACAGCAATATACTAACTGTAACACAGAGGCTATGAAACAGACTGTTAACACGCAAATACTTGCGATAGCAATTTGCAACTAATGCCTAGTGCCTTAATTGCAATGGTTTAATATGCTTTAAAGACATGAAAACAAAGTCTATTACACATCGACTAATTTATGTATTTAAGTGTCACAGATTTTATTAATATTCTATAGCCATTTTTGTTAGTATACACATACCATCGAATGACAAGCCCCGGCCAGTGTATGACTATTGTGGGAAATGAGAACAAAAATTACCGGGCTATTCGGATGAACCGCTGGTGGAACTAGGGATCTAGGTTATAGGGACTATGGCGTCTGCCCGTCGCAATGTTCGGGGAACATCGAAAGAAGGTGACATGAGCCCCTAAAAATTACCGTATGTATGATTATTATTATTGTTTTTTCGTGTTAATTACTTTTAATTATTAATTGTAATTTATAATAGTGAGATAATAATGTAAATTTATTTTGTACGCCTTTGTATAGGCAGAATGCATTACTATGACAACTTTAACTTGCTTGTATATACATTACGCAAGAAAGATATTCTATTCTATTCTAACGGGATAATCTCTAAATTATACTACTGCACTACTAACATAAAAAAGGGTTACTTGCAAACGGTCAATCACTTACAACTATCTACGTAATATCTACACAAATTGTAGGGCTTATTCTATATCACAGTACGTACGATGCATACATAACACTGATTTGTAAGGATTCCTCATGCTAAATAGGTGAGCTGTCCTCAATGTAACTTTTATAATATTAAGTTGCATACACTTAAGAGTTTCGTAGTCATTTTGGCAACGGAACACTTATAAAATTGTCAACTGTGTCAGTCCGTCTGTGTATTACATATAAGCCAACTCTTAACTTTGGCGTTAAATATTAACAGATAACGGACGTATATACAGTAATGTAGCTATTCGTTAACGGCGTTATTTTAACACAATAAATAAGACGCATTTGGCTACAGTCAATAATTATAACATTATACCAGATAGAGCCAGAGCATTAGGGACAAAACACAACTGCAATGCGATGTGGCATTATGGACATCCACGAGCTCGCACGATGCGTCGCAGAACTTGCGCATGATGCGCATCGTGCATTTGATATCTTTGTTTTGTTTTTGGTATCGCCAAGTAACCTCCTTTCGGCACATATAAACTTTTCTTCTATTAATTGAATTTCTTCCTTTAAATCTGACGGCGCGTTCCCTTTTTCGCACGTCACGTCAGTCATTCATGTCATATCATTTAAAATTAAATAAATCGTTCTGTTTTATGAATAAATAAAACATCATAAAATACTTAAAATATATCGCGCCCGCTCTACATAAATATAAATAATCGCTCCTCACCATTAATGTAAACTAAATGAACATAAATTAAATATACAGCAATAAAATTAAATACTATAAATATAAACATAAAAGTACGCTAAAGTGTGTGAAGTGCATAGTGGAGAAGAGGAGCCGCATTCCACTCCCATTAACTAGGTAAGTGCGTGCCCGTTCTAAAATTCCCCTTAAAAATTGTCCACACTTCTTTCCCGCAAACTTGATACAGTTCGCTTATCGCTAAATCCAGCGCCGCCGCAACTATTTTTATTTCCTATATCATGTTATTAATAACAGCACTACGCAACTCTTTTAACGATCCACCTCACTATCGAGTTCACAAAATACGTTCTGTACGGTTGAGGAGCTTCGTCGTCGAAGGAAAGGTCACTCGAATAGTTATAGGGAAAAACGCCTTGCGGCCCGAAATCGCATTCCGACAATTCGCGTCGCAATTTCTGCATTGCGAACTCGCAAAGTGCCGGTTCGCAGTTTTATGTTTCGTCTCTAAACCTTCGTAGCTTAATGTATAAGGCACTGACACCTTATTCCATCGACGAGGATTCGAACTCTGATCGGATAACATACATCGGTTAGATAAATTTGAAACAAAATGTGTATATTTTAAAATTCCGATTAGCTGTTGATAAAATTTTAACACAGTTTATATAATAGTACCATATTGACGTGATTACAAAATTACCATAACTATTTTTGTAAGAAATGTCGACTCTGCCAAGGCTGTAAAACGGAAGTGTTCCGTAAAAAGTGTTACAAACGCATTAATGTAAAAATTTTATGAAAGTGAAGCGAGTATTGTTCTGTCGACAATCATTGCCAGTTTAAATTTCCTAATGTTTAATGTTTCACATATTACATCACACTTATTTATGAGCATGTTTTATACAAGACAACACTGCCATGGAAGATATTCGTAAAGATAAGACAATCTTCCAGTAAGCAGTCGTTACACTAACGCTAATATTCAGATACTTCGAATTCAAGGTGGTATAATAACAAAAAGAGAGTCGGGATCTTTAGTACCTACAGCTACGCCCTTTTGTACCGGATCCCTAAATCAGTGTAGTGTAATAAGAGTGTAGTACACCCTACATGACTAAATAGCGCTACCGATCAGCGTCAGAATTAATTCTTATCCCCCTAGGATGTTATAAAATTGATATAAAATTTAATGAAACTGTAAGCTGGCTACGGCAAAAATAACGATAATAATGTTACAACTCAGGTTCCGACAAAAACAAAATCCATCTGTATATTTGAAACAAAACACATTTTATTACCTGTCGGCATTTAAACTAATTGTAATTCCTTTATGATCGTCTTCTTTTTTTATTTATTGATTGGTATAAGTTTCTAGAAAACAGCCCATTGTTTTATTGTACTCTTTCATGGCCGTTTGCGGCCGAGTCATTAGCCAAGTGTGGCGGATTTAGTCGACTATGATACGGGCACATTGCATTTGTGCAGTACAACACGATGCCTTGATTGAGGGAGGGGGGCAAAGCGAGACGTGTGTACATTCGGTAATCTACTAGTGACGGCCTTTGCGCGTTTTATTGAATTACGACCTGCTGCATTACGTTTGGATTTGTTATGTTCGGTTATAGTTGTACCTGTGTTATACGTGTTTGTAAAGTTCTAATAAACTCTATAATAATTCCAGCGGCATTTTAATTCGAGTTCCGCTAAACTCATAACAATAATTAATAATATAAAAAGTCAATAATACTTAAAGAGAAAAAATAGTAAAAAATATGAAACTTCCTTTTGATTTTTACACGATACGGTGAACCATACGTAATAAAAACGAAACATACATAAACTACTAAAACTACACAAAAAAAAAATCAAACAGTGATTGTATAATCTTACTTATGCACTCAAAAATTTATGAGCCTTCATAGACAAATATAAAGTAAAAGAATTTTTTGCTAGACATGTTGCTGGGGACTTTCTTGCCGTTGTTATGTGAAATAGACCTAATTTTTAGTGGCTACAGGGACTGTCCTCGGCGAATCTTGGCACACTTGGATGATACGACTTTCAGAATATGTGCCAGCATTCACCTGGGGGCAACCTGAGTGGTTCCACACCTCTGTCAATGCGGCGATAGGGTGGCCCGGGTTATCCTGCAGCAGAAGCGTCGGAAAAATTTCCCGGCACGCGGCATTCAACGACATCATCCGCCGGGCTTTTGTCACCGCCGGGTTACCTGCCTTGTTGAAACCAAACTGCTTAAGTCACGACGATGGTATCTCCTGCCGGATGGGATATCACTGGTGCCGTGGAAGACGGGCCTCCCCTTAGTGGTGTGGGTTTAGTGCATGCTCTTAGTGTCGGCCACAGCCGAACAAGAGGCCCTCAAGCACCCCAAATATGCCGCCATTGGAAATGGTTACACATTTGTGGCATTTAGGGTGGAAACTCTTGGTCCGTGGGGTCCTAGTGCTCTAAAGCTCGGCCGTAACGTTGCTAAACGTTTAGTAGACGTCTCACGCGACGAAAAAGTTCGCATCTATTTTGCTCAAAGATTGAGCGTTGCTATACAACATGACAACGCCTCCGTCAGCCTTTTGTGAACGTTCCCGGCAAGTGACAGTGGTTTGGGACCAATGTTTTATCTTTAACAATTTTCCCCCTATTTTATTTAGTTTTAGAGTATATTGTATTTTTAATTAAAATTGTGAAACTAAATAAATAACTAGCATTTTTAATTGATATATACTTATAACATTAAAAAAATGTTTTCCAGTAGTCTAAATAAAAACTTTTAAATTTGAAAATTTAACACTTCATTTAAGCTTTGCTGTAATCGGCCAAAAATATTTACGATAAAAAGACGAGTGAGGTTGTGATTGAAATAATAGCTTCACACACGCGTGGTTGGCTTGCGTGTGAACGCATAACGTGTTATTGATAGCCTACTAATCTAAATTGTATAATAGTTTTAGGTGAGGAAGGAATAATAAGCGTCTAGACGGCCGGACATTGGTCTACAACTGCCATTGCGTGTCACACTTAAGAATTTCGTGGGTTTTGTTGATTACTTGAACGATTAAGGCTTAGTATACTTTTCAATAGATTTCAATTTGCAATTTTTTTTATACTGTATAGATTCGCGTTTGACCGACAATGCACCTGACGTCAGGTGGAAATGTCTTAGATGGATCACGCTTACCTAGACCTGTTCACGCAAGACTTAAAGACACCTAAATTGAATGTTTCAGGAAAAACAAACGACGGTAAAGAGTTCCATTCTGCAGCGATACGTAGTGGGAGTATAGCGCTACGCCTGTTTGGTTGGTATTTCCACCATATACCGGTGGCATAAGCTTGTCTTTTTGCGCAGGGGTAAAAAGGCGAAGGAGAAATTAATTCCTGCAATTGCAAGTTGTGCTCAAGAAATTTGGTCTTTCGGCTGCCGTAGCCATCTTGGCAAAAACAGAAGGCTTATGAAATCATACTTATGTAATGTCTATTACAGTTTATTAAACCTTCTGACTATTCAAACCATAATTATAGATTACAGGCAGGGCGGTTTATTCGTTGTTCAACAATTTCGAATACCGACTTTTTCTGCTCGGATATCCGTAAGCACGCAGACAGATAACCGGCACATAAGTAGTCATTAAACATTATCAGCGTTATTCTATCGTTATAATAGTATACCAGCCACGCTTATCTCGATCTATCATCGTTATCTCGATGTGCGGGTTTCATCACGTTGTTTTCCTTCACCGTTTTTAGCAAGTGGTAATTATATCAATATGGACATTAGGTCAGAAAACTGCCCAAGTGGTTTAAGCGTTCCGGCCAGGATTCGAACCCGCGGTCTTTGAGTTTGGGACGCCTGCGCTAGCCGCTACGCTGCCCGACTCAAAAACTCAATATTGGTGAAGTGGAATAAGGAATAAGCTAACTAGAGATGGCTGCCATATAATTAAGGAATAAACATTTTTTTACTGTAGGAGGTATATATACCGCTGAGTTTGGTCAAAAGGATCTTGAGGAGTTATTACGATGTTATTTATTACTAAGATTATTAATAAATATGAAGATAACATTAATATGATCCGTGATAAATCTCGGCAGCGTTTGGAGCGTTCTCTTCGAAGACTTTCCACTTTCCTACTTTTTTCTCTCCACTTCATGCGATCTTAGGCAAACTTTCTTTTGAGTCTATTAGTAAGCATGCATCCCTTACGACGTCGAGCCAACATTTTTTTGGGCTTAGGTACCCTTTCTACTAGTACATAGCGAAGGCAGCATGGCTAGACATCTGTTCAAAGTCTACGCAAGACATGTACTGCTATAAAAACCTTCAATAATAGCAGTCGTCCATCATGTTCACTTAAACTATAATCTAAAGTTCAGCTATAATAAACAAGTCAATTGCTCGAACTACTATTAAGATTGAAAGTACGCCCATATCCAGTACAATATTTACATCGACCGATCGTTATCTACAGATAAAAGCATGGTCTCATAGCAAAACGACTAACTCAATTCTCTTGTAAGGTTATACACCTGGGGCTTGGAAGTGAAAGTTATCATATGTAGCATGGTTAAGGACGGATTAGATTCTACATGGAATTTCTAAGAACGGATTGCATGGTACATAGAAATTCCGTCTTATTTCATTTCTATTGATTTTATAAACAAACTACTAACTCAATTCTCTTGTAAGGCTGTACACCTCGGGCTTGGAAGTGAAAGTTATCATGTGTAACATGGTTAAGGACGGATTGATTCTACGTCGGATTTTTAAGAACGGATTGGATGCTACATTGAATTTGTGTCTATTTGATTTATATGCTTATAAATGTATTATGCTATCCTCGTCTTTATGGAATATCTAATACTGGGTGACCTCCTGCGTGCATCATTGGCAAACAACAATTTGTTTTTTAAATTCTTATTAATATCTTCTTAAGAAATTTTCTGTTTCTATTGAGCATTAATCAGTAATATATAACAGTATATATATAATATATAATAATATATAACAGTAATAATAAAACGTGGTGGACAATGCGGTTAGTTTTGCCCCACGACGTTTTTCACCAGATGACTTTCTGACTAATTCAAATTCCGATATATAAACTTGAGTATAACTAACTCTCTTGTTCGTCTGTAAACCACAGCTATTTATCATATGGTATACTAGGCATATAGGTATGTAATTTGGCATACTTTTAAAGACCTATTTATGTGTTTATATAAATTTAGTGTCAAATTGCGAAATTATTTATTTCATATTCAAGAAAGGGCCTGAAAAGGAAATTAAGATTTGAAAATTGAGCAATAAGAATGAGGAGTGCTCTTTTGGCAAATTTGCAATATACTTGAAATTAATTTTTATTTTTTATACAAAATATGTGCAAAAAATTGTCTGCATTGCGAATAAATAACGAGTTTCAAATCACAACGATTCTAAAGAAGTTTCACTTCAATAAAAACATTTTCACATAATTTCAATTTTTGATAAAACCGCATCTTATATACATATGTAAATATACTAATATCTAAACGCACTTTCACATCAACGAGTCAATACACATTTCAGTTATAGACAACTTTAAAGAACATTATAATACTCCGGATATCCTTAACATAACAAGCCGAAAAATAATAAAGGTACCATTTATTTTCGTTTCATAAACTGCAATATTACGCAACAAAGTAAAGTGCATAATGCAGTGTCCGACCCAGATAACTTAGTCGTTTAACGTTAATTATCTCCAGCCTATGGCCATAAAATAGTTGTTTGTATGTTTACACGTAATTATACCTTAAAATGTTGGCGAACTACAAATGTAGTACCGTTTAACTTTAAACATCACGTTGTCACGCGATTTACTTAAGTTAGTAATTATTATTCATTTTAAAAATTCGCACGATTTTTTGGTTCACTCCGACGCTCAGGGTCCGCTTTCCTACTTTTTCTACTCCACCTCGAGCGGTCTTCAGCATCCCTCGTTTTAAGACCATTGGTACGCATGTGATCCTTTACAAAATCAAGCTAACATTTCTTGTGCCTTACTCTTCGATCGGGACCTGGCGGAAGCGGCATGGCTAAACATTTGTTCCCCACATAATTAGCCGGTCTCCGTAAAACGTGGCTGTAACAGCGTAAGCGACACTCTTTTAGTTTGTCTGCTATGTAACGGATATGAAGACTGCTGCGAACGCGGGAGTTCATGACACGGTCTTCCTGCGTCACTCCACACATCTATCGCAGCATATTCAAACAAACTAATTTTAACTGTAGGCAGGTAATGTCTTTGGCTGAAACCAATTGCCCTCTGCAGTCTTGTGATGTGAGTATGAAGAACTATTTAACTATGGTCTAAAGAACCGGGTACAAATCCCGAAGTGTTAAATTTCGTAAAGGAACATTCAGTTATTTGCTCAGTCAATCGATGTTTGTGAGGTACAATTATCCATTACAATATTATCACCTATAACACAAATATAACTTGCTTGGTTTAGGAATATATGACGAGATTTTATACTGGTTTAAAAATACTAAACCATATAGAATATAATTTTAAAATGGAATCTATTACACAGTAACTCTATAAGGCTAAAAGGTGAAACTCTTAGTAAACAATAAGTTAAAACAACGCCCTGCGGGTCAAATCCGTTCCTTTCAACTTTTCCATTTAATAATACCTATTGGTTAAAGTTGACACTGTTCCCTTACTTACGAAACAAAGTACATTTGAAAGATGTTTAACGTTTGATATAGAATTAAAATGTAGTGTTGTAATTGGAATTATTAAGCGTATTAAAGTGCTAACCTAAAATTAAACACCCGAGGAAATGATATATACTAGCATACTAGAAATGACAAATAAAAAAACACCAATCTCAAAAAGACAAGACATTTGACAGGAAGGTGTGTTGTACAAGGTATGAGGTTACAAAGGTTATGTATTAAAATCACGAAAAAATAAAGACTAGGCGGCCATTATATGTGTACGTAGGAACTACATTCAAATAACTAACCAACCGTTTTTTATATGTAACATAGTCGTGTGGTTTGTCATTATATATTGTATAATAAATTTGGAGACTATGAAGTGGGAAATTCTAATTAAATCAAGGCTTTTCTTATAGTTTCTTAGCCAAATAATAAAAATAGGCAACGTTGTTTTCTATGTAAATCTATATGTATATTTAATATCCGTCCTATCTATGCTATGCTATTAACGTATCTTTCTACGTAGACATTTTGACAGTCGAATAAGAGTAGATTCTATAACTTACACGTTTTTCACGTAACGCTCTGTTTATTCTCTATACTACACTCTACTATCTGTTCACACGCCCTATATTTACGATAGTCATAAATTAATCGATTGTAAGAAGAAAGCAAGCAAATCGATACTATTTTGTAAGTTTAAACGATATTAATGAAACTATTCAGCTAAAGTTTTAACAACCGAAACGTGTACTTCTTTATTGATTTTATTGAATTCTTCGTTATGGGTGATAAACAAACTTTTTATATCCATTCAGAAACCGATTTCACATATATAATTTAGTCAGAAAACTCTCTTTCTAGGGTTCACTAGCTATTTTAAAAATGTAATCTATACATAATATAATAAAACTGTAGGGGTCGAATTTCTGTACCATGAAAAAAAACGCTAAAAACCTAGTCAGGCACCCCCCTGACTGGAAGTGAAATAGAACTAATTTAGATTTTTTTGTTTCTCTGTTTATCTGTTTGTACCGGCTAATCTCCGAAACGACTGGACCAATTTAAATGAAATTTTGTATGGTGGTAGCTTATATTTCTGGTCAACATATAGGATACTTTTGATCCCGAAAAATTTAAGAGTTCCCGTGGGATAGCTAAAAAAACCGCACCTAATCTATAGTCCATATATAAAATCATCATGTTAGTCAGTCGCATTTATACTCCTAACCTATTTACTGAACAAGTTTTGATATCGCTATAGAAATATAAGTGAAATCAATGCTATCAATCAATTGAAATCGAATGAAATTTATAACTTTCCTCTCGATAAAAACAAGAAACTTCATGTGCAGTTTTTTATTCAAAATAATTGCAAGTACCATTTCATTTGCCGGGATATTTTTTAAGTCTCTCCAGATCACTGAATGAAACCGAGGATGGGAGGAGGAGGATCATCTGCCTAATCTTTCTCACACGCATTGAAACTTAGTGCAAATTCTTGTCAATGTTTAAATTATGTTTTGTAATGCGTAAAGGATGCATTTACATGATTACAAAATAACCTTCATTTTTTTTATTAAAACATTAATTAAGATAAGACATTTGAGGGGGTTCGAGTAGCATGTGCCTTATGTACCTACCTGATTATTAAGACGTTGGGCATTCTCTTGCCACTTCTTGCGAAGTGATGTACGAATCTTATACTTAATATATAAAGCTGAAGAGTTTGTTTGTTTGCTTGAACGCGCTAATGCGCAGGAACTACTGGTCTGATTTGATAGCCCATTTATAGTGCAAGTTTATAAGCTATATATCATCACGTTAAGACCAATAGGAGCGGAGCATCAATGAAGGATGTTTCAAAATCGGGGGGTTTTTCTTAAGTTACTTTTTTTTACTTTTCCACGTGGACGAAGTAGCGGGCAGAAGCTAGTTTTAAATAAAGTTGGAACTATATTTTATTTTTAATTTATATGTATGATTTTCAAACCATGTTCAGTAGAATTTAATTTGAGTAATGGAAGACGAATACTTCTTATGTATTTTGAATAAAAAAACGTATTAATTAATTAAAAATGAATTTGAACGACCACTATGTATTTTGATAATTCACTTTTTGTTTACTTTGTGTTTAAAATCTGCAATTAAGAAAACATCCTATCGTTATCGTACTTGTTTTATGGCCGTCATTAGTGTTGAACTAATCCTTGTTGTTATTGCATTGCGTCGAAGCTTGCCAGATGTGCGGATTTACTCAGTGAACGCGGTCCTTTGTCGGTATTATACAGTTTAGTATAAAACAATGACCGCACGGAGGGGTGGGGCAGTCAAGCGACGACTACGATACGAGTAGATGTAAATTCGATGAGCGATATAGTGACGGACTTTGCGCGTGTTATTGAATCGTGCAGTTTGTACTAGCTGTGTCCAGCCATATTTTAATTCGATTCCTGTGTCGCTCGTAACAGTATTAATTATAGTTTAAACAGTAAATAAACTTATGTATATCATGATATTTGAAGTCATAATGATATTTGAATACCTGCTATTTTATATGAACACTGTTACTGTTACAGTTTAACTTATTGTGATTCGTGTCAACTACCCCATTGAAGTTCATAATTCTTGGATGTTGGCAACACTATTTTTTGATTAGTCCAGGAACATACACCCACTATCTGGTAAGTTATTTACATTAAATTATCAACGGTTGAGTATCAATGGACAACTTTCAGATTAAATAACTTTTCTCCGGTCTACCACTTTCCTCGAGGCGCGAGTTGCATTATTAATATTATCACTTTCAATGCGTAGAGAAATTTCAAAACATGGTAATAAATTTTATTCGTCATCCAAATTAAAAATATATAGCATTTTATTACTGACTAGCTTCTGCCGAGACTTCGTTCGCGTGGAATAGTTATAGCCTATAACCTCGCGTCCGCGTAGAAGTTTAAAAAAAGTAAGTTAAAAATACCCTTGATTTTAAAACATTCTTCATTGGTGCTCGGCTCCTATTGGTCTTAGCGTGATGATATATAGTCTATAGCCTTCCTCGATAAATGGGCTATCTAACACTGAAAGAATCAAGTTCCTAAAATTAGCGCGTTCAAACAAACAGCCAAACAAACTCTTCAGCTTGATATATTAGTACTATAAGACTGCTGCTGTTGCAGCCGAGTATGCATACAAGTATAACAACGCAAATGGACAGTTGTCGATTTGTGTTATACTTGTATGTGTACAATACAAATGTGCTTTGGTTCGAGTTTTGGGGGTTCTGTCTTCTAGTATCGAGGTCTTCGGTACGAATTGTTTTGTATCCTTAAAGGTAAATAAAACCCTTATGATTTCGCTCCCGTAACTGATTATATGGCCCAGCTGGTTTGTTGTGGTCGTTGAACGAGAGATATAATAATTTTAATAGAAATATCCTGCTTTTGTATTATTTCCATATATATTTACTTAATAAATACGACAATGGATATTTAAACGTGTTTATCTCTCAATAATTTTCACTCGACAAAACAAACAAAAAATTTGACATATAAAAATAAAAATCACATTCAAAATTCTATTCTATGGGAAAAATAGGTTTAACACCAATGAGACTGCAACATGGTTATCGCACGCAATACTTAGGGGTATGCAATGCGGTACAATATTACGCTTACGAGCGTCAAAACGTTTTTGGCTACTTGAAAGGGTTCGCAAGTTTAAATTTGAACTTTGCGCAATATCATCGAATGCATCAAATAAAATTGCGTTATTTCTAAAATTTAAAATGATTAAAGTATTTAATTTCAAAAATATAATAAATTCTTAAGTTTTCGCGACTTGTACACATAATAAAACTACGTTTTAACGAAGCGGCCGAAAAAAGCGGCCGAAACGTCGGATAAACCTAAATCAAATAAATTACCGCGCTTAAAACCGTTAAAACGTAGTTTCAAAAATATAGTTAGAAACGTGCAAAAACTACTCATGCCCCATACAGTTAATTTAGCGGCCGAAAAAATAAATTAAGAGTAGTTCACACACTATGGAGGGTACAGATATCTCATACCAAAAAAATAGCTTATCACAGTATTTTTTATCTATGTCAAAAAAAACAGAAGTTAGTAGTGCGCTTTCTGTTTACTTTAAAAAAAATTACATCTATGGTTCTGGCCATAAATGGAAATATGTTTAAGCATATCTCAAAGGAGCACCATAAATCTGGTTTTAAAGTGTTGTATGTAGGATGTAATGACGGATTGTTGGCGCCACACACCATAGAGAAAACTTGTTACAAACATGAAATTGTGGGACTTTATGGGACTACGAAAATATTAAAATTCAAAGGCAATACTCAGTTGTATTACTTGGTAGTCAGGATATTTGGGACACAGCGATACGTACACCCGTTATAATGACATTATAAATATATTATCTGAAGTTAGTATGTAAATACAGACACATTCGTTCCGAATTGTTTTCTGTTTCTGCTTGAACTGGAACTAAAATCGAATACTTGGATTTTGGCGAAATTTCTTCAAAATGTATCATCACATTTCCATGCAACTTTACTTGTGTAAAACCAAGATCAGTATCACGTTGATTTTTTATTATTTTAAGTACAGGGTTAAATGTAACTTTTGTTTATACCATCCTAATATTATAAAGTAAATATCCTAACTTCATGACAATAATTTTATTTCTAAGGATACGAATAAAGGAGAAACAGACACACAAACAGACATACTAGAAGAAAAAAAGAGAGAAACAGACTCAAGACATTTGTTATTCACTTTTTGTGCCCTCCAGCCCGGTGTACGGACTATCTGCGTAAGGTTGCCGGTACGGGCTGGATGAGGAAGGTGGAAGACCGGGAAATGTGGTGCAAGTTTGCGGAAGCCTATTATTAAATGGCTTAAGAAGAAGAATAAAAAATATAACAAAATACAGATGGAGTATCAAATAATTTTAAAGATTAATTAAATAAAGAGAATATTTGGTATTGGCTACTTACTCGAACTAATCACAACGTAAATAATACTATCGTACTTGTAACTCGAATAACACGAGAAATAAACCAAGTCACTGAAAAACCGCTCTTAACCGCTGGCAGCGGCATAAAAAGCAAGCGTGTAAAATTGTATCCAATTTAAGAAATGACTTGGAATCGATGCCTAAGAGCCCGTGAGAAAATTCAAGTAAATATTGCGACAGCCTCTTGGGCGGCCAGGCAGCATGCACACATGTATACTATATAAGTTAGGTAAATTGTATTAGTAGTTTAGGTATAATTGAACTGCAGAATAAAAAATCTAATATTTAAGCATTGGTAGTGAATACTGTGTCATGTGTCAAAACAATTTTTTTATAGGGAATTAGTTTTAATAATCTAACGACTGGATTAATAGACGACATACTCGTACTTCAATATCAAAACTCAAGGTTTTGTTGCATTTTAGTGTATTTTTGTCTTTTTTTGAAGTTATACTTTTTTAGGCTCGTTAGGGAAAAATGATGAGAGTAAAATTTACGATGAAGTTAGCTATAGTCAACCGACACCCTGAAGTTAGCTATAGTCAACCGACACCTTGAAGTTAGCTATAGTCAACATTTTAGTTTTTAGTGTCGTTTTTTCTACAAACGTAGAATAAGGCAAAAGATAAAATTTTTGAAAAGATTTTTATCTTGATACACCAAAGAAGTGTAACTTCTAACGCGTGTACATAAGTACACACACACACAATTTTTTATATTTTATAGGTTCGCGTATGACCACGACCACGTCCAACGCCGGACCATGATGCGGTCGAAGATGGAGCACGCTTACCTAGATAGTACCTATTCACACGAGACTTGAAGATACCCGGATTGTACTTTTCGGGAAACACGGACTATTGTGTGCATTTCACAATTCTGCGGTACGTATAAGGAACGTCTTAGAAGAATTATCTAAATTACTATTATTTATTGCGGTGATGGCAACAATAAAAGCCAGTAATTTAGATTTTTATTCTTTTTCATGTCGGGAAAAATATATATTTACCCTTTTCAGATTCATAGATATTTTAAAGTATATAAGGAGTGGGTTTTTTATATTAATTAAGGCACTTTATTAAGTCGTGGTAGCGTAATGGCTAGCGCACGCGTGCAAAACACAAAGGGCGCGGCTTTGATCCTGGCCGGAACGCATGCACCACTTGGGCTGTTTTTTGACCTAATTTGCATATTGTTACAATTACCACGTGCTAATAACAATGAAGGAAAACATCGTGATGCAACCTGCCCATCGAGATAACCGATGTGTCAAACCTGCCAAGCCGCCTTGAACAAGCGTGGCGGGTGTACTGCCCGTTCACTTTATGGGAGGCCCGAGCCCAGCAGTGGGACATTAATGGGCTGTTATTACTTTATTACTAAGACACTTATATTATATCTAATAATGAAATAGAATAACAATTTCCAACATATAGTATTTCATAAATAATCTTTATATTAGAAACCCAATACAGCAATCTGACTGATAGAGTCGGTGCTGGTAGACCGAGACGTACTCACCATGATCAAATTAAAGGTATTTTGTAGAAAGGTCAGATAAAAAGTAGTTGAAATAAGCGTGTATGTATGAAAAGATTAATGAAAGTTAATGAAGCGAAGTGTTTGTCAGGATCGTAGCAGGTGGAGATCCCTCATCTCTGCCTATCCCAATGGGAAACAGGCGTGACAATATGTATGTACCCAGTAGTGACCTGAACATTTCCAGAGTGCTTAAATCCGAAAATGCTGTCTTCGATATGCATTAAAATAGTAATTCACCCACAAAAACAAGTGGTCTATACTTTTGAACAACCCATCAATTATTATTGTTACAACTTAGGCCCCAACAAAGACAAACTCCACCTACGGATTTGTAAAAGCACATTTTATTACCTGTCGGCATTTGAACTAATTGTAATCCTTTTATGGTAGTCTTCTTTTGTTCATACTTTATTTTGTTTATTGGCATACGTTTCTAGTTATTGTGGAGAACAGCCTATTGTCCTATTGTACTAGCTCAGGAGCATCATTAGCCATGTGTTGCGAAATGCAAGTACAAGCTAATTCTACGTCTAAATTGCGTCGACGTTGCCGGGCTGGCACATTTGCATTTGTGAAGTATAAAATGGCGGCCTGGTTGAGAGAGGGGGTCGGGGTCAAGTGTGACTTATGCACATTTGGGAATCTAATAGTGACGGACTTTGCGCGTTTTATTGAATTACGACCTTCTGCATTACGTTTGGATTTGTTGCGTTTGGTTATATTTGTACCTGTGTTATACGTGTTTGTATAGTTTTAATAAAGTCTATAATAATTATAACCATTTTAATTCGAGTCCCCCAAATTCGTAACATTATATATTTCGATACGCTTAATCTGATTCGGGGTCAGTTTCGTTCATACATCCTCAAAATTTGAGTTCTTTTATAATGATAACTACAATTTTTCGTAATTTCTCTTTTTGTGGGCCGGTATAATTAATCATTGTCAGACATTCTCTAAACGCAACAGTGTTGCGAATTATTTGAGGATTGAACTGTTTAAACAAGAAATCAAATTAAACGCTTTTAATCCGTTAAATGAAAGTTTTAAGTATGTGTAACAAGCCTGAAATTATAATAAAATGCTAAATTATGTCTTACTTTCTTTCATTTATTTAAGCAAACTTCCTCACAGCTTCGTTAGAGTAAACTTGATGCTGAATTTATGAAATCGGCCAGTATAGAGATTCTAATATAGTCTTATCTTAAAACCATTTTCTCTGCTAATTTTAATAAAATCAGTTTAGGTGCAAAACTATTAGAAGACAACACAACTATACAACTTTAGAACACGTTGAGATGTTAAATAAAACCAACACTGTAAAGTAATTTGTACAGAAAGGTAAATAAGAATGTGTAACCATTAGAACTGGTTTGTAATACAGTTAAATAAACAAATATTGCGTAACAACCGAAATAAACGACGAAGAGTACTTACATACTAACGATGCATTTTTAGTTACGGTTAAAATAACTTTTAGATTTTACATATGGACATCTGAGGGATTTCTATAATCTCTATCTCCATATAAATATTATAAACGCGAAAGTTTGTAAGAATGTAAGGATGTTTGTTTCTTACTCTTACACGCAAAAGCTACTGAATGGATTTTGATGAAACTTTACAATAATATAACTTACACATCAGAAAGATATAGTGTGAATTATCCAAAATACAACTTTTCCATCACTTGGTGGGTGAAACCGCGGGTGCAGCTAGTATAGTACATAGTAGTTCTTGCGTGAAAGAGTAACAAACATACATCTTACTTACATTCTTACAAACTTTCGCGTTTATAATATTAGTAGAATTAGTAGGATATTATGGTAGGGCTCTACTTCAACTCCAAATTGGTTTTTAAGCTATTGCATAGCTTTTATCACGGGCTTTGAGCGCGGCGACCGAATCAAGAAATTCCGTAACGAAAATAAAACCTAACACCACCCACCAACCACTCCGCCTACCATGTAGCTCAGCCGAGCGTTCGCTTAACGTGTATGTATATGGTACGACTGTACGAAGCTCGCACGGATCCAGACGAGCTGCTCCGAAATCGGACGAATACGTTAGCAGCTGTTTATGAGAAAGTATATAGGTGTATAGGTATCTATCATAATTATCTTTATAAGGCCACACTCACCACATGTGCGCCCCGTAAGTATACATGTAGGTATATATGTATACATAGGTATGCCTATGTACAACAGTGAATAGCAGTTGCTGGTGAATAGCTGTACGCGTAAAATTTGTGTATAAAGTGTTTTAAATATGAATAAACAAAGTGCATTTATTAATGAAGAAAGTGATGAAAAAATAGTGAAAGAAAATGAGGGATAGCTTAAAAATACTGCACAAATAAAAAATAAATAAATAATTATAATTGCATAAGTTGATAAAAAATGCTACGGAATAGCTTTACCGCGGCAGTCCCCGAGTGCCCCAAGGAGTTTTTTTTATATTTTTTCAACCCTTTTTCCTACAAAGAAATAAGTATTTTTTATAAATGATACTAATTAATATAATTTATAAAAGAAAGTTGGCTCAAACTCGTTATTTCAGAAAGTCATTCCTCAGTTATAACCTTGACTGAACTTTATTTCTTTGACCTAACATTGAATTAGCAAAAAAATCTAAATTGACAGACGTTTCACCAACAATAGTTGAATCGTGGCTATACTGTTTCTCATGTTTTGTATACGATTTGGTTTATAAAAAAATTGAAACTTGTAGTGTTCCGTATGTACATTGTAATGATCTTTTGTATCATATTTATAGCAATTAAATTTCATTTCAATAAGAGCAACAATATTTGCGAGATTCAAGATTGTAGATTCTACGAGCCACAGAGTAGAGAGCACAGCTCGACCGAAAACTTAGCAAGCAAGACATCCTCTATCTAGCACGGTGGATCGACACACGCGTATAGTCGCCAACTTGGGTTAGATAATAACAAAGGGCCTGCTGTCCCGTAGCCCTGGCATAAGGTGCAGGACGGATCACCCAGGGGTTTTAGTGGGTATCCCTAACTGGGGAGTGGTAATAGCGTGGCACCAGATCTGTCTGGGCACGCTAGTGCGTCCCCCCATGTAGTGAATTATCCCCCCAGGCTTCTGTGCCTGTCGCGGCTTAGTCCTTAAGCGGATATCCCCGGGCTGAAAAAAAGATAATAACAAAGGGAGACGAGTGACGCAAATTCGGAAATACCGTCCACCAGTCAACATTGCTGATCTCGCTGGATCGCTGACTGACGAATTTGTTTGGATATTCCTAGGTTTGTTCACACCTTCTAAATAAGCGATTTTTGTTAACAGAAATTAGCATAGTAAACTTTTATACCGAAGAATTGAATGATATGCGTGGAATACTGATTCTAAGTTGGAAAAAATTATATATTTATCTAACAAAAATTATACCATCCTAAATCCGATCTATACAGTTTATTAGGCCAAAACTAAGGGTGATTTATAAAGAAGAAATAAAGAAATACCTATGCGGTAAAAGAGTGTGGAAAATAATATTTATGAAATAGTTATTCTTAGAGAGAACATAGTAATCAAACAACCATGTCCGTCATGACTGCTTTATTCCAATATACCTTCTTTAAATTATTATTTAAGTGAGTAGAGTATAATACAACAGAAAATTGTTCTTTCGAAACTTATATACATTTAGACATGAATTTTGGTCTAAATCTTAGGCAATTAATAGAAAGATGGAGTATCGGAATCTTAAGCTGAAGTCGGTTAAGGGATGCCGATCGCAATGCGTTACCAGAACTCAATATTAAATCGAGTTAAATTAATCCAAATACTAGGGATAAAGGTGGAATGGTTTCCAGCGGATACTTTATTATTAACCACAGAAACACAAACCACGTTTAGTATGTTACATAAGCTTAAGTTAAAGTCTATTCTTTCTTCTTTTATTTCATCTGGGGGTTTTAATAAACTGAATCCTAAATCCAACAATAACTAACCAAACAAATTGCATTAGCAAAAGAACAGATTCAAAATTGGCAAGTGCACCGAACGGACAATGGATATGGTCTGCGCCACTTACGCCAATCCGTATAATTTGACTTGTATCAGCCATTGTTTAGATTGCCTTAATTTTTATCGGTATAGATGAAAAGTAAGATTCTAGGTCAGAATCATGATTTCTGAATTATAACTTAAGATTTATGATGGAAGCGTGATTAGTTCGATATATTTATAAACCCTGCTTTGGTCGAATGACTTGCGAGAAATAGGACGCAGCATGTGTTTTTTGGCTAAGTAGTTTCATTTCTTTTTATAACATCTCTTTCTTTATTATAATGCTCACTAACTACATATATGATCAAAAATAGAGCCCTTACAAAATGGTCTTATCTGTGCCATCGTTCATACATCCCACACCCAATTGGCACGAAAAGTATTCGGTCCATATGAATGAATTATAATAGGTTTTTCGTTATGCCACTACACAATGGTATACTTAGTGAAATGTAAAAAATAGGCCAGGGCGCTATGAATATACTCAGATTTGCATTTCAAGTAAAGGGTTGAAAAAATCAGTGTAACTACGCTTACCCCCCAAGCGTAGTTACACTGAAATACAAATGACAAAAGTCTTCTTGAAGATTTTCTTTACATTTGCTTGTCGAAAGAAGTGCCTTAGTAAACTCATCAAAGCGCTATGACTCTTCTGGTACACTTTCCTTAAATAATCAAGATTTCTAAAAAAAAATCGATTGGGTCTAGAATCTTCTAGTTACCTTTACTTATGTACATATTACCACGCTTTCTTCCTATGGGGAGAGACGATGGTATCCACTTATGACGACGCTTCGATTCATCTACTTTCATTATATCATAATGCACGTTTATTTGAGATGCCTTTTACCTGATCTTTCTATATCACTTCTGCTATTTGATCATGAAATGTATATACGTCGCATTTTACCGGGACCAACTCTATCATTCACAATGGTGTCAGACGTTTGTTATTTAACTTAAATTAATTACCTTTATATAGTCTTTTACTGAGCCCTAAAAACAATTATAACGTATATAAGTCACTGTTACTTTTCAAGCTTCATAAATTATATTAAGTGCGCAGCATAATAATGATTTTATTAATCTAAAGACCAGAAGTTAACTACATAATAAGACACGGTAATTTATTCTGTTACACATTATGACTTTATTAGCCTCGATTGCTATGGCAATACATACTGCTTTAGTTGATTGTTAAATGTGAAATCCAAGTTTTTTATCTTAAGCGAGTTTATCTGTCCTTATTTACTGATATATATATATATATATATATATATATATATATATATAGGTACTACATGTATTTTAAATATGTATAATGTATATACTAGGTATAGGTATATCTGTAAATCTGTATGTAGTTTTATTTGTAACTATTTTGTGTACAATAAAGAATAAAGAATTGATTATTTTTATTATGGAATATTTACTTAACTATTATTAATTAAAATATATCTATGTCTACTTTAAAACAAATGTAAGAATTCAGGCAAGTGTGACAGGCTAATAGATTAAGGCGATGGCAAAAAGTTTTTACGGTGCGCATAATAACAGTGAACAAGTTCTTAAAGATTATGAAATATTGACCATTACCGTAACCGCAAACAAGTGCGTCGTTTATTAGCCCACTGGTGGTTGGTTGGTTGGTGGCGGTACCAAATAGCTCCATCGTAAATGGGTATGCCATCCAAAAATTATGTCACATGAATTTCATGACTTTTGACCTCTCCCCCGTCCTTGTCACAGCTGGTCACATTCGTTAGACTCCCCTCTCCATCGTGTCACGGATTAAATTAAAACAACTGTTCCTTAATTATTTTTACTTCTATTTCAATTATTTTTTATATTATAATTCAAAGACTATGCTGATATAGATAAGTGTTGGAAATATTTTGAATTTTCTTCGTTAGTCGTTCGAATTTTGTGTTTAAAGATTATATACATACTTAAATACATACTTTTGAAATTGATTTTGAAATATGACGTGACGAATTTTAGAACCCCTCTCAACCCTTGTCACACAATATCAGATTTATCCCCCCCCCCCTTAACGTGTGCTACTTCGAGCCATCCTATAGAGCAGGGATTCCCAAATTATTTTGGGCAAGATACACTTTTCCAAAATGAACTCATACTTCAGACAATAGCCAAATTACTTTAGAAATCTTTATACATATCTTGAACGTTTAGAATAAGAGCTTGTGTTAATTAATAGGGGTCAATTTTAGACCTCGTCGACCCCCTAACTCAGTTTTCGTTGGAAAACAGATTTCAACCACAGGGAGTCGATATTGACCACTTTGGGACCCAGCTACAGAGAATGGCGTAATCAACTATACTTTTTTTATATTGTGGCGACCGAGGGTGGAACTGCCCAGCAGCGTAAATCAGTTTTAGAATTTTTAGAAAGAACTAGAAATTTCTGGAAGGAAAAGGAAAGGACGGATATATTTAGAAAGAGATAGACGATAAACGAAAGAAAGAGATAGATAGATGTTAGAAAGGGATAGACGATGACCGAAAGAAGGAGATAGATAGATAGATGTTAGAAAGGGATAGATGTATAAACGAAAGTTCCCGAACAGAAGGTTCGGGAAGGAAGAGACAGAGATAGATAGAGGGGTTCTAGAAAATTCTTCCGGGTATATAAACAGCGTAAGGCGCGCCTGCCGGGCAGTTGAGAGTTGAGTTTAAAGTTGAGTTCAGTCCAAGACGGTGAAGCAACAAGTGCGATACTAAAGAGTTGTGGAGAAGATTAATAGAGGACAGAGACGAATCAAGTGGTGAATTTAGTGACAAGTTTGGTAGACAGATACGTGAAGGAAGTGTGTAGCGTAGTTCGAGAGAGGAACTACGCAATATCGGCGTCGGTATTGAGGGTGTGACAACTTATCGTCGGGACTGTGCATCGTTGGTCGTGTGTTTAAGGACAGCAACCCTACAGGGAGGTATTGCGCGCGGCTTTGTAAGTCAATAAAAGCTCTTAGTTAAAAACTGGTGTTTTCTTCCAATCCATAAGTGGCTACCCCCGCTCGCACGTAACAATATGTATACTAGACGCCTCAACCAAGGCGAATCAATTTGGTTAAAAGGCACAGCACTAAAGGATACGGAGGCATTCAATGACATCGAGATTCAAATTTAAAGAGCTTTTACCGCCACTTTATTGTAAGCTACATTTGGAGCTAAGTATGTTTTTTTGGAAAACTTATTGTAAACGAATTATTTTTCAGATCTTCAGTTTTTGATTCAGTAGGGTATATTTTAAATAAAACTGAGTCTTGAAACAAAATAATGGTTTAAAATACCTTTTACAACAGGAAATATACTTAGATCCAAATGTCGCTTACGATAAAATAACGATAAAGGCTCGTCATGTTTACATGCACAACTTTTGTTTATTCATCCAAATTCACAGACAAAAATATAACACGTACCTATCGTCTTAACAATAATAATGAAAAGTGAAATTATTAGGGTCAATTTACTTTTCAATTTGTATACCTTCCAGTTTTGAGTTGAAACAGATATTGTAGAAATTTTTGATCGCTGACACGCATATCACAATAATTACAACCAGTTACCAAAATATTCGCAAACAAGTTTCGACAAGATACGACACGTATCAGAAACCAGTATTTTGTGTATCACTTATTTATGCTAGTCTATGTGTGAAATACCTTGATGAAGTTTTAAGGCGAAATAGTAATTATCAAGTTTACTTGACCGAAATACTTTGACCGAACAATTTCACTTTTGTGTCTCGAGTGGAAAATTTAATTGAACAAAGAATACTGAGCAAGCAGCATGCAAGCAGGCAAGAAGTGGGAAAGATTCTAAATTTCGTGACGTCACATTTAATTATATTATTATAGAATTACTATAGAGTTTATTAGAACTGTACAAACACGTATAAAGCAGGTACAAATATAACTGGACACAGCCAGTACAAACTGCACAATTCAATAACACGCGCAAAGTCCGTCACTGTATCACTTGTCGAATTACGCCTTGCTCGTATCGTAATCCTCGCTTGACTGCCTTTCCGCATTGGGCCATTGCTTTATAATGCACCGATGCCATACCTGGCAAGCTTCGACGCAATGCAATAACAACAAGGATTAGTTCGACGTTAATGACGGCCATAAAACTGGTACAATAAACAATAGAATGTTTTTTTATAATTACAAATTCTAAACACAAAGTAAACAAAAGAATTCATAAATGCGGGGAGGTAATAAACTGCGCTTTGCGACAGGCAGGTGTGACAATTTATTTGTCGGTATATAACGATACATTTATTACATCGTTATAATATATTTAATATTTAAAACACGAAATTTGAAGTATTAACGAAAAACTTCAAAATATTTCCACCTCTATCTGTATAAACAAAGTGTTTAAATTATTAAACGTAATGTATTCTTTCTCATTCTTTTGCAGGCTTCGTCCTATAGATTTGTGTTTATCTCTTTCTAATGTCACTTTTTCGTTTCATCGAGCTTCAAATCACAACGATTCTAAATAAGTTTCACTTCAAAAATGATAGATGAACGCGAAAGTGGATCCGGGTTTGAATAATTTTCGCGAGAACTTAGTTCACAGCGGGTGACCAAGTTTTATCGACCTCGAGTACTTGACTCATTGCTCTAAATTTGAAAACAATACACATAGGAATTTCGATCTAATACTTTGAATATAAGGCTGTTTTTTCTTTAAATATTAATTTATCGTAATGCATAGTGATGCGATAGTTATCTTAATATTCAAACTTTCGTAGGCGTGCGAAAGGGTTTGTTTCGGTACCGAGACCGACCTATACTTTCGTTTTTATTATGACGTTTATACAATTTAAGCTATCCATATACAACTCTCGATTACATAAAATCATGTTCTTATTTTGTATGTCACATTAAATTGCTTCGTGTAGTTTCCGTTTAATTAATAATACGATACTGACTTTCGGATGATGATTAAAAATACGTTTTCTGGTTTTTGTGCAAGTAGGTTATGTCTGATACTTTTTATACCTATGTATATATGTATAAAAGAATAAAATTGATTTACTACTTCGAACAGTCGTATGAGTATATGAATTTGAAAGGTGCGTTTTGGGTGTTATAACTACTTTTTCACAGCCTTAGCTATGGCTATGAAGAAGTAGTTATAATTATTTTCTTGATTATAGTTCATAAACTATAATCAGGAAAATAATACAACTCATCTGTAGTATAAGATTTCGACAAATGACTACTGTAATCCATAACCTAACACTTTCTTTATTTTTTATTTTTTTAGAGTTATACATCAGGAACTACTTACATTTTCTTGAATTAAACCGTGTATAAATTTCATATAATAGTTATACATAGTGCATTGAAATCTGAGATATGCAAGGTTTCCTTAATTGTTATAATCTATACTAATATTATAAAGAGGTAAAGTTTGTTTGGATGTTTGTAAAAAGTAATCTTTTGAAATACTTAACCGATTTGAAAATTCTTTGACCAGTGGAAAGCGACATTATTCTTGAGTGACATAGGCTATATTTTGTTTTAATTAATAATATTTTTGAATTTTAATGACGTCTCGTGAATTGGGCACGGGATCGCCTGTCAAATACGTAACAGCAATAACGTTTCACGCAAGTATATCGCATATCCTCATACGAGACACTGCAAGTAGCTTCCGCGTTTGTGAATTAATTACAGGTTACTAGCGTATTAAACCTTGGTTGTCTTTAGTGCGTGCATTTATGCATGTGTATTTCTTAATGGCGCCCAGCAAAGTGGGCACGGGTCAACTAGTTTAATATAAATAAACTCCGTATAAGTAATTTAAATTTTCTACCAATGATAAGGTCAAAAAACAGATAGATATAGAAACAAAGTCAAGTCAAACACCCGCTTAATTTGCTAAAACTTTAAGATAACAATCACAAATTCCCGTTGTACGGGAAAATTACAACACGCATGTAATTAAAATTACGTTCTACAAAGATGAACATCTTAAGAGACTTCGCAAACTACAGATTTTTCTAGACTGTCATTTTATTACAGTACTAGCTGTGCCCGCGACGTCGTCCGCGTGGATTTTGTTTTTAAAACCCCCCGATTTTTAAACATTCTTCATTGGAGCTCCGCTCCTATGGGTTTTAGCGTAATAATATGTAAGCTATAGCCTTCCTCGATAAATGGGCTATCTAACTCTGAAAGAAATTCCTGAAATTATCGCGTTCAATCAATCAAACAAACAAACAAATTCTTCAGTCTTGTATATTAGTATAAGATATAAAATTTATAACTTAAATCTTACTAATACCGTTAAATTGGTTGTGCAGTATATTAAATAATATTTATTACTATGTTTTGATCTATCGTGTGCAACAACAGTTATATAGCTTACAAATAATCGAGTATTTTGATATTTGTTTCGAATGAATTATGTTTATGCGGAAAATCTCTTCATCATTTTCGACGTCAATGAAATACCTATAATTTTACTGAGACTGAGTTTTATTACTGAAGTTAAATACTGATAAGACAAAAGACGTTTTTTTGTCAGTACCAGAAAACATTAAAATCTCAAAGCTTCTATAGAAGTGCCAATCATTATTTTTTTCTCAGAACTGACACTTCAAATTTAACTCTATATTAAAGCAGAGGTTTTCGTAATTTTTATATTAAAACTAGCTGTACCCGGCAGACGTTGTCCTGCCTTTTAAAAATAAAAATCTAGATCATTCCAGTGCCATATAGCGGGATCAAATGTTAATCTAAACTCGAATCAACTTGCACAGAGTAGAAAATTATTAGGATACTTATATCGCTATTAAAAAATAGGGATTAATGGTAGAAGGATGAAAATTTAGGGGTATGAAAAATAGATGTTGGCCGATTCCCCAGACCTACACGACATGCACACAAAGGGCCTTACTTATAATAATCTCGTTAAGAAAGGATTAGCCATCTCTTAAATAAGGGACTGTTAAGCCCCTAATCAATGGCTGTTTCAAATAAAACTTGCCATCTTGATTCTTAGCAGTCACTGAAACTACCTCACGATGTTTGTTATTTTTGACAGTTATTTATGAGTTACTTTACCACCACCTCTTATCCTTAAGAGAAGCTTATGGGTAAGAGTTTCGTTAATCAGTTGCTGAGCAGTTTCTTAAAATTTAGCAAACGATTATAAGTAAGGCCAAAAATTTCATACAAATCGGTTCAGCCGTCCGACGAGTTTGGTTAGAAACACCGCCAAACGAGAATTTTATATATTAGATGAGTATGATTTAAAATGCAAATTCGATCTCGTATTAAAACTGTTACTAGCCATTACGGTCAATTACTTTATATATTTGATTGATACAAATAATAGTTTTTAAAAAAGATATTAAATTATTTTAATTAATGACATTAATCCGAATTAAACATAAAGTAAAAATGCAGTGGATATATAAGAGACAAAATATATCGCACATTACGCACGTCGTATGCACAGCTCATACAGCGAAGTCACAAAGCGAGATACAAATGTAATTTTATCTGAAATAATTTATTTTAAACTTTATTACCTTTGATATTAAGTTAAATTCTTAACAAACATTTCATGTTTGTAGACATTTTTTCTTTTATGATGTAATCAACACACAAACTCTGTTTGTATAATGTTTGTTTGCGTCGGGTTAAAAATGTATCTTGTTAACCCACCAAATTTAAATATATATTTTCTCCACTATTTGTGATTTTTTAAATTAAATTTGTAATTTTAAGATACCTATCACTTTAGTAGTATATCTGTCACTTTGACATTGACAGCGCCAACGTAGATACGTTGGAAACCATTTATGAGCAGCAATAAACCGAATATTTATAAAAAAAGTCTTAATCCTATATGACATCAGAAAACTCAAGCAATAAAATAAAAGGATTTATCATTATATGTTTTTTATTGCAAGAGTTCAGCAGACAGGCAGACGACCCACTAGATGGAAAGCGGTTACCATCGCCTATGGACATTTTCAATACCAGAGGTGCTAAAAATGCGCAGCTGCTTTCTTAAGGGAGACTGGAACCTGGTCACTAATGCTAGAACACAACACAAGGTTGTTATGGCGGCATACTTGGACCAGGGGTGGTCGCCATTCAGTCGAGCAAATACCCTACCACCTGGCTGTGGGTCGTTTTGTCGCCTCTTACGACAGCCCGCCCGGTCGCAGGAAATTGTATTCTTTCTCCGTTCCTGCACGGATAAAATTATTATTTTATCAATAACTATTTTTAAAGTTTTTATAACACTAATTTTTAAATCTCATACACGGTTTTAAAATATCTTAGGTAACCAATGTAATACAGTTTTATTTATCAACATACTCATTATTCACCACTGTTACTTACAAGTTCTGTGTATATACTTGTCATATCTGCTGTACACGTATAAACGGGAAGTATAATGTTTCAAACGGTGTTATAATCTTACACAATCACTTCGAAGCTGGATTTCAATCGAAGTTGCTTACCTGAAATTAAAAGGAAACCAAATTAATACCAATCGTAACAATGGAACAATGTTTATAGGTGTATTGTTAAAAAATTATACGCGGAATTTCATTTTAATTAATGAACAGTATTTTATTATTTGCTACAACCATTGATGTAACAATAATAAAATTCTTTTATTGCTACATCAATGGCTACAACAAGGTTCATTGCGCAAGTCTGAACAAACTGCCATTTAATACCTAGAAACATACATAGTGGGGTGGTATGCGCAGCTTTATAATAACATATGTGTATATACTACTCGAAACAGGCCCGGAGATTATCATATTATATATTATGGCAAAAAGTATTACTTTTGTATACCTAAATACTTCTCGATTAAAAGCCAAGAAAATGATACAATGTACCAGTAGCCTAACAATAGTTTCATTAAACCAAAACTACAATAGCGTGGATATAACCTACTTCGAAAAACAGTTGTTGGTGTACAGCATTAATCAAAGGAAGCAGAGCAAAGACAAATCAGGGCTATTGTCCAAAAGGTATGTTTGAGTACCGTTTGACAGATGACGTCATTGCGTAAAAATGACGAACGTGACTCGATACTCTTGCGCGGCGCCCGTCACCTGCCAATCACATGTCGCGAGACGTTTTCGTCAAAAGAAGGGTTTTGTTTTATCCACAGAGTACATTGAATTTTATCTAAATACATATGTTTGTAAGTAAGCTGCAGTCGAATTTCTATATCTTACTATGCATTCATTTGCTTTATTACTGGTTATAATTTGACATAAACTGCATAAAAGTAGTGTAAATTATCTACCAATGTAATGACAAAAGCAAAAAAGAGATTAAAATACGGAAACTTGGCTAACCGGCTAGAACGGGGTAATATTTATTGTTTTAACTTTATATTACTTGTTTATGTAAATTTTAATTTATACCTACTAATGTTTTGCCACGTAAAATTTTGTACGTAAGTATTTAGGTTGGTAGGTATGTAGGTTTCTTTTTCTATATACTTTCTAAGAACCCAATCAAAATTTATTTTCTAGTTAATAATATATAAAAAACGAAATTTTTTATCCCGGAAAACACATATATACCCTAAGCTATCGCGAAAGCCTTGGTTGTTACTTATAATTCAAATATAGTTTTTACTCAAAATAGCGAGAACTGTTAAATTAATATTAACAAATGATATTCTGTTTACATGTATATATTTATTAAAAATTATCGCGTCACTACAATAATTTCAATACAATATTTTACGGGATCAGATTGTTTTTATTCAGCCTTATTTTACATGAGGTATTTTGTAATATTGTATAACCACAAGAAATTATTTAGATTAACAATATAAAAAATCTTTAAATAGCTTAGCGGCTAGTTCAAACATTTAAAAAGAACAAGCCCACAATTTCCACTTCGGCGGCCGGAAAGAAAAAAGTTGCGGCCATTCATGCGCAAACGCATCGGGTTAGACGCGGTTTATGGTCGCGTTCAGGGCAAGGTGCGTGCTCAAGGTATCGTGGCGTAGAACAGAGAAGTTAGCGAATAACTAAAACAAGGCATCTGTTTCAAATCAAATAGAAAGAAAAAGATTTTATTAAAAAAATAGCAACGTACTTACGCTAATTACAAATCATAGTAAAAAATAAAAGTTTGAGAGCACCGCATTTTTAGCAAATAAAATCTTTATTTGCCAACATAACAAGTGAAAACAATGAGGATTTCACCATTTTCATAGTAATAATATACATACATAACTTCACGCCAGGTCCCTTGCGGGGTAGGCACGAACAACAGAGCGCCATTCAGGCTTATTCTTACACACCTCACTTGCTTCTTTGACATTCATAGCTCTTGTAATGCACGCTCGTCTGTTCTTAAGGCTCCTGACATCACCGTCTGCTAGTACACGATCAATTTGATCGTGGTAGGTGTCTCTTAGCCTTCCGCGACTTCTGCATCTATCCACTTTTGCATTGTATATCTGTTTAGTTATTCATTCTTTCATCATACATTCTTTCCACATGCCTGAACCGCCGGAGCATTCCTTTCCTTATCTTCACCCCGACACTCTCTTTCAGACCAACCCTCTCAGTAATAATATAGTAGCAAAAATTATATCCCTGACTTCAGTAAGGATTATTCATTGTTTTTATAAATCACAAATGTGTAATTGCATAATTGCATTAAAAATTATTACAAATAGAGAATTAAAACGATTTAGTATTTCAAAGAAATATTTCAAATGTTATCGCAAGAATTACTACATTAGGCCTATAAAGTTATGTTGGTTTATATAAGTCAAGATTTTCTTATTTATATCCAATAGTCATTCGTACATTCCGGTTTTTGTAAAATTACAGTAAGGGTACACTATGTTACGAATATGAAGGCTAAGGACCTTATAATCTGTATGATCAGAAGCCTGTTTCTAATTTTGTACAACAGATTAGTATGGCAATTAAGCGAAGTATCGTAGGCAGCTCTCTGGGCATCTTAACAATGGGCGGCGAAGATTTAGGCTCAGTTTTCTACTTATTAGTCTTAAGTAAAATATAAACACTTTCTGCTGTAATATCTAATTTTAGATATGGCTTAAATTGTCTAAACATCATTTAAAACATCATAAAAAACATGGTTTTAATGTACAAAAATGATCTTTTAAGGAAAAACAATGTATACGAACTAATATTAATGAATTAGGATAAATTATCTTTTTGCATTAAATAATAGGTTTTCATTATAAATACACAATAATATCTGTAGAGACAATTGAAAGACGATCTTAGATAAATTTAATTATCCTGTTACAGTTTATAACTTAATCGACCATCCAAACCGACTACAAAACTTGCCGCGCAGGCGTTTTTAAAACAATTGAAGTCACACTGTTGTAACAAGTGCCTTTCTCCAAAGTTGCATCGTTGTCTTGTAATAAAATACTTCGTTAGATAAATCACAGTGCAATAAAATAAGCTATTATGAAGCTTTCGCGTTTATACTCGCTTTTGTAAAGGTTAATGCGTAAAACGTGTCTATTCCGAAAGCAAGACATTCATCTGTAGTTTTATATCTACGTGATGTTAGGTCTTCATTAAGAATTGTTTAGGATACACCGTTATCTCTTCCTTAAACATATATATCGCCACGAGGTGCTTTTAATTACCGCTCCACTCCTCTGGTTTATTGTATATCTGGCTGGAATCATTGATTGATTACATCTCGTAGGGCTAGTGCGATGAGTGCGATAACACGCTCTCATAGAATATCGACGTCAAACGGCTAGCCTTAAGATAATTATGTTTCGGTTAATGATGAATTTCAAGGTTAATGACTAAATTTATAATATGAATAAACTGGGTTTTATGGAATGCCGTTGTAAAATAAGCACCAGTCTACAGGAAATAAGGTTACTACAGTACATGTTTTATATAATAGATATATATTCAGGAATATAAGAAAACGTATAGATATGAGAATACTGAAACTATAAAATTCTCATTTTATTGTGTAACTGCAAAACCATAAAAATGTAATAACAATTATTATAATAAAAGAAATTTTTTTTTTCGTTTTTTACCTTTGTATAGTGTATTGTTTGACCACTGTCTCACCTATTTTGGTCTTACTTTTTCGAACCCTTTCTTTGGAATAGAAACATTATGTATTTAACCGATCTCAAAAGATTTTTTTACTTTTAAGTCATTTTCAAAGGTATTTTTTACAAACATTTTGTTACTGCCCAATTGTAAAGGAACATTCTCGTGGATCTTTAAATCTACCTTACTAGTATATATATAAACAACATCAAGAATTAAGTTAGTCATCGACGTCTATGTGTGTCTCGTACACCGCAATATTGCGGTAGACATAATGAGGTCAAGAGAAATATACTCGATAATGGTCCATATTTAATTAACAACCCCATTTAGAGCTTAGATGCATGGTAAACAAGTTTATTTAATTAAATCTAAGAGAGGTGGTACTTAACTTCGTTCAAGCAATTACCGATGCAATCATTTACTGCATAGACGTGTTCTCATTTCTAATAAGAAATTAATATTTCTGTTAACATATATAATAACTAGCTGTCCCGGCAGACGTCGTCCTGGCCGAAAAAATAGGGGTTGATCGTAGAGGGGTGAAATTATTGGGTTGTATGTATTTTTTATTGCTGTATCATTAAAAAATAAAAATTATCTAAAAATTTAAAAAATAAATTAGGGGTGGACTACCCTTAAAATTTAGGGGGATGAAAAATAGATGTTGTCCGATTCTCAGACCTACCCAATATGCACACAAAATTTCATGAGAATCGGTCAAGCCGTTTCGGAGGAGTATCGTAACTAACACTGTGACACGAGAATTTTATATATAAGATATATACTATCAAATACATCAGAAAACAACTGAAACGTCCAATTAAGCCCCACATGGACATAGAACCGCTATCATTAGCAACTGAAATGAAAGAAACATCTTTTTAACGGTGGTGCGTCTCACACTTGCTTTATTAACCGACTTCGAAAAAAGGAGGAGGTTCTCAATTCGTCGGAATCTTTTTTTAAATGTATGTTCGCTGATTACTCCGTGATTTATGATCCGATATACGTGATTCTTTTTTCGACGCATAATAGCTTCCAATTGGTCCCCTAAAAATTTTACATAGTTTGGCCCAGTAGTTTTCATTTTATGAACATTTTTTATGAAAAAAAAATTCCTTTTCGTTCCATATGTACACCGATTCCTCTGAGATTTATGATTAGATTTACGTGATTCTTTTTTGTTCGACGCGGAATAGCTGCCATGTGGTCCCCTAAAAATTTGACATAGTTTGGCCCAGTAGTTTTTATCTTACGAACATTTTTTTGTTCCTGTTTCTTGGGACCTATATTTTTTAAGAAGCGCTGCACCTTTCGTAGGTCCACCCATACATAGCTAGACACTAAAAAGTTACAAATAAAATTTAAAAACTTCGTTTAAAAAAACCGACTTCAAAAACTAAAAATCTAAAATGTATAAAATAACTTATTTCTTAAGCTATTATTATTAATATATATTATCTAAAACATCTTGAAGTCGGTGCAGAGTAAAACATAAACATTAATATATTTTGAAAATTACTAAGCACCGACTTTAAGATGTTTTAGATAATATATGTATATTAATAATAATAGCTTTAGAAATAAATTATTTTATACATTTTAGTTTTTTAGTATTTGAAGTCGGTTCTTTTAAACGAAGTTTTTAAATTTTATAAGTCTCGAATCTGTTCAATCAAGGCTAATTATAGAGCTCACACAATCCATATGTAACTGACCAATATACACTGTTACTAATTAACAAACAGTATCTTTTTTAACTTGGATTTCAACAGCAATCACGTCAAAACCAAGACCACCAGGGCCCTTGGTAATTTTGGGTCAAATGTCAATATCAAATGTCACTACCGTCCCCCCTCTGTCTATGATACAGCCATTTTTCTCAAAAGCTATTAGATCTAGTCTATGGTGATAAGACGTATGATACCAAATTTCATGAAAATCGGTGTTTTGGAGGCTTTTGCAGAGTCGCTTATAGCCGCTTCCTATATCTTACCGACCGATGTAAAATACAGCATAAGGTTATTTGAATAATTCTCTGCTATGTTATTTTATGCCATATTTTACATGTGCCAGTATATCTAGACACGTGTTAATTTCACTAACGGCCGGTTCCTATATCTTACTATTAATTCAATTGTATAATACCGGCAGAAGGGATGGCCCAAGAAATACTGGGTTAGCATGTGTGCTAATAATCTCACAATAGGGGATCTCGAATATCCCGGAAGATCAAGAAAAGTAGTAGAAAGTCGATATGCAACTGGGATTGTATGCTAGGTTGATTATAATGATGGATAATCAACATTTAAAAATATCCGTTATACCTACCAACAGACTTTGTTGAATGTGAAGTTCAAAAAGAAACTATATATAGGTAATCAAGCGAATGTAAGATCTAATGTCTTGAAGCCGGTCGTAACTAAACCAGTTGTAATTGAGGATGTTGTAGCAAATGCGTAAGTTGGTACAACTTCGATCGTGTGAAAAATACTTATTACCAGGCGGACGCTGCCGTGCGAGTGTAGTGACAGACTGTATGATTGCATGCCTGCAATTAGTTTAAAAACTGTACGTACTTTAGTGTTTAAAAGTAGGAAACACTAAAATAAAAAAAAATATTACATATCCTATGTATTTAGAGGTATTTTTATGTTTCCGTGGGCCAGACAGAAATATTAAAATTTCGTCATATCCATGCGTCTCTTTGTCTGTCACAGCTGTATTATATATTACCCTGAGGCTGTTGGTGTTGTATATATTCTTTGGTAAGTAATAATTTTCTAACAACAATTGTATAATAGAATAGTTTCACACTTCCACAAATAACTCAGTACGTCATTACATAGGATATCGTTAGATAAGTCTTCAAATTAATATTTATTGCTTTAAATTGATAGACAAGCGGTCTGAACAAAATAAAAAAAATATGGTAAGTCATCCACGATACAAAAAAGTTGGAAACCTTTGTATGTAAGGTACGAAAAATCAACTGAAGTCGTTTTGTTGAAATATGTTTTGTAGATTTTGATATTATATGGATTTTATTTTCGATTAATCGTTTATATTATTGTATTTAGAGGTTTACTAGCAGATGGCGAATAGAAGAAATTACTCGCTGTGAAACCCTTTTTTTCCAGTCCAACATCCAATTTACAGGTGTTGCTACTAGGCGTTTCACTAATTAACTGCACATAATATATGTATGTAATAGTCGTGACCATTGTCCTCTACAAAGCACAAATGTTTAGTTCACAATCCTTTTAGATCATTCCAGAAACAAGGCGCCTTTATGCTAAATGTACTTATTACTTGTAATATGTAGTTATATAAATCACTGAATATGCTTAGGAATGCACAACGCAGGTCAAATAGGTTTTCGAGCAATACTACAAAAGACTATTTTGAAATAATATAGCTATTAACAACCAACAAAAAAATGATTGTGTAAACAAATTATAAATACTACTGTGTTTATAAACAAAACCAAACTAGCGTGCGTGTCAATAAACATGTGGCTGTTAATTTAATAATTTTACAACTTGTCCTATTTCGCGTGACTTTGTTAAACAGTACTGATTTCATATTAAAATGAATGTCAGAATATTTAGCGAGAAATGCACAGCTGCGATATACTTTAATCTTCTTATATATTAAAACCGACTTCAAAAACTAAAAAACTAAAATGTATAAAATAACTTATTTCTAAAGCTATTATTATTAATATATATTATCTAAAACATCTTAAAGTCGGTGCTTAGTAATTTTCAAAATATAGTAATTTTTATGTTTTGCTTTGAACCGACTTCAAGATGTTTTAGATAATATATATTAATAATAATAGCTTTAGAAATAAGTTATTTTATACATTTTAGTTTTTTAGTTTTTGAAGTCGGTTTTTTTAAACGAAGTTTTTAAATTTTATTTGTTACTTTTTAGTGTCTAGCTATGTATGGGTGGCCCTATGAATGGTGCTGCGCTTCTTAAAAAATTAAGGTCCCAAGAACCGGGAACAAAAAAATGTTCGTAAAATGAAAACTACTGGGCCAAACTATGTCAAATTTTTAGGGGACCACATGGCAGCTATTCCGCGTCGAACAAAAAAAAGAATCACGTAAATCGAATCATAAATCTCAGAGTAATCGGTGTACATATGGAACGGAGTGAAAATTATTTTCATGAAAAATGTTCATAAAATGAAAACTACTGGGCCAAACTCTGTCAAATTTTTAGGGGACCACATGGCAGCTATTCTGCGTCGAACAAAAAAGAATCACGTATATCGGATCATAAATGACGGAGTAATCGGCGAACATATGGAACGGAGTGAAAATTATTTCCATGAAAAATGTCCATAAAATGAAAACTACTGGGCCAAACTATGTAAAATTTTTAGGGGACCAATTGGAAGCTATTCCGCGTCGAACAAAAAAAGAATCACGTAAATCGAATCATAAATGACGGAGTAATCGGCGAACATACATAAAAAAACAAAGCAACAAAAAAACAAAAAAAAAGATCCCGACGAATTGAGAACCTCCTCCTTTTTTCGAAGTCGGTTAAAAATGAATGTTTGTCTGTATGTACTTTACAGAATCGTACACTATACATTTGATCATGTGATGATCTTTAGCAAAGTTGTTGTGCATGAGCCAGAGAAGCTTTCTGAGTTGGTTCACAATTGGAGCCGGTAGGTGGCGCTGCTGTCGGCATATCGATTGAAGCTTTTGCGGGCAGGAAGACGGCTGACGGGACAGCTAGTTTTTAAATATTGGTTAAAAATGAGCAATGGTTATTCGGTTCCTTTAACCAGGAATTGGTTACGCTAAAAATTTAAAAACTTCGTTTAAAAAAACCGACTTCAAAAACTAAAAAACTAAAATGTATAAAATAACTTATTTCTAAAGCTATTATTATTAATATATATTATCTAAAACATCTTAAAGTCGGTGCTTAGTAATTTTCAAAATATAGTAATTTTTATG